>OX336388.2:1944902051-1946102051 GCA_946902985.2 Meconema thalassinum
TGTGGCCGCCATTACGTTTCTTTCAAGATGGCGGCGATATAAAACATGACACTGAGGTGCCCTTTGCTAGTGCTACCTCTGTACCAAATTTCGTTCCATTTGGTTTCACCGTGTTTGAATTTATAGGGGGAATTGATTTTCACACAAAGATGGCCGCCATCCGCAAACTATTAGGCTAATGACCTAGTTATTTGGTCAAAGGATGTTTCCTCTATAAAGGTATGTTGTTGCAAAATTTGGTAGAGATCGGATGATTAGGTTAATCGTAATTTGATTTAAGCTTTGAACATTTGTGTGGCCGCCATTACGTTTCCGTCAAGATGGCGGCGATATAAAACATGACACTGAGGTGCCTTTTGTTAGTACTACCTCTGTACCAAATTTCGTTCCATTCGGTTGCACCGTGTTCGAATTAATAGGGGGAATCGATTTTCACACAAAGATGGCCGCCATCCGCAAACTATTAGGCTAATGACCTAGTTATTTGGTCAAAGGATGTTTCCTCTATAAAGGTATGTTGTTGCAAAATTTGGTAGAGTTCGGATGATTAGGTTAGTCGTAATTTGATTTAAGCTTTGAACATTTGTGTGGCCGCCATTACGTTTCCGTCAAGATGGCGGCGATATAAAACATGACACTGAGGTGTCCTTTGCTAGTGCTACCTTTGTACTAAATTTCGTTCAATTCGCATTCACCGTGTTCGAATTGATAGGGGGGGACAGACATTCAGAGTACACACACTCACACACACACACACAGACACACAGACACACACACACACAGACTCACACACACACATACACACAGACCGACACACTTTTTTCGCCCTGTGTTGATCTCATAAGTCTACTTTCATGTTTTGCAAAAATCGAAAGTAGGCTAAAAATAGGCTTATGGTTCACCTTTTGTCCGTGTGTGTGCGTCCGTGTGTGAGCCCCCACGCCCCACTAATAAAATCTAAGTGGCTGGATAGATTTCAATTAAATTCGGAAAGGTCATAGTACTATTCTGGCCGACCCCGACCGTGCCCTACAAATTTCATTACGTTTCAACAATCCAACGTGGCGGCTGTGCGAAATATTTCACTGTCATTCTATATCTCCGAATCTATTACTCATATCAACCTGAAATTTTGTACGGTGATAAAAGGTACTACTAAATCGTTCATGGGACTTTCAGAAACCTGTTAACTACAAAACGAACATGGCGACCATGCGAATTTGAAACATTTAAATAGACTTTTCTGGCGGGTTAAAAATCCGAACGCAGTGAAACTTGGTACAGCAATTCTTTATACACTTTGCAATGCACTGACATATATTTTTGTCAAATTGTTTACATAACCTCACGATGGCAGCTGTGCAAATTTTTAAAATTAAGTTTTAATTTTTTGTGTCGCAATCATGCGATCGAAATCAACGTTTGAATAATGAACCTACGCAATAATAGTCATCTAATAGTACATAACTCTATGGCCTACATATGTTACAATCCAACATGGCGAGCATCCAAAATATTTAGACGGATCAGAAAATCTGATAATCTGACAGCAGTCAAACTGACATTTTGTGTGTTGATTGAGGCTATAAACATAAGTTAACCTATAGAACTTTCATAACCTGGTGATCACAAATCCAACCTGCCGGCGACGCGAAATGCGAATATTGAAAAGGATGAGCACAGTGAAACTTGGTATGGTATATGCTTATACAAATTTTAATCCACTGGCATCTAATTTATTTCATTTTTTTTTTTCAGAACCAGAAGATGGAGGCTGTGCAAAATTTAAATATCTCGTTTTTACCATTTCTTGTGTCCTAATCATGCAATTGAAGTTTGAATAATACTCTTACACAATAATCTTCATGTAATAGTACATAACTCTAAGGCCTACATATATAACAATCCTACATGTCGACTATCCGATATATTTAGACGGTTCTCAATATCTACGAATCATATTACAGCAATCAAACTGAATTTTGTATGTTGATAGAGGCAATTAACATAAGCAGGATAAATGAAACTGGGCTACACATTTCTTCACGGAAATACTTGTTATTTCTTGTGTCCTAATTATGCGAATGAAGTTTGAATAATACATTTACGCAATAATCTTCATGTTCTTATATTATATTTTTTTAAGCGTATGGCTTTTAGTGCCGGGAGTGTCCGAGTACACGTTCAGCTCGCTCAAGTTTGCAGCTACTTCTATGCGGACACCCATGGGGTGAGCTACAAGTACCGTCCCGTGTGGTGGTTGTCTGGCGAGGAAAGTGTGAATGTAAGGATGAGGAATTGGAAGGTAGAGGCTGTGGCCTATAGTTGGGGACTAACCCCGGCATTTGCCTGGAAGGAAGATAGGAAACTACAGAAAACCATCTTCAAGGTTGCCGGTGGAGGGTTTCGAGCCTCCTCGCCTACCGGATGTGAGCGACTGCCTGCAGTCACGCCGTAACGAGCACGGCTAACTCAACCGGTATCTTCAGGTAATAGTAGTTTACAAAACTCTATGGCCTACATACCGAACGGTCCACTGGCCCCTTGCGATCCAGTTTTATGCATTCTGTCACATGTACTACAATTCTGAAAGACATAGGTCCCTCTCCCTAAACCGGGGTAATATAACGAGATGTGTGTTTACGGGCTAGAAGACAGCAGGAATTGTGAGCGCCACTATTAATTCAGTATGGGTACCTCGAAAGAACCCGTTAAACGAGCCGAGATACGCAGAACACACACTTGAAAACAAGAGGTGCACGCACACATCGAGAGCAGGTATTGTATAGACCGGGAGGTGCACGCTTCAGGTCAAATGTCGCAGTAGCTCACATGGCAAGCGCGCGATTGGAGTTGCCTGGCAAGTGGCAAGGTTATATACTTAATCGTTTTCACAGACTGATTAGTTTTTGTTTTCGTTATCTTTTTACCCTCCTGGGTTGGCTTTTCCCACGGACTAAGCGAAGGACGGTGTCCTGCAGCTTGAGGCTCTGAATCAGGGGATACAACTGGGGAGTGTGACTAGCAATTTGCCCAGGCGACCTCACCTGCGAAGTGAACAGGGGCCTGATGAGGGGATGGGAAGAGTGAGAGGGATAGGCAAGTAAGAGGGAAGGAGGCGGTCGTGGCCTTTGGTTAGGTACTGTACCTTTCCAGCATTTGTCCGAAGACGAAGTGGGAAACCACGGAAAACCACTCGAAGATGGCTGAGGTGGGAATCGAACCCACTCTACTCTTCTCCCCGAGGCTGAGTAGACCCCGTTTCAGCCCTCATACCACTTGTCAAATTTCTTGTTAGAGCCGGGTATCGAACCTCAGACCTCCGTGGTGGCATTTATGCACGCTGACCACTACACCACGGAGGTGACACGATTTGTTTATTTGGCTCTGTAAAAGACCATGTCACTGCGGAGGCCCGGGTTCAAATCTCGGCTCTGCCACGAAATTTTGTTCCTGGTCTGAGGCCTGGAAAGGGGTTCACTCAACCTCGTGGGGCACACAGACTTAGTGGAGGCAGGTCCGCTTCCTGCCTCAGCCATCCTAGAAGTGGTTTTCCGTGGTTTCCCACGTCTCCTCCAGGCGATTGCTGGGATGGTTCCTTTCGACAGGACCACGGCATCTTTCTTCCCACTCCCTTCGCTGCCCTTTCCTTCATTAGACCCAACTTCGTGGTCACTTAGGCGATTGGCTTGTCACCATCCCCAGTTGTATCTGCTGTCAAGGTGCGTTCAGCTCCGAGGCACTGTCCTGGAATTCGACGGTAGAGGACTGATCCCTCGCAAAGTCCGAGGGTAAAGCCGAGCTTGGAGGGTAAGCGATCAAATAAAAAGAAAAAGAAAAGAAGACCGTGTGTATCGTTGCATAAGCTAAGGTGCTGGATTGGACAAGGATGAGGAGGTGATTGTCTCTGGCTAGGGCACAGGCAACCAGTTAGCTACGTCGTACCTGTTCCAAGCTTCGTAGACCACAGTTAGGGCAAAGTGTGCCCCATTGGAACGAAAACAACATGCGATGGCAAGTCAGTATGTAGCTGCGCGAACTCGCTCCTTCGACGTAATTCACAACACGAAGCGTATTCACTGCCTCGAGATGTATTCCAGCGAAGAGCATATGAATATGTTCAGGCGCGGATCTAGAGTTTGGCTTTAGGGGGGGGGGGGGGGGTCAGCGAATCGAAATAGTTAAGCAAAATGGTATCACTAAAAACGCAATCACAAAATAACCAAACGTACAAAACCAGACCAATTTTTTGCAAGCTACATGGATAGAAATTTGATGCGTTTAGCGCACCTAAAATATTCGTACAAATTGCAACGGCGTGTTTTGCGACTTTTACATCGAGCTTCGAAAAAATACCAAAGTACGTTGCAGTTTCGGCAAGTCGGGTTGGTACCGACAAAGGGAGAAAGTCACAGCTTAAATTGCCAACCAAGCTTGCAGTTTGGACGTCGGAAAAATTTTTTGGTGCGAAAAAAGCCCCAAATTCCTATTCGTGCAGTGCTGCACATTCATCGTGACATCACTATAAACATCGATTCAGTAATCACAAGGTTTGCTAAACAAAATAGACGAGTTGATTTTGTTATATAAATACTCGTTTTTAGCCTATTTTCAATTTAAAAAAATAGGCTTATGAGATCACCTTTTGTCCGTGTGTGTGTGTGTGAGAGAGAGGTGTGTGTGTGTGTGTGTGTCCCTAATAAATTCTAAACAACCGGAGCGATTTCAATGAAACTCGGTAAAATCATAGCACCGTTCTGACCGACCCCGACCGTGCCCTTCAAATTTTATTGTGTCTCACCAATCCAGCATGGCGGCTGTGCGAAATATTTCACCAGCATTCATTATCTCCGAAACTATTACCGATGTCACTCTGAAATTGTGTACGGTGATAAAGGGCACTACTAGAAGTTCACCTATGAGACTTTCAATAAACTGCTAACTACAAAACCAACATGGCGGCCAAGCGCAAATGAGACATTTAAATAGACTTTTCACTCGATTTTACCATCCAAATGTAATGAAACTTGGTACAGCAAACGTTTATACACATTGTAATGCATTGGCATCTAATTTAGTCCATTTTTTTACACAACCTCAAAATGGCGGGCGGCTGTGCGAAATATTTCACCAGCATTCTATATCTCCGAAACAATTACAGATAACACCTGAAATTTTGTACGGTGATAATGGACACTGGTACAAGTTTATCTATGTAACTTCCAAACACCTGTAAAGTACAAAACGAATATGGCGGCCAAACGAATTTGAAACATTTTAATAGACTTTTCTCGTGATTTAACTCTCTGAGCACAGTGAATGTGGTACAGTAAATGATTATACATAATGTAATGCACTGCCATCTAATTTAGTTCAATTGTTTACATAACCTCAAGATGGCGGCTGTGCGTAATTTTAAAATTAAATTTTTATTTCTTGTGTCGTAATCATGCAATCGAAATGAAAGTTAGAATAATGAAGCTACGCAATAATTTTCCCATAATGGTACAAACAGTAACTCTATGGCCGATACACACAAAAATCCAAAATGGCGAGCATCCGAAATATTTAGACGGTACTCAATATCTACGAATCTTTTACAGCAATCAAATTGATTTTTTTAATGTTCATCGAGGCTATAAACATAAGTTCACCTATAGGACTTTCAGTAACCTGGTGAGCACAAATCCAACATGGCGGCGGCGCGAAATATACATATTTAAATGGACGTTTCTCGCGATTTAACCATCCGAGTGCAGTGAAACTTTGCACGTTAAATGCTTACACAAATGTTAATCCACTGGAATCTAATTTATTTCAATTGTTTTCATGTCAAAATTAGTCTAAGTTTTTATTTCTTTCGTCGTAATCATGCGATCGAAGTGAACATTTGAATAATGAAGCTACGCAATAATTGTTCTTTATGGTACATAACTATATGGCCAATCCCTACAACAATCCAAAATAGCGACCATCCGAAATATTTAGACGGTTCTCAGTATCTACGAATTATTTACAGCAATCAAACTGATCTTTTAAATGTTCATAGAGGCTATTAACATAAGTTCATCTATAGGACTTTCAATAACCTGGTGAGCACCAATCCAACATGGCGGCGACGCGAACTATACATATTTAAGTGGACGTTTCTCGCGATATAACCATCCGAGTGCAGTGGAACTTTGTACATTAAATGCTTATACAAATGTTAATCCACTGGCATCTAGTTTATTTCAATATTTTTTTCATAACCACAAGATGGCTGCTGTGCGAAATTTTAAAATCTCATTTTTACTTCTTGTGTCCTAATCATGCGATTGACGTTTGAATACCACACGTGCACAATAACCTTCATGTAATAGTACATAAATAAAAATCCAACATGGCGACCATCTGAAATATTTAGACGGTTCTCAATATCTATGAATCTATTACAACAATCAAACTGAAATTTTGTATGTTGATAGAGGCAAATGACATAAGTAGGATATATGAAAATAGGCTGTATAGTTCTTCACGGAACTACTTGTTATATAACAGGTATGAAGTAGTAAATAAATACAGTTGTAACAGAACATAATAATTGCAATAAAGAAATTTTCAGTATTGAATAAAATGAAAAAAAAACCTGTTTTTCAGTTAAAATTCGTTAAGTTTCATTAGTCTGGTTATTGTGTTTTGGTTTTATGAGTTTGTAAACAATTTGTTCTCCGTTTGGGGGGGGGGGTCATGACCCCAGTGACCCCCCCCCCCCCCTTGAATCTGCGCCTGAATATGTTATATTAATGGAGGAGCTCGACAGAATGCATACCAGGCGCATGGCCTGTACCAAGAACTCTATCCGGATAGACAACGACTGATAGGCATGGTATTTCGGAGTGTGGAAAGGCGCCTGGGAGATACTGGATCCCTGGGAAAAACACGGCCTGTTTGAGATCATCGCGTGACGTCTGCTCACAATGAAGAGGTTGTGTTTGACGATATCCGGCGTCACCCTCATACTACCACATGGGCCATTGCACTGGAGACGAACATCAGCCGTGTGTCTGTTATGCGGATAATGCACACCCACTGGTCTCACCCGTACCATCTGCACTTACACCTGGAGATACATGGTCATGATTTCGAAGCACGGGTGGCGTTCTGTGGAAACTGATCCGGCTTTTCTAGCGACCATCTTATTTACGGACGAAGCACGATTCCACAACAATGGAACCGTTTATCGTCATAATATGCATTACTGGAGTGTGGATAATCCCCATTGGGTGCGACAGACATCCTTTTAGGTACACCCCCGTGTGGGTTGCGGGTTAGAATACACACACGGTATGCTCTGCTTGTCGTAGGAGGACACTAATAGGGCCGACAAGACAGACTGACATGACTGACTTTGATTTTGAAGACTCCCTGTTGATGGGAAGTGAAAATTCATCTACGGTATCCCCTGCCTGTAAAAGGTCTTTTCCGACTTCCGGTCCCATTTTTGGTTTGACCTTTAGAAATAAACGTCATGCTGCCTGCGGAAGGGCCACCAACTTGGCCATCTGGCCAGAAAGCCTGGACGGTATTCCCCATCCCGTCAGGTGGATGCGCCATGTACCCTTGCAGTGGTGTCCGCCTCACAACGGAGGTCCCTGCACGGCCGAATAATTTCGCCAAACATATCACTGTGCATGCCGAGGGGGAAGTGCCTATTCAAGGCACTGGGACTCGGGGCAATACCTGCTATGCCAGGTAGGTATTGCCTTGGCTGGGTGGCGCCCACAGTGATGACCCTCGTTCGGAGTAGGTTGTATTCGGGGAGGGTGATTTCGGGATGACGCGAAAGCGGCCCAATAAATCATCAGAGGGTGTCCCCCTTAAATAGCCGTCTCTTGAGTGTCGGATCAGGGATAAAACTTTCAATGCACGTTTCCCTGTTGACAAGTCACATCGCTACCTGGTAGCTATCAGGACAGACGGGGATTATTTCAAAGTGGTGAAATCAATGATCTTTTCCGAGGAATTCGAGGGGAAATTTGGAGATCTAAACGGGATTTCCAAGCTCCGGAACGGACAGCTCCTACTGCATACAATTAGCCGACAGCAAACCGAAACGTTGCTGGAATGCACGCATTTCAGCGAAATTCCCGTTAAGATCTCAAAACACGAAACGATGAATGAGGTCCGTGGAGTTCTTTTCCATCGTAAATTCATTTTGAATAGCGATGCGGAATTGTTGCGGAATCTGGGGAAGATAGGCGTCACCAAGATTGGGCGCATCACCCGAAAGATTGGAGAGAACAGCGTTGATACCGGCGCTTTTATTCTCCATTTTGAGGGTGATGTTTTACCTAAGCAGATGTAGGTCACATCGAACCACTGCGATGTTCGACCGTACATCCCTCCACCTATGTGATGTTATCAATGCCAGAAATTCGGGCATGTTTCTGCCAGGTGCACTGCCAAGGCCGTGTGTAGAGAGTGTGACAAGGGGACACATGAGGGTGAGAGGTGTACGCCTCCCCCGATTTGTCCTATACCAGACCGAAAACAACTGTGAACATGGGCTCGCCCATTAGCATGCGTCCAGCGGAGCGCTGTTGCCACAGTGAGACTGGCAGAGATGACACACACAGCCCTACGCTCGCAGTATACACACGACGTTCCCCCAGAACACAAGGCGCTCCGAATGCAAGCGCATGTACGAGCTGGGGGACCTAATCCTACGAATATCTATCCTCACAACGGATTGCATACAATGTGATATGAGGCAGATATAAGATGCCACACAAACGTTATTCGTGAAAGTGACCACCAGCGACCAGCATTCTTGGCTGTCGCGCAGGAGGTTCAGGTTCGATTCCCGGCTCTGCCAAGCTATTTAATTTTAGTCTGAGGGCTAGAACAGGGTTCGCTCAATCTCGTGAGGCAAAGCTGGGAAGATGTAGGTAAAATTCCTACCTCAGTCATCCTGAAAGGGGTTTCTCATTTATACTCCGGGCAAATACCGGGATGGTTCCTTTAAGGACACGGCCGCCTCCTTCCCAATCCTCACCATAATAATAATAATACACACACTCTAATACAGACACCACAGTAACCCAGATTTTCAGACAAGTACACGGGGCTAAAGTACCAATATGTCCAAGCCCCTCAAATGAAACAACAATTACAACGTTATTATATCACATGACGTAATCTACACCCCAAGCCATTCTGAGTAACATTGCTTGGTAGCCCTTTATAAGGTAATAGAAACAGAGAATACAATTTTTGGGATCAGTTTTTGTTTATTGGAGACCACCTTGTGGTGTACTGGCTAGCACATTGCTGTCCATTCTTGGCTGTCACCGCGGAGTCCCGGGTACGATTCCCAACAAATGTAATTCTGGTCTGAGGGCTGGAACACGGTACACTCAGCCTCGTGATGCAAACCTAGGAATATGTGGGTTGGATTCCTACCTTAGCCATCCTGGAAGTGGTTCTTCTGTGGATTCGCACTTCTACTCCAGGCAAATGCCGGGATGGTACCTAACGTAAGGCCACGGCCGCTTCCTACGCAAATCCTTCCTCAATTACAAATATACACACTAGTAGAGACATCACAGTGTCACAGGTTATCAGATAAATTCCACACACACCCTAATACACGGGGCTACATGACCACGATGTCACAAAGCCCCTACAACAATAATAATCAACAACAACAACAACTCTTGCTGTCACCCATGATGTCCAGATTCGATTCACGGCTCAATCAAGACATTTAGTTCTGGTCTTAGGGTTAGAACCGGGTACTCTATGCCTCGTGAGGTAAGACTGTGAAGAGGTGAGTTTTATTCGACTCAATTTTAAAAAAGAAAACATATTTGCCGACAACACAACAACACAGGTTATCAGATTTTGTGTTTTCACGTACTTCTGTATTCGAAAGATTCTTTAAAAGGCCGTATACCCTGAAAAATATTGTTCTTACCTCGCTGTTCGACTGCCACTCGACTTGCTACGGAACATTGTTATGAGTTCAAAACTTCAGCTCACAGCACTAACTTCTATAAGCTCCACTACTGAATTGATACAGCCATGCTGTCACTGTTATCTTCCCCAGCGAAACTAAATATTTCAACACCTAACCATTCTTCGCTCTAATTATCCCTTCAGTTCAAGAGCAGATGATATCTCCCGAACGGCTGGTCGTATCGTCATGGGGTTTGCACAGTCAGCTTCAAAATGTTTAGCTCTGTAACATAGGTTCATCTAAATAATTGGGTAATTAATGATTTTCGTGCCCGGAGAGAAATAGGGATTTCGTACGGCACAGCGAGCCCAGATTGCGTAGTTAACTAGGCAACGCCGCGCTATGCAATTGGCTGGCGCGGGTGAGCACGTGAATCTGGCTCCTCCCTCATGTTCACAGTTGTTTTGGGCCTGGTATAACTGCCAAGGAAGCCACTCTCCACGATCGAAGCAGTGCCCTGAGTTCTGTAAAGAAGCCACAATCCAAGAAATCAGAACATTGCATCGGCTTTCATATCACGATGCTCGCAAGAGGTACCGTGATATTAATGCCCCCAAATTTCGGGTGACGTTTGTGGCCGCAGCGACGACCTCATTCACCCCTGCTGTCACAGTTCCCAGTGTAGTACCCTCGACGTCCGGTAATTCAGCAGATTTGAAATCACCCCTCGCTGTACCAGCGAAAATTGTCTGCCCGAAGGAGGTCCCACAACCTTCTTCGGGCAAGGAAAAGAAGGCGACAGTTATACCATCTAAACCGGCGAAATCGGAGAAGTCCTCTTCTTCTTATTCGAACCGGTCGGCTAACATGTCTTCCTCAGTTAACAGGGGAAAGAAGAGTTTGCCAACCAGGGCTGGTCCTTCTTCCAGTCCACCCGATATGACAAAAGTAGTAGTGGAGATGAGAGAGAAGGTTCGTCGCCATCTCCCTCGCCCTCCTCCTGACGGAGTGGCTACTGACTCTGCTGGCCTTCCCGCTCCCTCGACCATCAAGGGAGGGAAGCCGGCTGAAGTCAAACTCGTCCGTATGGAGGAACTCTCCTACAAATAGGAAAATACATCAGCGGAGGAGAGAGGAACGGTTCAGCGCCGTTTCTCTTCCTCTCCTAGAGACAGGGCTGCTCAGGTATCTGCTGGCCATTCCACTTCCACCACCACCAGTGGAGCGGTGTCAGCAGGAGCGGCCATGTTTTATAAGGAACTGGCGTCTGTGGGGAAGCGACCATCTACTTCCCCAAATAGACGTCAGCGCCGATCAAGAAAGAAATCTCTTCGGGACATGTCGGGGACAGACACCCAGTCTTCGGACCGGGAGAAAGTCCCTCGACACGGCTCTCGCTCTTCCCCAAGAGCGAGACTCGTGAAGTCCGACGAGGACCGCGCGCCATCCAGGGGACTGCCCGCTCCATTTTCTTCGTCTTCGGACCGAGATGTGGAGATTGAGGTGCGCTTTCCTGCCCCATCATATCCAACTAGAGATGGGGAATGGTGGCAAACGGTCAAGCGTAAGTAGAAGACCCACTTCTACTTACAAGGGAACTGTAATAGCTATTCTGGTCATCTCAATGAGTTACGTCAATTAATATCTTCGTTTTCGGCAACCATTGTCTGTCTTCAGGAATCCAGGTTTCGTCCTGGACGTGAGACAATAATGCGTTACTTCAACTTCTTCCTTGAAGACCCGGTGGATGGAGCTGTGGCCGTCGGTGGCGTCTGCATTCTCGTCCACTCTAACCTCTTTAGTGAAGAGGTGCCGTTGCGTACTCAGCTAGAGGCAGTTGCAGTTCGTACTTCGTCGCCAGTAATGGCAACAGTATGTAACGTGTACATTCCACCTGATTCTCAAATAGATTGAAACCAGCTGGTGGATCTAGTCTCTCAGCTCACCCCCTCCTTTTCTCCTTCTGGGATATGTTAATGCTCACAACACCATCTAGGGCTCCGCTACCACTAGTGATGGAGGGAGAGATTTTGACAGACTGATCAGGCGCTGGAGCTGTATTTGTTAAACACAGGGGAACCCACGCACTTCTCTATTGCACACGGCACTTATTCAAATGTCGATATCACCTTGTGCTGTCGTGCGCTGGTTCCCCTGCTACAGTGGGGTGTACACGACGACCTTTGTATTAGTGACCATTTCCCGATTATCGTTACTCTTCCGAACCAGAGAGCCATCGAATTACCAAGTCGATGGCTTCTCCATCGGGCTGATTGGACAACTTTCACAGCACGTGCTGATTTTGCCGAAGATACCTTTGAGAGTGTCTATGATCATACCATTCACATAACGCATGGTATTTCGGCTGCTGCTGAGGAAACAATACCTTCCTCATCCGGCAACTCCCACCGGAAACTTGCCCCTTGGTGGACAGCCGAGATTGCAGCAGCCTTTAAAGATCGTCGACGTGCTTTCAAATGCTATCGGAGGCAAAACACTATGGTCAACCTTATCACCTTCAAAAGTATGCGTGCTAGAGCCCGATATCTGATTCGGGAGAGTAATAAAACGACGTGGGAAAAGTATGTTTTGTTTATGACGACACATACTCCTTCATCTCAAGTGTGGACTAAGCTTCGTCGGATCTCCGGACTCCCGATATCATTGATGGCACACGGAGTCTCCATCATCGGAGACATCATCACGGACCAACTCGCCATTGCCAACCGTATTGGATCGCACTTCAATGATGTATCCTGTTCTGGGAGTTACGATCCTACGTTTCTGACTCTGAAGCGGGAGGCGGAGGCTCACCCCTTGTCCTTTGCCACTGCTGTTTTGGAGTCCTACAATGTACCATTCTCTGAAAGGGAACTGCGCAGTGCGCTTTCACTGTGTAGGGATACGTCTCCCGGACCGGATAACATACAGAATCAAATGTTAAAACATCTGTGGGAATCCAGTATAAAGCAATTGTTAGTCCTCTTCAATCGTATATGGATTGATGGGCAGTTTCCATCTCAATGGCGATAGTGGATCATGATACCGGTTCCCAAGGCTGGAAAGGATCCCAAACTTGTCAGCAGCTACAGGCCTCTCAAATGCCCCATGTAAGCTGCGAGAGAAGATGGTGAACCATCGACTGGTGTGGTTCCTGGAAGAGAGGGCTTACTGTCAGGGTACCAGTCTAGATTTCGCTCCCATATGTCCACCACCGTCCATCTGGTGCGACTTGTGAGCGCCATACAGGAGGCATTTCTCCGAATTACCTACGATACCATATGGCGCTACGAGATCCTTTCCACCCTTCATGAGTAGGGACTCCGTGGTAATCTACCGACTTTCATTACGAATTTCATGTAGTCCGACTCTTCCGTGTAAGGGTCGGTAGAACATATCGCAATATTATACCCAAGAAAACGAAGTTCCTCAGGGTTCTGTTCTGTCACCTTGTTCGAGGTTGTCATATCTTTTGGCCAAAGATGCTACATTAAGATTGTTATTTTTTTCTCTATTATCTTTTTTCCACTGTTGTAAAATTAACTGTCATGGCATCCAGAAGTGTCAATAAATGGTTGTTTTGAATTGATATATTTTCCTTAAATATAAAAGAAGAAAGAATCTGTGATACGCCGGTGAGCGTAAAAGTAAAATAAGTGGCGACCAGTGATAGGATAAATATATCAATATATTTTAATTATGGAGACAACCCAACGTGAACTGGATCGAGCGATAAAGCTACGTAAGGTAACACGGGCGGCGTTTTCGAGGCAGTTGAATAACCTCAAAAGTGAAATTGATGACGTCCAGATGACAGGTCATGAAAAGCGAAGGAAAGTTCAGGTTTCCCTTTCTTTACTTTGGAAGAAAAATGATGAGCTCCTGCAGCTGGATGGTAAGGTCGTAAGTCTATAACTTGACGTCGGCCAAGAGGACTTGAACGACGAATGTAGACTTGCCGATGACTATCAACGTCAATTTCTTGATATAGAGGTGAGTGTTGAATATATTCTACCTTCAGGAGGTATCGCTCAAGACAACAGTGATTGTAGCAGTGTAGATCTTGTGAGTAAGAGAAAATTCAAACTACCTAAATTAGAACTAAGGAAATTTGATGGCGATGTAAAACAGTGGATACAGTTCAGGGGCCAGTTTCAAAAGATAGACACGGATCCGGATATTGCACCGGAAGATAAGTTTCAATACTTAATGCAAGCTACAGTGAAAGGGTCTCGTGCTCGAGAAATTACTGAAAGTTTTCCACCTATTGGGGAAAATTATACGAAGGCAGTGGAATGTTTAAAGAGCAGGTTCGGTAGAGATGATCTGTTGGTTGAAGTTTACGTAAGAGAGTTGTTATCTTTAGTTCTTAAGTAATCATCCACTCCCGGTGATGGCAATTCAATGTGTAGCCTTTATGACAACTTGGAATCGCACATACGGTCACTTGAAACCTTAGGTGTTACAACAGATAAGTGTGCATCTATGTTGTATCCTTTAGTAGAGTCATGTTTGCCTGAGGAGTTTCTTAGGGCCTGGCAAAGAAGTTCCAATTTTGCACACACACGTGATTCGAAAGATAGGTTAGACAATCTCATGCTATTCATGAAAAGGGAAGTGGAAGCCGAGGAACGGATCAGTTTAGCAATTTCCGGTTTTGGAATCAAAGATAATAACAGGAGTAGAGACCAACCCAAATTGTCAGAGCACATTGCTACTGCAGCTGACTTGTTAAACACTAACCCAGTTGAGGAGAGGAGAGGGTACTGTATTTTTTGTGGAGGTCAACATGACGCCCTTAATTGCTTTAAAGCACACTAATTAGGTCTATCTGGGAAACAGAAGGTCCTAAAGGACAAGGGTGGGTGTTTTAAGTGCTTTAAGAAGGGACACTGTGTCAATAAATGTAAAGCCGTAGTACGGTGCATTATTTTTAGTAAGAGCCACCAAGTTCTGATGTACCCTGATTTACCTCAGAATAAACAAAATATATCCCATAATAATGTCGAACACAGGCAATCCGGGGGGAAGAATGAACAAAAGACAAATTCGCTGAGTAATATTTCTAAATATCCTAAAGTTATTTTGCAAACTTTGTTTATAAAGATGAAAGGTATTGGCTCTTCCTTCTCTGTTAGAGCCTTAATTGACTCAAGATCCCAAAGATCCTATGTTAAGAAAGACATTGTTAAAAGATTAGGTTACACTCCATTCAGAACTGAAAAAATTAAACATGACCTTTTTGGGGGAGTGAAAACGAGTGTTAATGAACATTCATGTTACAAAGTAGAAATTGAAAGCCTATATGGAAAATATCAATGTAATTTTGAAGTATTGGATCAGGTTTTAATATGTAATGGCATCCCTTCGGTCAAGAAAGGACCTTGGTTGAATGAACTTGAGGAAGGGAATATCAGCCTAACAGATATTGGGGATGAGTCTAGGCCTGTGGACTTGCTGATTGGAGCGGATGTAGCGGACAAACTTCTGACAGGAAATATTAAAGTTCTATCTTCTGGTTTGGTTGCTGTGGAAACAAATTTAGGCTTGACTTTGATGGGGAATGTTCCACAACAATCTTCTGTTAAGTTGGCAGAAGAAGTTACAGCTCTGTTTGTTAATGAGATCAACGATCGCTGGAGCCTAGATACCATTGGAATCTCAGACTCAGCTGTTAAAATGTACAAAAATGAAAGACAGCTTCAAATTAGAGATGATTTTCTAAGAGGTATTACTGTAAATGATGAGAGACGTTACGAAGTTTCATTGCTATGGAAATAAGATAGCTTGGCTCTTCCTAGCAACAGGGAGCTAGCACTCAAAAGGTTAGAATCTACCACTAGAAAGCTTCAGTCTCAAAATCTTCTCATTTCATACGATGCAGTTCTAGCTGAGTGGGAAGAACTGGGAATTATTGAAGAAGTACCAGTCAAAGAAGTAGGGAATTATGGACACTACCTACCACATCGAACTGTTATTAAGGAGAATAGCTCCACCAGAGTTCGTCCTGTATTTGACGTGTCAGCAAGAGGTAGAAATGCTCCTTCTCTCAATCATTGTTTAGAGTGTGGACCCAATCTGATTGAACTGATTCCTTCCCTGTTACTAAAATTTCGGGAAGGGAGATTTGGGGTGACAGCTGATGTAGAAATGGCTTTTCTACAAATAAGTGTTCGTCAAGAAGACAGAGATTTTCTTAGGTTCTTCTGTTGTGATCCAAATGACTGGAAGAATATACAGATTTTTCGGCATCGGAGGGTGGTATTTGGATTAAAATATAGCACTTTCCTTTTAGGAGCAGTTCTTGATTACCATTTGGACAAGGCAATGGAAGATTGTCAATATAGTAAAGGACAGATATCAAGACTTAAAGAGAGCCTTTATGTGGACAATGTTGTAACCAGTGTTGTTACTGAATCAGAACTGAAAGAATTCATTAATGAAGCAAGTGATATAATGCAGGAAGGAAAGTTCGACCTCAGAGGTTGGCAGGCCAACAATGATGCTTTCATTCTTGTAGGACGGACAGCGGTGCTAGGTTTACGATGGGATTTGGAATCTGACAATTTATTGTTAAACTTGGAATGGGGACAGAACCATGAATTGAGAGTGATCACGAAAAGATCCATTCTGTCAGTTGCACAAAAGATATTTGATCCGATTGGCATAGTTAGTCCAGTACTTCTTGTTCCTAAATTGTTATTACATAAGTTATGGCTAAGTGGTATATCTTGAGATGAAGAGGTTACTACTGATATTAAGGACCAATTTGTAACCTGGTATTTAAGCCTTTTTCTCCTGAAAGAGATGAGAATTCCACGCTGGTTTCATTATTCCAAGAACCACAGGGATGTCAGTCTACATATTTTGTGTGATGCTAGTGCACAGGCCTACGCTGCAGTAGTCTTCATACGACTACAAATTGACGGTGAGAGTAAGGTACACCTTCTTGCAGCCAGAGCAAGAGTAGCCCCATTAAACACAGTCATCATTCCCCGACTGGAACTAATTGCTGCAACAGTGGGAGCTAGATTAGGTAATTCAGTGCTAGAAGGACTAAACTACCAAGATGTCAAGTTGAATTTCTAGACTGATTCGACAACGGTTTTAGCATGGATTCTATAGGAAGAAACATGGACTGTGTTTGTCAACAACCGTGTTAAAGAAATCCATCGGTTGACTTTACCAGAAATGTGGAGATATGTTCCTGGCCATTTGAATCCTGCAGATCTTCCTTCAGGAGTTGTCTGGCAGAAAAATTGTTAGCACTTCAATGGTGGGAGGGGCCAGAGTTTTTACGAAAGGACCGGCCAGAGTGGCCTGGTGAATTTCCACCTGCAGAGGCAGAGCTGATTTTGCAAGAAAAGAGAAAAACAACTCAAATAATGAGTTACTTTGTAGATACTTCATGTAGCACCCCAAAACATGTAAATAATGATCAGTGCAGGTACCACGATTTAAATTGGTATTTCTTATATTTTTCAAGCTATGGAAAAATAATTCGGTTGGTTGCTTGGATAAAGAGGTTTATCCAAAATACACGAAGAGCAAACCTTACAAGAGCTCGTGGAGAATTATCATGTGAGGAGATAATGTCAGCAGAAAAAATAGTCGCGAGATTGGTACAGAAAGAGCCTTTCTCTTCAAAAAATGACAAAAGTCTCATTAGCCTAAATGTGTTTAGGGATGAGAAGGGATGTCAAGAGTAACCACTAAATGTGGTAGAGCTGTAAATACACCAAAGTGATTAGATTTATGATTACTGTATTTTGAGGTAATTATAGTTATTTATGTATGGTTGAGTTGTTCTTCCACCAACTAAAGGTGAGAGTGTGTCATATCTCTTGGCCAAAGATGCTACATTAAGATTGTCATTTTTTTCTTTATTATCTTTTATCCACTGTTGTAAAATTAACTGTCATGGCATCCAGAAGTGTCAATAAATGGTTGTTTTGAATTGATATATTTTCCTTAAATATAAAAGAAGAAAGAATCTGCGATACGCCGATGAGCGTAAAAGTAAAAGAGGTTGCCATAAACGGCATTGTTACCGCCACCGGGCCCACGATAGTTCCATCGCTGTATGTAGCCGATTTAGCTCTGCTTTACAGCTTTGGAAGTATGTCAATCGTGGAACGGCAATTGCAGATAGCTATTAACCGGGTCGACAGGTGGGCTCACGACCGGTTTTCATCAGCGAAATCCTCCGTCGTCCATTTTTGTCGGCTCCGAAGGCTACACTTACACCCTAAACTACATCTCAGGTATGCTGCGTTGCCGTTGGTTGACACTTATCGCTTCTTGGTGCTCCATTTTGACAGCAAATTAACGTGGCAGCCCCATATACGGCAACTAAGAACGACGTGTCTCAGGAAACTGAACATGCTCAAGTTTCTTAGTAGCACTACGTGGGGGGCTAACGGAGCGGTGCTGCTACGGTTCTACCAAGCCCTCGTCGTGTCCCGGCTAGACTATGGTTCTGCGGCTTACGGTTCAGAAAGACCGGCAACCTTGAAAATGCTGGACAGTATCCACCATAGTGGCGTTAGGCTGGCTACTGGTGCCTTCCGGACCAGCCCGATACCCAGCCAACTCGTCGAATCGGGTGTTCCACCTCTAAATTATCGACGCCATCTTATGCTTTTGGCATATACTACTAATGTGCGTCAGTACCCAATACGACCAGAGGTACGCCAGCCAGCCTCGAACCACTCGGCCTGTTGGTAATAGACTCGATAGCTCGTGTACTGAAATAGGAGTGGCTGTGGGCCCTAGCCTACTTTTCACATTTTGCAAAAATGAGGAAAAAGTAGACTTATGAGATCGATCCGGGAAAATGTGTGTCTGTCTGTCTGTCTGTGTGTGTCCCCCCCCCCCTATCAACTCCTAAACGGCTGCAGCAATCAAAACCAAATTTAGTATGAGTAAAGATGTGCACCGGAATATCTCACGTCCATATTTGAAAATGATGTCAGTGCTACCAACTGCTGAAAAACGCACTAGAAATTTGAGCTCCATGGATATCTTGCAAGGTATGAATGGGAGCTATTCCAAAATTGGCACACATGTAGATAATACTATATCAGTTTAATTTCCAGGAGGCCATACTTGACAATGTTGCCAACATAATTTTAAGCCTTCTGATAGGTCCAATGTTTAAATGCATATAACTTCTACACTATCAATGGGATTTCAACCAAATTTTGTATGTAGAATGTGTACATACACAGATATGACTGAGCATATTCTTAAGAGCCACCAAGGCTGCCAACTGTTAATAATTGCTCTCTCTATTTTTGTTATCCAAATACCAATATATCAGAAAGTATGCAAGCCGACAGCTTTAAACTATGCACACGTATATTCTGACATTTTAGATTAATTTGGAGTAACTTACATGCATCAGTTCTACCAACATGATTATAAGCCTGCTGATAGTACCAATTTTTAAATACATGTAACTTCTATACTATCAGTTGGATTTCAACCAAATTTCGTATGTGCTATGTGTAACATAACAGATATGACTATAAGTATTGTTAAGAGCAATCAGGGCTGCCAACTGTTAATAAATGCTGTCTATATTTTTTACCCTAATATCAATCATTCAGAAAGTATGCAAGCCAATAGCTCTATACTTTACACACGTATAGCACCTGACTTTCTAGATTAGTTTGGAGTAATTAATATAAGTCAGTGCTGCCAACGTGATTCTATGCCTGTTGATAGGTCCAATTTTAAAATACATGTAACTTCTATACTAACAAATGGATTTCATCCAAAATTGGCACAACAAGATATCATAAAATTTCAGATTATTTCTGACCAGCACACGCATGGTATTGTTGGCAACATGCTTTTACGCGTGCTGATAGATCCAGTGTCTAACTGCATGTAACGTCCATTGGAGTTCAACCAAATGTTGTATTGTGTACCTTAAGAGATGGAAATAAGAATATATTCAGTCACCAGGGCTGCCAACTGTAGTGCGTTATTAGGCTACATTACACCAGGTATGTTTTGAACTAATTAGATATTTCGATATTACCAACTTAATTTCGTCATTGTTCTAGATAGGTTCATATACTGTAGAATAATCATTGTCATGAAAAGTAGGCTGTATAGTTCTTCACGGAACTTCTTGTCATACTTACGAAACCACCCAACCATCTTCTTCTTTCCTGGCGTTTATCCCAGTACAGAGTCCGCTGCTCTACCACCCAACCATCAGAATATAATAAATAGGGGCCGGATTTTGGTGGTTTTTAAAATTGTCATTTTATGTTTTCAAAAACATAAAATTGTTCTTTTTAGTTTTTTATTAGGTAGAATGGGTTTTTACAATAGGTTCATATGTTTAAAGGGTAGCGAAAGTTGACATACATTACATAAGGCTTAAAATTAATACCTCATTGTTAGTAGACAATCTGATTGCAACGAGAGAGTAAATATTTTACATAATGATGCGTAATCAACTCGCCTCCGTGGCTTAGGCGACAGCACGCCGGCCTCTCACCGCTGGGTCCGTGGTTCAAATCCCGGTCACTCCATGTGAGATCTGTGCTGGACAAAACGGAGGCAGACATGTTTTTCTCCGGGTACTCCGGTTTTCCCTGTCAAAATTTCATTCCAGCATCACTCTCCACTATCATTTCATTTCATCTGTCATTCATTTAATCATTGCCCCAGAGGAGTGCGTCAGGCCTCGG
The DNA here is from genome assembly GCA_946902985.2 of Meconema thalassinum. Classification (NCBI taxonomy): domain Eukaryota; kingdom Metazoa; phylum Arthropoda; class Insecta; order Orthoptera; family Tettigoniidae; genus Meconema; species Meconema thalassinum. The sequence continues at coordinate 1,944,922,701 of OX336388.2, forward strand.
CAGCCGGTACAGTCCATATCCTCGCCGCTAGATGGGGGCTTCATTCATTCCATTCCTGACCCGGTCGGAGACTGGAAGCAGGCTGTGGATTTTCATTTTCATGCGTAATCAAATTATCACCGATAACTTTACACTTTTAGGGATTGCAATAAAGCCAAGGATGTCAGAGATGATTTTCACTCTCTATCTCGTTCAAATAATGTTGATTCTTTACAATATTGGATTCTTGGGAATAATAAGAGATTTATTCGCTCTTTCCTCTCGGTAAATAACCTAACAATAATATATAAGCTGGAAAGTGCTGAAAATATTTCATTTTTCCTGTAGGTAGGATTGCTTTCAATCAACTGGAGCTAGGAATAAACACTATCTTCACATTTAATTTCGAGGATTATGGACACAATTTGAAATATACTACAATAAATGGTACAAAACTGCAATTAGTTATTTTTAGGTACTCGCGTATTATTTAGTTTATTAGGTAGTACGGAATTTCAGTGTGATTCTTAAAAGTATTTAGAAGTATGGGAAAAATAGATAAGAACCTAAGAATCCGGTTCCTAATAATAGGCTAACTGCGCCCCGATAGTATAAGGTAGTTTCTCTGTTGCTGGATAGCGAATTTTTGTACAAACTCAATTGTCTAGAATAATGAAAAATATAATAATAATAGTATACTAATAATAATCATTATTGACTAATAATTATGAAAATAATAATAACTGTCTAATGATGATAATAATAATAATAACAATAGTCTAATAATAAGTATTTCGCTGTCCTCTTGGAGTGACGATGTGGGTAGTCATAATATAGCCTTATTCTGAAAGCAGAGACATGAAATGATTGTCAATGATATGTAAGCCAACCAAAATTTGATTAAACTAGAGAATCGTCTGTACTCCCCTCTCCAACTCCAGGCAGCTTGAAATGTATACATTTTATATGTGGACTCAAACCTCATGTCTCGGTGATAATCAACGTTGAAGTACAAACAAACACTACGGTGTTCCCGCAACTTAGATATACTTAGTTATATACGGAAAATGTGCCACGGAACCGCTTGATAGCACTGTGCTTTGCCCATTGCCCTACCTCACAAATCGTGTACGGTATCCCAAAGAAATTTTGATCAACCGATCACAACGAGGGGACGGAGTCGCGCAGCTTCTTTTGGGGTACAGGATCTCTACATTAGATGAAACAGAAGGCTGGCGTGCTGTGAGGTGAGCGGGAAAATGGGATTGAGTGAGTAAATGCATGCACGTCGTCCCAATAAAAATAACAGCTACATCGCACGCCTTCTGCTTGACCTTGAGACGTCATAACGCAGCCTTGTAACAATACAATCCCGTTAAATTTGTAACGTTCCGTTCCGTCTGTTTGTTCCGTTATTATAAGTAGAATGTTCCGAACTGTAACGTATCGGATATTCCTCTGTTCATTTCGGTACGGGACAACGTAACGTTCCACCCGTCTCCAATACGCTGTACCGGTACAGGCTCGGCTAACATTCCACTGTTCCAGATACCAGGTACGGTTTCAGAATCAGTTCCGTTCCAGGACGGTAACGTTACGCTTGGAACAGACAGCGGTAACGTTACAACTTGGAAATAACCTTGGAGATAACGGAATTTCTCCGTTCCACATAGACAAGAGTTCCGTTCCGCGTTACGTTCTGTTCCGGGTCCCTGCTGCAAACCAAGGTTTCTTCGTTAGTCTGCAAAATCTACATACTCGGTTAAAATGTGGGTCACGGTGAAAACGGCTCCACAGGTGGAGGATCTTCCCTTCTCATTAGGTACGAGTGGGTGGATCTTGTATGACCTTCCCTTAGCCTACACAGTGTGTCACACATTACCGGCTATGTCCTGACAACGTTGGTATGGTGTTAGTACACCAACCAGGCCGGCAATTGTCCTCACGGAGAGACCTTGCTGATGCAACGTCGCTATACAATTACGGTCAAAAGCATGTCCACAGATGACAGTAACAGCGCAGTCTTCTGGACTGTTCTGAGATTACTCCTATTCCACCCACGTCCACTAACAGGTCGCGTCACGAGTCATTCGAAGAGTTATTTATCATCCAACAACTCGTCGAGAGAACATCCTTCACGATTCAAACAAGAAGTTCCGTGAAGAACTATACAGCCTACTTTTCATTAAATAATTAATTGGTATTCTGCCCGAAGGCTGGTCCGAGCCTCCGAAGAGGCTACCCCCAGCCGGAGTTTACTTGCGGTAGGGTGGCCAGGGCCTTTCCGCTCCTCCTTATGTTGGCCAACAGCGCGCAGTGCCTAGAACCGGCATACCATCCAAGTTCTGACTGCGCCCAATGTTGCTTAACTGCGGAGTTCTCATGGGATCCGGTGTTTCAACACGGCTAGGCCGTTGGCCTACTTTTCATGCCAATGATTATTCTACAGTATATGAACCTATCTAGAATAATGACGAAATTAAGTTGGTAATATCGAAATATCTAATTAGTTCAAAATATACCTGGTATAATGTAGCCTAATAGAGCACTACAGTTGGCAGCCCTGGCGACTGAATATATTCTTAGTTCAATCTCTTAAGGTACAGAATACAAAATTTGGTTGAAGTCCAATGGACGTTACATGCAGTTAGACACTGGATCTATCAGCACGCGTAAAAGCATGTTGCAACCAATACCATGCGTGTGCTGGTCAGAAATAATCTGAAATATTATGGTATCTTGTTGTGCCAATTTTGGATGAAATCCATTTGTTAGTATAGAAGTTACATGTATTCTAAAATTGGACATATCAGCAGGCATAGAATCATGTTGGCAGCACTGCCTTGTATTAATTACTCCAAATTAATCTAGAATGTCAGGTGCTATACGTGTGCAAAGTATAGAGCTGTTGGCTTGCATACTTTCTGGTATATTGATATTAGTGTAAAATAAATATAGACAGCATTTATTAACAGTTGGCAGCCCTGATTGCTCTTAACAATACTTATAGTCATATCTGTTATGGTACACATAGCACATACGAAATTTGGTTGAAATCCAACTGATAGTATAGAAGTTACATGTATTAAAAAATTGGTCGTATGAGCAGGCTTATAATCATGTTGGTAGAACTGACGTATATAAGTTACTCCAAATTAATCAAAAATGTCAGAATATACGTGTGCATAGTTTAAAGCTGTTGGCTTGCATACTTTCTGATATATTGGTATTTGGATAAAAAATAGAGAGAGCAATTATTAACAGTTGGCAGCCCTGATGGCTCTTAAGAATACGCTCAGTCATATCTGTTTATGTACAGATATTACATACAAAATTTGGTTGAAATCCAATTGATAGTGTGGAAGTTATATGCATTTAAACATTGGACCTATCAGAAGGCTTAAAATTATTTTGGCAACACTGTCATGGTTGACCTCCTGGAAATTAAACTGAAATAGTATTATCTACATGTGTGCCAATTTTGGAATAGCTTCCATGCATACTTCGCAAGATATCCAACGTGGAGCTCAAATTTCTAGTGCGTTTTTTCAGCAGTTGCTAGCACTGACATCATTTTCAAATATGGACGTGAGATATTCCGGTGCACATCTTTACTCATACTAAATTTGTTTTTGATTGCTGCAGCCGTTTAGGAGTTGATAGGGGGGGATACACACACAGCCAGACAGACACACATTTTCCCGGATCGATCTCATAAGTCTACTTTTTCCTCATTTTTGCAAAATGTGAAAAGTAGGCTAAAAATTACAGGTGGTGCAAACCTTTTCTTGAGGTGTGTAGATTGCGCTCCACCTTTTATGGTAAATGAAAGGTAGAATTTTTCAGAAAGTGGATCCAAACAGTGCGGATATCCGCGCACAAATGGAGCGGAAGATCACATCGTATCTCCTGCTTTAAGCTCTATTATAACCTTGTGAGAGTTATACAGTCATAGCAACTAATCAACACAAAAAGTTGAATATTGTAATTATTTTGAAGTGGATTCACTAACACAAACTTCCCATAAACTGGCATTATACATCTGCTTGTATCTTACAATGTACGACTCGCTGCCAACCTTGCCGTAAATTACCCGCGGGCGGTGTAAGAAGGAGGGCGGAAGGAAATGATTCACACCCACTATTCAGCAATAAGCCACCATGACTTTCGCTGAAATAAAACACTTGCGTTCTAAACTTGTCCTCGCGGTGATCATCACGGCCACGATGAGGAGCAACTGCAAGTCCGGAGATCAGAGGTTCCAATCCCGGCGCTGAAAGTGGCTATCCTGAGTGTGTTGTTCCTCCGGATTTTCCCACACTCTCTTCAGGCAAATGCCGAGGTAGCACCTTATTTCTAGTCCTGGGGCACCTACCTCTTCCCTGTCCCTATATAACCACACGCATTACTACCGTCATCACAAAAGTACAGGTTAATGGACAAGTTGAACACACACCCAAGTACACTATGCTGATGACCAACATATGCCGAGACCCTAAAATGAATTCATAACTTAATGACAATCTAAACTTGTTTGCGTTAAATATATCACTTCAGGAAACACTGGTAGGAGTGGTACGCACCGGTACGCCGTACCGAAACCTATGATCAGGGGACAAGTCGAATATATAACATAATTTTTAGAACTGTGGAACATTAGTTGTAAGTGAAGGTCAACTTGGTCTTTGAGTGGACTGTACTTAAAGTACGTGCAATCTTGGCTGCATTGGGGACGGCACTCCGCTCTGGATACTAACAGCAAGGTGAGAGAGAGAGATGATGATGATAATTGTTGTTTTAAGGGGTCTAACATCTAGGTTATCGGCCCGAGAGAGAGATAGAGAGGAGGCACATACAACTAAAACCTTTCTAAACTTTAGACAATTTTCTAAACTGTGAGGTAAAACATGTTTCAGTACAGTACCTTTTATAATAAATAATTATTTCAGAAAACTGTAAAGACAAAATTATAAAACCAGAAATAAAAGATTGTTGGTGAACTTGTGTGTATCTTCAAACCGAATGTATTTAATTTTTTAAATTACGTAAAAAAATTGAAATAATGTACATTGTTTGAATGGTAGCCTAGTTGGCCTACATTAAAATTTAATATAGGCCAACGGCTATGGTAAGAAAAATGTTGCTACAGCAGTCTCAATTTAATTTAAAATTGCAATCAAAATTAGATTGCTATTTTGTCCGCTGATTAATTTTTAAAGGTGTTCAGAAAAGCGTAAAAGCGCGCCCCCCCCCCCCCCCCCTCCACCACCCGGTAGCCCACAGTACCGGAACCTCTTATTTTACAAATCAAGCACTGGGTACGAGTACTACTCAACTTCGTTATTGTTGAATACGAATACATTAATTACAAAAGTAAGTAGTTGTAATTTATTGCTCTTGATTCATTTAGGGGCTTTGTGACCTCTTGACGACGTAGCTCCGTGTACTTTGGCGTGTGTGGACTTTGATGACGTGTTATGATTGTAGTCCTACATATGTTTGTATTTGCAATTCGGGTTAGGATTTGGTTAGAAGATGGTCGTAGCCCTTATTTAGGTCTCATCCCGGCATTCGCTTGGAGAAGAAGTGGGGAAACCATGGTAAGCAACTTCTGGGATGGCTGAGGTGAGAATCGAACCCGTATCTCTGGGGCGACAGCTAAGAATGCTAGCCGCTACACCAGTAAATGGACTGGTGAGACAAGTAGAGGTGGACCTAGAAGGCGATGGTTAGATTCAATGTTTAACGATTTTAAGGTGAGAGGTGTAGAAGCACAGGAGGCTACAGTGCTAACTGCAAATAGGGGATTGTGGAGGTGACTCGTTCGCCAAACAGAGGCTTGCAGACTAGACAGAACGCTGAAAGGCAAAACAATCTCAAATGAAAGGAAATGGATGAATGAATGAATGAGTGAATGATGTCTTAAGAGTTTCGTGTCATATGGATCGGACAGCTTGGAAATACTAGTCGATAAATTCAGTCATACTATACTCGATCGATGATTGACCAATTGGTTGACCTAGCGAGCTTTCAAACCAGTGCGTGAGAAAGTCATTTCTCCACTCCTAAACCGGAAGCAGCATCCTGGCGTGGCATGCATCACTTTGTTTTCACTCCAGAGGTCCAGAGGAACAAGCAGCCACTCTCACGAGGGAACCATGCAGCGGTCCACTGACACTTTCTTGTCCAGCTTAATTTCCTTTCACCCTTTGGGATTTTATTTGGCAACAGTTTTCGTCCATTCGTTTGCTGCACCATTTTGTCCGTCTCCATGCTAAGTGCTGTTGTTGTTTGGTTCCTTTAGGGCAGTGGTTTTTAACCGGTGGTCTGTGGACCACAGGTGGTCCGCGAGTGCCTCGGGAGTGGTCCGCGGGAGAAAAGGGTTCACCAGCACGTATAAAAAGTGGCCAATAAATGGGGATTTCGAAAACAATGTGCGTTGAACGAGAATCGTCCGAATGTATTCGCGGCGATGACTATCAGGTTTTAAATTGAAATATCTATAAAATAAGTGTTATTGAGGGAGGGTTGAGGGGAGGGGGTGAGGAGGGGTGGTCCGTACATGATTCAATTTCACGCTGAGTGGTCCGCATACTTCTACGGGTTCAGAACCACTGCTTTAGGGTATAAAATAATACCTTTCTTCGTCAATTCCGAGCTCTTAATTGTGTACGAATTTGTCCGATATAGTCCGCGTTACCGTTATATAAGTTCTTAACAATATAACCTCATCATTTGTCCCCAGTCACTACAAGCATGATAATTTATAGCGTAATTTCGTACTGTTGAGTTGAATCAGGGTTGTATTCATTGTTGCCACGCATGTTTCAGAGTCACCGCGTTCGATATCCGGCTCTACCAAGAAGTGTATGAGGGCCAATCAAGAAAAAAAGAGCCGGAGGCTATAAATTGAAAACCACTAAACGGATCGTAATGCCCTGGCCTAGAGACACGGTGCGGCCCCTATGAGAGCACTGAGGTACCAAACTCACAGCTATAGGGACCCGAGCGCACACCCACGTGACGACAGAGCGAGCAGGCACACGCGTCGACCGTCCACTGCACTCAGTCGTGCGGAAACCAGTTACATGGAGGTTTCAAGAGAAGAGTACGTTTCCTGACAGCCGAAGGAGTGCGGGGAACGCAAATTCATCAAAGAATGGCACAAGTGTATGCCTGTCCGAGGGATGGGTTAAGGCGTGGCACAGGAGATTCAGGGAAGGACAGATGTCGGCCAATGATGAGCGTCTGGAGCGCCACACCGCATTACCGATTATTATTATCTATTTAGCGTATGGCTTTTAGTGTCGGGAGTGTCCGAGGACATGTTCGGCTCGCCAGAGGCTGTAGCTGCTTCAATGCGGACACCCATGGGCCATGTGGTGAGCTACAAGTTCCGTTCAATTTGAAGTAGTTCCAACTTTCGCTACCACATGTCACCGACACCTAGTAGTGAACGTTGGAACTTTGATAGAGCGTTTCAACGAAATCCAACCTGCAAATTTTGCTTCACATAAGTTTAATTAGTAGAAGGTTCTTCTACATGGGACCGCTGGCTTTACTTCCCCTCCGAAGGAAGGCAAGACTCTTAAAAATTCCGACGACTTCGGTCGGGTTTGAACCCGAAATCTTGGGCATGGAAGTTGAGCATGCTACCGACTACGCCACCGAAGCCGCTTGCATCACCGATGACATTGTCCAGCAGATGGATGCCCTCATTATGCAAGACCGGTACCAGTAGCAGTCATTGCCGCAGAGGTCGGAGTGAGGGTCGGAAGTGTTCACGATATCATTAAGGACCGATTGCAATTTCGCAAAAAGTGCGCCCAATGGATACCTCACAATCTTCAAACAGCACATGAAGCATGTCGAATGGGACTCTCTCTGGAACATCTGCTGCACTATGCCAAGGAAGGGAATGCGTTCCTTACACGGGTGATCGCAGGACACGAGACATGGTGCCATCACTTTGAACCCCAGTCAAAACGACGAAGTCGCCAATGGAAGCACGCAGGCTCGCCACCACCAGGCCATCCGCACGAATACGGGAAAGATTATGCTCAGTTTCTTCTTTCACCAAAAGGGCCCCCTTCTTATGGACTTCCTGCAGCATGGAACAACGGTGAATTCGCAATGATATTCGCAAACCTTGACCTCTCTTCACACAGCAATCAAATCGAAACGACTAGGACAACTCATCCGCGGGATCATCTGCTCCATGGCAATGCAAAATCCCATACGGCCAACACAGTCAAGGACATTCAAATGGGAGTTCCTCTATCACCCTTCACAGTCCGGACCTGTCTCCCTGAGATTATGCCATTTTCTTGTGAGCTGAAGACTCTGAGAGGCAAACAATTTACCTACGACGACAACGTCAAGCAGTACGTTCGGAACTGGTTCACAACGCAACCCCAGGAATTTTACGAGACGGCCATTCACCGCCTTGCGTCACAGTGGGATAGGTGCCTCAACAGTGCTGGGCAATACTTTTGAAAGGACGGTACAGGTTTTCGTTTTATAGCCTGCGTCTCATTTCTTTTTGAGTAGCCCTTATAATTCTTGTTTGAGAGCTGGAATGGGGTACACTCAGCCTCGTGAGACAGAACTGAAAAGAGATTGGTTTGATTCCCACCTCAGCCATCCTGGAAGTGGCTTTCCGTGGTGTCCCACTTCTACTCCAAACAAATGCCGGGATGGTTCCCAGTTTAAGGCCACTCGAGCCTCCTGCCCAGTCCTCCTGTTTTATGCTGCACCAACAGTTTAAGTTTCACTTTCATAGAGTGCCACGCTCCAGAAAAAGAATCTCCGAAATGACTTTATAATATTTAAACATACAGTATATACAGTATAAGAACAACAAACATCAAAGACAAAGGTTATGTTGGTAGGGAAGAAACCCAAGAAAGTAGAATGCCAGGTAGGAATAACTAAATTGGAGCAGGTGGAACATTTTAACTACTTGGGCTGTGCATCAAGGAGGATATATGGATAGAGATGCATCTTAATGCAAAATTTTGACGCCAACCTATTGCTCGGCGCAAGCAGTTCCAACTGACAATATGAGATGGCGCAACGATGCACTTTCGAGCGTGATCCATCCCTGACCTGCCCTACTGGACCCCCTCCCCTCCCGTGCCTACCCCTCCCTTTCCACTATTCTATCCCCCCTCCAGTACTTTTAATTCCTTCTTTTCTTTCTCCTTTTCTTTCTATCTATCTTTCTTTCTTTCTTTCTTTCTTTCCTCTGCCTTATAATGGTCATATTTTAGTAATTGGTCTAATAATAGGCGATTTCTTCCCCCTGTGATATCAGGTAGAGAAGAAAACATAGGCTCTATCAGAATAGTTGTGGATGTTTCAAGAGTCCTAACTTCAAGGTTATCAGCCCATGTTTCCACAAAGCACACAACATGACATAGACCTACCCCACAGAATGAGTAGGCTAATATAATACTACAATATTAAAAATGAATTGTAAGACAAAATTAGAGCTGGAGAAAAACCTTTATTAGGTTACTCCAATCAATTGCAGCTTACAGAAAGGGATTGTTAATGAGCACATTTTCATATTCATTATTATAGATCACTTATGAATTAGTTGAAGTCCATATCACACAAAACTGAGATTATTTGCACTTATCACACACCAGTATTATTTAATTGCCAGTGCGGTACTTCCTATCAATCGAATTAAGAAATATCACGTTTGAATTACGGGAACCGTTGGAACAACCAGCTCTTCTTCTTCTTTCGAATTATATCGATAGTATCTGATATCGTTTTCGAGCGCAGTGTATCGACTAAAATCGATGTGTGATTCAATATAATTCAATTTCTTCGTATAATATTGTTCTTTTCTAAGCACTGCAATATGTATTTACTTTTAATATATATTCAAATATTAATTAAATATACAACATTAACAAGAATACTCACAAATTTTCCGATTTTGCTGCCATCTATTGAAGTACAACTCAACTACATCGTCGTATGCGATGACTGGTAGCGTTTTTAACGTTGTCAGCAGGCACTACTACAAGGCAAGCTAGCGTTGGCCTCAAAACTCCCTATACAGTTTCCCCCACCCTGTGCATTCTCTCAGGATGTTAGTATGGGGAAGGAAATAGAGTCGAGGTGTAGAAAAGCCAATGCACTGAGTTCTTAGTTGCCATCTAAAGTGTTTTGCGACGAAATTCCCCCTTCATCGCTCGGTATTTAGACCGACCTTGATATATGGAAGTGAGAGCTGGGTAGATTCCTAATATCTGATACATAAGCTAGATATAACTGATTTGAGGGTAGTAGTGGGAAAATGGATGGGAACAAAGGCAGGAAGTTACTCGTAATGAAGAGATAAAGGCGAAGTCAAAAATGAACACGCTAGATGAGGCTGTTTGTACGAGCCGACTCAGATGGAGACCTGGTTTAGCTTTACCATGTGTGTGAGTCAAAGCTGATTGGATGATATAATTTACCCTTATTACTCACCTACCAGCAGATTCAAATTTTAGTTCCCTCTTGTAAGCAAGTTTGAATGCTCGTAACTCAAAAACAGCTGCAGAGATTGTGATGTCAGATTTATACGGATGATTTCCCACAGAATTGGTTTCTAAACGCGCTGATATGGCTGGCAAAATTATCAATTTGTTTGTTTACACATTGAAAGAAAACATGGCATTGGATCGCTAACTCTTCATTTAGAGTTAAACTTCACCTACTTTGTAATCTTGTTCACCAGTTCAGGGGCAGGACAAATATTTTCATTTCTAATGATTTGGAAAAGTCAAAGATCGAAATTATCTCTGAAACTTCTCCCAGGCCTTTATTTATTTGATGCTCTATTGCAGGGGTCTCGAAACTTTTTAGACTAAGGGCCTCACTGACTCACCACTAAGTACCAAGAGCCGAGACCTAGCTAGCTCATCATACCAACATACTGTTGTTTTGATTACGCGCAAAGTTTCGTTTCGGGACTGAGTGATATATCTATGGCGCAGTGTGCGGGGGTGATTTGCAGTGTAGCGACATTTTAAAGGAAAATATTTCAAGTCATCATTGCTGGAATTTTATAAGAGCCATCCACTCACACAGTTTGATCAGTTGAATACATTTTCTCTTGGCTTTTTCTCATCTTTCGGCACTATATATCATCATCATCATCATCATCATCTTCATGAACCGGTTCCAGATTCCCGGGTGCGGTGAATGAGCGCTCTCCATTTCGTTCTCTCCAAGAATGTCTCCCCCTCCACGACCTGCTGCAAATTCAGACCTCTCCCTGCAAAATCATTTCTAGCCTGGTCGATCCATCTCTTCCTCGGTCGACCTCTTGGTCTCTTGCCTTTCAGTTCTTTCTCAAACCACACTCGAGCTGTTCTTTGTGTGTCCATTATTTTACGATGACCGAACTATTTCAGCCTGGCTTCAACACAGATCTCATTAAGAGATTGTTCTACTTGAACAAGATGGCGTATCTCATCATTTTTTATTTTGTCCCTCCTTGTCTTTTGAATCGTAGTTCTTAAAAACTTCATCTCCACCGCCTGTAGTTTGCTGGTATTTCTCTTGGATTGGGAACAGGTTTCTAAGCTATATGTAGTAACAGGTAAAAAGAAGTTCTTGTAGAGTATTAGTTTTGATCTTAAAGAAACTTGCTTATCCCAAAGAAGCCCTCTCACGAGATGATAAAATTGCGCTCCATGTTGAACTCTACTAGTGATTTCTGCAGATGGTTGGTTATCTGTCGACACTACACTGCCAAGGTAACAGAACTGATGTACTTGTTCTAACTTTGTACCATTCAGAGTGATGTTAGTACAGATGTTTTGTCGACTAACGGGCATCACTACCGTTTTGGAATTGCTTAAATTCAGACAAGCTGACCGCTGCAGTGAAAGTGATGAGTGACATAAAACAGAATCATAAATTGTCCCTAAAGATTGCAATCCAACTGTTTCATGTAAAAATAGCATCAATTGAATCTTATGGATTGGAAAGCACCTGACAGATCTGGAAAGAGTAAAATCCATCTATCTCAAGAGAGCTTTGTGCCTTTCAAAGTACACGCCATCCCGTTTGGTTTACCTGCTAGCTAGAGAGCCATATTTTGTTGAAGACCTGAGACTGAACCTACTGCTGCCCGTTACACCTGGATATGAGACTCTACTGACAGAATTGAAAAGGAAGAGAGAAGACATATGGGACGACTTTTACGGCACTGACGCGATGCTTTCAACTAAATGGACAAATGCATTGTATGATTTGCGTCATATAGTCACGAGATTTTCGGTGCATGGTTTTCACTATAAAGTATGCACCAAGAAGAAATGTCATCAGCCAGACCAGCAGTGCATCTGTTTGCTGTGTGGAGAGCAGTGTGATAGGTATCACGTGATGTTGTGCAAACAAAGACGGGCCACACTTACAATGTTTTGTAGTGAAGACTAAGGCAATCTTTGTTTGGTTTTTTTATTTTTTATTTTATTTTATTTTTTTGCTGTTTTAATGTTAATTTACTAATTTGGCCATTGGCTGCAATAAAGTTCTTATTTTATATTCAGACCAAATTGCTTGAATATAGCATTCCAATCATTCAGCTTCTGTTGTACTTCAGCCTCATTTTCACCCCATATTACAACATCATCTGCAAATGCTAAAGCTTTAAACTCAGAGGTCTTATTGAGTCTCTTAACACTCTTCATTATTTCATCCATTACAGTAATGAATAAAAGTGGTGATAGAGCGCTGCCTTGCTGTACACCCTGCTTAGTCTCGAACCACTCTGAATAGTCATCACCTTTTTGGACACAACTCTGGCAGTGTTCATATAGCATCTTGACTTTATTTATTATCTAGAATCTAATATCTAGAAAAATGAAGATTATGTCTTTTCCTTTTTCCCAGTGCTTCTCCATAATCATCCTGACAGAAAATATCAGATCTGTTGTTGCCCTGTTCGGTCTGAAACCGTACTGCTCTTCTTCAAGCTGTGATTCAATGATAATTCTTAATCTATGTTCTATGATTCGTTCCATTATCTTCAAGCCATGAGATAGAAGAGTAATTCCCCTGTAGTTGCTAGGTTACCGTCTGTCTCCTTTCTTAAATAGAGGGACGATAACACCTTTAGTCCAGTCGGTTGGTATTTTTTCTCCTTTCCAAATAGTGTTTAGGACTCTAAACGACCACTGCAATCCTTGTACTCCAGCTGCCTTGATCATGTCACTTAAGCAGAAGTCAAGAAAGCATTCACCCTCTTGGTTTCAATTTCCATATCCTGTCCTATCATTTCCCACATGAGCATTTAAATCACCCTTAACAAGAATGTTATCTTGTTCTACGTGGTCTTCTAATTCTTGAACAATCCACTGCAATCCTTTCTCTTCCTGACTACACCCAACCTGTGGAGCATAAACCTGGACAATGGTCAGTGTGTTCTTGTCGATTTTCTGATGTAGCTTGATAATTCGTTCATTTACATATTCTACATCAGATACAGCATCGATGTTCTTGCTGATAACAAACGTCACACCATTCCTTGCTTCCGTCTTATTTCCATGCTAGTCGAGTATATAACCTTTCCCCAGCAATTTAGTTCCTTTCCCTTCCCACTTTGTTTCGCTCAGTCCAAGGACCTCAATCTTCCTTCTTTCCATGAGATCTACAAGCTCCTCACATTTGGCGGTCAGGGTAATGGTAGTTAATGTTGATATTTTGAATGTATTGTTCCTCCGTCCAGTAATTTTCTTCTTTGAATAGTTTTGTTTAACTTCGGGCTTACCACCGCCATCCTTACAAGAACTACACGTAGAAGGTTTTCCATATCTTGGTTTTTGTTTCTTACATCCGAGGCTCGTTTTATTGTGGAAAGCATTTTGACAATTTTACTCCTCAAACTGGCTTGCTGGGCCTAATGCACGAGGAAGATTTTCTGTTGGGGTTAACTTCCCTTAGCCTTTGATAGTCCCCTATCACCGACGGCAGTGGTTACGCTGGCTAAAGCGCAGCGTTAGGCCACGGGGCCAAGCCCTCTGCTGACTCGGTAGACGTGTGGGTTCAAGTCCCACCGTCGGCCATCCTTGAAATGGTTTTCCGTGGTTTCCCCATTTTCAACACCAGGCAAATGCTGGGACGGTACCTTCTGACAGGCCACGGCCGCTTCCTTCCACATCCTTGCCCAGTTTCATTCATTCATCTTCATCCATTCCATCTCTCATCCCGACGCGCAGGTCGCCCACGGGCGTCGACTAGAAAGACCTGCACTCAGCCTCTCAGGAGGTAACACGACAAAAAAAAATCCCCTATCTAAACTTCAAGGCAGCAGCGTTATGATATCTATGTGAAAAAACATTCTCAAAAATGAAAATTTATTTACAGATCCAAATTAACGGATGAGCATTTAAAGTCGCTACTGATATTGTCCACTAGTAAACTTGGTCCAAAACTGCAAACAAAATTGTCAGTGGAAAGTTACAGCTACATAAATGCCATAATAATAATAATGAATGAATGAATGAACCGCCCTTTCCCGGCCTGGAAGGCCCAAGACATGGGGAGGGGGTTTATTTATTAATAACAAACAGTGTACATACAGTACTTGAAAATACATTTACAAATACATTTTAACAGTGTTATAATTATAATGACAATAGTAACACAAAGATAGCAAAAATAATTTAACAGTCACCTGTTATTGTTGTTGTTGTATCTGTATTCATAATCTTCATTATTCTTTCGATTATTATTATATTATACTGTTTATACATATGCATATACTACTTACAATATTAATAGTATCATGGTCCCACAAAGCCATCAGAAGTGACTTATCTGTGGGGAAAAAATAGAAATATTACTTAAATGTATATCTCAATGGATCCTCACTCATGAAGGAAAACGTACCTTACAGTTGAAGTTGATAAATTTATTGTGTGTAATCCAAACCTAATGATAATAATAATAGTCTAATAATAATAATAATGATTAATTCCATTACGTATTTCACTTATTGTGTTTCTAAATTGGTCGTTAAATAACAACTAGTGATAATTTGTATGATTTACTTACAATGTAAGTATTACAATGTAATCAAAGTAAGCTATGACGGGTCGCATTTGTGATGCTTGCGGGCCGAAGATTGGAGACCTCTGCTCTATTATATTGTAATGTATATCGTCACACTTGTTAGCGAGGCAACATCCAGTAGCCTACTCGATGATATTGGCCACATACACAATGGCCCCTATTTTCCAAGTAGGGGTTCCCGTCTCATAGACGGACAGGAATGCTTCCGATGCCAATTAAAATTAAAAGAAATAGCGGTCGTCACACCGGTGCTATAGCCCCTCCCGTTGCTTCCTCAGATTGAGAAGCCTCTTCTTCTACATCTACTTTCACTTGACCTTCTGTTCTTTCTTCTTCTTCTTCTTCTTCTTCTTCTTCTTCGTCTTCTTCTTCTTCTTCTTCCTTCTCATCTTCTGACCTCTCCTGTTCGACCGCAGGAACCTCTTCTCCAGCAGGCAGAGTATCTCCCTCAGGAGCCAGCGTCACCTCTACAACGACGCTGGGCCTCAGAGGTTCTTCAGGTGACTCCGGTATGGGCAGACTGTTCCATGGCTCTGCACTGCCAGTACCAATGGCCATGAACAACAAGGCAGTCACAGCCAGTACCATAGCCGCCACCCCGAAAACCAGTCTCCACGATCCAGGGAGCTGAAATACAAGAGTAACATTTTCAATAACTGTTTCCATCTTCAATAATAGGTACCTTCAGTAACTCTCTGGCGTAACTAATGGGGTGATCAGGGGGATTTTGTTTTTGTCGTGTGGCCTCCTGAGAGGCCGAGTGCAGGTCCTCCTAGTCGACTCCCGTAGGCAACCTGCGTGCCGGAATGAGAGATGGAATCGATGAAGATGAATGAAAATGGGCAAGGATGTGGAAGGAAGCGGCCGTGGCCTGTCAGAAGGTACCGTCCCAGCATTTGCCTGGTGTTTAAAATGGAGAAAACCACGGAAAACCATTTCAAGGACGACCGACGGTGGAGCTCGAACCCACGCGTTTACCGAGTCAGCAAAGAGCTTGGGCCCACGATCTAACGCTGCGCTTTAGCGAGCGTAGCCACCGCTGTCGGTAACAGGTGATTCAATCTCCCCAGAGTCAAAATAGTTTTTTAAAAAAAGAAATATGTTAAGGTTTTTAATCTGCGTAAAACTAATCTTTGGGTTGATGACAAATGATTGAATTTTGTAAGTTAATAACTGCAGATTTGAAAGTGTTTATTTTCACACTTGTACATTTTTAGCGTTACCCTAACTTAACACTTACCGCTATTGAATGACGAATCTGGTCAGCTGATTAGTTAGCCAGAGGGGTCGCAGTGAGATGGGTGTGGCACTACCTTTCTTCATTCCTTTCCAGAAACATTACCGCTTGTCAGTTGCCATTCTGTTAGTATCCGGGTGTGAATGTCATTTTGGAAAAAGAAAATATTGTGTTGGGTTTTATTGCTGTTTTAAGTTCAACTTTAGTTGGAAACTATAGTTTATTAATATTAACACAATGTCGCGTAATATTTATTTATTTATTTATTTATAGTATGGCTCTTAGTGCCGGGAGTGTCGGAGGACATGTTCGGCTCGCCTGAGTCTGTAGCTGCTTCCAGCGGACACCCTTAGGGTGAGATACAAGTTCCGTTCAATTTCAAGTAGTTCCAACTTTCGCTACCGTACCAGATATCAATGATACCTAGTGGTGAACGTTGGAACTTTGATAGAGCGTTCCGACGAAATCTAACCTAACAATTTAGCTTCACACAAGTTTAGTCTGTGGAAGGATCAATTACATGCCATAACTCTATGACATGGGACTGCCGGCTTTACTTCCCCTCCGAAGGGAGGCATACTGAAGGATTTTGAACGTTCTTAAAAAATCCGACGGCTACGGCCGGGTTTGATCCCGCTATCTTGGGGACAGCAGTTCAGCATGCTACCAACTACACCACCGAAGCCGCTTTCGAGTAATAGATTGGGCCAGATGATTTCGCGAAGAAAACTGGACTTGAAGATTTAATGTCAACAAAATTGATCATTTTCATGCTTTTTCACATTGATGAGTGCAAATATAACGTGACAAATGCTAATGAAATCAAACACGAAAATATGTAGATAAGAAGTTTTGAAACCTCAGGATCGTACATTTTCTTTCATTGATTATGTCTCATTATGTCCGAACAATCACCCCACAATGTAATATTGACACAGCTCGTCTCGCTCCAGAAAGAAACCCTTAGTTATGCCACTGATTACAACAGTTACATTCTCTATACCAGTCGCGGCATGCCGAGCTTCTCTGCCCAAGTTCGTGGGTTAAAACCCGGCCGAATTCGTCGGATTTTTAAGAGTGTTAAAAATCCCTCAGAATGCCTTTCATCGGTAGGGAAGTAAAGCCGGAGGGCCCATGTCATAGATTTATGTCATGTAAAAGAACCTTCCACTAACTACAATTGTGTGGAGCTAAACTTTTAGGTTAGATTTGACTAACGCTCTATTAAGTTCCACCGTTCGCCACCAGGTGGCGGTTGCAGTGGCATCTAGTAACCAAGTTCACAGCTAGGTGTCGTTGATGGTAGCAAAAGTAGGAACTACTATAAATTGATTGTCTGCAGTCCTTACCTGAATTACAATACCGACAGTAGTGGCTACGCGGGCTTAAGCGCTGCGTTAGGTCAAGGGGCCAAGCTCTCTGCTGACTCGGTAGACGCGTGGGTTCGAGCCCCACCGTCGGCTGTCCTTGAAATGGTTTTCCGTGGTTTCCCCATTTTCATCACCAGGCAAATGCTGGGACAGTACCTTCAGACAGGCCACGGCCGCTTCCTTCCACATCCTTGCCCAGTTTCATTCATCTTCATCCATTCCATCTCTCATCCCGACACTCAGGTCGCCCACGGGCGTCGACTAGAAAGACCTGCACTCGGCCTCTCAGGAGGCTACACGACAAAAAAAAATCCTGAATTACAGATGACACACACTAATACAGCCGGGGAGCGTGATGGCGCAGTAGCTTAGCTGCTCGTCTTTCACCCTGACGACCGGAGTTCGAGTCCTGGTGACAGCGGGGTGAAATTTTCACCTGAAGAATCACGTGGCATCAGGAAGGGCATCTGACCTCAAATCCCCGGCCAAAACCAAAAATGAGCCTGGTTGGCTCCGGCGACTCGATTAATTGGGATAAGCCGAAGAAAGAACACACTAATACAGCCATCACAATTAACACCGGTTATCAGACAGATTCTACACATACTCAAAGTACACGGGGCAACATGACCGCTTTGTCGCAGCCCCTAAACTGAGGAACCTACCATCAATACCAGTCACCTTCGGAGTGATAATAACACTTATGAGGGTAACACTTTAGTCCCACCTCGTTGCGTAGTGGCTAGCATTCTTGGCTCTCACTGCGGAGGACCGAATTCGATTCCCGGCTCTATCAAGAAATGTAATTCTGGTCTGAGGGCTGTACCGGGGTTCACTAAGCCACGTGACGCAAAACTGATAAGGAGAGGGGAAGGGGGAGGGGGGGGGGGAGGTTTGATTCCCATCCTGGAAGTGGTTTTGCGTGGTTTCCCCACTTCAACTCAAGCAAATGCCAGGATGGTACCTTACTTAACACCACGTTCGCTTCCTACCCAAATCCTACCTCAATTACAAAGACACACCAATAGTACGGACATCACAGTGGTACAGGTTATCAGACAAATGATATACACACACCCAAGTACACGGGGCTACAAGACCACGATGTCGTAAAGCCCCTAACAGAATCAGTAACACGTCAGTCACTCCCGAGCCATTACAGGTTCAAATAAAAGTCACCATGAGCAGAGAATTTGACTTCAAGAGACATAATATGGGATCTACCGACTCAGTGTTCCTGTAGTTACGGACAGCTCTCCGCAAAACTTGAAACTCGTTTATGTTCGACCCTCACTATTATGTGTCAGAAAACTGTATCATAATGATGGTCATTATAACACTGTTTTTCATTACGATACAGATTCTCCAGCCAATCAGAGCTCGTTCATTGTCCAATTAGGTAACGATACCTTCGCGCATGCGCTCAAAATCCAACATGTCGGACATAAACACAACATCGAACTATAATAAATTACCGACATGGAATACGCACCGTCCATACGTTCGCGTAAATAAATTGGCGAATATGAGACAAGAAATAGCACTGTACCTTAATATCACCAACACTAATTTCTACACAGCGCATTGCCTTCAAACGATTCCGGTGACAATATTACTGAGGGACGGCAGATGTTAACATATGGCCTGCAAATTATGACATTGCAAGCACACAGAGCGCATGCGTCGGTCGGTCAGAGATCTTGAAATACAGAGATATCATACTCAGCGCTCGCTCTCCGATCACAAAATTCAAGTGGCTGACTCTCAACAGATATTTATGAATATTTATGTTAAAACATATAATAAAGTTATAATTATCGTCGAACATAAACAGTCGTATGCAACTCGCCTATAATGGTAATTAAGACACTCGTATGGAAATTATAAAACTCGCATATGCTCGTTTTATGAACATACTCGTGTCTTAATTATTGCCATTATAGACTCGTTGCATAATGTACTATTATATATCCCCCAACCTCTGGTATATCTCAGTGTGGCTTCACTCAATCAAAACTATTACATTAATCAATTTTAAATTTCAAATTTCCGAAATAATGTTTATTGTTTTACAGATAATTTCGTAAAATTATTTATGTTCGACGATGTCGAAATGTAAATATTATTTATGTCAGAAAACTTTAGCATAATGACAGTCATTTAAGTATACTTTTCATTAAGATACAGTTTCTCCAACCAATCAGAGCTCAAGAGTTTCATTCATTGACCAATTAGGTAAGGATAGCTTCACACATGCGCTCAAAGTGCAACATGTCGGACATGAATTACATGATTTAAAAGTTTACAATGTAGTTACAATCCCAAACACAAAGACAAAATCAGCACAAACCTTTACGGTAACAAGAAAATACTATGAAATATGCAAGAAATTTAAAAATCTACGTCCAGAAGTTTGCAACACACCATCATTCTACCCTAGCCTATATTATAAATTACCGACATGGAAACTGTGCACCGTCCGTAATGTTTGCATAAACAAACTACGGAATATTGCCAAATAAATAGCACTGTATCTTAATATCTACAACTCCAATTTCTACACAGGACATTGCATTCGTACGATTTCGCTGACAAGTGTAGTGAATGCTGCTGTTAATATAAACACACTAAAACGTCATGGACGCAGCAAGCATTATGACATTTGATCCACGGAAATTATAACCCAGCTCTCTGTTCAGTAAAGGGATTTTATATACGAAACTTTTCCACTAGATGTCATGACTGTTCTATTTGGGAGTCCATTGATTTGCCTTCCTTTGCCATTCTATACGCATCGATTTGAAGAATAACTAGTTGATAATACGATACATTTAGTTTTAAAGCGATTGTAGCAGCCTAATTTGTGTTATTTGACCAAAAAACAAAATGATCCCACATAGTACCATAATGTTTCAAAGCTTTAGAATTCGCTATTGGGTAGTGAGCAAATGCTGAGCCCACACACTTCCCAAGAAGAAGAAGAAGTCAACCGACAGAATCTCGACAGATATTTATGAATATTTATGTTAGAACATATAATAAAGTTATAATTATCGTCGAACATAAACAGTCGTATGCAACTCGCTTGTAATGGTAATTAAAACACTCGTACGGAAATTATAAAGAGGCTTCGCTCGTTTTATAAACATACTCATGTCTTAATTATTGCCAATATAAGCTCGTTGCATAATGTAGCCTACTATTAAGTCTTCCCTTATCTCCTCAATCCTTAGTACCATTAGGTATAATATATTACTAGTAGGATAGTATTACCCACGGATGCATTCTCTGGTTTAACGCGATCAATCCGAGAATTTATTTGATTAATGTGCACCTCATCTAGGATAGTTTCAAAACAAAATAGTAGCCTAAATCTCAAAATGTTCGTATATAAATACGTACTTACTTATATGTTACAAATTAATCAGTAATTTAAGGCGGTGAGTCCTTGTCCTCTTGTACTTAGAGCACACAGTGAAAATTTGTAGGCAGGAAAAATTTATAGAGGTCAAACTAAATATTATACTCATAACATGACATTATAGGCCTTCTACATGGTTCAATAGGAAATAAACATATTTTTAGGCTATTTTCGATTTTTGCAAAAAATGAAAGTAGACTTATGAGACCATCACAGGGCGAAAAAAAGTGTGTCTGTCTGTGTGTGTGTATGTGTCTGTCTGTCTGTGTGTGTGTGTGTGTGTGTGTGTGTGTGTGTGTGTACTCTGAATGTCTGTCCCCCCCTATCAATTCGAACACGGTGAACGCGAATTGAACGAAATTTGGTACAAAGGTAGCACTAGCAAAGAACACCTCAGTGTCATGTTTTATATCGCCGCCATCTTGACGGAAACGTAATGGCGGCCACACAAATGTGCAAAGCTTAAATCAAATTACGATTAACCTAATCTTTCGATCTCTACCAAATTTTGCAACAACATACCTTTATGGAGGGAGCATCCTTTGACCAATCTAATAGCTTAATAGTTTGCGGATGGCGGCCATCTTTGTGTCAAAATCGATTCCCCCTATTAATTCGAACACGGTGAAACCGAATGGAACGAAATTTGGTACAGAGGTAGCACTAGCAAAGGGTACCTCAGTGTCATGTTTTATATCGCCGCCATCTTGACGGAAACGTAATGGCGGCCACACAAATGTTCAAAGCTTAAATCAAATTACGATTAACCTAATCATTGGCGGCTTCGGTGGCGTAGTTGGTAGCATGCTGAGCTTCTATGCCCAAGATAGCGGGTTCAAACCCGGCCGAAGCCGTCGGATTTTTAAGAGCGTTAAAAAATCCCTCAGTATGCCTTCCTTCGGAGGGGAAGTAAAGCCGGCGGTCCCATGTCATAGATTTATGGCATGTTAAAGATCTTTCCACTAATTACACCTGTGTGAAACTAAATTGGATAGGTTAAGAATATAAACAACGCTCTTAGGTTGCTACGTTCGTTGCCAAGAGCCGACTGCGGTGGCGTCTAGTAGCTAGTTCTGAACTAGGCCTAGTAGTCGTTGACGGTGGCGTTTGGCGGCAAAAGTAGGAACTATTTGAAAATTCAAAGTTGCAGTCCCTACTTGAATTAAAAAAACAGATACACACACTAATACAGTCATCACAATTAACACCGGTTATCAGACATATTCTACACACACCCAAAGTACACGGGGCTACATGACCGCGTTGTCGCAGCCCCTAAACTAAGGAACCAACCAACCAACCTAATCATTCGATCTCTACCAAATTTTGCAACAACATACCTTTATGGAGGGAGCATCCTTTGACCAAACTAATAGAGCATTAGCCTAATATTTTGCGGATGGCGGCCATCTTTGTGTGAAAATCGATTCTCCCTATTAATTCGAACACGGTGAAACCGAATGGAACGAAATTTGGTACAGAGGTAGCACTAGCAAAGGGCACCTCGGTGTCATGTTTTATATCACCGCCATCTTTACGGAAACGTAATCGCGTCCACCCAAATGTTAAAAGCTAAAATTTAATTACGACCAACCTAATAATCTAGTCTCTACCAAATTTTGCAACAACATATATTTATGTGGGAAGCATATTCTGACCAAACTGCAAGATCATCAGCCCAATAGTTTGCAGATGGTGGCCAAGTATGTGTGCAAATCGATCCCCCCTATCAATTCAAACACGGTGAACCCGAATTGAACGAAATTTGGTACAGAGGTGGCACTAGCAAAGGGCACCTCGGTGTCATGTTTTATATCGCCGCCATCTTGACGGAAACGGAGTGACGGCCACTCAAATGATAAAAGTTTAAATCAAATTACGACCATCCTAATAATTTGATCTCTACCAGATTTTGCAACAACATGCCTTTTTGTGGAAAGCATCTCATGACTGACTACAAGGTCATCAGCCCAATAGTTTGCAAATAGCGGCCATGTATGTGTGCAAATCCATTCCCCATATCAATTCAAACACGGTGAAACCGAATTGAATGATTTTTTTTACAGAGGTAGCACTAGCAAAGGGCATAATATCCCTATAGCACATTGTATTTCAACAAGCTACAGTGTGACAGCGCCCCGATCACGAATACCAAGATTGACGGCCGAGGGTACCCGACGCGCTGATCACGCGTCACCCCAATATCTGCAGGCCAAAATGGCTGGGCAGCGGTCACTTGGTCGGCCTTAGCCCGTCATGGGCTGGATAGTACCAGGGGTTGACTTGACTACAACCAACATTCAATTATACTCCTTGAAAAGGACTAAGAGTTATAACAATACCCATGCATTTAGGAGAAAGTAGGCTATATGTTCTTTACTGAACATCTTGTTATTTCTTGACAGCCTTTCATTGGAAATGAATGAATGTTCGTCACCATAAAATGTTAACGAAATTCTTCTTCAACATCATAACGCGAGACCACACACTAGCCTTATATTTAGGAAAAAATATGATTTTGAAATTCTCGAGATGCACTGGTGCTTAACTAGTTCAGTTTAACTACTATTTCTTTCTTTCTTTCTCCTCGAATGGATTTCGGTTGGCATTTGAGGATGCTTAAATGCGGGATGCCTGAATCAGCAACTTGATTAACATTATAAATCCCTTTCTAGGGACAAATGCCGACACTTTGGCTTATCTAAAATCACTGCAATGCTAATGAACATTAAAACGATAACATTATTAACATGCTGTTGTTAGTTTCAAACCGCTTTGCCGTACTAGCTTGATCCATAGAATATCCCTCCCTATATTATTCTAAGGTCCCATTCCAATTTTGTACCGAAAATAAGGTCCTATTAACACCAACCTACGCATATGGGGTACCTACAGGTTCCGCATAACCTAATGTGTGCGCGAAACACAGTCACTTACTCCTTAAATGCCTCACAATTAAATTAATACTATTTTGCACTCGAGAAAAGGCTTATAAAGTTATAAAATGAACTCATGAAGGAATGGCAAGTCATGTCGTTTCCAGGTAACAGTAGCTCTTGTCGAGACACGGCCGACTGGATGCGAGTAGCGCTCTCCACTACCGGAATAGAAAATGAGGGTCTTTACATGAAATGCCGTTAGTTAGTCTACTGCTCATACAGCACTGTCAGCCCAGTATAGCTTAACAACGACTTGACACTATTTGTACCGCGGCGTACTGCTAGGCGAAACTGCCGCTAGAGCGCAGGGCAGCGCGGCGGCATTGGCAAGATCCCTTACCTATATGTCTTTCTGTATTTCCAGACTGTATTTATGCATTGCATTTCTTGCATTGCATTGGCATGTTTACTTTAGCCTGAACTTATGTGAATAAGGCAAGACCTACAATAGACTACTACCTAATCTCAGATTTCTGTACAATACGTTTACTCATTCATTTCCCTTGCAGTGACCTGCTCGCTGCGTGAAATATGCCAAGGGAAAAGCCACTAAACTATCGTACTGCAAGAGATAAACGCAACCTGCAGGAACATGGTGAAACAACAGGTACTAAAACTGTGCCCTCATCAGAACCAAGCCCGAAGCCAACTGCATTGGTGACTGGCAGTGTTACATCTTCTCCGACAACAACTGCACTTCCTTCAACTTCGTGACTTCAACATGCCAACAGCATCCCTTCTACGTCAACCCAACAAACAGCTCCAAACAATCCAATCCATTCACCACATCCTGTCGAGCTACTTTCAGGTGTTACATCAGCAACCAGGAGGCGTAGAAGGATTCAATCCATTCAACCTCAACCAACCAGGTCTTCGACAAGAATTAGTGTTTGTCCACCAATTTCTTACCACACACGAACAACAAAATTTGCCTGTGACTGTGCCACCACAAGATCTGATTACCTTGGCAATTAACCAAAGGAGGATTGAAGAACACCTACCAATAACTTATTGTGCTGCAAGATTATGTGACAGCATTGTGCCTGACAATGACAGTGACAGTATGAGCAAAGTTTGTACGTGGTGCATTGCTATTCAAATCAGAGGTTATGGAAACATCGTCTAAGATTTGCTGCCATAAGGGTAAGATACATTTGCCACCTTTAGATGTACCTTCCATGTTAAAGAGCCTCATAGAAAGAAATGACATGCAAACACAAGAATATTTTGATAGTGTTAGGCAATATAACAGTGCATTAGCTTTTGCATCCGTTCAGGCGCAAGCAATACATTTTCCACCAAGGGGTCCATATTGCTATAAAATTCATAGGCAAATTTATCATTCAGTCGGCACATTGAATGTACCTCAGAGATCTGGCCCAATGTATGCTTCATTATTTATTATTGATTCTGAAGGAGCAGTACAAATACGTATGGCTCATGCAGCAAACAAAGACTGCTGTCCTGTCGTAATGAATACTTTACAGACAATGTTACAGGAATGCAATTCATACGCACAGCTGTTCACGTCTGTAGGAACAATGGTAAGAGACTCCCAAGACATTCAATTACATTTCACTGTGAATAATGCCTTTGATACGAGGAGATACAATGCTCCCACAGCACCGGGTGAAATTGCTGCAGTATTTACCTCATTGGATGGTGCACCACCAGGTAAATTTAACTTCACTGTATATCACATAGCAACGGGATGACTTTCCACCATCAACAACCTCAATCCCCATTCAGATCCCATGTGTTATCCACTTCTGTTTCCCTGTGGTGATGCTGGATCTAAACCTGGTATGCCTCACGTTCAAGTACGTAGCACAGTGGCTCCAAACACAACGACTCAGTTGCAACATTACTGCTTGAGGTTAGCTGTCCGTGATGGATTCAATTTATTGCCCTATTCAGGTAAATTGTTTCAGCAATATGTTGATGATTGCTATTGTAAAGTAGAGGGACAAGAATTGCGTATATAAAATCACATCAGAAAGAATTGCGCGCTGAAAGCTATAAGGGCCTTCTTGATTATGTGCTGAACGACAACCATGCTTCCAAACAGGCATCCCTGTCATATTGCCATCAACGTTTATAGGTAGCCCACGAAATATGATTCAAAATTACCAGGACGCCATGTCAATTGTCAGTAGATTTGGGAAACCTGCTCTTTTCGTTACCTTTACATGCAATCCCAAGTGGAAAGAAATTACTGACAATCTTCAGCCATTTGAACAAGCATCTAACAGGCCTGATTTGGTCACAAGAGTTTTCCACGCTAAACTCAGACTCATTGTAGACGATCTCCTGAAAGGACACGTTCACGCAGTTGCCATTGCAAATGTTCACGTGATCGAATTCCAAAAACGTGGACTGCCCCATGCGCATATTTTGCTCATTTTACGAGAGGCCGATAAAATTAGGGATCCCGAAGCTGCTGATTCTATAGTTTGCGCTGAAATTCCTGTCCCAAATGAAGACCCACAATTACATGCCGTAGTTAATCCATGATAAATGGACCCTGTGGTCATTTAACTTACCAGGCACCTTGCATGGATGACGACAAATGTACTAAAGGTTTCCCTAAAGAATTCGCATCAGAGACAGTCATGAACGTGAACGGTTATCGTCTGTACCGTAGGAGGAATGACGGTCGTACAGTTCTAAAAGATAATTGCGCTCTAAACAATAGGTGAGTTGTACCTTACAACAAATGGTTTTCGAAAAATATAATGCTCACATTAATGTAATGTTCAACTATCACTTACGTTAAATACCTGTACAAATACGTGTACAAAGGCCACGATTGCGCGGCCATGCGTTTGGCAGCAGCACAGGATCCAGGGGAACAGCTGAATCATGACGAGGCCGAACGATTTATCAACTGTCGTTACGTGGGTCCTCCCGAGGCAATGTGGCGCCTCCACGAACGTCCTATGTACCACAAATCGCACACGATAGAGCGGCTGCCTGCCCACTTACCACAGGAACAGTTAGTGTACTTCCATGTCGGCGATGATCCTATACCTGACTTGGGAAATGAGCGAAACACAAAGTTGACTGCATTCTTTCAACTGTGCCAAGACAATGTTTGCGAGAGGGAGTACTTCTACTCGGAGATACCACAACACTTTGTTTGGGGAAATAACCAGTGGAAGCCAAGGCAAAGGTTCACCAAATCTCTGGGTAGAATCTACACAGTCAATCCAGCCGACAAAGAGCGCTTCAGCTTGCGCCTTCTCCTTCATGTCAAGGGACCCACCAGTTACGAATCTCTCCGGACCGTCGAAGGTGTGGTCTTTCAAACTTTCTCCGAGGCGGCAACTCGATTAAACTTGCCGCAGAATGACAGAGAGTGGTTTCAATGTTTCGCGGAAGCTTCGACGTTTCAAATGCCGAGGCAACTACGGGATCTCTTCGGTACCATTTGCGTGTTCTGTTCACCGGTAGACGCTCTGCAACTTTGGGAAACTTTCAAAGGACATCTGGCGGAAGATTACTTGAGGGACTGTGAACCTGACGTTGCGCATAGCCTGGCTATGCTCCAAATTCAGGAATTCCTCCAGGTTCATGGACGCTCCTGTCAAGACTACGGCTTACTAGTGCCCCATCTTCAAGAGCTCCCCAATCCAGGCCCAAGCAACCATCAAGCCGACGCAGAAAAGGGACACATCATGTACACCCAATTAAACGACCAGCAACGAGCAATTGTCGATGAGGTTCTAGCGAGCGTTCATTGCGAGGCACACAATCCATTCTTCGTCGACGGGCCAGGCGGAACTGGCAAAACATTTGCCTACCAGACCCTCATACACACACTTCGTGGCCAGGGAAAAACAGTTCTGTCTGTGGCTTTGACTGGAATAGCGGCGAGGTTGCCGCCGCACTGCCCATTCCGTCTTCAAATTTCCCGTTCCCATTACGGACACGTCTGTATCCTCAATCAGACCTAATTCCATTGAGGCGCAGACAATTAGAGACGCAGCAATCATAATATGGGACGAAGTTTCAATGGTCACTAAAGAAGCACTGTCTTCATTGCATCGACTCCTGACGGACATCACAGGGATAAACATTCTTTCCGCAGGAAAAATTATCGTTTTTGGAGGGGATTTCCGGCAGGTCCTTCCAGTTGTGAGGCGCGGAAATAGAATCACCATCGTAGAGGCGTGTGTCACGTCCTTGCCACTGTGGTCGCAAGAAGCACTTCGCCGCTTCACCACCAACATGCGAGCAGCCGGCGACCAAGAATTCTCTCATTGGTTACTCCAGATGGGAAATGGAACCTTGCCACCACACGACACCGTCAACCCCACCAGTATTCGAATACCCAAGCAATGCTATTGCTCCCCTCAGGACTTAGTACAACACACTTTCGGAAGCCAAATCAATGCGGACAACACCCACACCTTATTACGTACAGCAATCCTCTGCGCTTAAAAATGAAGATTGCGGAAAAATCAATGATCAGATCGTTCAAAACGTACTTACCACCGAAAGCAAAACCTACCTCAGCTTGGATTCAGTTCAAACACAGGATCCACTAGATGTTAAAATATATCCGACCGAGTTCCTAAACAACATTGACCCCTCAGGACTGCCAACACACAAATTGACTCTTAAGATTAATACCATAATTATGCTCATAAGAAACCTCAACTCCAACGCGGATTAGTAGGCTACACGGATTACGTCCAATCGTTACACAGTTGAATGATCACATTATTATCGCAAAACCAGTAGGTTCCAATGAATTAGTTATAAAAATCCCTTGAATTAAATTGACGCCATCCGATCCAACTATACCATTCAAACTACGTAGAAAGCAGTTCCCTGTAAAGATTGCCTTCGCAATGACAATAAACAAGGCCCTGGGTCAAACTCGAGATAAAGTAGGCATTTACCTACCAAATCCAGTATTCTTACACGGACAATTATATGTCGCTTTCTCTAGGGTTCAATCCTCTGCAAATGTAAAAATCGGTGTAGAAGAAACTCCCGAGCAAACAATAACCGATGAATTCGTTGTAACATCGAATATTGTCTACAAAGAGGTGCTGTAACAAGTACAAAAAACTGTTATACATATTTCTTTGTGTTCTTCTCATGTATCTATATATGCCGTTTAACAATAATAAATACATTTCTTCAATATTTAAAACTCCTTCTCCCACATTCTCCCCTACTACCCCATAGACCTACATTCACGTTGCGAAAGCTCGCATGGGAGCACTAGTCACAAATATATGAGATTCTGACTCATGAGATACATACAGAAAGTTATATTCTCAAAGGCATTTGCTATTGTAAGCTACACACATTAAAGCATGGGTTCAATTTTTAGCCTACTTTCGATTTTTGCAAAATATGAAAGTAGACTTATGAGATCACTACAGGGCGAAAAAAGTGTGTCTGTCTGTGTGTGTGTATGTGTGTGAGTCTGTGTGTGTGTGTGTGTGAGTGTGTGGTACTCTGAATGTCTGCCCCCCCCCCCCCCCCCTATTATTCGAACACGGTGAAACCGAATGGAATGAAATTTGGTACAAAGGTAGCACTAGCAAAGGATACCTCAGTGTCATGTCTTATATCGCCGCCATCTTGACGGAAACGTAATGGCGGCCACACAAATGTTCAAAGCTTAAATCAAATTACGACTAACCTAATCATCCGATCTCTACCAAATTTTGCAACAGCATACCTTCATGGGGGCAGCATCTTTTGCCAAAACTAATAGGTCATCAGCGGAATAGTTTGCGGATGGCGGCCATCTCTGTGTCAAAATCGATTACCCCTATTAATTCGAACACGGTTAAACCGAATTGAACAAAGTTTGGTACAGAGGTAGCACTAGCAAAGGACACCTCAGTGTCATGTTTTATATCGCCACCATCTTGACGTAAACATAATGGCGGCCACACAAATGTTCAAAGCTTAAATCAAATTACGACTAACCTAATCTTCCGATCTCTACCAAATTTTGCAACAACATACCTATATGGGGGCAGCATCCTTTGACCAAACTAATAGGTCATCAGCCTAATAGTTTGCGGATGGCGGCCATCTTTGTGTGAAAATCGATTGCCCCTATTAATTCGAACACGGTGAAACCGAATGGAACGAAATTTGGTACAGAGGTAGTACTAGCAAAGGGCACCCCAGTGTCATGTTTTATATCGCCGCCATCTGGACGGAAACGTAATGGCGGCCACACAAAAGTTCAAAGCTTAAATCAAATTACGACTAACCTAATCATCCGATCTCTACCAAATGTTGCAACAACATACCTTTATGGAGGGAGCATCCTTTGACATATCTAATAGGTCATTAGCCTAATAGTTTGCGGATGGCGGCCATCTTTGTGTCAAAATCGATTACCCCTATTAATTCGAACATGGTGAAACCGAATGGAATGAAATTTGGTACAGAGGTAGCACTAGCAAAGGGCACCCCAGTGTCATGTTTTATATCGCCGCCATCTTGACGGAAACGTAATGGCGGCCACCCAAATGTTCAAAGTTTAAATCAAATTACGACTAACCTAATCATCCGATCTCTACCAAATTTTGCAACAACATACCTTTATGAATATGTGGGAAGCATATTTGACAAATCTAATAGGTCATTAGCCTAATAGTTTGCGGATGGCGGCCATCTTTGTGTCAAAATCTATTACCCCTATTAATTTAAACACGGTGAAACCGAATGGAACGAAATTTGGTACAGAGGTAGCACTAGGAAAGGCCACCTCAGTGTCATGTTTTATATCACCGCCATCTTGACGGAAACGTAATCGCGGCCACCCAAATGTTAAAGGCTAAAATTTAATTACGACCAACCTAATAATCTAGTCTCTACCAAATTTTGCAACAACAAATCTTTATGTGGGAAGCATATTCTGACCAAACTGCTAGATCATCAGCCCAATAGTTTGCAGATGGTGGCCAAGTATGTGTGCAAATCGATTCCCCCTATCAATTCAAACACGGTGAAACCGAATTGAACGAAATTTGGTACAGAGGTAGCACTAGCAAAAGGCACCTCAGTGTCATGTTTTATATCGCCGCCATCTTGACGGAAACGGAATGACGGCCACCCAAATGTTAAAAGCTTAAATCAAATTTCGACCATCCTAATTTGATCTCTACCGGATTTTGCAACAACATGCCTTTTTGTGGAAAGCATCTTATGACTGACTACAAGGTCATCAGTCCAATAGTTTGCAAATAGCGACCATGTATGTGTGCAAATCCATTCCCCAGATCAATTCAATCACGGTGAAACCGAATTGAATGATTTTTTTTACAGAGGTAGCACTAGCAAAGGGCGCCTCATATTCATGTTTAAAATACCTATAGCACGTTGTATTTCAACAAGCTACTACAACCAACATTCAATTATACTCCTTTAAAAGGACAAAGAGTTATAACAATACCCATGCATTTAGGAGAAAGTAGGCTATATGTTCTTTACTGAACATCTTGTTTAGAGTTCGATTTGAATAGGCAAATGATCATACGACTCAAAATGTTGCTAAACTAAACCTTCAGAGAGAAAATTTTGAAATGACCCTAGTAACTTTTGTGACTTAGGGTACGCGGTGTATATGGAATTTTATCCTGAAGAGAATATTTTACTTGTTACTAAATCTATTGACACGAGGCTGTTGGGTTACTAAAAATAACTTAAACGACATCGGACTTAATATCCCGGGAATTTGGGTTTTGAAGACGAACGCCTAACCATCTGTGCCCCTCAGCTCGACTTGAAACACAGACGAATATTATAAGAAAGCATACAGCCAATCATGCTGAGCTTTAACCGGAAATAAAAACACTCTTTATAAAACACAGGTGTTATTAAAACAGTACTGCTTTTCTTATTTTTTAACGAAATATGTCCTTCCTAAAATTATTAGTTTACGGCGTCTCAGAAGGCGAAGGCTCTTATAACGACCATG
This sequence comes from Meconema thalassinum, assembly GCA_946902985.2. Classification (NCBI taxonomy): domain Eukaryota; kingdom Metazoa; phylum Arthropoda; class Insecta; order Orthoptera; family Tettigoniidae; genus Meconema; species Meconema thalassinum. The sequence continues at coordinate 1,944,954,694 of OX336388.2, forward strand.
TTTACAGGAAATTTCTCTTCTACAGCTCTGTAACCCACAATATTATCACCAACATCCACACATTTTAGGGTCTGTTACATAACTATAAACTGTTTACATCATTCTGTTTTGCGTGTACGAGGAATTAGCACCACTCAAACCGTTATTTCCTGTCACGACGCCCGTCCCAATTACAGTATGCAATAGTCTATACCTGGCACATAGGCACAACGATGAAAAGAAGTGAGTGCTAACCAGATGTTCCGTAAAGAACAACGTGCCTACTTTTGAATTGATAATCAATGCCCCGTTACAGTATTAGCTTTGACATTGGTGTGCATCTAAAATCAGTAGAATTAGTGAGTTAATATTTTTAGCCTACTTTCGATTTTTGCAAAAAATGAAAGTAGACTTATGAGATCACTACAGGGCGAAAAAAAGTGTGTCTGTCTGTGTGTGTGTATGTGTGTGTGTGAGTCTGTGTGTGTGTGTGTGTGTGTGTGCGTGTGTGAGTATGTGTACTCTGAATGTCTGTCCCCCCCCCCTATCAATTCGAACACGGTGAGCGCAAATTGAACGAAATTTGGTACAAAGTTAGCACTAGTAATGGACACCTCAGTGTCATGTTTTATATCGCCGCCATCTTGGCGGAAACGTAATGGCGGCCACACAAATGATCAAAGCTTAAATCAAATTACGACTAACCTAATCATCCGATCTCTACCAAGTTTTGCAACAACATACCTTTATGGGGGCAGCATCCTTTGACTAAACTAATAGATCATCAGCCTAATAGTTTGCGGATGGCGGCCATCTTTGTGTGAAAATCGATTGCCCCTATTAATTCGAACACGGTGAAACCGAATGGAACGAAATTCGCTACAGAGGTAGTACTAGCAAAGGACACTCCAGTGTCATGTCTTATATCGCCGCCATCTTGACGGAAACGTAATGGTGGCCACCCGAATGTTCAAAGCTTAAATCAAATTACGACTAACCTAATCATCCGATCTCTACCAAATTTAGCAACAACATACCTTTATGGAGGAAGCATCCTTTGACAAATCTAATAGGTCATTAGCCTAATATTTTGCAGATGGCGGCCATCTTTGTGTCAAAATCGATTACCCCTATTAATTCGAACACGGTGAAACCGAATGGAATGAAATTTGGTACACAGGTAGCACTAGCAAAGGGCACCTCAGTGTCATGTTTTATATCGCCGCCATCTTGACGGAAACGTAATGGCGGCCACACAAATATTCAAAGCTTAAATCAAATTACGATTAACCTAATCATCCGATCTCTACCAAATTTTGCATCAACATACCATTATGGAGGGAGCATCCTTTGACCAAACTAATAGGTCATTAGCCTAATATTTTGCGGATGGCGGCCATCTTTGTGTGAAAATCGATTCCCCCTATTAATTCGAACACGGTGAAACCGAATAGAACGAAATTTGGTACAGAGGTAGCACTAGAAAAGGCCACCTCAGTGTCATGTTTTATATCACCGCCATCTTGACGGAAACGTAATCGCGGCCACCCAAATGTTAAAGGCTAAAATGTAATTACGACCAACCTAATAATCTAGTCTCTACCAAATTTTGCAACAACAAATCTTTATGTGGGAAGCATATTCTGACCAAACTGCTAGATCATCAACCCAATAGTTTGCAGATGGTGGCCAAGTATGTGTGCAAATCGATTCCCCCTATCAATTCAAACACGGTGAACCCGAATTGAACGAAATTTGGTACAGAGGTAGCACTAGCAAAGGGCACCTCAGTGTCATGTTTTATATCGCCGCCATCTTGACGGAAACGGAATGACGGCCACCCAAATGTTAAAAGCTCAAATCAAATTTCGACCATCCTAATAATTTGATCTCTACCGGATTTTGCAACAACATGCCTTTTTGTGGAAAGCATCTTATGACTGACTACAAGGTCATCAGCCCAATAGTTTGCAAATAGCGGCCATGTATGTGTGCAAATCCATTCCCCAGATCAATTCAAACACGGTGAAACCAAATTGAATGAATTATTTTACAGAGGTAGCACTAGCAAAGGGCACCTCATATTCATGTTTAATATCCCTATAGCACGTTGTATTTCAACAAGCTACTACAACCAACATTCAATTATACTCCTTGAAAAGGACAAAGAGTTATAACAATACCCATGCATTTAGGAGAAAGTAGGCTATATGTTCTTTACTGAACATCTTGTTGCATCATATACTGCAATACCGCGAGGACCATATTGCGTAAGTTATATTTTGTTATTGCTGTTGATGCTTTAGGGGATTTGCGACATCGTGGTCATGTAGCTCCGTGTACTTGGGTGTGTGTGTGTGTGTGTGAAATAAGTGTTATTGTGATGACTGTATTAGTGTGAGTATTTGTCATTCGGATGAGGATTGGGAAAGAGGCGGCCGTGGCCTTTTTAGGAAGCACCCCGTCATTTGCCTGGAGTAAAAGTGGGAAACCACAGAAAACCACTTTCAGGATGGCTGAGGTAGGAATCAAACCCACCTCTTCTCAGATTTGCTTCACGAAGCTGAGTGTGCCCCATTCCAGCCCTCAGACAAGAATTTAATTTCTTGTAAGAGCTGGGAATCAAAACCAGGTCTCCGCAGACGTACATATTAGTAAAGAAGGAGCGAAATAATCCCTAGAGGGCCGCATTACCTAATTCTATAGAGTGATAAACAACGGTGACCTATGTCCGCCTCGTTGCGTAGTAGGTGGATTCGATTCCACCCTCAGCCAACCTAGCAGTTTTCGCCACGGCCTTAGATGTGTTTGATGTTTTCTGATTGTTCTATTGTGTTTATGTTGTTTTTTCGCTTTTGAGTTTAGTCGGACGTGGTGATCCATCCCATTTTTGACCACGCCCGATGTTGCTTAACTGTCGAAGTTTATTTGCTATTTTTATTTGAGCCCCAGCTCCGTGAATTGTTGAGCCTCCAGGTTTGCCTGTGTCCTGGGTTCATAGAACGTCCCTAGAACATGTGTTTCTGTTTATGATTGTCTTATAGAGTGATTTGTAGTGTTGGTCGCTTGGTATTTCATTCCGTAGGTCGTGTCTCATCATCCACAGAGGGGCAGTTGCCGTTACCAATTTGTAGCAAATAATCAGAAAGTTCAATTTTCTTCTGGTTTCGAACTATGATTTTATGTAAGCGGCGTATTTTGAAGAAGGGCCAGAGGGGAGAGAATTTAATATAGTTATGAATACGTGTTTGGCGAGAAGCGTGCAGCACAACAGGCAAACCCTGCGTGAGGTCTCCTCCAAGAACGATAATTTACCCAATAAAAGGAATGTCGTTACCCATACATTAATATGAATTAATGAATTAATGTTTGCCAATGGAGCTTCTTCATCCCATAACAGCCGTGCTAATCGAATATCGTCAGCTGCTTTGGAATTTAATTTCAATCCAGACACTAAACTTCCATTGAAATTTAGAGAAATTTTGAATGTTGAATGTAGGGTCCTTGCAAAATATTCTTTAAAATATGAAGTGTGCCCACCCCGGTGCAAGAATTCGCTCGATTTGCTAGTCTAACTTGATTGGCTTCTTTACAACTAACCGTAACAACTGACACATATTTTTTTGGAATATAAGGGAGAAATGCGATATGTACAAATCTAGATATTTTAAACCAATGTGGACCGTATTTAGGTGGCATGGTAACATTGGCACCAAAGGATACTAAGGACTAAGGACATAGAATTGTTGTACTGCCGATTATACTCTCTGAAATTTCTTGAGATAGCATGGTTTCAACCTGTCAAGTATTTTATATTCCGGCAGATCAATTTTAGCATTATAACAACAAAGGTCAAAGTAACCAAACTTCTATGCCCAAGATCACGGGTTCATACCCGAGCGAAGTCGTCAGATTGTTTAAGAGCGTTAAAAATCTCTCAGTATGCCTTCCTTCGGAGGGGATGTAAAGCCCTTGTCATAGATTTATGGTATGTAAAAGAAGCTTTCACTAACTACACAATTGTGAGAAGCCAAATTTGTAGGTTAGATTTGATTAATGCTCATTAAGTAAAACGTTCAAGGCAAGGTGCTGGTTGAGGTGGCATATAGTAGCCAAATATGCAGCTAGGTGTCGTTGATTCTAGCATTTGGGAGCAAAACTAGGAGCTACTTGAAATCGATCGTCTGCAGTCCTTACCTGAATTACAGATAACACACACTAATACAGATCACAATTAACACCGGTTATCAGACAGATTCTACACACTTTCAGTCAGTTGTTTGGAACATCTTCATTGATCAAAGAGGATAATATGATATTGATGTCGAATTCATCATGGGCGCCCGCAGGATATTTTCCAGGGACGGGGGGGGGGGGGAGTAATAATTTTCATTTCATTACATACCTGTCACTAGGTGATGATGGGACGTCCCCCCCCCCTTCCATCACCAGCAATTTTCGTTTCATTTCCCACTTGCTTCATGATATTCATTATTTGGCTGCTCTGAATCCGTCGGGTATGGCATGAATGGGAGGAATAGTTTTTATTCAGAGGTTTTGTCCATAGAAATTGAATTTCCTTTGTGAATCATCGTCAAAATGTTCATTTCTTTAAAAAAAATGTAAAAGGTAGTTGTATCACCATTTATCGACAAAAATAAAAATCAATCAGTTCTTTAAAATGGTAATGTTAATCCCAGTTCACCGATTTTCTAAGTAACTGGAGATATTTTCAAATAATCCTAAAATATGGCCTACTAAGTTATTAGCCAACTTTCGATTTTTGCAAAAAATGAAAGTAGGCTTATGAGATCTACACAGGGCCAAAAATTGTGTGTGTGTGTGTGTGTGTGTGTGTGTGTGTGTGTGTGTGTGTATGTGTGTGTGTATGTGTGTGTGTGGGGGGGGGGGGGTGTGTGGGTGTGTGTGGGTGTGTGTGAGTGTGTGTGTACTCTGAATGTCTGTCCCCCCTAACAATTCGAACCCGGTGAAACCGAATTGAACAAAATTTGGTACAGAGGTAGAGCTAGCAAAGGGCACATCAGTGTCATGTTTTATATCGCCGCCATCTTGACGGAAACGTAATTGTGGCCACCCAAATGTAAAAATCTTAAATCAAATTACGACCAACCTAAGCATCTGATCTCTACCAAATTTTGCAACAACATACCTTTATGTGAGAAGCGTTTTTTAACCATGCTACAAGGTCATCAGTCCAATAGTTTTCATATGGCGGCCATGTATGTGTTCAAATCTATTTCCCCTATGAATTCAAACACGGTAAAAACGAACTGAATGAAATTTGGTACAGAGGCAGCACTAGAAAATGGCACCTCAGTGTCATGTCTTATATCACCGCGATCTTGACGGGAATGTAATGGCGGCCACCCAAATGTTAAAAAATTAAATTAAATTACGACCAACCTAATTATTTGATCTCTACAATATTTTGCAACAACATACCTTTTTGTGGGAAGCATCTTTTGACTGAACTACAAGGTCATCAGCCCAATAGTTTGCAGATAGCGGCCATATATGTGTGCAAATCGATTACCCATATCAATTCAAACATGGTGTAACCGAATTGAACGGATTTTTTTTACAGAGGTAGCACTAGCAAAGGGCACCTCATATTCATGTTTAATATCCGTATAACACGTTGTATTTCAACAAGCTACTACAAGCAGCATTCAATTATAAAATTACCCACGCATTTAGGAGAAAGTAGGCTGTATGTTCTTTACTGAACATCTTGTTGTTTTGTTGTAGTTTTTTTTTTTTTTTTTTTTTTTTTTTAGCCTCGTCAGAGGAGAGTGCAGGTCTTCCTACACGACACCCGTGGGTGACCTGCGCGCCGGGACGAGCGATGGAATGGATGATGATGAATGAAACCGGGCAAGGATGTGGAAGGAAGCGGCCGTGGCCTGTCACTGAGTTAAATAAAACTGTGAAATTATCCCTTCATCCATCAATAACTTCAATTTATGAAACAGGGTATGACAATAAACAATCGAAATATTCTCGGGATTCCAGGGGGGGCACGGCCGCTCCTAGCCGCCCCTCATCCTTGCGGGTGCCCATGGAATTAATGCAGATGTGGTTTGCACGTCCCGCTTTCATAGTTCCGCATCGCGCATTTTCCTCTACAGAGTGCGTTATACATTTTGAACAACTCTCGTACTAGTGCGCTTCTAGTGTCAAAATGGGGCACTATTTCAGTTACTGTAAATAAGTGCTGCTGTAGGTGGTCATGCTCGGAAAGAGAAAGCTGGAATATTTTCAGCATTAGACACTAGATGGCAGAGTATGCTTCAGCCTCTTGTGCAGCTCTGAAAACCGTGCGCTAACAACAGTGCATACCCATGCTGAAAATGGCATCCATTCACGTTGAAATAAATCAAGTTTTCAGGGTGGTATTCAAATTAAACTAGGGCCATCCCCAAGGGGGACCACAGGCAACAGTTGCTTCCTCTGAAGTGTTCGTCTACAGCCAGAACACCATTAGCTATAAATGCTTGGGATGGACAAAAGCAGTAGACTAATCTTTTTAGGTAGATTTCATTAGAAAGCTAACTATTGCAATGGGTCCCATGTTTCGACTTCCGGAAAATTTCGACATATCTTCGCGTTTCACATCCCTCAGACCCCAAAACCACCGTCAGTTCAAAAGTTTATATATAATTTATGTATATATATATATATATATATATGTATATATATGTGTATATCAGTTTCTTGTGGACACGATAACTGCCGTAATTTTGCACCAATTACTTAGAATTTTTTACCGAAGATGTATACCTATAAAATCTCGGTCGAGTTCGTTACTGGGCTAAATCGGTCGAAGGGGGTGAAAATGGGGGGCTTTTTTCGAAAAAGTGAAATTTCGCTATAACTCTCTTAATACGTGCAATATCGAATCCATTCAAAGTTCATAATATGTGTCGGATAAGTGCCAAAAATTTATGTCAAATAAGATTTTTGATAGCACCAACCATTGACCAAAGGGGTGGAAAAAAGTGGGTTTTTCGGGAAACATTAATCATATCTCTCTTAATAGGCACAATATCAAAACCGTACAAAATAAACAATATTCCCCTAATAATTACCTAAAACTTTTGTCTGAAAGAATTTTTGATATGACCCACCATTACGCCAAGGGACGAGAAAAATGATTTCGGAATTATAAGAAAATGCCAAGAGCTATCAGTGGTTGCCATGGCAACACTACTAAATTGATGAGGCATGGACCATCAGACGTTGCCATGACAACGCACTTGCACGAGATCAGATTCAGTATTTCCATCTGATTAAGTGGTTGGTTGGTTGGTTCTTAAGTTTAGGGGCTGCGACAACGCGGTCATGTAGCCCCGTGTACTTTGGGTGTGTGTAGAATCTGTCTGATAACCGGTGTTAATTGTGATGACTGTATTAGTGTGTGTTATCTGTTTGTTAATTTAAGTACTGCAACTAACAATTTTTCAGATAGTTCCTACTTTTGCCGCCAAGCGCCACTGTCAACGACTACGAGGCCAAGTTCAGAACTGAGCTACTAGACGCCGCCTCAGTCGGCTCTTGGCAACGAACATAGAAACCTAAGAGCGTTGTATACATTCTTAACCTATCCAATTTAGCTTCACACAGGTGCAATTAGTGGAAGGATCTTTAACATGCCATAAATCTATGACATGGGACCGCCGGCTTTACTTCCCCTCCGAAGGAAGGCATACTGAGGGATATTTAACGCTCTTAAAAAATCCGACGGCTTCGGCCGGGTTTGAACCCGGTATCTTGGGCATAGAAGCTCAGCATGTTACCGACTACGCCACCAAAGCCGCCTGATAAAGTGGGAAGCGGCTTCGGTGACGTAACTGGTAGCATGCTGAATGTCTATGCCCAATGTCGCGGTTTCAAAGCCGGCCGAAGTCGTCGGATTTTCTAAGAGCACTAGAATCCCTCAGTATGCTTTCCTTTGGAGGGGAAGTTCCAACGTTCGTTGCGAGTTGATGGTTGGGGTGGCATCTAGTAGCCAAGTTCACAGCTAGGTGTCGTTGACGGTTGTACCTGGTAGCAACATTAGGAACTACTGCTTGAAATTGACCGTCTGCAGTACTTACATGAATAAAGACTAATACAGCCATTACAATTCACACCGTGTATCAGACAGATTCTACACTCACCCAAAGTACACGGGGTTAGATGACCGCGTTGTCGCAGCCCCTAAACAGAGGAACCAACCAGAGGTAGATTTCGTTAGAAAGCTAACTATTGCAATGGGTACCATGTTTCGACTTCCGGAAAATTTCGACATATCTTCGCGTTTCACATCCCCAGGCCCCAAAACCACCGTCAGTTCAAAAGTTATATATAATTTATGTATGTATATGTATATCAGTTTATTGTGGACACGATAACTGCCGTAATTTTGTACCAATCACTTTGAATTTTTTACCGAATACGTATACCTATAAAATCTCGGTCGAGTTCGTTACTGGGCTAAATCGGTCGTTGGGGGGTGAAAATGGGGGGCTTTTTTTTCGAAAAAGTGAAATATTGCTATAACTCTCTTAATATGTGAAATATCGAATCCGTTCAACATTCATACTATGTGTCGGATAAAGCCCAAAAATGTATGTTTGAAGAGTTTTTTTTATAGCACCAACCATTGACCAAAGGGGTGGGAAAAAGTGGGTTTTTCGGGAAACATTAATCATATCTCTCTTAATAGGCACAATATCAAAACCGTACAAAATGGACAATATTCCCATAATAATTACCTAAAACTTTTGTCTGAAAGAATTTTTGATATAACCCACCATTATGCCAAGGGATGAGAAAAATAATTTCGGAATTATAAGAAAATGCCAAGACCTATCAGTGGTTGCCATGGCAACACTACTAAATTGATGAGGGATGAGCCATCAGACGTTGCCAAGATAACGCACTTGCACGAGATCAGATTCAGATTTCCATCAAAGAGTGAAGCGGCTTCGGTGACGTAACTGGTAGCATGCTGAATGTTTATGCCCAAGGTCGCGAGTTCAAAGCCGGCCGAAGTCGTCGGATTTTCTAAGAGCGCCAAAAATCCCTCAGTATGCTTTCCTTTGGAGGGGAAGTTCCAACGTTCGTTGCGAGTTGCTGGTTGCGGTGGCATCTAGTAGCCAAGTTCACAGCTAGGTGTCGTTGACGGTAGTACCTGGTAGCAACATTAGTAACTACTGCTTGAAATTGACCGTCTGCAGTCCTTACCTGAATTACAGACTAATACAGCCATCCCAAAGTACACGGGGTTACATGACCGCGTTGTCGCAGCCCCTAAACTGAGGAACCAACCAAAATCTCTGCGGTAGATATAATTTTGCGTGAAGAAGTAACAGACCGTTACATAGTTGCACATCAGTGTCGAAACCTAGCATAAGGACAGTGTGACCACAAGTATAAAAATGGACCCCAAATGACAAGAAGGTTACCGTTCCCATAAGACAATAAAATGTTTAAAATAAGCATAAAATGACGAAAAACAAAGTTAATTAAGCTCCAATTATAAAATACCTTCTCGCATTAAATGAGGTCTGATCCTTCTACGAAAATCTGCATATTCTGCCTATTTTCGCCTATCCCCAAGTTTGTCCGGTGAAATCTACCTCCGCCTTCCGGCGTGCCGAGAGGACTTTTTTTTTATGTTAAGCTGTAACTACTATTATAACTAAGAACTATTCTACAAAATACACGGCGGGACTGGGTAAGGAATGAAGACACCAGAAAGGTAGATTCGGTGGATGAAGATTAAGGACTTCAAGACTGGCGAATGCATAACACAAAAACTCCACATGCATACCTAGAAAGATATGCTGTTGGAAGAAGACCCGTGGGACGCCTAAAAAGAAATGGCTGCACCAGCTGAGATAAGAGCAGGAAACTGGGAGTACATTGAGAGGGAAGAGACATTCCTTGATAGACAACAATGGCAAAGACTTGTTCTTCACCACCCTACCCGACACGCTGAAAGGGTTCATGATGATGATGAACTATTTTGAATGTGAACTACAGTATTACCGGTATATGAATATTACTAAAGTATTCAGGTAAGTTAGGGCTGTAGCCCGATATATACTGTAAAGCATAATGTTATAAAAGTAGTCTAATGCAGTTATTCATACCTTTTTGAAAATTATCATTAAAAAAACATATTGAATTATTATAGAAATTCTCGTTAAACTAGGGTTACAGTTTTGAAGACAGGCGGCTTCGGTGGTGTAGTTGGTAGCGTGCTGAGTTTCTATGCCCAAGGTCGCGGGTTCAAACCGGCCAAAGTCGTCGGCTTTTTAAAGAGCGTTAAAAATCCCTCAGTATGCCTTCCTTCGGAGGGGAAGTAAAGCCGGCGAGCCCATGTCATAGATGTATGGCATGTAAAAGAACCTTCCACTAACTAAACTTGTGTGAAGCACAATTTGTAGGTTAGGTTTGTTTAATGCTCGTAAGTTACAGCGTTTGTCACCGGGCACTGGTTGCGATGGCATCTAGTAGTAGCCAAGTTCACAGCTAGGTGTCGTGGACGGTAAAATTCGGTAACGAAAGTAGGAACTACATGAAATTATCGGCTGCAGTTCTTACTTGAATTAAAAACAGATAACACACACTAATAGAGTCATCACAATTAACACCGGTTATCTAACAGATTCTCGAGCCTCCGTGGCTTAGGTGGCAGCACGCCGGCCTCTCACCGCTGGGTCCGTGGTTCAAATCCCGATCACTCCATGTGAGATCTGTGCTGGACAAAACGGAGGCAGACAGGTTTTTCTCCGGGTACTCCGGTTTTCCCAGTCGCCTCTGTAGCGTAGCGGTCAGCATGGTTAGCTGCCGCCCCGGAGGTCCTGGGTTCGATTCCCGGCTCTGCCACGAAATTTGAAAAGTGGTACGAGGACTGGAATGGGGTCTACTCAGCCTCGGCTGGCCCAAATGAGTAGAGGGGGTTCGATTCCCCCTCAGCCATCCTCGAAGTGGTTTTCCGTGGTTTCCCACTTCGTCTTCGGGCAAATGCCGGGATGGTACCTACTGTAAGGCCACGGCCGCCTCCTTCCCTCTTCCTAGCCTATCCATCCCAATCTTCCATCCCTCGCCTGGGCGAAGTGCTGATCACACATCCTCAGTTGTATCCCTTCCGACCAGATGTTCCAAGCTCCAGGACACTGCCCATAGAGGCGGTAGTGGTGAGTTCCCTCGCTGAGTCCGTGGGATCCACCAACCTAGAGGGTAAATTGACTAAAAAAAAACCTCCGGTTTTCCCTGTCACAATTTAATTCCAGCAACACTCTCCACTATCATTTCATTTCATCTGTCATTCATTTAATCATTGCCCCAGAGGAGTGCGACAGGCTTCGGCAGCCGGCACACTTCATATCCTCGCCGCTAGATGGGGGCTTCATTCATTCCATTCCTGACCCGGTCGGAGACTGGAAGCAGTCTGTGGATTTTCATTTCATCAAACAGATTCTATACACACCCAAAGTGCACAGAGCTACATGACCGCCTTGTCGCATCCCCAAAATTGAGGAACCAACCCAACAGTCTTGAAGACTTGTAATGTTAATTTAATGGAATCTTTGAACTTGTTTTTCATTTTACAATCTCTCAATATTAGGTGTAATTTTTATGTGCACCAAGCATATTGGCAAGATGTGCATCTATAATAGGTGAAAGTAATTTATTCTTAATAACATTCATGTCAGAAAAAGTTCGATTACAAACGTCTGCACACGAGTCTTAGAGTAAGATCATGAATTTCAGAAAACAGGCCTAAAAGGACATATTTCCAAAATTCGGTTAAATTAGGAGAATGTTCTTTACATTCAGCACAAATTCCCCAATGGTTTTGGATTTATATTATTTCCATTTGCAAGGATGGGGAGTTTTTATGAATCTCAGACTCTGAAATACAAAATGGATTTATGAATAAATCGATGTTACTCTTTTAAGATTCGAAAGAGGAAAACCTAGTTGAGAATAGCTCTCTCAAAGCTGTTAACGCTGCTTTGCATTTTTTAAATGATCCAAGTTAAAGTCCCTGAATCTACTTAACAAGTGCCGAATGCTTGAAAAATGATAGTGGTAAATAGGTTCACACCGCATCCTGAGCTATTGGTGGGCCAATAAAAATCTCTTGACGGGCCATTATTTGGCCATCCCTGATCTAGTGACCAAGGTCACTGGCTGAGGAAAGCCGGAAAGCGTTCCGCTGACCTTGCACCTTTCAGGGCTGTTCTCTTGGTTGGGCAACTGGGGAGGTTATCTAAGTTGTTGGGATTTGATAGACTCTGCAATCCCTGGACTGTGCTGTGTTATATCTTTCCTTGTTAATGTCTTTGTAATAAGTGTAATATCTTAGTTTTAGTGTAATATCTTAGTTTTTTTAGCTTCTTTGGAAATACAGTTGTGACGGAGATGTTTACTAAGTATGGTGTTTGTTATTGCTCTCCCAATACCACGACATAAGTTGGTGCCGAAACCCGGGATAAATGTATTCCAGCACGAATTGACACCATACTTCGCGGACCAGAGACTAATACTGTTTGAAAGGATTACTTCACTCTCCGTCAAGAGACTACTGGGAAATTGTGGTGCAGCAGAATCAACACATCACGTCAAGCCATCAACGGCTTATTAGATGAGTATCACGTTGCAGCTAATACCTGAGATACTTAAGAGACTAGTACCTGTACGGTAAAATACTACTCAATGCATGGGAAAGCCTTAAAACAGCAGAAAGTTGTATGTTTAGTGTAGACGCATGTATTGCTTACTGGTGAAGTTGAAGGGAAGCCATATTGTTTAACTACGTCACCGGGGGAGGAGCTACGCACGACTGCTTGACTAGTGCTGCGATCTGCTGGCCTTCCCTGAAACTATGTCGCAATAAGTTGCGGAGACTCCACGCACGACTGGGTGACAGGTGCTGCTATCTGCTGGCTCTCCATGAACTACGCAATGTTAACTGATTCTCGCGCATGCAAGCACGATCAACAATTGAACAAAGAATACTAGGTTTCTACACTATCACTGTCCCAGTCAAACACATTATTTTATTATAACAAGTCACGTCAAGGAACTCAGTATGGAAGGCAGTAACACTGACAGAAGACTACACCAATTGAAAAGAAGACGTGCAAGGGAAAGAGGGAATATCACACGTCTCGTTGAGAAAGCACGAGAGTTTACGGAGTCTACTTCTTCCGAGGACTACGAGTACTGTAAGGATAGGCTACAGGAGGCTTTGGATAAACTAAGAGGCCTTGACGATGAGGTTCACGAACTCCTGGATGACACCGCGTATGCCGCTGACATAATTACATGTGAGGAAGACATAGAGAACGCCAAGCGTGTTATTATACACATTTCGCATTGCATGAAAAAGGAACAGGAAAGCGCGATGAATATTACACTCACGAGCACAGAAACGGTACCAACACTCGCCTCAGCTATTCCTTCAACCACATTAAGACTCCCTCCAATAAAACTGGAACCTTTCTCAGGTAATATAGAGACATGGGCACGTTTCTGGGAACAGTTCGAACAGTCAGTCGATAAGGACACGTCACTATCTACGATTCACAAACACATATTTCTGCGAGGTTATTTAGAAGAGGAACCGAAGCACTTAATAGAAGGCATCGCTGTGACTGCTGAGACATATGAAGAGACTAAGAAAATCCTTAAAGCTCGCTACGGTGACAAGAATAGAATCATACAGGCCCACTTGGACTACATAGAATATATTAAGCCCATTCAGTTTGCCACACCGGACGCACTTAATTCTACGTTTATTGACTGTAATCGTCGCATTCAAGCTCTGCGGGCTCTCGGAGAAGATGTGAATGCCTATGGCCGAGTACTTACACCAAAGACTCTCAGAGCATTTCCTGACGACATATGTCGTCGCTGGATCATTCACACCAAGCGGGAAGGCCTTTCAGAAGGCAACATCCTCAAATTAATGGAGTTCCTCGGCGAGGAAGTTGACGGAGCGCTTATTACACAGAAGATCCACTGTGAAGCCTCCATATCATCAAGTTACACCCCCACGGCAGCAGCTCTTCACGTCCGGGCCAATCCTAAATGGTTACCAGGAAAGGAGGTCAAGAGGCCGGAACAATTTTGCGCCTTTTGTGAATCCCGAGGTCACTGGGCCCAGGATTGTAGGAAAATCACAGACGTCACGGAGCGAAAAGAGAAACTGAAGACAGCTCACCGATGCTTCCTGTGCCTCAATCGAGGACATACAGCGTTCAATTGTAGAAGGAAAGGGAAAGCACAGTGCGCCAACTGCAAGAAGTCTCACCATAAGTCCATTTGCGACAATGGAAAGAGTCACAGGACCTCAGGAGATCAGACCAATACTGCGTCTGTAGGGAAAATAGACATCGCTACACCAGGTTCCACGTTCTTGCAGACAGCTCAAGTGCGCATCACAGGACCTACATGACTAAGCCGACTTACTCGATGCATACTAGACAGCGGAAGTCAGGCAACATTTATTTCAAGCTCACTGATAGACGATTTACAGTTGCAAACCACCGACAAAAGAGAATTGACTGTTTGCACATTTGAGTCCCAGACTAACCCGTCGAGTCACCGCAGAGTCGTTAAATTCAATATGAAGGGAGTTTGCACAAAATCTACGGCTGCCATCAATGCTTATGAAAGTGCACACTCATTCTCATCTCAACCAGCAGTTCCACAAGACATTAAGACCTTGGCACACCTACGCAAATTACAGTTAGCGGACCCCAGGGCTGATTCGAAAGAAAACCTGCCCGTGGAAATCTTAATTGGCAGTGACCAATATTGGAAGATAGTGAAGGACAGTTCACCGATTCGAATCTCTGAATCGATAGTCCTGATTCCGTCGATATTTGGATGGATCGTAAGTGGAAGCCGATCCGGAACTTGTGCGAATCCTACTGTCGTGAACTTCATTCAACACGCTAGCTCACCATCGGACGATGAACTAAGACAATTCTGGGATCTAGAGACGATGGGAATAACTACAAATCAAAGTCGAGACCTGACTAAGAAAGACTTGGCTATTCTTCAGGAATTTAGAACAAGCTATCTCGTTGAAGGTCACCGGAGAGTGGTCTGTCTACCAAGAAAACATAATGTTTTTCCTTCAAGTAACAAAATAAATGCAGAACTTCGATTTAATTCCTTGAGCAAAAGACTTAAAAACAATAGTAACTTGAGGGAGGTGTACTACAGCCAAATGCTGGATCATGTCGTGAAAGAGCAAGTAGAAGTCGCGCCTACTGGAGATCCGAAGAGCACCACGTTTTATCTTCCTCATCAGGCTGTAAAGAAGGAGAAACTGGACAGAACAAAGTGGAGGATAGTTTTCGACGCGTCTTCTCACGATATCAACTCGCCCTCTCTAAACGATGCTCTAGAGGCAGGTCCAAATCTGCTACCGGAGACGTTGGCTATTCTAATACGATTCAGACTACATCCCACAGCCATCATTAGTGATATCACGCAGGCATTCCTTCAGCTGGTTCTGCACGAGAACGACAGGGACTTGACCAGATTCTTGTGGTACAGAGTCACACACGATAGCAACGGAAGTTATCACACGACAGACGAGGTAGTAACCTACCGTTTCACCAGGCTTCCATTCGGCCTGACCAGTAGTCCGTTCTTGCTTTCAGCAACACTGAGGGATCTCGCCGACAGACATAAGACGACATTTCCAATCGCAGCACCTCTCATAGATAACAATACCTTCATGGACGACTTCGTATCCGGCGCAGAGAACGACAACGATGTGATTGCTATGTATTACGAACTTACTGCACTGATGAAACTAATGAATTTCCACCTAGCGAAATGGGCTACTAATTCAGAGTCACTGAAAGCCATCTGGAAAGCCGAAGGTCAACAGATCAACGTAGAGACACAGGTACTAGGCGTTTACTGGAATACTGAAACGGATACCATGTGCATTGACCCAGAGGACATCACCAAGGCATTACCTGAAGAACCAATCACGAAGAGGAAGCTGTTGCAAACTACGGCCAGATTCTACGATCCACTCGGATTGTTATCTCCCGTATCCCTTGTCGGCAAGATGTTATTCCAGGATACATGGTGCAGGGGAATCGACTGGGATGAGTTGCTACCTCCTGATATTGAAGTATCATGGAGCACTTGGGTATCCTCATTGTCCTCGCTGTCACGGGTACACATTCCGTGGTGGTTAGCTACTTCAACGGAGCGCAAGGCTCAGATCCACGTATTCTGTGATGCCTCAGAAAGAGCATATGGTGCGGTTTTGTACATTCGCACGAACACAGAAGGCAACGTCCTCGTTCATCTGGTCTGCAGCAAGAATAGGCTTACACCGGTCAAGAAGGTAACCCTACCACGGCTCGAGCTTCTAGCGGCACTAGTAGGAGCACGACTGCTGTCATATTTCTGTACAGCCACAGGCCACGATATCGCTCAGGCGGTACTATGGACGGATTCTACTGTGACCTTGGGCTGGATACGTAGTGACCCAAACAAATGGAAAACCTTTGTATGCAACCGAGTAACGGAGATTCAATCATACGTTACTCCAAGCCAATGGAGACACTGCCCTGGACAGGAGAACCCGGCGGACCACCTTACACGGGGACTTACTGGAGATCAGATACAGTTTGAGCACAAGTGGTGGAATGGACCACTATGGCTTGTGCAACGTGAGGATTGCTGGCCATCCGGTGGTCAAACTCCAAGCGAGCAACTTCCTGAGGAGAAGAAGAGGAACATAAAACACGTTATGACAACGACCACATATTCCAGCGTTATCGACAGTTCCAAGTTCAGTTCCTACTGGAAGCTGATACGTACCACTGGTTGGATTATTCGGTACGCACACAACATTCGCCATCGAGAGAAACTTACAGGGGAGTTAACAGCGGTGGAGCTCGCGAAGGCGCGTACCTACTGGATAGGAGCGGTTCAACGGGAATGTTTTGCACTAGAACTCCAAGCTCTCCATGATAGTCGACCGATTCCGAAAGAATCCAAGATAGGACCCTTCAATCCCTTCATTGAAGACGGAATCCTTCGTCTCAGGGGTCGTTTGCACTTCTCGGACCTCACTAGGGAGCAACGGCACCCAATACTCCTGGACGGCACTCATCAATTCACGATCCTGCTCATTCGGCAAACACACATTAGACTGCATCATTTTGGAGTCCGAGTAATACTGTCAGAGCTCCGGAAAGAGTTCTGGATCCTTAGAGCTCGTCAAACTGTTAAGAGGGTCTTGCACGCATGTCTCCCATGCAGAACTATGAAGAACCCAAGGGGGCAGCAAATCGAAGCTCCATTACCTGCGGATAGAGTGAGACCGTCGAAGCCCTTTGCAGTTACTGGGATAGACTTCGCTGGTCCTCTCTATATCAAAGTAGGCATGACTATGGTGAAGGCCTACATAGCACTTTTCACTTGTGCTGTTACACGTGCGGTGCACTTAGAGTTATGCACCAGTATGACCACTGACACATTTCTTATGGCCCTTCAAAGATTCGCTGGTAGGTGGGGACTGCCTCATACTATATATACGGACAACGCAAAGACATTTCAGGCCACCAATGCAGAACTGTCGGAACTTTGGAAGGCACTGTTGTCCTCGGAGACCCATCAATTCCACGCCAGAGACGGTATCACTTGGAAGTTCATCGCCCCACGGGCAGCTTGGTGGGGAGGATGGTGGCAGAGGATGGTAGGCACAGTTAAGCGATGTCTACGAAAGGTGCTGGGACAATCAAGGCTCACAGAAGAACAGCTTAACACCACCCTCGTGAATATAGAAGCTGCGGTAAATTCAAGGCCGATCTCCCATGGAGACGACGCTGAACACCTGACCCCGGCACACTTTCTTGTTGGTGAAGGACTCATGACCGTGCCCACAGGACCAGAACCGACTACCAGATCTACTTTGACTAGGGAATTCAAACTACAACAGAAACTAGCAGACGATTTCTGGAGAAGATGGACCAAGGAGTACCTCTTAGAACTCAAGAGTTTTCACGAAGTTCGAGGAGCGTCTGGGAGACCCATTGAGTTCCGACTCGGAGATCTGGCGTGGCTTCAAGAAGACGGACGACCACGTCATCTATGGAGAAGGCAAGAATAGAGAAGCTGATAGAAGGAAGGGACCACAAGATAAGGACAGTGATTCTTCGCACCCCACAGGGACACCAAATAGCCCGACCAATTCAGCTGGTCATCCCCCTAGAGGTTGACCAGGGTGGGGAGAATGTTGGGATTTGATAGACTCTGCAATCCCTGGACTGTGCTGTGTTATATCTTTCCTTGTTAATGTCTTTGTAATAAGTTTTAGTGTAATATCTTCGTTTTTTTAGCTTCTTTGGAAATACAGTTGTGACGGAGATGTTTACTAAGTATGGTGTTTGTTATTGCTCTCCCAATACCACGACATAAGTCCTGGCTCTTTCTAGATCTCACATCTTAGAGGAAAAATGAAAACGACCAGCACAGCTGAATTACCGCATCGTCAAGATGAAAGTTTATTGGCTGTGCCATAAAGTATGTCATCCAAGCTCACTCCATAGCATACTGAGGTATTAATACAGGGGGCAGATAACCTAGATGTTAGGCCCCTTAAAACAACTATTAAAACCATTATTATTATCATCATCGTCATATTAATAAAGGTCTGCCGTGTGTACATCCCCCTGGTAAACTCGTACTAATCCAAAATGTTTGGAGATCTGAATCTTGGTGAATTTGATTTACTGTGTAATATTCAAATTTAAAAATTCTCTAAAATCAGTTTTATAATAAGAAAACAGTGCCTTCTACATTATAAACCTGTAGTAGTAACTCAAAAAATGGTCATGCTTTTGTTAAAGACAATGTTAAAAGAGTAAATATCAATTCAGTTATCTTCAATATTGAAAATAATAATAATCTTGTAGTTACTGTTGATGTTGTTGTTCAAACACAGAAATTGCTTAGAGGACATAGCTCTACTTGAAAATAAGACCGCCATCAGAATTCAAGCTCGAAGCTACTGCTGAGCAGGCAAGTGTGTTTAGCCACTTACAGGCTACGCTCGCTAAAGCGTAGCGTTAGATCATGGGGCCAAGCTCTCTGCTGACTCGGTAGACGCGTGGGTTCGAGCCTCACCGTCGGCCGTCCTTGAAATGGTTTTCCGTGGTTTCCAATTTTCAACATCAGGCAAATGCTGGGACGGTACCTTCTGACAGGACACGGCCGCTTCCTTCCACATTCTTGCCCAGTTTCATTCGTCTTCATCCATTCCATCTCTCATCCGGACGCGCAGGTCGCCCACGGGCGTCGACTTGAAAGACCTGCACTCGGTCTCTCAGGCGGCCACACGACCAAAAAAAAGCAACTTACAGGGCGTATTTTGAATGTGATCACGTTCTTCACTTGGTAAATTCCCTACCCTCTAATAGTAGCGACACTCCTCCTCCAGCGAGCTAGCGATCGGTAACTTCCTTCACTTCGCTTCAGGCTGCTTTAAATGTGCATATCTGTGTCACTGTGTGTACGTTTCGTTAAAAATAATTCGGTACATGACGAGTTTATGCAATTTATTCCCATCAAAGATGCAGAGAATGCCATCGATGGGCAGATTTTGAGGGTCAATAGCAAGGGCAGTAAGAACATGGTGTAACTGTTCCTTCCTGTTGGGCGACAATTGTAACGTTTCCTAATCACAATAATTGATAATAGTAATAATCGGGGTGCGTGGGGGTTAAAAACCTGTACGATAATACCAACAGCAATAGACATCCACACCCAACTACACCGGTGACCGCATAAAATAAAAACACTGGAAATCTGGTAAAAATGGGCATATATTCTGATACCAAATAAATACACTCGGCAGGATCCTCGTCGATAGAGACTACCATAACACTCCCAATCACATATACACAGGAACACTTATGACATGCCGGCCCCGTGGTGTTGGGGTAGCGCGCCTGCCTCTCACCCGGAGGCCCCGGGTTCGATCCCCGGCTCCGTCAGGGATTTGAAAACTGACGTGAGGGTTGGAAGGGGTGCACTCAGCCTCGTGAGGACAATTGAGTAGCTGTCTGACAGTGAGACAGCGCCCCGATCACGAAAACCAAGATTAACGGCTGAGGGGACCCGACGCGCTGATCACGCGTCACCCCAATATCTGCAGGCCGAATGGCTGGGCAGCGGTCGCTTGGTCGGTCTTGGCCCGTCATGGGCTGTATAGTGTCAGAGGTTGACACTTATGACATACACTGATGAACCCTTGGAAGATGATGTTGACGCCTACATATTATGATGATCTCATACGTGAAGACTAACTCTACTGATTCTGGGGTTAATGCTCCCGGAGAATCAGTCCTAGTATGATTATGATTATCTATTGCAAATATTGATTACTGTAGATTACTAACTTTCAGAATACATCGATTTTTACTGATTCGTGGATCTGACTAAATAATAGCGCTCTGAATCCGTTTGGTGGATTATAGCAACTAATTCGCACCTGACTTGAACAATACTTGGCATATTTCACCAGTATTCGTAGATTTGTCAGCTTGACAAATTTTATCGGGATCTTAAACTCTTTCATAGTTTTAAAAATCACCTTTCTATCTAAACTGTCATATGCCTACCTAGAATCTATATACAGTTGATCCGGCTGCTTATCATGTTCATAAAACTTCTCCAGTATATGCCTCACTACAAATACATGGGTTGTTTTTTTAGTTTTGGCACCTTAGTTATAACTGGATTAATAACTCACTTCGATGGTTCCAAGTTTCACAGGCCCTCGATGTAGTCCCCACCGTTGCGTACAACGTGTTCCCAGCGATGCGGAAGTCGTTGGATCCCGTTGGCACTGCCCAATCTCTTGATGGTACGAAGAGAGCACTCGGCAGCCTGCTTAACGTCTTCAATGGTACGGAAGCGCTCCCCGCGCATTGTCATCTTCATCTTCGGGATGAGATCATAGTCGCAGGGACTGATGTCGGGAGAATATGGGAGGGGGGTGGGGGGATGATAGAGGACCTCCCAGCCCCAGCGATCCAACAATGCCGACACAACGCCTGCTGTGTGTGCCCTAGCATTGTCATGCAGAACGATGGGCGGTGTAACCATGTGGTGGCGCCGTTTCCTTCTCAGAGCTCCTCGGAGATGGTCTTGCAGAAACGAACAATAGTACACCGCATTAACGGTTTGCCCTCGGGGAACAGTATGGTGAATGATCACACCATCCCAATCATATGCAAGAATCAACATTACCTTCATATTGGTGGGGGTTGGTCGAACTGTTTGTTTCCGTGGTGATCCGTGGTGCCGCCACTCGTTCGATTGGCGTTTTAACTGTGGCTCATAAGATCTGGCCCACGTCTCGTCAATGGTTATGATACGCCGTAAGAAGGCCTCTCCTTCGCGCTCATAACGCTGCAAGTGCATACGACAAGCGTCATGTCGCAGCCATTTGTGCATGTCGGTTAAGTCATGCGGAACCCATTTGGACGCAATCTACCTCATTTTCAGTAAGTCCTTCAGGATGTAGAGGACAGTTGAATGCGCCAGTCCGGTATCTTGCTCTAATTGACGAATCGTTACGTTCCGTTCCACCTCTACTAACGCGGACACAATCTGAACATTGCCATCACTTACTGGTGGGTGACCAGATCGAGGCATGTGCTCCACACGTTCGCACCCATCTCGAAAGGCTGCAACCCATCTTGCAACCTTCTGAACGGTAACGCAGCTGCACCGCACACTTCTTGCAATTCTCGGTGACACTGTTTAGCACTGCGACCCCTAGCACACTGAATTTTTATCCACGTTCTCTGCTCCTGCTTGGAAAACATTGCGACTGTATTTCGCGAGCGCTGGTCTCACACTACTCATCTAACAGGCGCGACTGCGCACGAGCGGTGGTGAGGGCGGGTGAGGTCATGTGCTCTGAGGGAGGGGATGCAGGGCAGCAACCGTCAGTAAAGGTGGCAGCGCCCAACATTGTTGCAACTTGGCACTGAAGCATTGGTGCCAAAACTAAAAATCAACCCATGTATCTGGTCCATTGTAGAGCGATGCCTCCGAAATCCAGCTTGATAGTCACCCAATATTTTCTCTACACAACGCTCCAGTCGAGAGGCTAAAATCTTACTGAACACCTTATATGTTACGTCCAACAGTGTAATCCCACGATTATTGCCGCATACTGGTGTATCCCCTTTCGTATAAATGGACATATTATTCCTACAGTCCAATCCCTGGGCATTTCTTCTTTCGTCCATACTAACTTTATTAGTTCATGTATTGCTTTTACCATTACCTCTCGACCGAATTTTAGCAACTCCGCTTCCATTCCGTCTTCTCCGGCGGCTTTGTTGTCCTTTAATTCCTTGATTGTATCTCTAACTTCCTCTGAATACGGTGTTTCAACTTCTTCTTGTTCATCAATTCCTACATGTTCCTCTTCTTCTCCCACTCGCGGTTTTGCCTTCACCCTGTCCATTGAGTAGCTCTGTGAAATATTCTTGCCATCTCTGCAGCATATTGTTCTTATCTCCAATAAAATTTTCTTCTTTGTCCTTATAAAAGACTGATCTTGGTTGGAATCCTTTCCTCAATTCTCTTGATCTTTCATAAAATCTCCGAATCTCCCCACTCTCTCTCTCTCTCATTTTATCCAGATGTTCTATTCTTTCTCTTTCATAGTGCCTTTTCTTAACCCTACTTAACTTGCTTGCCCTTTTCCTTTTCTCTCTATATTCCTCCACTGTCTTGTTCTCCGTTGCAACATTCTTTGTCTTGCTTCGTTTCTGTCATGGATTGCCTCCGAACATTCTTCATCGAACCCTTGTATATTTCTCTTGAATTCGCCTCAGCAACTTAACTGGTGGTGTTTCTCAGTAACTCCCATTTAGTTTCCACATTACCTTCTTCCCAGAGGTTCTTATTGTTTTCCATGTTTTCTCCCACTTTCAACCTTTACTCATCTTGTGCTTCCTTGTTACTTTGAAGCCTTTCAATATCATGCTTCATCTTCCTTTCACTTTTTTGTTTCCTTGCTGAATCTATTTTTGTCGATACTTGATTCTTACCAAGTAATGATCTGTGTCCCTATCTACTCCTCTACAACTACTTACTTCCATAACATATGATGCATGTCGTTTGTCAATAATCACATGATCTATTTGATTCCTTGTAACTCCGTCCGGAGACACTCAGGTCTCTTTCTTGCTATCTTCCCTTGGGTGCCTAGTACAAGTACAGAAATGATTATGGAAACCACAATCTGTAACGTTAGATTATAACAAGAGATGTCCGAAGAATTCATTGTAGAAAGGGGTTTGCGACAAGGAGATGTAATTTCTACATTACTCATTAATGTAGCTCTAGAAAAAATAATTCAACAGCTACCAATCAATTA
Source organism: Meconema thalassinum (assembly GCA_946902985.2). Classification (NCBI taxonomy): domain Eukaryota; kingdom Metazoa; phylum Arthropoda; class Insecta; order Orthoptera; family Tettigoniidae; genus Meconema; species Meconema thalassinum. The sequence continues at coordinate 1,944,978,140 of OX336388.2, forward strand.
GAAGTGAATACAAGTAAAACTAAGTATATGAAGATGGGAGACTCCAGAGAGGCGAGAAGAGAGCCGTATATTAGATTAAATGGGAAAGAATATCAAAGCGTAGAAGAATTCAAATATTTGGGCTCAATAATAACTGAGGATAACAGAACATCAGAAGAAATACAAGAAAGAATTAAAAGTGGAAATAGATGCAATTACGCTCTGCAAACCATGTTTAAATCCAGAAATGTTAGTAGGAATACTAAAGTACAAATTTACATTACAATACTAAGACCTGCGATTATGTATGGATTGGAAGGTTGGGTTCTCAATAGAAGAGAAGAAGACTGGCTGCGAAGATGGAAAAGGAAGATCTTGAGGAAAATATACGGGCCAGTGAGAGAGGAGGAAGGTTGGAGAATAAGGACAAATGTGGAACTTCAAGAACTCTTCGGAAAGGCAGATATTGTGGTGAAAATTAATCAGGGGAGGATAAGATGGGCAGGACACGTACAGAGAATGCCAGAATCACGTAGTGTCAAAAAGGTGTTTACACAAAGACCGGATGGAAGAAGGAGAAGAGGAAGACCCAGGATACGGTGGATAGATAACGTGGAAGACGACCTTAGGAGTCTGGGAATCAAAAACTGGAGAAGGAAGGCGGAAGATAGAGATGAATGGAGGCAGGTGATAAAGGAGGCCAAGGTTCTTCAGGGACTGTAGCGCTGACCAGTAAGTAAGTAAGTAAGTAAGTAATTCGTAGATTTACTAAATATCGTTATGGCCCTCAAATTTCGGGAACCGACTTAGGTTCCCAATACTTCATGCTTTTCGAGACAGGAAGTCTTGGCGATTTATCTGAAACTAGGCGAATTATTCCCTGATGAGAATAATCCAACCTGCAACTCAGTATAGAACCCTTAACACAATATTGTGATCGTCGTGAACTACAGTCCTTCTCAAAATCACCCAAGCTTAACCAAACTTGACCTCTTATGGTTATAAGTCCAAACACCTATCACCTGACTTTATGTCGATCCCAGATCGAGCTTACAGAACGAACAACTCCTCCACACGGAGCCACGAAAAGAATCAACCACTCTTCACGGAGCCCGTAATAAGAAACTCAACCACTCTTCACGGAGTCCGTAATAAGAATCTCAACCACTCCTCATGAAGTACGTAATAAGAATCTCAACCACTCCTCACGGAGTCCGTAATAAGTATCTCAACCACTCCTCACTGAGTCACAAAATAGAATAATCTTCACGCCGTAGACAAAATTACATATCAGTCACATCCCCTTCTCTTACCACCTTACTATCCAACAGAAAATCACCGCTCCAACCAATCAGAACAATACACGCAATTCACGTGTTTGTAAGTAACACGCCTCCTCGTACAGTGATGTCAGATTTACTCCCCTACTGGGCCTCTGAGTCATGCTTGCCCCCGACCTCTGGGCTAATCTACTCCGCTCAAAATAGCTCAACTCGGAAAACTCTGTACAATAATAAGTCTCTCCGAGACATATCTCCTCAAGGTGTGCACTCGCCAGCCCTCCAAATAAGTATCATTACAATGTTAAGAAAATATTCACTTCTAAACTGACTTCGGATCCTGCTATAAACAATATCTTAAATCTAATCAAATTATACGAGAATCAATCACATGATATAATACACTCCAGTAAATAATTATTCAACATATAAAACCATCAACTAATATATACATGATTATGGAAATCATGAGTCTCCAAATTGAGGGTTCTATCCCTTGTAACTTTGGGAAGGTTACAATGGACAGGAAAACTTAATTTTTCTCACTCATAATATTAATATTATAAGTAGTCACGAATGGATATGTTGGAACCACTGCATCATTTCAGTTTTAATACTTAGTTACTGTTTTTCATATTTTATGAAAATGATTTTTTCACGTCAATACCACAGTCTGATCTCCACAATATTTTTCATTCTCCAGTGACATCATCAGTTGGATTGAGTTGGATTATGTTGCACATTGAATGACGGGGACAGTATGTATGTTTGTATGTATACAGGGTGATTCACTTAAAACTTGCACTGTAAATATTTCTGAAATGGAAGGTGATATTGATATGCGGTTTTAACCTAATGAAATTGTAACCAAGGGCTCGTATTTGTAGCTGATACACTGATATTTATAATTTTTAGAAAGTGGTTTTATTTACAACAATTACAATTTTTTAAATGGAACAATACCCATTGACATTAAAAAATAAAAGTAGAACAAATTAGAATACCAATGGTGTTTTGTGCACGATTCTAGTGCAAGTAGTTTACGAGATATTGATTGTTATTCGAAAATTGTACGCACTAACAACCAAGTGCTTAGTGGCGAGGTTACGATGTTGTTATGTTTGTTGAGGTTGTGGTTTGTGTACACTGAGTGCACTGCGACTTTCCAGTCAGTTATTGTGTGATACTTCAAGTAGTAGGACGTGCTTGCAGGATGAGATTTACCATTGCAGAAAAAGCCGACATGCTCATGGTTTATGGCGAATGTAGGAAGAATGCCGTTCGTTCTTGTACCGTGTACGCGGAAACATATCCCATTAGACGTCAACCATCTCGGCAATTATTTGTGAACCTTTTCAATCAATTACGTGAAAGTGGTAGTATAACGCCTAGAAAACGTAACAGAGACAAACAAGTGACTGGAGAAGAGGGAGAAATTAAGGTTCTGGCTGCTGTTGCAGTAGATCCACAAATTAGTTCCCGTGCAATTGCACATGGAAGCGGCATGAGTCAGGCAAGTGTACTACGCATTCTCCATCGTCATAAGTTCCATCCGTATCACATCTCTCTCCATCAAGTGCTGCATGGTAATGACTTTGAGAATCGTGTTAACTTTTGTACATGGGCATTAAGACGTGATACTCCAGATTCGTCATGTATCTTGTTTACTGATGAAGCAACATTTTCTAATCATGGCCAAGTCAATCTTAGAAACACGCACTATTGGTCTGTTGAAAATCCCCGTTGGCTGCGTCAAGTAGAACGACAGCGTCCATGGAGTGTAAACGTCTGGTGTGGAATAGTGAACCATCACATCATAGGTCCCTTTTTCGTAGAAGGAACACTAAATTCGTGCAAGTACCTCAACCTCCTAACAGACCATCTTCCACAGATGTTAGAAGACGTTCCGCTTCAGACTAGGAGGAACCTGTGGTATCAACATGATGGCTGTCCGGCCCATAGTGCACGAATTACTACAGATTATCTTCACGGATTGTTTCCAAATCGTTGGATTGGACGAAGGGGACCTGTACTTTGGCCGGCCCGTTCACCAGATTTGACTCCTTTAGACATTTTTCTGTGGGGGAAGCTAAAAGACACTGTCTACAAAGACATACCAACTACACCAGATGATATAAAACGGCGTATTACTGCTGCCTGCGCTGAAATTTCCTCTGAAATGCTAGAACGTGTGCAGCAATCTTTACATAGCAGACTGGAAGCTTGTATTGAGGCTGGTGGTCGTCATTTTTAACACAAGCTTTGAGGGTACACTGTACTTGTCAGAAACCACAGAATTACTTCATTCACATTTGTTTTTCTTTAGTTTGTCCTAGGCATTGTCCCATTGTGTACAAATAACAATATCTCGTAAACTACTTGCACTAGAATCGTGCAAAAGACACCATTGGAATTCTAATGTGTTCTACTTTTATTTTTAATGTCAATTAGTATTGTTCCATTTAAAAAATTGTAATTGTTGTAAATAAAACCACTTTCTAAAAATTATAAAAATCAGTGTATCAGCTACAAATACGAGCCCTTGGTTACAATTTCATTAGGTTAAAACCGCATATCAATATCACCTTCCATTTCAGAAATATTTACAGTGCAAGTTTTAGGTGAATCACCCGGTATATATATATGTATGACTTTTTGTTGTAGGCGTATGTTTGTTACGCAGTATTGAGTATATCTATCAGTACAGAAAAATGCACATACATTCATTAAAATGTAAAAGGACCATCACGGAAATAGACCGTTGTACAGTTAAATCTACAAACCTCCAGGTAAGCAAACCGATGCTTAAAATTATTTTGAAATTTTAAATAGTAGGCCTAATGCTGTGTGAAGAATACATGAATGCGATGGACACCAAACATACGTAAGAGAGAGAGAGTATTCAGCGAAAGTAATGTACATGACGAAGATATCTTACATAGATTGAGTTGGATCAAGTTAAAATATCTTACCGAACCGTGCAGTCCCTCGGCGACGACATAGCTTCCCGCTAGACTACCAGCTGCCCCCAGTGTCTGACTCAATCCGAACACGGTGCCTGGAATAAATACAGCGTCCAGTCATACCGGAAACAAGACAGTGGGCTATACATACCTACAAATCTCATGATTTTCATTATGGGGTTATTTTAACAAGAATGATCCTCTAACGAAGTATCACACTGTAAATGTGCTAGACCTATATCTGAGAGATTACTTTATATGTACATTGAGTGCTGATTATGTGTGGTTTGAAAATGAACATTACACATGAAATCGACGTTAATGACAACACATCGCTCCAGTGATCGGCGAGAGACATACTAAGATTGTATTCAATTGTGTTCTGTGATGGAGGGAGGATTGATTGATTGATTGATTGATTGATTGATTTTATTTTATTTTCACGGCTACACGTAGAGTTTAAGAACTCCTTTACAGTTGCGCCCTACATAAAATAACATTAGGGCTTATAAAAATAAAACATTTCACTTACATTCACAATATAGATAATAATAGTCTAACAATTATAGTAATAAAAGACAGTAATAATACAATAATAATAATACTAATGATAATGGAAAAATTATATACAAAAGAGTGCATACAGACTATCAGCCCGAAAAACAAACACCATATACAAGAGAAACTATTACAGTAGGCAGGTTTTCAGCTATTGTCCTGATGTTATAATTGAACTTTAAAAAAAAGTATTTTAACATAATGCAGTAATCAGATGTGAGAGGTATACTGCTCCAAGAAGCAGGATGAGAGATGTCTTTTGAGAGCTGCAGTGCTTGCAATGTTGACGAACTTATATAAATCGAAGGTGATGAAGAGGCGTGAGGCGTGAAGAATCTGGAGTGTTAATTTTGTGTATCTATTTTCTCGATTATGGACAGAATGCATTGGTGTAAAGGCATTGTAGAGATACACCGGGGTCTTGGTATGTAATATTTTATGTGTCAGAATGTCAACTGATAGCTGCCTGCGCTCGTGGAGTTACAGCCATTTCAGCTGCACGTAGTAAGGTGTGATATGTTCTTCTCGCCTTACATCCAGAATGTACCGAACACATGCATTCTGGACTCTTTGTAATTCGATGTTCTATGTTTCTGGTAAATCATTGTATGCAGCAGGGCCATAATCAATGATTGGAAAAATGAGAGTTTGGACGAAGAGATTACGTATGTTAGGAGGGGTGTAAGAAACATTTCTTTTCAGGAAATGCATAGTTGTTACAACCCTCTTTACCACATTAGACGTATGCTCTGCCCGCGACAGGGTTCTATCAAATATCACTCCGAGATTATTGACAGTGTTGCTATTGAACCCTTTATCCTCTGTTGGATAAATGATTCTATGTTTTATTTCTTCAACTAATAAATATTTCCACCAGCATCATGAAAGTAGCCAGACGGAGATGAGGAAATTTCAAGCATTTGTTGGAGACAGCGGGTACATACCTGAAGCTGTTTGACAAAAGGCTAAATACTTTAGCAGTGAAAGGAAATAGCCTAGCGATGTGTCAGAAGGACAGGTGTTGGCCACCTCAAAAATAGAAGCGACGCGCAGTAAGACATGGTTCTGTTATGTTCATTGTAATATTCGCGCCTAGAAGAAATATGATGCAGTAACGTGAGTGGCTGATGTACATGCTGGACACTCCTACTAAGCCAAGGGCTGATAAAAACCGCCAAGATACAGAAAATGTGGGAACCAATGGGAGAAGAATGCATATTTAGCGCGGCAGGTCTAGCGTGGGCACGCTCGGCTAGCATTCACGCGGGAGATCGCCTAGACAACATCTCTACGATCGACTCTAGGATTAATGGGCATATTCTTGACCTGCGCTATTTTTCGAGTTTAGTGATATTTATTTCATTCCTGTATCACTATTATTTTGTAAAATTTTTATCTAATTTCCCCCTCTATCTACACCTAGGGCTGGTTCATTTATAAGTGGTGTGAAGAGCCAAGACATTGACTATTACTTTTCGTCTGAGGACGGGAGGCATATTATTACTTTGTGCGTCTACGGACGTAGGCTTATTATTTTGTGTGTCGTGGACACAGGACTATTACTTTGTGCGTCTACGGACGTAGGCTTATTATTTTGTGTGTCGTGGACACAGGACTATTACTTTGTGCGTCTACGGACGTAGGCTTATTATTTTGTGTGTCGTGGACACAGGACTATTACTTTGTGCGTCTACGGACGTAGGCTTATTATTTTGTGTGTCGTGGACACAGGACTATTACTTTGTGCGTCTACGGACGTAGGCTTATTATTTTGTGTGTCGTGGACACAGGTTGCATATTTTACTTTGGTTCGTCTGAGGACGGAGGCTGTTATACTTTGCGTGTCATGAAGGACACAGAAAATATTATTAAAAGTGTTAAATTCAGTGTTAGATAGTCACAGTACTATATGTGTAGGGGCAGTATCTTCGATAATTCGCCAACAGACTGTTTTGGGGAAAGAAGTACCCGAACGGCGAATTTAGTAGTCAGACATCAAGTGTATAATAATTTAATTTTTGAATCAGCACGAGAGATGACATCGTTGACCATGGAGGAAGCCTGGAAATATCAAGACTCCGTCAAGATGGTTGAGATGAGATAAGAAGAATCCGGTTGGGAGATGGCTGCGGATGTTCTTTGACGGGTGGCTGACTGAGGATGAGTACTGAATAATATTTATTATTATCTGATAAATTAACTTATGGTGTATGGGACATATTTTGTTTTGTAAATAATTTGCTTGTGTGATTAGTGTAGTCGATTTAGTTTTGGTCTGACACACCTTTTTGCATGGAAACAGCTCGCATATATTATTAGCAGAAGGTTCTTTTCTTGTTTGTTGTTTTAACTAACGTAGCTATGTGGACGACCGTGTTTGCATACGCTACGCAATGCGGTTAAAAAACGTCTCTCGGAGATATGTTGTGTTTCAGAAGTAGGACTGAAGTAATATAATTATACAGTAGATTGGAGGGTAATTAATTTCTTTTGTTTTATTATTGATCAGATTCAGTGAAATTATTGCCTTTGGAGCAATGTGATTTGTGACGAAGAGCAGTCAGCTCTATCGTAGGTGTTAATATTTTTTTTAATTGATTGGGCGAGCATCCATTCAGCCGATCTGTGTGAAAAAAGTATTGTCATTCCCAGATGTGTGTATGTGAGTGTGTGTATTTGTGTCATTACAAGCGGGAATTTCAGCGTAGACTGATTTCTGGCAGCTTGATGACAAATCCATATTGTGACCTCGCGAGGGCAATTCTGGATATTTTGATTAATGTCTGACCATAGTGGTTGAGTTTGTTGCTGTTGATCCCTTGAGATAACGGCACAGCTGGTCAGTTATATTTATACACACTGGAGTGGGACGATGACAGGTAATTGAGGAAGAGGGGAGATGTTTCACAAGACGAACTGAAGGTTGCCAGCCAGGTCATTAGGGAGAGTGCCTGTGTGGCTCAGTAATAACTTGTTATACAGAATTAAGAACTGATCAATGATAAAAATTGTTTAATAAATGGGAGTTGCCTACGAATCACGATAATCTCCGAAGCGTTATCTTAACATGCAGTTTTGTTCATATAAAGTAATGTCAGCCAGTCAGGCTTTTGTTGTTGTTGGTTTATTCCATGTTTATATTCCATTCAGTGACCCGTGAGTCACGTGCTATGCTGTATTTCCTTGTTTGTGTTGAGCAATTTGGCCAGTGTTGGCAGCTCAAAGTCAAGTGCGTCTTCGCGCTAATGAGGGTCCCGAGAGAGATTCCTGTAAATAGTAGATTTAGTGCGTGTGTCAGCATTACTTTTTAACGGTTTTTATTAATGTCATGTTCCATATCCGTAAACGTTGATTTACGAGATGATTGTTCGTAAGCATCGTGGCTGTTAACCCGTTGTAAACGAACAGTCATCCAAAGTACTCATTCCTCGTAGTTAGTCATTACGCGCACATAAAACCCAAATTGCAAGGTAGTGGAACCGGGATCCACATTTTAAATAAAGGGGAGATCCGTCTGACTCCTCAGAATTGATAGATATTCCTGTCATGGGAATTTCAGGGAGGATATTTTTATATTTTATTATTGTTGTTTATTTCTTTTTGTGCACTATTAGTCATTAAATCATGTTATTATTTTACATCTTGTCATCTTTCTTTCTAATTTATAGTTTATAACCTATGACCCTTACCTCAGTAGAGCATGTTGTTTGGCGAACGTAAACATCACATAGGAACTGAGCGCGACCCCTTGATTAAGATTTCTTACATTAAACACTGCTTTTCTGAAGGGTTCATAGGAGTAAACTGGCGCGGCCAAGCGTGGGGCGGTTCACTGTGGTGTAACGGCAAATATTTTGCACATGTCAATGTAAGCGTAGTTGGGTTTTCAAACTGACGCAACAATGAAGGTGTAATTTTGTTGCTGGTTCGCTGCTGGAACATTTTAGTGGCGTATTTGAGTAAAACTGACATGCCGCAAGTGCAGGCAGATATGACAGTATTTTAATCACCGGGAAGTGATATTTTATTAAAAGTAAGTGAGGCGAAGAGGATACCGCCAAATGTGTGAAATATAAAGTAAAATCAGGAGTTTGCAATATAAAATACGGTTCACGTTTTTGTCTATTGAATTAAAGTGATACCGGGCGCCCAATGATTAAAGTTAAATTTAGATTTGTTTAGAAAGTCAAACTCATGAAAATGTTAGGAGGCTGTAGCCTTAAATGACAATTAATACTTTGTTAATTAGTCAGTGTTAATATCAGATCAGGATAACAATTTAATGACTGAATATGTGTTTGGGTTTAAATTAAATTGAGTAAAGTTAGAACTACTCAGAGATGCAATCGACTAGTGGGATTAAATGTAAAAATAAATGAACTGAGTAGGGTAAAGAAATTAAATGTGCATTGGATTTTATGTGTGTGTCAAAGGGCATTGCTTTATGCCATTTCCCTAATGTCTCATATAAAGTGTGTAATATGGCAACGGTTGAACAGATTCAAGAAATCATTGAGAGTGCAGCTAGGAGAACACAGGCATTGTTGGACACTAAATTGGCGGAACAGAGTCAATCATTAAACAATTATTATTATTTAGCGTATGGCTTTACAGATACAATATGCACATAAAAGATAATTAGTTTATGAAGACAAACTATATGTTCATGTCTAAATTGTTTATATAGTTAATTGTCTCTGATGATCCATGAGCGAAATCAGTCACGTTGCCACTGTACTTTCGTTTAGGACATTCGGTAATGATATGCTGAATGGTCTGCTTGGGGGCACCACAATCACAGTTAGGTGAAGACATTATTTTCCATTTGTAGTGGAAGTCTGCACAGTTGCCGTGACCCGTACGGATCCTGTTGAGAGTTGACCATGTTTTCCGAGGAAGCTCAAATCCAGGTGGCAACGATGATCCAATGCGTGGTAAGGTTGATCCAGGCCTATTATCTTGTCTTCCCTGCCATTCTTTAGTGATGTTGTAGTTGGTATTCTCCAAGTCTATTGCAGTCCTTGTTGGTGGATTTCGGGATCGTAGGCGATTCAGGCAAATGTCAGCAATGTCACAGTGTATTGGTAGCTGTGGGTTATCCATTATTTTCTTGAACTCCTTGAGGAGAGCGTTTTTACGTCGAAGATCTGGTGGAGGGATGTGGCTGAGGATAGGTAGACAATGTGTGGGTGTAGACCTTATTGTGCCAGTGATTAGGCGCATGGTGGTGTTGAGCTGGGTATCTATGAGGTTAGTGTGAGGACTATTCAACCACACCGGGGCACAATACTCTGCAGCTGAAAACACAAGTCCCAAAGCTGTACATCGAAGTGAAGTTGCCGATGAACCCCAAGTTGTGCCACATAATTTTTGGACTATATTGTTACGGGTTCTCACTTTGGATTGAGTATTGCGGAGGTGTTGTTTGAAGGAGAGTGTTCTATCCATTGTGACCCCCAGGTATTTAGGGAATCTATTATGTCTCAATAATTGATTTCCAATATACACCTGCAATTCTTTATTAGCCATCTTGTTGTTCAAATGAAAGCAGCACACTTCTGTCTTGTTAGTATTAAGTGTAAGTCTCCACATCTTAAAGTATTGAGTCAGTTCTTCAAGATCGTCTGTTAGGTTCATCTCTGTTTTCTCAAAAGTTGTATCTCTAGTAGCAAGTGCCCAATCATCTGCATAACCAAATTTTCTTGAAGTCGTGGCAGGCATATCTTCGATATATAGGCTAAATAAGATTGGAGCAAGAACAGAGCCCTGAGGAAGTCCATTATTTAGTGATCTTTTGGTGCTCACATTATTCCCCATATGTACTTGGAAAAGTCTCTGACTTAGCATATTATTCAGGAGTCGGGCAGTCGTCTTACATGGTATCACTTTCAGGAACTTGAAGAGTAGGCCATCCTTCCAGACTGTGTCGTATGCTGCTGTCAGATCGATAAAAGCCACCGATGTCTTAAGTTTTTTCTGGTAGCCTGCTTCTATGAAAGTTGTAAGGGACAGTACTTGATCTGTAGTGCTTCTGTGCGGTCTGAATCCTGCCTGCTCCACTGGGATTTTTTTGATTATCTCTGGGCCAATTCTATTGAGAAGGAGCCTTTCTAGTAATTTATATGTCACACTAAACATTAAACAATAGTATGTTAGAACAAAGTGAAGCATTAAACGCTAAATTATCAGAACAGAGTCAATCATTAAATACTAGTATGTTAGAACAAAGTGAAGCACTAAACACAAAATTATCTGAACAAATAAACACTAAACTATCAGAACAAAGTGAAGCAATAAACAATACTATGTTAGAACAAAGTGAGTCGATAAACAAACTATCCGAACAAAGTGAATCATTGCGGACACAATTAAATAACAGTAGAATTGAACAAAATGAATATCAGGCGGAACAAGCTAGATTATTAAAAAGTGAAATTAATGACACTATCAATTCACAATTAGAAGCGCAGAACATTAAAAACACGAACCAATTAGCTTCGTTAACCGCAGAGATGAAAGATCACACTAATCAACAGATGGTATTACTGGCCCTAGATGTTAGTAAAAATAATGAAAAGCAATTAGACCAGATTAAGAAAATGGAAAGTATTTTTGATCAAAAACTTAGCATTTTGGATGAAACGGTGTTAGCTAAATTAGAGCAAATTGAAATAGCGTGCACTATGAATACAAGCGAGGTCAAGATAGCTCAGGAGAAGTTAGAAGGACGATTTATGGGGATGGAAAAGAGCGGCAAAGTAATTCAACAACAATTATCAGCGGTAGATGAGAATATATCCGGCATAATTAAAGATATGGACCGTCTCGAAATAAAATCAGCAGAGCAGTGGAAAAGCCTAGAAGCAGATCAGGAGCAATTAAAGAGTACCTTAGACGACACTAAAAGCCAGATTGAAGAGAAAGTAAGCACGATTAAAGAGCAGATAAGAAAAGATTGGAAAAGAATGAATATCGATTCTAAAGAGGAAAGATCCACCATTCTTAAAACAGTAGGCGAAAATCACACTCGTATTCAAGCATTAGAGCAAGAAATGAAGAGCAAGCTTAAAGAACAGACGGACAGGATCATTAAAGCCGAACTCAGGTCATTAGAGCAATCATCGATATTTAGAACGGGAACATTGAAAGACAAGCAGGATGACTCAAATAGCCCGGAGGCAAGCACAGCAGGAAGTCAGACTCAGGCGGAGAGCCAATTAACAACAAACACGGAGGGGTTTCGCAAGAATATCGATAGGAGCTCAACACCACAAGACGGTCATTAGCCTACACAACTTATCCAAGTAATTCGCTCGAGCGATTATAAACCGCAGAAGTACACGGAAAATTCAGGGGTGACGCCTAAAGCTTTTATCAAAGAGATTGAAGACCATTTCAATGACACTGGGGTACCTGAAGCACGTAGATTGAGGATGATGGAGAGATTTTTATCAGGAAATGTCCTTACATGGTTTTTAAGCTTAAAATATACATTTGGAACCATGTCAGATTTTAGATTAGCGTTTCTGTGCAAGTACTGGTCGCCAGCAATACAACAGAGTCTAAGGATGGAGCTTTACTCTAGAAAATACCAAACTACCCAGCAAACGAAATACTCAGATTTCTTTAACATGCAAATGCTAAAATTTTGCGACCTTGATTACCCTTTAAATGAAGCAGATCTGGTGATGACTATAGCGAGGCAATTGCCAGTCAACGTGCAACAAGTCCTAGTCGCAGCGAACGTTAGTACGGCCATACATGCAGAGCAGATATTACGTCAGATCGATGAGACTACATCTCATAGTCATTATAGAGGAGGAAGACAGCTGGAATTAGTCAATACCACAGAGGTCATAAAACCAAAACAGGCAAACACCAAAACGCAGGGTACTAATACAAGCACATCCACACCTAGGCGAAACCAGGATGAAGGAGAAAACAGACCATACCAGCGTAACGAAATTAACTACAATAATAGGTCATATCAAGGCAACAATAGGTAACAACAGAGAGGATATCAACATTGGCGTGAAAATCGAAGAAATGACAGGCCTTATGGAAGATACGGTGATTACATTGCTAATCAAAGATGGAAAGGAAGAAGAGACCAAAATCAAGGAGAGCCACGAAATTATCGAAATGAATGGGATGATAGGCACGCTCAATCACAAAATTACCTAGAGGAATTACACGCTAGTCAAGGTGGAGAGCTAGGAAGATGGGAAAAAGCCATTGGGAACATGAAGAATCCTGATACACATACTGAGGAAGCTGGAAGTCTACTGAGACAAGAGGAATATCAAGGGCATCGGCGACAAACGGATGATGGGGGTCGCACTGGAGCTTAAAAAAATGCTAAATTTGGATAAAGAAGACAGCCTACAAACGCAACAGTCGGAAGTTGAAGAGGGATGGATAGTAGCGAACATACAAGAATGGATTGCTTTGCCAGAAGACTGCCTGGAGGAGACGGTGAAACCACGGAACGATGAAATTAGGCAGCTACCCATTATTTACGCAAGGATTGGTGGAATTAATATAAGATGTTTATTGGATACGGGGTCACAGATCAGTCTGGTATCGGAGGCCTTGGTTCGAGAGTTGGGACGGAGTCAAAATATTCCTGTAATTCCCGTACCACAGCTCAAAGTGAGGGGTGTTATTCCTGAACGCACCGTCACTTGTAAACGTCAGGCATACTTAGAGCTGAACATATTGGAACACACTTTTGGGCAAACATTCATTATCATGGCAAAGATGAATTTCAATATAATTCTTGGTGCAAATTTTATTCGTGACTATCAAGCAGTGATAGATTTGCACAAGAATACTGTCAGTTTTAGAGAGTATGATCAGCTGAAGAACGTGGGATTGCATATGGATGAAATCACCACCGGAAGAGATGTAAATTCTTGGGCATTGGAAGCAATATCGGAAGAGACGGAAGAGGAGGTACGAAAGGCAGAAGATAACATCATAGAAGGAGCTGTTGTGGAACTAGACGAGGAGAGTGAATCCCAGGAGATATGGTCTTTATTAACGGAAGGAGACGACAGTGATGCACAATTTGAAGAGTTTCTACAGGAGCGGCTCAATGACATTCAACTTGGGGGTGAACACAGAAAGCAATTGGAAGAGATTTTAAGGAAGCACAAAACAGTATTTGATACAGTACCTGGGAAAATACTAAATTTCAAATATTCAATGCAAGTCGAGGATTGGTCACCTTTCAAAAGTAGGTTGTATCCGATTCCTGAAAAATATCGTTGTCAAGTCAAGGTCATTATAGATGAGATGTTACAAGCTGGAGTGATAAGGAAGACACCGACACCTTATCTAAATGCGATTTTGGCAGTCACAAAACCAAATGGATCTATTAGACTTTGTTTAGATGCCAGAAATCTCAACACGAGACTCATTTTTCCTGAGTATGACAGAGCGCCAATCATCAGAGACGTATTAAAAGGCTTTAAAAACAAAAGCATTTATTCATCAGTTGATTTGACGAGCTCGTTCCACCATATTGAATTGGATGAGAAGTCACAGCTTCTAACTGGCTTCTTATTCGATAACCTAACATTTTGCTTCGTTCGAATGCCATTTGGAGTCAAAACAGCGGGCTGTGCTTTAATCCGAGCCCTGGACCGGAATCTAACCGGGGAAGTTAAGGAGATGACGGTACGCTACATTGATGACATTTTGCTGGCATCCGACAACATTGAAACTCACATGGAAAATTTAGATAAAGTATTAGGCAACCTGAATGCATCAAATTTCAAAGTAAACCTGAAGAAATCGCATTTCTTCAAGAGCGAGATCTTATATTTGGGTCACATCATTGACAAGGAGGGAGTGAAGCCAAATCCAGCTAAGATCGAAGCGATAAAGAATTTCCCTACACCAACGAGAGTCAAGCACATTCGGGCTTTCTTAGGCGTAACGGGATTCTTTAAGGAAAATTGTCCAGGTTATACGGAGACTGTAGCCCCTATGCAGGAAATGCTAAAGAAGAATAATAAATGGTTATGGAATGCGGAGTGTGAGAAGGCATTCCGAGCAACAAAACAGCTATTGGAAAACTGCATTTAATTAGGATATCCAGATTTCAAGCACAAATTTATAATCCAAGCGGATGCTTCACTGGTGGGTATAGGTGCTATGCTCTACCAAGAGGATCCAACTAACCTGCAGCATAAAACATATTTGGCATTTGTCAGCCGAAAATTGCGTAAGCACGAGCGCAATTATACTGTAACGGAGCTAGAATTGTTGGCCATCCTTCATGCGCTTCAACAATGGAAAAGAATAATCTATGGTTACCCCATTGTTGTCAGGACTGATCACAAGGCATTAACATTCTTGTTTAAGACGTCGATGGCAAGCGAACGTGTGACACGTTGGTCTATATATATTCAGCAGTTTAGCATTGAGATTGAACATTGCCCAGGGAAGCTGAACGTGATTCCGGATGCACTCAGCAGGAACCCTGAACCTGATAATGAGGAAACAGCGATGGTACAACACTTGGAGTTAACACCGAAGGACCGGGAATTCTTGGAGGAGTTACGTGAGATACAGCGAGAACAAGAAGCGGAACCATGGATGATGCTATTAATTCAATACTTCAGAAAGCAACTACCTACAGGAACACCTGCATTTCGAGAAGCGAAAGCCAAAGAAGGAAGATACGTTTATGTCAACAATTTGCTGCACAAATGGGTAGATAATGACCACACCAAGTTACGCATATTAGTACCTGCTTCTTTACAACGAGGATTGACATGGCATACGCACGAAAGTTACGGTCACGTGGGCGTAGATAAGTGCGAAGCAACAATAGGAGAGACATTTACATGGCCACGTATGAGAACAACTATATGTGACGTCATTACGACTTGTGATCCTTGTCAGAGGACAAAGCCAAATAATTATTTAATGAGGCAGTATCCTAGACCTTTGCTACCTCAGAAACCATGCGAGCTACTGGCACTCGACTGTTTCGGTCCAATCCCGAAGGGAAGGCGAGGTTGCCGACACTTACTAGTGTGCATTGATGTGTTTTCTAAGTTTGTCGTATTATGCCCCATTCAGAAAACTACTTCAAAACAGGTACTCAGTCGTATTCGGAATAGAGTTATTCCAATCCTTGGAAAACCAGAATTTATATTATCAGATCATCGCAGTTATTTCACAAGCGCCGAATTCAAGAAAGGTATGGAGGACATGGGTATAAAACACATTTTAAGCAGTATCCGACATGCTCAAGCAAATCCAAGTGAGAGAGCAATTAAATGTGTAACATCATATTTGAGAATCTTCATTCCAAATGAACATCACAGATGGGTGGACAAAATCAAGGATGTAGAGACATGCATGAATTCTACCAGGCACGAGTCAACAGGACAGATCCCTATGGTCATACACAAGAACGAGTATCCAGTGAGAACGTGGAAAAGCATCATTAACTGTCCACAAGATCCCATGATAGCACCTGACTTGCGAATTGAGAGGACGAGAGCCTACATGAGAAAACAAGCAGACCGCAGATTACGGCGAGTAAGAAATAAGAGGTTTCACAGTGATCTTGAAATCAACCAGCTTGTTTTGGTGAAACGACCCGCTACATCGGATCCAGAGAAGAAGATCTTCAGTAAATTCTGCGAAAACTTCATAGGACCCTATTCTATCATAAGAAACCTTGGAAATAATGCTTACAGGGTGAAAGAGTTAAGCACAGGAACAATGTCAGTTTACAATGCAGCCAACTTAAAAAAGTATCGAAGAAGCGATCCATGAGAGCGCCGAAATAACGATGCAGTTTGAATATATGGACGTCCTACTATCAACAAAGTGAACGGGGAGCAGTTGAGTACGGCACGTGAAGGAGGAAGTAGAGTTGGTGTTGACAAACATTAACGAGACGAGCAGAGTGTTGCCTCAGGCATCAGCGGGTCATGCAAGCAGACTGAGAGGGGAGATACAAGCAGGAAATGAAAACGAGTAAATGCCATTCAAGACAAGAGCGGCTAGACCAAGTAATAGAAAAGGGGTAATTCTGACATAAAACAAGTTGGCCTACGGAAGTCTTTAAAAATTGTCGACTTTATTCCTAAGTTCGAAATTTTGTGAGTGGGAGAGTTGTGAACCCTTTATCCTCTGTTGGATAAATGATTCTATGTTTTATTTCTTCAACTAATAAATATTTCCACCAGCATCATGAAAGTAGCCAGACGGAGATGAGGAAATTTCAAGCATTTGTTGGAGACAGCGGGTACATACCTGAAGCTGTTTGACAAAAGGCTAAATACTTTAGCTGTGAAAGGAAATAGCCTAGTGATGTGTCAGAAGGACAGGTGTTGGCCACCTCAAAAATAGAAGCGACGCGCAGTGAGACATGGTTCTGGTATGTTCATTGTAATATTCGCGCCTAGAAGAAACATGATGCAGTAACGTGAGTGGCTGATGTACATGCTGGACACTCCTACTAAGCCAAGGGCTGATAAAAACCGCCAAGATACAGAAAATGTGGGAACCAATGGGAGAAGAATACCTATTTAGCGCGGCAGGTCTAGCGTGGGCACGCTCGGCTAGCATTCACGCGGGAGATCGCCTAGACAACATCTCTACGATCGACTCTAGGATTAATGGGCATATTCTTGACCTGCGCTATTTTTCGAGTTTAGTGATATTTATTTCATTCCTGTATCACTATTATTTTGTAAAATTTTTATCTAATTTCCCCCTCTATCTACACCTAGGGCTGGTTCATTTATAAGTGGTGTGAAGAGCCAAGACATTGACTATTACTTTTCGTCTGAGGACGGGAGGCATATTATTACTTTGTGCGTCTACGGACGTAGGCTTATTATTTTGTGTGTCGTGGACACAGGACTATTACTTTGTGCGTCTACGGACGTAGGCTTATTATTTTGTGTGTCGTGGACACAGGACTATTACTTTGTGCGTCTACGGACGTAGGCTTATTATTTTGTGTGTCGTGGACACAGGACTATTACTTTGTGCGTCTACGGACGTAGGCTTATTATTTTGTGTGTCGTGGACACAGGTTGCATATTTTACTTTGGTTCGTCTGAGGACGGAGGCTGTTATACTTTGCGTGTCATGAAGGACACAGAAATTATTATTAAAAGTGTTAAATTCAGTGTTAGATAGTCAAAGTACTATATTTGTAGGGGCAGTATCTTCGATAATTCGCCAACAGACTGTTTTGGGGAAAGAAGTACCCGAACGGCGAATTTAGTAGTCAGACATCAAGTGTATAATAATTTAATTTTTGAATCAGCACGAGAGATGACATCGTTGACCATGGAGGAAGCCTGGAAATATCAAGACTCCGTCAAGATGGTTGAGATGAGATAAGAAGAATCCGGTTGGGAGATGGCTGCGGATGTTCTTTGACGGGTGGCTGACTGAGGATGAGTACTGAATAATATTTATTGTTATCTGATAAATTAACTTATGGTGTATGGGACATATTTTGTTTTGTAAATAATTTGCTTGTGTGATTAACGTAGTCGATTTAGTTTTGGTCTGACACACCTTTTTGCATGGAAACAGCTCGCATATATTATTAGTAGAATGTTCTTTTCTTGTTTGTTGTTTTAACTAACGTAGCTATTTGGACGACCGTGTTTGCATACGCTACGCAATGCGGTTAAAAAACGTCTCTCGGAGATATGTTGTGTTTCAGAAGTAGGACTGAAGTAATATAATTATACAGTAGATTGGAGGGTAATTAATTTCTTTTGTTTTTTTTATTGATCAGATTCAGTGAAATTATTGCCTTTGGAGCAATGTGATTTGTGACGAAGAGCAGTCAGCTCTATCGTAGGTGTTAATATTTTTTTAAATTGATTGGGCGAGCATCCATTCAGCCGATCTGTGTGAAAAAAGTATTGTCATTCCCAGATGTGTGTATGTGAGTGTGTGTATTTGTGTCATTACAAGCGGGAATTTCAGCGTAGACTGATTTCTGGCAGCTTGATGACAAATCCATATTGTGACCTCGCGAGGGCAATTCTGGATATTTTGATTAATGTCTGACCATAGTGGTTGAGTTTGTTGCTGTTGATCCCTTGAGATAACGGCACAGCTGGTCAGTTATATTTATACACACTGGAGTGGGACGATGACAGGTAATTGAGGAAGAGGGGAGATGTTTCACAAGACGAACTGAAGGTTGCCAGCCAGGTCATTAGGGAGAGTGCCTGTGTGGCTCAGTAATAACTTGTTATACAGAATTAAGAACTGATCAATGATAAAAATTGTTTAATAAATGGGAGTTGCCTACGAATCACGATAATCTCCGAAGCGTTATCTTAACATGCAGTTTTGTTCATATAAAGTAATGTCAGCCAGTCAGGCTTTTGTTGTTGTTGGTTTATTCCATGTTTATATTCCATTCAGTGACCCGTGAGTCACGTGCTATGCTGTATTTCCTTGTTTGTGTTGAGCAATTTGGCCAGTGTTGGCAGCTCAAAGTCAAGTGCGTCTTCGCGCTAATGAGGGTCCCGAGAGAGATTCCTGTAAATAGTAGATTTAGTGCGTGTGTCAGCATTACTTTTTAACGGTTTTTATTAATGTCATGTTCCATATCCGTAAACGTTGATTTACGAGATGATTGTTCGTAAGCATCGTGGCTGTTAACCCGTTGTAAACGAACAGTCATCCAAAGTACTCATTCCTCGTAGTTATTCATTACGCGCACATAAAACCCAAATTGCAAGGTAGTGGAACCGGGATCCACATTTTAAATAAAGGGGAGATCCGTCTGACTCCTCAGAATTGATAGATATTCCTGTCATGGGAATTTCAGGGAGGATATTTTTATATTTTATTATTGTTGTTTATTTCTTTTTGTGCACTATTAGTCATTAAATCATGTTATTATTTTACATCTTGTCACCTTTTTTTCTAATTTATAGTTTATATCCTATGACCCTTACCTCAGTAGAGCATGTTGTTTGGCGAACGTAAACATCACATAGGAACTGAGCGCGACCCCTTGATTAAGATTTCTTACATTAAACACTGCTTTTCTGAAGGGTTCACTATATTTAATATTATTATATAGTATCTTGATGGGTGGTAGTGAATTAAAATCTACTGAATTTAGAAGTTTTGTATATCCAATGGATATAAGTTGTGTTTTAGATATGTTCAAGTTAAGATTATGATT
This sequence comes from Meconema thalassinum, assembly GCA_946902985.2. Classification (NCBI taxonomy): domain Eukaryota; kingdom Metazoa; phylum Arthropoda; class Insecta; order Orthoptera; family Tettigoniidae; genus Meconema; species Meconema thalassinum. The sequence goes on from OX336388.2 coordinate 1,944,998,122, forward strand.
TAGGGCCCATTCACAAAGCCTGTCAATGTCTTCATTAAACAGATTTATACGATCACATGCAGTGTTAGGCGTGAGGTGAAAATAGGCTTGGAGGTCATCAGCGTATATATGAACAGAACTATTTCGGAATTCATTAGAAACATCGTTTATATATATCGAGGCATAGTGGACCTAAGACAGATCCCTGAGGTACTCCACTTTCCACCAATTTCCAGTCTGAGGAGGAGCCATCCGCGAGGACCACTCTCTGTGTACGCAGGGAAAGGTAGGATTTGACCAGGAAAGAGCACTCTGGGAGAAGACAAACGATTTCATCTTTGCAAGAACTATATTGTGATTCACACAGTCAAAAGCCTTACTGAAATCGAAAAGACATAAGATTGTAAGCTGACGCTTGTTCATAGCTGAGCGTATATCATAGCTGACCTTTAACAATGCAGTAGTGGTACTATGCCCCTTTTTAAACCCAGATTGGTAAGGATTGAATTATTTAAATTTAGTTAGGTAGTCACATACTTGTTCATGAACAATCTTCTCAAGCGCTTTACTAAGGGCACAAAGGATAATTATTGGTCAAAAGTCAATACAACTAGTGTTTTTTTTTATTTTTTGGCACTGCACGTATGTTAGCACACTTCCAAAGAGACGGATATACTCCACTTTGTAGAATGAAATTAAATAGATGGATAATTGGGGGTTGAAATACTTCAAGAGGGTTAGAGATAAGAGAAATTGGGATGCTATCAGGGCCTCTTGCTTTTATACGAATTGATTTGATGGCTTTCTCAATCTGGTGTGGGTAAACATACACAAAGAAAAAATTTTCATGGGAAGGGGGAGGGATGGATGTGTATTTCATGAAGATCTCTGATACTCTTAATGCATCACCAATTGACGCAACATTTGAGTAATGTTCATTTAATTGTGATGCAGAGACCAGCATCTCAACATCAGTGATTGAACTGGCACCAACTCCCAATGATTTTACAGTACGCCATCTGGCGGAGGTGGTTTTGCAGTCACTGAAGAGGTTGTACATATATTTCACTTTTGTGTTCCTGATTGTTTGTTTTGTCTTATTACGCAGAATTCTGTACTCTTCATTGTCAATGATAAGTTTAGATTTAATAAATGTTCTACGTGCTTTATCACGTTTTGATTTCTTTACTGATCCACGGAGCAGAGCTATGTTTTATATCCACTTTCTTTTGTGGAGCATGCTTTTCAAAGAGTTTATTTACAAAATGATTAAATAGAGTCACCTTCTCATCTATGTCAGTGGATTGGTAGAAATTCTGCCAAGGGAGTAGTTCTGCGTCCGTTTTAAAATAATGTAAATTGAATTTGCTGAAGTTACGTACAAAGATTGATTTTGGTCGAAGTTTCGGGGTAGATAGAGAAAATACTGCATACAGGAGATCATGGGCTAAGAATCCAGCAGCTGGTTCTTGTCCGTAGTCAACAACGAGGTCGTAACAGTTTGAAGAAATAATATCGAGAGAGCTGTCACAAGTAGCTGTGTGAAATGTGGTATCGAATGGTAAATATTCAACATTGCAGGAAAAGAGCACATCACATACCTGGTCAGTTTCAAAAGCGCCACTACCAAACTGAGCAGAGTACTGTAGAAACCCTGTATATTTAAGAAGAAATACATCGTTTCTAGCACCATTCCTTTTACATAAATACATAATTCAAATCATATTAATTGTTTACTAAGAAATTGTAGCCAACTTCGTACATAACAATTCGAGTATTTCATGAATTCATGCCTGATAAATCCTGTACAGTAAATCAAAACATTAACGCGAATTGTTTTGACTTATGATACACAAATAACATTCTCTATAACTAAAGCCCTGCGCGAATGCCCACGGAAAAAACCGTGGAAAGAGGATGAAAATTGGAGATGGCTTTTAAACTGTGTCAAAATACTTCCAAGTTCTACCCTTTTCATGAAAAAATTGACATGCTATTGTACAGTATTCACATCAGTGTGCCTCTATGCGGCGGAGGCACTAGCCAAGATAGCAGATCCCTTGATTGAGAAGAAGGAAAGAAAGGATTTCAGGAAGATCTTGGCATCAAAGGAAGAATTTACCCTACCGTACATTTGATGTCCAATAAGGAAATGTGTGAGAGGATAAAGAAGGTAACCACCAATGCGAAAGAGAAGGTTGGACTGTTATGGACATCTGAAGAGAATGAGTCCAGAAATGACTTGCACGTAAAGTATAAATTCTTTAGGAGAATCGCCCCAGTTGGCTGTAGGAGGTGTACCAAGATCTAAGCGAAGGACACATAATCTCTATATATATATATATAGAAATGAAAGTTTGTCTGTTTTTTCTGAATTTCCACGGAAATTTGAGTTATTAACGCGTTTCAGACTGGTCTATGACGATTGCGCGCAAAAACAAAATTTATGTCTGTCTGTCTGTTTGTCTGTTTGTTTGTTTGTTTGTTTGTTTGTTTGTTTGTCCGTGTACAATTTTGCACGCGCATCACTCGAGAACGGCTCAGTGGATAAACGTAAAATTTGGTACAGATGCACATCAGAGGCCAAAAAGTAATCATTGATGTAACTCTTCTCCATACATCTCATAAAAGAGGGCCTACCCCCTTAAAATGCATGCTGAAATTGGCGTAGAAAGACAAGACAAAGCTCATTTTCAGCGTCTCAATGTGAGACACAAAACTCGGGAGCCCTACGGGTCCCGAAAACCACATTTTAAGGTCCTTAAACCAACAGTTTTTGAGATTTACCCAGAAAACTAATTTCATGTATTAAGCTATTGAAAGGATGCAAGCCGGTAACCATGGCAACACAATCTCAGAAGTCAATCTATTTCTGTAAGACGCAATTATATTACTGTGAACGTTCGCAAACGGCTATAAGGTTATCGCGGAACCAACTTGAGCTGTAAAATTCATCAATACGTATATAATGCGCTTAAGGGGGTCAATGGGTACTCTTGAATTTTTTCACATGATTTACACGGGCGGGTGTGGTACTAAAGGTCTATTATATCCCTATCCCTATATTATTAAATTATTATTAAGATTATGATTATATTATGGCGTACAAGGACGAGACAAAACTCATTTTCAGCCCCTCGATGGCTACTATATTTTAAGGCTCTAAAACCACGTTTCTGAGATATTACCAGAAAACTAATTTCATTTAATAAACTAATAAATAGATGATGAGTACAGAAGAAGACCAAATCAGGAGCTATATAGATATACTGAGAAAATCACATATGTGACCAGGAAGAGACGTCTGGCTTTCTACGGATATGTCTCATGGATGAACCCAACAAGACTAACCAACCGGCTTCTCAACTACTGGGGGAAGAGAAAGAGCGTGACACCGTCGCTAACAGTAGTTAACAAGGATATCCAAGAACTGAAGATAATGAAAAGTGATATTAGAAGCCGATCACATCTCAGAAAGATACTTAAACAGAAGAGTATTCAGGACAGACCACCCTGTAAGAAAACCGGCAACATCTGGACAAAAGACAGAAAGGAGCAACATAGCCAGAGAATGCGCGAATACTGGGCAAACATCAAGTCCCTCGCCAAGCTTAAAAGTTGAACGTCGTGGTCCTTAGCTGGCCCATCCAAAAGAAGAAGAACAAGACGAAAATAATGAAGTAATGCAAGCCGGTAACCATGACAACAGTAGGCCTATCACAAGAGGTGACCTCCAACTTTCCATCTGTTTCTGTTAGAAGCAATGCCACTCAATTTATTAAATTTCCGTGAAAGTTTGCAAATGGCTATAAGGTTATCGTGGAATCAAACATAGACAGAAAAATTCAACAATGCGATTAAGGGGCTCAAGGGGTACCTTACAATTTTTACACGTGACTTACACGTGAGATATGCGATATGTTGTACAGAAGGTCTATTATATCTCCAAACAGCAACATTATTTTCAAAAATTCCTGGATTTGAATAGTGTTTTTTGCAGCTTTTGGGAATTTGGACCATTTGAGGCTAAAAATCCCGAATTTCCATGCACCAAAAGCCTTTATAATTTATTAAAGGGGTCTTCCTGGGGATGGGGACTTTCCACAACGGTGAGGGTCAGTTTTAATTTGACATATAATGCGTTTCGTCTACGACGTATGCAATATTATTTTCACGACAGGAAGTACACGTTAGGTGAATTTAGTTTGAGAGCACATTTTAACTAATCATATTTTTGTCGACAAACGGGAGCATCGTAAAGATGATTTTGTTTAATACTGTGTGGTTGATATATCTTTATGTTTATGTACGCCCATAATTCATGTTCGGGTGCTTGGAGCATCGTAAAATTAGGTATTTTAACAATGAGTCTGTTGGTTTATTTGAAATAAACCAACAGGTTATGGGTTCAGTCACGCATTGGGATAAAGTGCGTAATTAGACGAAATAAAAAACAAAGTATTTTGTGCGCGATATTTTGACGTAAACTCCGAGAAGCCAATCTTGAGGTTAGGACCAAGTGCTCACACAATGGATTCAAGTAGGATAATCAACGTTGGCCTTCTGGAAGGAAAAGCGAACTGGAACACATGGAGATACAAAATAAGTATTTGCCTACGAGGGATCACCGGAGCTATAGACGTAATTGAAGGCAGGTTAGTGAAGCCAACCTCACTTTCTGAGGACGCAACCACTGAAGCAAAGGTGGCGTATCAGAGTAAGCTCGATGTTTTTAATAAGGCGGATAGCCACACATTGATTGTATTAACCACTAACATGTCAGAAGAGACGTTACAAAAAATTATGCGTCTCACGTCAGCTCGGGAAGTGTGGTTAGAACTCCACAAACTATTTTACGGTGTCTCAGAAGATCAAGTTTACAACTTATGCCTGCAATTCTTCAGCTACAAAAAGGCAAACGAGGATGACATCGCAACGCACGTTTCAAAATTAAAGAATCTGTGGAGCGAACTAAAGCAGGAAATGTCCAGAGATGCCGAAATCAACTCTGATCTGCCAGATGTATTTATGATTTGTAAAATTCTGGGTACACTGCCAGAAGAATATTTTTCATTCAAGTCTAGGTGGATGTTGATGTCAAAAAGGGACAGGACAGTCGACAACCTAACCAATCAGCTGTGTGCGTACTAGAGGGCGCTCAGAGGCAAAGGAGAATCACCTCAACAAGAAGCACTGTACTCGGATTCGTCCAAACAGAAAACCCAGCAGCACTCTTCGCAAAACTATCTCCAAAAGAGCAACAAAAAGAAAATATTCTGTCCTTACTGCAGGAAAGGTAACCACACTATCAAACAATGTAGGAAGTGGATCGCTGATGGACGACCGCCCAAGCCCAGCAACTCAGGAACATCAGAAAGCGGTACCAACATGATTTTGGTCGCTATAACCTCGACTGTGATGAACTCAGAATGCAACTCTGACGACTGGTTTGTGGATAATGGAGCAACGAGCCATGTTTCTAGTAACAGGAACATTTTTAGGACATTTGAACCATTTTCTACGGAACACTCAGTGACCACAGCGAACGGTGTGAAGGTTGCGGCCATTGGAAAAGGTGACATCAACATCGAAGCAGTAGTTAACGGCGAGTGGCACAAGCTCACGTTGGCCGATGTATGGTGCGTTCCTGGGATCAAGAGAAATCCATTCTCAGTCCTTGCAGCCCAAGACAGAAACAAGGACAGCAGGTTCGTCTCGTCAAGAGAGGTCTGCAATTTCGTCGTCAACGGCGAAGTGAGATTAATTGGCGTTCGTGAGCGGTCCGATGGACTCTACAAGCTGAGAGTGAGGAGCGTGAACAACACTGCATTCAAGGAAGTCAACGCAACAGAAAAGGACAACCTTCTCCAACTTTACCATGAACGATTCGGACATCAGAACAAGCGACACGTGAGATCCCTTCTGAACAAACAGCTGGGAATCCGCGTTGAGGTGGACAGCGAACTGTGTGAAGGCTGCGTCTACGGCAAGGCTCATCGTCTGCCTTTCGGAACGAGGTCTGGAACTACGAAACCGGGAGAGCGGATTCACACAGATGTCTGCGGCCAATTCGACGAGTCGATGTCAGGATACAAGTATTTCGTCCTCTTCAAGGATGTTTTCACGAAGTTCAGGACTATTTACTTTATCAGAGAAAAGTCTGAAGTTCCAGAGAAATAAGCCCAATTCGTTGCAGAAGCTAAGACTCTCGGACACAACATCAGGGAGCTGCTGAGTGACAATGGCAAAGAAATCGACAACCAGTATGTCAGAAAAATCTTGCAGAAAGAAGGAATTGTTCAACGACTCGTCACGCCATACACTCCGGAACAAAATGGATCCAGCGAAAGAGAGAACCGCACCGTGGTCGAATCTTCTCGAGCAATGATGTATGCTCATGGAAAACTTCCACAAAAACTTAGGGCTGAGATGATCCAGACAGCAGCCTACGTCCTTAATAGGACTGGACCTTCCCATGCTGAGGGAACATCTCCCTACGAGCTATGGTACGGCAGGAAACCAGGTCTGAAGCATCTTCCGGTGATCGGGTCTACTTGCTATGCGCATGTTCCCAAGCAGCAAAGGAAGATGATGGATCCCAAGGCCACCAAAGGAATTCTCATCGGATACGACAATGATGACGGTTAGAGGATCTTTTGTGAAAAGGAAGGTAAACTAATTCGATCGAGAGATGTCACCTTCGATGAGAAAGTATTGCAGCACAAGAACGATGTCAATCTTCCGGGAAGCTTAGACTCCTCTGTTCAACCAGAACAAGATTCGATCCCTGAAGAATATCAAGCTGACGACGAAACGCAGAGCGAAGAGGAGGAAGATGAATTCTGGGACCTGAATAATGAAGACGAAGCTGAAAGTCAACCAGAACAAAAAGGTACTCCGATCTCAGATGAAACCATCGTTCGACGACTTCGTGAGCGTTCGTCTCTCAATCCTCCATCAAAGTATCAAGACTTCGTGATGTATCTCTCAAGCCCTCAACAAGAACCTGAATCCTACAGTGAAGCCATGAGATCAGATCAACAGGACCAGTGGAAGGAAGCCATGGGTCGTGAGATGAAAGCTCTTGAAGAGAACAAAACTTGGGAACTGGTTGAACTGCCTCTAGGAAAAAGAGCCATTTCAAACAAAATGGGTCAACCGAGTTAAAACGAACGCCGATGGATCGGTCGATAAATTCAAAGCCAGATTGGTCATCAAAGGCTATTCACAGCGGAAAGGAGTAGATTATGATCAAACCTTCAGTCCAGTGGCCAGGACATCAACCATCAGAACATTGCTCAGTGTTGCTGCAAAAGAGAAAATGAAACTAGCACAGATCGACGTTTCAACGGCATTTCTCTATGGTGACCTCCAGGAAACTATATATATGCAACAACCTGAAGGATATGATGATGGATCTGCCAGGGTATGCCGCCTGAAGAAAAGCTTGTATGGACTGAAGCAAGCTCCTCGAATTTCAGCAACTACATCGTCAGCCTGGGATTTCGGCGAAGTGAAGCGGATCCTTGTCACTTCGTGAGGCAAAAAGGACGAAAGAAGATGTTCTTCGTTCTCTACCTTGCCGATGGAATGATTGCAGCAGAAGATGAGCAGGAACTCCATAAATTTATCGACGATCTGAAACGGGAGTTTAAAATCACCTCTAAGCCAGCATCGTACTACCTAGGATTGGAAATCAACCAAGGAAAAGATGGGTCAATACGTGTGGGCCAAGCTCATTACACGGAAACCATACTGGAGAGATTCAACATAAGTAGTTGCAAGGCTGTAACTACTCCAATCACCAAGGACAACGATTCAGAAGAGAGCCCTCGGAACTTTAAATTTCCATACAGACAAGCTGTTGGAGCACTCATGTTTCTCATGTGCGGGACACGAACAGACATCGCGTATGCTGTCAGCGTGGCCTCCAGGAACCTTGACAAACCAACCGAACGAGACGTGCTCAGAGTGAAGAGGATCCTGCGGTACTTGAGAGGTACAACAGATCTTGGACTGTTCTACAAAGCCAACCTGGGAGAGGAGGCTTTTGATTGTTTCAGTGATGCAGATCACGGTGGTGTCTTCAGTACGGGTCGCTCAACCTCAGGGGTCCTGTGCCTGTACTCTGGATCGCCTATCTCGTGGATGAGCCAGAGACAACCCTCTGTTGCCATATCCACAACCGAAGCTGAAATCGTGGCTGTCAGTGAAGCCGCAAGAGAGATCATCTGGATCAAGGGGCTTCTGACTGAACTAGGCCAGTTGAAGTCGACGCCCATTCTGCAAGTCGACAACGAAGCAGCCATCCGGCTAGCACAAAATCCTGTGTTTCATCGAAGAACGAAACACATTCGTATCAGACATTTCTTTGTTCGCGAATTGGTCACAGCAGGAGAAATAGACATTTCAAGAGTTGACACACAAAGTCAGCTCGCGGATATTTTGACCAAACCTTTGTTTTCAATTCGTTTTCGAAAATTATGTAACGACATGGGGGTCCGTAAAGTTATTAAATAAGGGAGAGTGTTGATGTATTTTACATCATTATTGTTATTTAATAACTCTGATATTTAACTACACTAGCGCCATATGTGAGAACACCCACTCACAAAAGCTGGAGTAATCACTCTTCTCTTTTTATCTTCTTTGATCCTACAATAATATTATTCAGTCGCTGTTTTTAATAAAACAAAGATCGCTTTCAAAGTTTATTCATTTATGTTTGTTAATTTATTTCAAATAAACCAACAGAGTCAATACACCAATCATTTATAAAACTCTTCAACGTACTTCTCGTAGAAGGGTGGGCATAAGGAACAAATTTTCAAAATACATGCTAAAATAGGAGAAAAATAAAAATTATCCTAGAAGGACGACCAAAGCATACGTTGCGCTTCTCAATGTGTGACACAAAACTAGGGAGTCGATAAAGGGTCGCCGAAAACCACATTTTATGGCCCTTAACTTAACAATGTCTGCGATATACCCAGAAAACTAACTTTGTTCTGATAAACTTATGAAGGAATGACAAGCCCCTAACCATTGCAACAGTAGCTCAATTGATAGCGTCTGGTTATTAATACCGAAGACCGTTCGAAGAGCGGGTACTTCTGCTAGTACCCGAATAAATGCAGGATATAAACATCTTAACAAATGAAGTTGCAGAAATGAGAGATATTCAGGAGAAATGACAGCTAAACGACGGAACATCTTGCTGGAAGAACTACAGGGGAGAAGTCCGACTTTGAAGAACCGGTGGAGAGAATCTAATAAAAACGGAGTAAGAATAATTATGAAGAGATAGGTAAGATAGCTTGTGCATTCGTAGCCCACGGCAGACTGTATTGATGTAAATTAATGAATTAATTATTGATAATACTAATAAAATAACACATTTGCGACAAGTTTACGCCCGTGTGCTTCGATCATCATTGTTTAAAAGGATTTCCAATTACGGAAGTTCATCACGAAGAACAACATTAACCTATTTGTTAGTTCTCTTAGTTACTGACCTGCGTAGTTTGGCGCTACGTCAATCGCGCTGGCGTAGGTGCCTGCCGCGGTAGCTCCGCTAACTACCACGGCTGCCGTGAAGAGCGCTGCTGGTGCTGACGGGTCACAACCACTGTAGCCCACGATGAAGAGGATGGCACCGACGGGAAAATGTGCTGCAAAGACAGGAGAAACTATTTTCTTTTGTATACCGGTATCAACCTACTGGCAAAAACCAGTAGATTCTAAAAAATATCGTTAAACAAAAATAAACAAGTAGTTCCGTGAAGAACTATACAGCCTATTTTCATATATCCTACTTATGTTAATTGCCACTATCAACATACACAATTTCAGTTTGATTGCTGTAATAGATTCGTAAATATTGAGAACCGACTAATACTTCGGATGGTCGCCATGTTGGATTTTATATATGTAGGTCCTAGAGTTATGTACTGTTACATGCAAATTATTGTGTACGTGTAGTATTCAAACTTCAATCGCATAATTAGGACACAAGAAGTAACAAGGAGATTTTAAAATTTCGCACAGCTGCCATCTTGAAATAAATTAGATGCCAGTGGATTACCATTCATATAAGGATTTACTGTACCAAGTTTCACTGCACTCGGATGGTTGAATTGCGAGAAACGTCGATGTGAATATTCAGACTTCGCGTCGCCGCCATGTTGGATTTGTGATCACCAGGTTATTTAAAGTCCTATAGGTGAACTAAGTTCATAGCCCCTATGAAAATTAAAAAATTCAGTTTGATTGCTGTAATAGATTCGTAGATATTCAGAGCCGTCTAAATATTTCGGATGATCGCCATGTTGGATTGTTACATGTATAGGCCATAGAGTCATGTACCATTAAAGGAAAATTATTGCGTAGGTTCATTATTCAAACTTTCACTTCGATGACTACATCACAAGAAATAAAAATTTAATTTTTAAATTCGCACAGCCGCCATCTTGAGGTTATGTAAACAATTGAACTAAATTAGATACCAGTGTATTACAATGTGTATAAATATTTCCTGTACCAGATTTCAGTGCGTTTGGAACATTAAATCGCGAGAAAGGTCTATTTAAAATTTTCAAATTCGCTTGGCCGCCATGTTCGTTTTGTAGTTAACCGGTTTTTGAAAGTCATATAGATGGACCTCCAGTAGTGCCCTTTATCTCCGTACAAAATTTCAGGGAGATACCGCTAACAGTTTCAGAGATATAGAATGCCGGTGAAATATTTCGCACATCCGCCATCTTGTGGTTATGTAAACAATTGAACGAAGTTAGATGTCGGTGCATTACAATGTATATAAACATATAACGTACCAAGTTTCATTGCGTTTGGTTGGTTAAATCGCGAGAAATGTCTATTTAAAAGTCGCAACTTCGCTTGGCCACCATGTTGGTTTTGTAGTTACCAGGTTTTCAAAGGTCACATAAGTGAACTTATAGTAGTTCCCTTTATCATCATACAAAATGTCAGGGTAATATCGGTAATAGTTTCGGAGATATTGAATGCTGGTGAAATATTTCGCACAGCCGCCATGTTGGATTGGTGAGTCGTAACAAAATAAGGGCGCAGTCAGGGTCACCCGGAATAGTGCTATGAACTTACCGAGTTTCATTGAAATCGCTCTAGCCATTTAGATTTTATTATTTGGGGGGGGGGGGGACACACACACGAATCACACACATACGCACTCACACACGGACAAAAGGTGATCTCATAAGCCTATTTTTTCAAAATTGGCAATAGGCTAAAAATATATACGAGCCTTAAAGTAGTCGCATATGATGTGTAACTCGTGACATGTTATCCTACTATGTGTGTCCCGGGAGCGCAAATCCCTTGTTAACAGTGAACTCTGTTGGTCATTTGTAAAACTTGTAAAACTCCAGTTTCAAATCCTGACCGTAATAAATCATAATTGTTATTTGCTAAGACGTTGTATTTTAATCGATTGATTACATATTGTGCATTTTGCAATGGAAAATTAAAAGTGTATCTATTATATAAAACAAAGTGTCCTGACTGACTGACTGACTGACTGACTGACTGACTCACTGACTCATCATCGCCCAGCCAAAACTATTAAAGTTAGAAACATTAAATTTTGGGGATATGTTCGTTGTAAGTCGAAAACGCCCACTAAGGAAGGATTTTTGGATATTCAGGTTCTAAAGGGGTGTTAAAGGGGTACACCTGCATTTCATTGAATAACAATATCTCTGGATTGGTTTCATTGAGGGATGTGATACTCGGCATATAAACTCATCATTAAAAATAAGAAGACACATGTCTCAGGGTTTTCCGATGTGGTGTATATTATGAGGTGAAAGGGGTGAAAAGTCGGGGTTGAAGGATTCCTAACGGAGCGTGTATCTCTTAAAAGACATAGGCGAGGAGTTTGAAACTCAGCGGGAAAAAATCAGCTTATAAATAAGTAAATAGGTGTTTGACCGTTTTTTCATCAATCCAATTTAAGGGGCCCATGGGGAGGGGTGAAATTCTGGGGGGAAAAAACAGGAAAGAAAGTGTCCTAGCTGATTGACTGACAGACTCACTCATCAAACACTCAGGGGGGGGGGGGGGGCTGCTTAAAAAATAAGTAAATAGGTGTTCGACAGTTTTTTTTAGCCTACTTTCGATTTTTGCAAAAAATGAAAGTAGACTTATGAGATCAACACAGGGCGAAAAAAAGTGTGTCTGTCTGTGTGTGTGTATGTGTGTGTGTGAGTCTGTGTGTGTGTCTGTGTGTGTGTGTGTGTCTGTGTGTGTGTGTGTGAGTGTGTGTACTCTGAATGTCTGTCCCCCCCTATCAATTCGAACACGGTGAATGCGAATTGAACGAAATTTGGTACAAAGGTAGCACTAGCAAAGGACACCTCAGTGTCATGTTTTATATCGCCGCCATCTTGACGGAAACGTAATGGCGGCCACACAAATGTTCAAAGCTTAAATCAAATTACGACTAACCTAATCATCCGATCTCTACCAAATTTTGCAACAACATACCTTTATGGGGGGAGCATCCTTTGACCAAACTAATAGGTCATCAGCGTAATAGTTTGCGGATGGCGGCCATCTTTGTGTGAAAATCGATTCCCCCTATTAATTCGAACACGGTGCAACCAAATGGAACGAAATTTGGTACAGAGGTAGTACTAACAAAAGGCACCTCAGTGTCATGTTTTATATCGCCGCCATCTTGACGGAAACGTAATGGCGGCCACACAAATGTTCAAAGATTAAATCAAATTACGATTAACCTAATCATCCGATCTCTACCAAATTTTGCAACAACATACCCTTATAGAGGAAGCATCCTTTGACCAAATGAATAGGTCATTAGCCTAATAGTTTGCGAATGGCGGCCATCTTTGTGTGAAAATCAATTCCCCCTATTAATTCAAACACGGTGAAACCGAATGGAACGAAATTTGGTACAGAGGTAGCACTAGCAAAGGGCATCTCAGTGTCATGTTTTATATCGCCGCCATATTGACAGAAACGTAATGGCGGCCACACAAATGTTCAAAGCTTAAGTTAAATTACGACTAACATAACCATCCGATCTCTACCAAACTTTGCAACAACATACCTTTTTGGAGGGAGCATCCTTTGACCAATCTAATAGGTTATTAGCCTAACAGTTTGCGGATGGCGGCCATCTTTATGTCAAAATTGATTCCCCCTATTAATTCGAACACGGAGGAACCTAATGGAACGAAATTTGGTACAGAGGTAGCACTAGCAAAGGGCACCTCAGTGTCATGTTTTATATCGCCGCCGTCTTGACTGAAACGCAATGGCGGCCACACGAATGTTCAAAGCCTAAATCAAATTACGATTAACCTAATCATCCGATCTCAACCAAATTTTGCAACTACATACCTTTATGGAGGGAGCATCCTTTGACCAATCTAATAGGTCATTCGCCTAATAGTTTGCGGATGGCGGCCATCTTTGTGTCAGAATCGATTCCCCCTATTAATTCAAACACGGTGAAACAGAATGGAACGAAATTTGGTACAGAGATAGCACTAGCAAAGGGCATCTCAGTGTCATGATTAATATCGCCGCCATATTGACAGAAACGTAATAGCGGCCACACAAATGTTTAAAGCTTAAATCAAATTACGACTAACATAACCATTCGATCTCTACCAAACTTTGCAACAACATACCTTTATGGAGGGAGCATCCTTTGACCAATCTAATAGGTCATTAGCCTAATAGTTTGCGGATGGCGGCCATCTTTATGTCAAAATTGATTCCCCCTATTAATTCGAACACGGTGGAACCGAATGAACGAAATTTGGTACAGAGGTAGCACTAGCAAGAGGCACCTCAGTGTCATGTTTTATATCACCGCTATCTTGACGGAAACGTAATCGCGGCCACCCAAATGTTAAAAGCTAAAATGTAATTACGACCAACCTAATAATCTAGTCTCTACCAAATTTTGCAACACCATATCTTTATGTGGGAAACATATTCTGACCAAACTGCAAGAACATCAGCCCAATAGTTTGCAGATGGTGGCCAAGTATGTGTGCAAATCGATTCCCCCTATCAATTCAAACACGGCGAAACCGAATTGAACGAAATTTGGTACAGAGGTAGCACTAGCAAAGGGCACCTCATATTCATGTTTAATATCCCTATAGCACGTTGTATTTCAACAAGCTACTACAACCAACATTCAATCATACTCCTTGAAAAGGACAAAGAGTTATAACAATACCCATGCATTTAGGAGAAAGTAGGCTATATGTTCTTTACTGAACATCTTGTTTTTTCATAAACCCAATTTAAGGGGTTCATGAGGAGGGGTGAAATTCTGATGAAAGAAAATTGAAAGAAAAAGTCCTGAATCACTCACAATCGCCCAGCCAAAATTATTGAAGTTAGAAACATGACATTTTGGGGATATGTTCGTTGTATGTCAAAACCGTACACTAAGGGACGATTTTCGGATATTCAGGTTCTAAAGGGGTCTTAAGGGGGTTAAACCTGCATTTTATTGAATAACAATATCTCACGAGTGGTTTCATTTGTGGATGTGATACTCGGCATATAAACTAATCATTAAAAATAAGCAGACATGTGTCTAAGGGTTTCTCGATGTGGTGTATATTATGAGGTGAATGGGGTGAAAAGTGGAGTTGAAGGATTCCTAACGGAGCGTGTATCTCTTAATCGACCTAGGCGAGGAGTTCGAAACTCAGCGCAAAAGATCAGCTTAAAAGATAAGTAAATAGGTGTTCGACCATTCTTTTTTCATAAATCCAATTTAAGGGGCTCATGGAGAGGTGTAAAATTCTGGGGGGGGGGGGGGGGGGAACAGGAAAGAAAGTGTCCTAACTGATTGACTGACTCACTCACTCTTCAAACTCAGGGAGAGAAATCTGCTTAAAAATAAGTAAATAAGTGTTCGACAGTTGTTTTTTTTTTTCATAAATCAAATCTAAGGGTTTCGTGGGGAGGGGTGAAATTCTGAAAATAAAATGAAAGAAAATGTACTGACTCACTCACTCACTCATCATCGCCCAGCCAAAATTATTGAAGTTAGTAACATGATATTTTGGGGATATGTTCGTTGTATGTCAAAACCGTATGAGGGAGGATTTTCGGATATTCAGGTTCTAAAGGGGTCTGAATTTTATTGCATAACAATATCTCACGAGTGGTTTCATTTGTGGATGTGATACTCGGCATATAAACTAATCATTAAATATAAGCAGACATGTGTCTAAGGGTTTTTCGATGTGGTTTATATTATGAGGTGAAAGGGGGTGAAAAGTGAGGGTTGAAGGATTCCTAACGGAGCGTGTATCTCTTAAACGACATAGGCGAGTAGTTTGAAACTCAGCGGAAAAAAATCAGCTTAAAAGATAAGTAAATAGGTATTCGACCGTTTTTTTTCATAAATCCAATTTAAGGGGCCCATGGGGAGGGGTGAAATACTGGAGAAAAAAGGGAGAGAAAGTGTCCTAACTGACTGACTATCTCAGTCACTCATCAAACTCAGGGGAAAAAGACAGCTTAAAATATAAGTTAATAGGTGTTCGAGCGTTTCTTCATAAATCCAATTTAAGGGGCCCATGGGGAGGGGTAAAATTCTGTTAAAAAATAACTGAAAGAAAATGACCTGACTGACTCACTCACTCATCATCGCCCAGCGAAAACTATTGAAGTTGGAAACATTAAATTTTGGGAATATGTTCGCTGTATGTTGAAAACGTCCACTGAGGAAGGATTTTTGGATATTCAGGTTCCGAAGGGGTGTTAAGGGGGTAGACCTGCATTTAATTGAATAACAATATCTCCCGATTGGTTTCCTTGGGGGATGCGATACTCGGCATATAAACTCATCATTAAGAGCAAGAAGACACATGTCTAAGGGTTTTTCGATGTAGTGTATATTATGAGGTGTATGTGTGAAAAGTGGGGGTTGAAGGATTCTTAACGGAGCAAGTATCTCTTAAAAGACAGAGGCATAAAGTATGAAACTCAGAGGGAAAAATCAGCTTGAAAAAGAAGTAAATAGGTGGCCGACAGTTTTTTCATAAATCCAATTTAAGGGGCTCATGGGGAGGGGTGAAATTCTGGGGAAAGAAGTCCACTAAGGAAGGATTTTTGGATATTCACTCATCATCCCCCAGCCAAACCTATTGCAGTTAGAAACTTGAAATTTCGTTATATGTCGAAAACGTCCACTAAGGATGGATTTTTGGATATTCAGGTTCTAAAGGGGTGTGTTAAGGTGGTAAACGTGCATTTCATTGAATAACAATATCTGAGGAGTGGTTTCATTTGGGGATGTGATTCTTGCCATATAAACTAATCATTTTAACACCGGTTATCAGACAGATTCTACACACACCCAAAGTACACGGGGCTACATGACCGCGTTGTCGCAGCCCCTAAACTTAAGAACCAACCAACCAAACAAACTAATCATTAAAAAAATAAGCTGACACATGTCTAATGGTTTCTCGATGTGGTGTATATTATGAGTGACAGGGGTGAAAAGTGGGGGTTGAAGGATTCCTAACGGAGCGTGCATCTCTTAAACGACATAGGCGAGGAGTTTGAAAGTCAGAGTAAAACAATCAGCTTAATAATAAATAAATAAATCATTAAATAAATAGGTGTTCGATCGTTTTTAGCCTACTTTCGATTTTTGCAAAAAATGAAAGTAGACATGAGATCACTACAGGGCCAAAAAATTGTGTGTCCGTCTGTGTGTGTGTGTGTGTGTATGTGTGTGTGTGTGTGTGTGTGTGAGTCTTTGTGTGTATGTGTGTGAGTGTGTGTACTCTGAATGTGTGTCCCCCCCTATCAATTCGAACACGGTGAAACCGAATTGAACGAAATTTGGTACAGAGGTAGAACAAGCAAAGGGCACCTCAGAGTTATGTTTTATATCGCCGCCATCTTTACCAATACTGAATGGCGGCCACTCAAACGTTCAAAACGTAAAATCAAATAGCGACTAACCAAATTATCCGATCTCTACCAAATTTGGTAACAACATACCTTCATATAGGACGCGTCTTGTGACCAAACTACAAGGTCATCCGCCGTACCATTTCAGGATGGCGGCCGTGCGAATTGTGTAAACTTTATAATCGGGAGGAATACAACTGGGGAGGTGTGATCTGCACTTCGCCCAGGCGGCCTCACCTGCAAAGCGAACAGGGGCCTCATGAGGGAGGGGAAGGCATGGAAGATTGGGATGCATAGGCTAGGAAGAGGGAAGGAGGCGGCCGTGGCCTTACAGTAGGTACCATCCCGGCATTTGCCCGAAGACGAAGTGGGAAACCACGGAAAACCACTTCGAGGATGACTGAGGTGGGAATCGAACCCCCTCTACTCATTTGGGCCACCCGAGGCTGAGTAGACCCCGTTCCAGTCCTCATACCACTTTTCAAATTTCGTGGCAGAGCCGGGAATCGAACCCAGGACCTCCGGGGCGGCAGCTAACCATGCTGACCGCTACGCTACGGAGGCGACGAATAACAATAATAATAATGTTATTTGTTTTACGTCCCTTTTAACTTCTGCTGCTATTAGATACGCCGAGGTGCCGGAATTTTGGCCCGAAGGGGATCTTTAACGTGCCAGTAAATCTACTGACACGGCTCCCTCGCATTTGTGCACCCTCAAATGCCAGCTGACTGCGCCAGGATACGAACCTGCAACCTAGGGCCTAGCAAGCGAGAACGTTACCGCTGAGCCACGCAGCCAGTCCGGTCGATTATGTCTCCAGATCCATAACATTCTTGAGATACTTCTTATCTATCTTTCTTCAATGATGGTAGTAGTTTTTTTTCTAGGTTGTGGCGTTTGGTAGAGGTAAATAGTTTCTAAGGTCTTCAACCAAGAAATGATTCTATTATACTCTTTGATAATAACAACGAGTTATAACAATACTCATACATTTAGGAGAAAGTAGGCTATATGTTCTTTACTGAACATCTTGTTTTTTCATAAATCCAATTTAAGGGGCCCATGGGGAGGGGTGAAATTCTGGAAGGAAACGTCCACTAAGGAAGGATTTTTGGATATTCACTCTCATCGACCAACCAAAACTATTAAAGTTAGAAGAATGATATTTTGGGGATATGTTTGTTGTGTGTCGAAAATGTCTACTAAGGAGGGATTTTTGGATAGTCAGGTTCTAAAGGGGTGCTAACGGGGTTAAACCTGCATTTCATTGAATAACAATATGACACGACTATGACGCGAGCGAAGCCGCGGGTACCTGCTAGTATTGTAATATTATTGTGCAGAAGTGGCTTTAAAAAGCTGAGCCGTCTCGGTTGCAGACAAGATGGCAGCTGATCTCTCGTTCTGAACTATATTTCACTAATTTGAATATGTTGCATGCAATATAGCCTACATATATAAAAATAATAGGAACTTTATATGAAATGAACTTTGTTTGAAATATACTCCAGTGAAGAAAGCGTTTAGTCAAAGTCATTATTGGCTAAGACGTTGTATCTTAATCGATTGATGACATTCATTTTTGGAGGACATAATTAAGTCTGTGGTTACAGCGTTGGTCTCTGAACCGGCCGGCTGGGGATCTAATCCTAACAGAGTTGTAATTTTTTGCTTGATTTTTTTTATATTTATTCTCTTTTGAGTACTGAGGCTTTATACGAATGAGCGTTATATTGTGCATTTTTCAATGGAAAATATATATTTATTTAAAACAAAGTTCTACAATGGATTTGCAGTAGTGACATCTACCTTCAACTTTTGAACTACGGTATGCGGTGGCGGAAGCAATCCACTGCCTACTTGATGCGAGCTGCGCTCTATACCGGCCAGTTAGTGAACCCATGCCAGCGATGTTATTGAAAATGGCCTCTTTTTGCCGATAGAGCGCACTGCCAAGTATAGGCGCATTAAAAATTAGGTGTGCAGAAGGTATATTAAATGTGTTTCTCCCAGTGATACGTTTAGACCAACGAAATTTCAGTTATTGTTAGTAGTCGGTGTTAATATACTGAATTCCTATGTTGTTTGGAGTGTTTGTTGATGCGATATAGATTCACATAGCCACATGGCCGACAGTACATCGAGTGCTTACATTAAATAAAAATAGAGCAAAAGTTTGAAGATTTAATAAATCGTAATTGTTTTCAGCAAATATGATATAATGAATATTTTCACACCAAAGAACGACAACTTGAAGATGATTTACTGTAGGAATATCTTAAATGGAGTCTCCAAACCTTGAACTAAACTGTATGCGATAAACATTCCCCATAGCCACATGGCCTACAGTAGGTCGTTGTACCGACCTCCGCCACCACGCGCTCATTGTTTCCGTCCCATCCATTTCCGTGCCATCCACTTCCGTCCCATCCATTTCCGAATTAGGACGATTATATATTATATATTAACGGGATGTAAATACGCACCTGAATTATCCATATTAGTACAAGACCAAGGATTGAAATCCACACACAGATGCAGAGTTGTAAGTTGAAAACCTCATTGATCTTTCGCCTGATACAGTGAAGACGTCTTGTTTCACTTTCCCGATCGTGTTGCATTTTATATTTTCAAGATGGCGGTTGCATGAACATTCAATTTGATATTCTGGTGACTTGTAGTATATAGGACTTTGACTCTGCTATTGTATCCCAAAGAATAGTTTTTAACGTTAGAATAGTTCGTTCATGGAGTCACTTGATCTTATGCCTTTAGCACAAAAAAGCCTCTTTTATGAGAGTACCAATAAATACTTGCTACGTTCAACATTGATGACGTTCCAAGTTGATACAAGACACAAAATACTAGGAAGCGTAATGACAAATACAAAATTGTAGTCACAAATTACTATGCTATTATGAAAATTTAAATGTGTATCTTTTAAGATTCTGTCTTGTTGATTTAATGCTTGTATAGTCAATATGCCTGCTATGCGTATTCTGACAATCATATCACTGTATTAAGAATAATTTAGTATATGAAACTTGTCTCTGTTTTTGCAAGTTTCAAGGTCATTGCTTTATTTTATCCTGATTTCTCAACGATGATGTTCGATTACTAAGTTCATCAGGCACCTTGAATTTATTAACTTAATGAATATGTGGGTTAGCCTAACACAAAACTGCTCTTATATCAAGTTTCGTTAAAAGAATATTGTAGTCTAGTATTGAAGTATTACAAGCCATTTTTAGTGTTGCCTATTCTATTAAAGAAAACTTTTCAGTCGGTCAACACAAATTGTGCCCAATTACATTTGGCGGGAAAACAAGTATTTAAACACCCTAATCTGAATGAAATATCACATAAAATATAACACGCTTTTATGTACAAAAAGGAGGGGGGTATTTTGTGATAAATCTCTCTCTGTGGTTAACAGCCGTGAGGCTGGTTGGCAGCAGCTCGCCATTCTTCCCGTCTCTCCGTCTTCCTCTTTAGTTCACAGTATGAGCCACAACCCATATATTGCAGTATTTGACTCATGTACTCCAGTCTGGGTCTTCCTCTATAATTCTTGCCTTCTACTGTTCCCTCGATTTTAATCTTAAGCAGTCAATTATGTCGTAGTATGTGGCCCACAAGGTGATTCCGTCTTCATTTTAAATATTTAAGGAAGCATCTTCTCTCTCCCACTCTTCTAAAGATTTCCTCATTTGTGACCATTTCTTTCCAGCTGATTTTCATAATCCTTCTATAGCACCAGGTTTCAAATGCTAAATATCTCATGTAATATCTCTTTCAGGTTGAGGTGTTTAAATACTTGCTTTCCCCCCTAATGTAATTGGGCACAAATTGCTGTCTACTATCTTGGGTAATCAAATATTTTTGTTTCACTGGCATGCTATTTTCCCTACTAAAAGTTTCAACAGCAATAAATTAATGTGTATAGCTCCATTAGTGAACAGTTGTAGAAGTACAAAGGATATATTTTAATTTAAATGTTTTAAATATTTGGCAATCTCTGATGAGAGAAAGTTGAATAAATATTCCGTCCCCTTCATGGGCGTCCGCAGGAGGGAGGGGGCAAGGACGGGCCATGCACCCCACCCCCACCCTCTCTGGAATCCCGAGATTATCGTCTTGTCACACCAGCTTATGTCTTAAATTGAAGTTACTGATAGTTAATTGATTTAGATGTAGCGATAATTCCACAGTTTTAATTTAACTTAGTAATTTAAAATTATTTGAAAATATCTCACTTTTTATCTGTTTTTAAGAAAAGAACTTCATGACGATGATTCAAAAAGATAAGCGAACTTCTATGGACAAAAACTCTGAACAAAAAAAGAACTATTCCTCCCATTCATGCCATAAAGAATATGTACTAACGGTTTCAGAGCAGCAAAAATGAATATCACTAAGCAAGTAAGAAATGAAATGACAATTGCGGGGGCGGGGGATTCTTTTTATCATTGCCTAGTGACAGGTATGTAATGAAATGAAAAATATACTGCCCCCCACCCCTCCCTGGAAAAAATCCTGCGGGCGCCCATGATCCCCTTCGTGGATAACTTATAGGCTAAGTGCCGAGAACGTTCAAGTGTTATTTGTTTAATGTAATTATAACAAGCTGCTACAACGTAGGAAAACATGTACCGGGATATTCGACGATTATTTGTAAACATGACCTTAAGCCGGAATATGTGGTTTTTTTTTCTTCTAAAATATGGCTTACCTAGTGCCCGTATTAAATCTTACAGTTTTCACTTGGGACTTGCAATGTTCCGGAAAATATGGTAAGTATGGGAATACGGAGTAAGAAATAGTAAAATGCCTTCCACACTTCCTAACGTTGCAATATTTACATCCAGGCGTGTTAGGTAATGGGTTTGTCCAGTTGCATAGCATTGCCTCGGATATTTCCTGGATTAATGTTTTTTGTAGGCTATATCATTTGAGAACTATACCGGGTGTATTAGTTGCCCCTAATGTATGTCTACCCCTTATTAATCCCGTTTTTCAACGGGGTCGGGGATGAGATGCGATGGAAGTCTTTGTGGCGATGGTTTTTACGGCCGGATGCCCTTCCTGACGCCACCCTAATGAAAGATGAAATGAATGATGGTGAATGGATCTGGGCAAGGATGTGGAACGAAGTGGCCGTGGCCTGTCAGAAGGTACCATCCCAACATTTGCCTCGTGTTGAAAATGGGAAGCCACGGAAAACCATTTCAAGGACGGCCGACGGTGGGGCTCGAACCGACCTAAGTTCTGAAATCCCTCTGCATAAAAGTTTGCCGCCTGCTCTGACAACTAAGAATTCACACTTGAGAAAATCCATTATGAATCGTCGGTCCTCGTGAATTTTCGTGTCAATTGCAGTCACTAAGTCATCTGTGATGACAGACCTGAGCGTTCATCGTCTTGAACATTTTCACGGCTACTTTTGAACTCGCATACCCATTTTCGCACTTTACCTTCCGTCATTGCATTATCACCATACATCTCACAATGCTGACGATGAATGTCCGCAGCCGACATGTTTCATGCACTCAAAAAACGTATCACAGATCGTACCTCACACGCGGTGGGCGAATCAATAATCTTGAACATTGTAAATATGCACAGTTCAGCGTACAGGTTAGCTACACAGCTGCAACTGACGCCTGCTTGTTCGCAAATGAACCCATGTACCATGGCCTCAAAAGGGAGTCGAATCCATGTACTTTGAGAAAGGAATGAAAGAATCATACAGTTTCTAAGGGAACGGAGAGAGATTTCAAGCCAGGATTACAGCCTAACATTGTGCAAACGCTAGGGCCAGGTGTTCCTTAGATGAGCTCATGCCTCTTGACATTTATAAGGAGCCAGTCATGGATATTATTAGAACGAGTGGAAAGTTTTGACTGTAAGACGAAGAAGCTGGACTCGGAAATTGCTCTTACGTTGCAGGATTATGGCAACCTCGCTGCTGAGTCAGAACAGAAATAATTAAATTTAACCCGTTTACGAGTATAAAAATAAGTAAATAGATACAGTACGGTGAATCAATTTGGATGAGAGATTTTTGTGTAAAGAAAAACCTTGTAATAATTGCACAGGAGAAAACTGCAAACGCAAGTAGACGTCATTGGGGGTTCACCGAGACCAAATGAGTGGGAGAATAAAAAAAGAACAGCACCACCCACACAGTTGAGGACGAGAAATTAATTAATATCTCGGAAATGCACGATCGATTTCCATGCACAGGAAGATTATTTTACGTTTGGAAGACGGGCTTTCTGGAGATACGATTTTTATAATTGTGCGACAATTAGTTCCGAAGTTGGTCACGAAAAGGACTAGGATTTTATCTTTTTGTGATTGAAAGGTATAAAACTCCTGGCCTCACCAAGCCAATCATGCAGTTATTCTGACAGCCCGTGAGTGGGTGTTACTCTGCATCAGTTCATCAGTCTACGAGCATTCCGTGAGTGGAACTGCTGCACCACATCGTATACGCAGTATTCAAGAGCCCGTGAGGGGGACGTTAAGCTGTATCAGACATTGATCCAGAGCCTGTGGGAGGCTATGCTACAAGTTCACCGAGTGTAGACCAGTTACGATATAAGTACGCTACGCTGAGGGTTAGCAGTTC
The DNA here is from genome assembly GCA_946902985.2 of Meconema thalassinum. NCBI lineage: Eukaryota > Metazoa > Arthropoda > Insecta > Orthoptera > Tettigoniidae > Meconema > Meconema thalassinum. The sequence continues at coordinate 1,945,021,700 of OX336388.2, forward strand.
GAGACTTTGAAGAGTCCTAAATTATAAAGAACATTAAATATACGGACATTAAAGCAATATCGCCAAAGTAAGACACAGCGATCAGTAGGGAACTTCGAGTTCCAGAAGAACACTAGTTCAATACAGTTACGAAGTTATAAGAACTCCAACAAATAAACGGCGTTACGTCTAGTAAAGACATTGTTAAAGACATTAAGTCCGGTAAAGGAACTAAACAGTAATTACGATCGCGAAAGATAGGAGTTCAAGCGAAAGGAACTAAGGAACTTAGTTTCGAAACCAGAGGGAAACGTACTCTAGTGAGAAAACGTCAAAAATATACGATAGACAGTATACGGTCCTCGAAGGGAGGCCAAGATATAGAAACTAAACGGTACGATAGACAGTATACGGTCCTCGAAGGGAGGCCAAGATATAGAAACTAAACGGTACGATAGACAGTATACGGTCCTCGAAGGGAGGCCAAGATATAGAAACTATAGGGTGCGATAGACCACCATATATAAATAAAGGTGACGGCAAAGAAAATACATTTATCGCCTAGTTAAAGCAGATAAAGTAAAGCCGAGTAATAGACAATAGAAGCGGTTTTGAGAGACTGAAACCAGTAGTTTCCATTGTAGGAGAGAGAAACTTTGAACGAGTAAAATCACACGTCCAATGCAGGTCGATAGGATTCACATCAGGGATCATCAACAGCCGACAGAAATTGTAAAAATCGTTGGATACACCCGTGTGATAGGAGTGAAGTGTAAATATTGTAAGAAAAGAAATAAGAGTGTCATTTTAAGTGTTTTAGGTAAAGTGAAAGCGTTTTATGCACAGTGATATGTGTTATAATATGTACCAGAGTAATATTTTTTAGTGTTTTAATGTGTGTTCAAAACGGATACACCAGTGTATTAAAAAAATGTTGTCAGTGTTAAATATAGTGAATATGTGTCAAGAAATTTCTGTACATAATATGAGATTGTACAATATGGAGTAGGTCAAGAAGGTGGGCCAAAATGTCACATCAAACGAGAATAAAGGTCAGAAAGCGACCTTAAACATGTAAGTAAAGATTTTCATTACGTTTTGGTGTCGGGAAAAATTTTGTGTACAATTCCACCGGAGTTTTGAGTAGAAGGGATGTTTTTAAATGAATAATAACTAAATAAGAACGCGATCTGAACGAAAATAAAGTTTTAATAAATAATAAATAATTATGTGAAATAATAAATCCTGTAGAGGAAAGGCATGGAATAAAATGTCAGTATTTAATGAATGTTATAAAAAGCAAGCGTGATAATAATAATTATAACAAAGATATTTACATAAAGGTAAATTTGAATTATATGAAAGAAATAGCTTTTGAGCTTTTGTAAGGAATGAAAACATGATGTGAATAACAAAGTAAAGAAATCTAAATAAAGATTAAATTGAATGATATAAAAATATAGAGCGTTGAAGCCTTAACAAATGTATAAGACATGACGTGAATGCATGTTCTTAAAAAGGGAGCGATTTATTGACAATGGAAAAGATTAATATAAGAATTAAGATATGTATCAATTGTTACGATGAAATTTATCAGTTCTTTGGAAGACATTCGGCCGTCAAGTAATGTGTAGCGTAATGGAACGCAATTAAATAAAAAGTCACGCTAGGAACGCGTAAAAGTTAAAGTACTTGGTAAATTACTTATGGAGGGTAGTTGATTGCAGTGAATTGAGTATAAGTCCTCTAATGTGGAAATGTTCCCGAGGCATGTTAAGAGATTCGAACCTAGAATCCTTTGTTGTTAAAGCCCCTAATTATTCGTCGTAGAATGTATATTAATCTTCCCAATCAATGAGGACCCTCTCATAATTAATAAATGCCAAGGTTACGAAAGTGGTTTATGAGCCAAAGAATATTGTTGAATGAAAATATGCGAGTAAAAGCCAGGTCTCTCCACAGAACTGAGAATAATGTGAAGGTTTGTTTTAAAGCATTGAAGAGAGCTGCCACCGTAGGTTAGGCAGAGAGTCGCTTTCCTTGTCATAAATCACGCCCGAGTATATGGCCTGACCCTCATAGAGCGAGGGTGGGTAAAAACCGTCTTGTAAGATGTGTTAAATACACCGTGAGTGTTTAAAGTTGTTAATGACCCGGGCGTTGAACCGAGGTCCTTGTAGATTGATATTATCGCTTGCCCATTCAGATCATAGTTTTCTTATGTGATAATGGTCTTATAAGACAAATGAATTAAATAAAATCCCTATTGTAATATTGTATGGAAAAGAAGGAATCCACGAGTTTTGTGAAGATAACTAGGTTTCGGGAGTGATCATAGTTTTTGACTTTGTCAAGTAATCTTTATAACTCTGGAGTACACAAATAGTTTTCCCGATCACCGTAGTGAATTTGCAAAACTTGAGAGAGATAGTAAATATGGAGAACATGTGATATGTCCAAATATTGAAGTGAATAATTAACATGTAATTTTAAATGTAATTATATATTTGTTTTGATGATAAGAAAAGATAAAAATAATTCTTGAGGTGTACAAAAAAAATATGACACCATTATTATGGGAAAGTATCGAGCCAAAGAAGCTCGTAGTTATTTGGAACTCTAAGATAAGTACTTTATGGAAGTGAAAATAATCATGAATTGTTGGTTTTAAAGAAAACCATGTGTTTTAATCTAATATTTGTTTTATTTTTATGCTATTCCTTGTTCACTTTGGACAAGTAGAATGATATTGGTCAGTAGTTTATGTGTTTATTTGTTTGTAGCGCCATAATTTTTGATTAATTAAATGTGTTCAAATAGGAGTTGATTTTGTTGTTATTTTTGCAAGTGTATCCTCTATTTAATCCAAAATATGTAAGTCACAGAGTGGGGGAACTTACCGCAGCCCCGAAAAATCCCAAATTGAGCAATGCTGGCATACTGTGATTTGCATATTTCTTGCTGCAAGGGCACAGGGGGGTGAATAGAAGTACTGTGCTTGGATTAATAATTAGAGGAACACTAAAGACGGGTCGATTCATGTAAAAGTAAAGTAATGATAGTAGTAGCTACAACGTATAATGTTAACTGACCGCATTGGGTCCCTTGAAACTCACACCGAGCAGCCCTGGATTTAAACAACCCCCCAGCAAATCTTGGATTTTGGCGCCCAGTACGCAGGGATGAGTTTTCCTAGGGAAAACCCGAGTTTTCTCGAAAAATCAAAATTTTCATTTTTTTGAAAAAAAAATGGTTTTTCGAAATTTTGAATTTTAAATACTTCCATAAAGGTCTTTGAGTTTGAATAAGAATATCAAAAGGGTACGGTGTAGTAAACACCCGTACCAAAGTAAATTTTTAAAGAAATTGGGACACAATGGTTCAGATTACTATCTCTCAAGCATGTTCTAGCGATGTGGCATTAGTAGCCCACAATATTCTAATAAGATGTTGACGATAAGGGATTTTAAGGAGTGCCTAGGGGAGCATTTCAATAAAGAGATGGAGGAATTGGCAAAGATGTTGTTAAGTGAAGAGAGGCGGAGGCTCTCAGAGAATGTAAGGGTAAAGAGTAAAGATAAAGGTAAAATTACAGATGTTAAGAAGTGCCTGAGGGAGCATTTTAATAAAGAGATGGAGGAAATGATAAAAATAAATAATGAAGTTTGGGAGGCCAAGAAGGCAGAAAGTAAAGCTAGAGATAGTCAAGAGAACCTCCAAATAGATGATAAAGAGTACCCAAATAAGGAAATTGTAAAGGTTTCTGTAGAAAGCATGCGTGCACCTGGAGACATAGTTACACGAAGAGAAGGTAACATGTCTGCAGACAACAGGGTAACAAATGAGCCTTTAGAGCTCCAAACGGAAAAAGAAAAATGTAAACCGAGTCCAAGGGAGAATGAAATTAATACCGAGGATGATAATAGTAAAGGTAATTCAAAATCTCACGTAGAAAGGCAGGTTCAAATAGGCTCGGAAAGCGAAGGGAAAAAGAACGACAGTCTTTGCGTTCAGGATCAGGAAAAGGTAGAAATGGCGACTTGGGATGAAGTAAAAGAATTCTTGGATATAATTAGGGAAATGTGGAATGAGCATGAGAAGATGGATGACGAACTTTGGGAATTAAAAGATTTAGATTCAAGGGTGAAAGAAGGAATTGAGGAACAAAGAGAAAGTATTTCCGAGGAAATTATGAAGATACGAGAGCTCCGTGAAAGGGCAAGTAAAAATTGGTATACAATACCCAAACAGGAATTAGAGGAATTGTACAAAGAAATCCCTAAAGTTAAAGAGTCATTAAGAGAAACAAAGAAGAAATTTGCAGAACGTATGGTGAAAGAAGGAAAAATGGAATTAGCTTCGTGGGAACAGATAAAGACATTTGTGGAGGAAATTCATGAGATAAGGGAAAAATGGTCGGGGATACATGATAAATGGAATCACATTTGGTGGAATACCTTTTATCCAAAGCCAAAAGAATGAGATTACGTGCAGGAACAGAAACAATGGATAGGAAAAGAAAAGAGTAAGATGCATCAGTTCACGATGAGCATGTATGATGAACAAGATATAAAAACTGTTCAGGAGTTAGCTGAATTGAGAAAGGTTAAGATTTCGGAATACGAAGAAATATTAGAAGCCATCCAAAAGAAATATGAGGAATACATGTGGGAGCAGAACCGTCAGGCAAATGAAATAGTTGCCCAAGAGGAAAAACAAGCTGAAATTGAAGAAGAAAAACCAGTCACGTTGCCAGAGGAGCCCAAAATGGATATTAGAGAAGAAAAACAAGAAGAAGAAATCGTAATAACTCCAGTGGAGACTGAGAACAACCTTGAGATCCTTCCTGAAGAAGATATGGAGACTCAAGAGGAAAGAGTAAGTCCAGACCAGGAGGACAGCCAAAATGAAAACGAGCTGCGAAGGGAAGAGAATCATTTTCATGAAAAGGATGAGCAGGAAGATCAAGAAATAATCTCAGAACAAGAGATAATAACAGAGATGAAAGTTGAAGAGATGGAAATAATAATTCCTGAAGAAATGGAAAAAGTAAAGGAAATTAAAATAGGAACTATCGTCGAGGCACTGATAGAAGCTGAGGTTCAAAATCTCACAGAAATTGAAAAAGAAAACTCCGAAGAAATTCAGGAGGTGAAGAAAGATGAGATACACTTAGAAGAAACTCAGGATAAGAAAGATAGGAAACAATTAGAAGAAGAAGAAGAAAAACTGAAGGCCCAGATCCTTGAATTAATGATAAAATGTCAGGAATGCCAACGACAGAAAAGAGAAATGGAAAGAGGTCCAAACACGAGCCAAGAAAACCTCAAAGGAAAAGATGAGATTGTTGGAGATAATGAAAAGAAGGAAGGAGATGCCTTTGAAGAAAATCAGGAAAGAGGAAGAAAACCGCAATTGGTAGTCGGTTTACCAGGAAATAGATACCCCATGGAAACTAGGAAAGGAGGAGAGACAATGTACAATGCCTTGGAGGAAGAGGACGCTCAGGCATATTTCAGTTGGAAACTTCGTAAAAAGAAAGGGAAGGATAAAAAGAAGAGAAAGACGGGAGATCTGAAGGATCTAAAGAATTGGAAGAGTCGAAAAAAGAAATACTCTTTCGAAATACCATTTCGATGCGAGACGAGAGGAAAAGAATTATTCCATTGGAACCAACGGGTTAAGCCAGATGCAACCGTTGAAGAATAAAAGGAATAAAATTAATTTTGTCTGAAATACCATCGCAAAAAGAGATGAGGAAGGTGGTAGAAAACCGAAAAGAGTCAGGGGAGGTTAGACCGAGCTCTTAAGAACAAAATGAAATTTTACAGACTTGAGGAGTCTGATAATAATAATGATGATGTTACGGGTAAAGCCAGTTGCACCCGCAAGGTAATTTAGAGAAGGTCATTAAGTTGACAATATGTAATGTGGAAAGAGAAACAGACCGACAGGATGTCCGTCTTATAAAAGAAGAAAAGAAACAAACGGTTTGACTCAAGTTTGGAGAGAGCTCGCCAGACTAGAGGAAGACTAACAAAACACCCGAACGTGACAAGAAATTTATGACCCTGAAGTGTAGACGTCCACTAGGGGAATGAATGAATGAATGGGACCTTTAAGAAAGACCCATACAAATATAAACCAGACAGGAAGGGAACTTTAAAGAAATAATTGATTTTGTTGAAGAAGAAAATTTCAATTTAAGGAAGGACAATGATGAAATAAGGGAACGGATAGGGATAGACCACACCCGTAAAGAAGAATGAGGTTCTGGAAACCTGATATCCAGACAAATAAAAAGTAGAAAGAAAGGGTAGGGACAGAGCGTACCCAACCGACACAATTACCGGATATGACTTCAAAAGATGAAAGAAATCAAATTATCGCGGGATTTTTTAGGAATAAAGAAACAAAGAGGACGGAGAACGTTATAATGGCTTCGACTATTAAAGGAAAAATAAGATTTTTATAAATAATTGAAATAAATTTCCTAAAAAAAATTCGAAAATTTATTTACCTAAGGAGGGGAGAGATGAACCCATGTACCATGGCTTCAAAAGGGAGTCGAATCCATGTACTTTGAGAAAGGAATGAAAGAATCATACAGTTTCTAAGGGAACGGAGAGAGATTTCAAGCCAGGATTACAGCCTAACATTGTGCAAACGCTAGGGCCAGGTGTTCCTTAGATGAGCTCATGCCTCTTGACATTTATAAGGAGCCAGTCATGGATATTATTAGAACGAGTGGAAAGTTTTGACTGTAAGACGAAGAAGCTGGACTCGGAAATTGCTCTTACGTTGCAGGATTATGGCAACCTCGCTGCTGAGTCAGAACAGGAATAATTAAATTTAACCCGTTTACGAGTATAAAAATAAGTAAATAGATACAGTACGGTGAATCAATTTGGATGAGAGATTTTTGTGTAAAGAAAAACCTTGTAATAATTGCACAGGAGAAAACTGCAAACGCAAGTAGACGTCATTGGGGGTTCACCGAGACCAAATGAGTGGGAGAATAAAAAAAGAACAGCACCACCCACACAGTTGAGGACGAGAAATTAATTAATATCTCGGAAATGCACGATCGATTTCCATGCACAGGAAGATTATTTTACGTTTGGAAGACGAGCTTTCTGGAGATACGATTTTTATAATTGTGCGACAATTAGTTCCGAAGTTGGTCACGAAAAGGACTAGGATTTTATATTTTTGTGATTGAAAGGTATAAAACTCCTGGCCTCACCAAGCCAATCATGCAGTTATTCTGACAGCCCGTGAGGGGGTGTTACTCTGCATCAGTTCATCAGTCTACGAGCATTCCGTGAGTGGAACTGCTGCACCACATCGTATACGCAGTATTCAAGAGCCCGTGAGGGGGACGTTAAGCTGTATCAGACATTGATCCAGAGCCTGTGGGAGGCTATGCTACAAGTTCACCGAGTGTAGACCAGTTACGATATAAGTACGCTACGCTGAGGGTTAGCAGTTCGAGACTTTGAAGAGTCCTAAATTATAAAGAACATTAAATATACGGACTTTAAAGCAATATCGCCAAAGTAAGACACTGCGATCAGTAGGGAACTTCGAGTTCCAGAAGAACACTAGTTCAATACAGTTACGAAGTTATAAGAACTCCAACAAATAAACGGCGTTACGTCTAGTAAAGACATTGTTAAAGACATTAAGTCCGGTAAAGGAACTAAACAGTAATTACGATCGCGAAAGATAGGAGTTCAAGCGAAAGGAACTCAGGAACTTAGTTTCGAAACCAGAGGGAAACGTACTCTAGTGAGAAAACGTCAAAAATATACGATAGACAGTATACGGTCCTCGAAGGGAGGCCAAGATATAGAAACTAAACGGTACGATAGACAGTATACGGTCCTCGAAGGGAGGCCAAGATATAGAAACTAAACGGTACGATAGACAGTATACGGTCCTCGAAGGGAGGCCAAGATATAGAAACTAAACGGTACGATAGACAGTATACGGTCCTCGAAGGGAGGCCAAGATATAGAAACTATAGGGTGCGATAGACCACCATATATAAATAAAGGTGACGGCAAAGAAAATACATTTATCGCCTAGTTAAAGCAGATAAAGTAAAGCCGAGTAATAGACAATATAAGCGGTTTTGAGAGACTGAAACCAGTAGTTTCCATTGTAGGAGAGAGAAACTTTGAACGAGTAAAATCACACGTCCAATGCAGGTCGATAGGATTCACATCAGGGATCATCAACAGCCGACAGAAATTGTAAAAATCGTTGAGATACACCCGTGTGATAGGAGTGAAGTGTAAATATTGTAAGAAAAGAAATAAGAGTGTCATTTTAAGTGTTTTAGGTAAAGTGAAAGCGTTTTATGCACAGTGATATGTGTTATAATATGTACCAGAGTAATATTTTTTAGTGTTTTAATGTGTGTTCAAAACGGATACACCAGTGTATTAAAAAAAATGTTGTCAGTGTTAAATATAGTGAATATGTGTCAAGAAATTTCTGTACATAAGATGAGATTGTACAATATGGAGTAGGTCAAGAAGGTGGGCCAAAATGTCACATCAAACGAGAATAAAGGTCAGAAAGCGACCTTAAACATGTAAGTAAAGATTTTCATTATGTTTTGGTGTCGGGAAAAAATTTGTGTACAATTCCACCGGAGTTTTGAGTAGAAGGGATGTTTTTAAATGAATAATAACTAAATAAGAACGCGATCTGAACGAAAATAAAGTTTTAAGAAATAATAAATAATTATGTGAAATAATAAATCCTGTAGAGGAAAGGCATGGAATAAAATGTCAGTATTTAATGAATGTTATAAAAAGCAAGCGTGATAATAATAATTATAACAAAGATATTTACATAAAGGTAAATTTTAATTATATGAAAGAAATAGCTTTTGAGCTTTTGTAAGGAATGAAAACATGATGTGAATAACAAAGTAAAGAAATCTAAATAAAGATTAAATTGAATGATATAAAAATATAGAGCGTTGAAGCCTTAACAAATGTATAAGACATGACGTGAATGCATGTTCTTAAAAAGGGAGCGATTTATTGACAATGGAAAAGATTAATATAAGAATTAAGATATGTATCAATTGTTACGATGAAATTTATCAGTTCTTTGGAAGACATTCGGCCGTCAAGTAATGTGTAGCGTAATGGAACGCAATTAAATAAAAAGTCACGCTAGGAACGCGTAAAAGTTAAAGTACTTGGTAAATTACTTATGGAGGGTAGTTGATTGCAGTGAATTGAGATATGTTGTAAGTCCTCTAATTGTGACGTGGATCACGAGGCCATGTGTGTATTATTTAAAAGGGAGCTAATGTATGGTGTTATTGAGCGTAGGTCCTGTAAGCTACGGCTTGACCCTAAATCGCGTTTGTATAAGTCCTCTAATGTGGAAATGTTCCCGAGGCATGTTAAGAGATTCGAACCTAGAATCCTTTGTTGTTAAAGCCCCTAATTATTCGTCGTAGAATGTATATTAATCTTCCCAATCAATGAGGACCCTCTCATAATTAATAAATGCCAAGGTTACGAAAGTGGTTTATGAGCCAAAGAATATTGTTGAATGAAAATAAGCGAGTAAAAGCCAGGTCTCTCCACAGAACTGAGAATAATGTGAAGGTTTGTTTTAAAGCATTGAAGAGAGCTGCCACCGTAGGTTAGGCAGAGAGTCGCTTTCCTTGTCATAAATCACGCCCGAGTATATGGCCTGACCCTCATAGAGCGAGGGTGGGTAAAAACCGTCTTGTAAGATGTGTTAAATACACCGTGAGTGTTTAAAGTTGTTAATGACCCGGGCGTTGAACCGAGGTCCTTGTAGATTGATATTATCGCTTGCCCATTCAGATCATAGTTTTCTTATGTGATAATGGTCTTATAAGACAAATGAATTAAATAAAATCCCTATTGTAATATTGTATGGAAAAGAAGGAATCCACGAGTTTTGTGAAGATAACTAGGTTTCGGGAGTGATCATAGTTTTTGACTTTGTCAAGTAATCTTTATAACTCTGGAGTACACAAATAGTTTTCCCGATCACCGTAGTGAATTTGCAAAACTTGAGAGAGATAGTAAATATGGAGAACATGTGATATGCCCAAATATTGAAGTGAATAATTAACATGTAATTTTAAATGTAATTATATATTTGTTTTGATGATAAGAAAAGATAAAAATAATTCTTGAGGTGTACAAAAAAAATATGACACCATTATTATGGGAAAGTATCGAGCCAAAGAAGCTCGTAGTTATTTGGAACTCTAAGATAAGTACTTTATGGAAGTGAAAATAATCATGAATTGTTGGTTTTAAAGAAAACCATGTGTTTTAATCTAATATTTGTTTTATTTTTATGCTATTCCTTGTTCACTTTGGACAAGTAGAATGATATTGGTCAGTAGTTTATGTGTTTATTTGTTTGTAGCGCCATAATTTTTGATTAATTAAATGTGTTAAAATAGGAGTTGATTTTGTTGTTATTTTTGCAAGTGTATCCTCTATTTAATCCAAAATATGTAAGTCACAGAGTGGGGGAACTTACCGCAGCCCCGAAAAATCCCGAATTGAGCAATGCTGGCATACTGTGATTTGCATATTTCTTGTTGCAAGGGCACACAAAGGAATCCGGGAGGTAGCGCGCACGCTTGTTGCGGCGTGCGCACTAACTACGGGCTTTAAAAGAAACGGGCCTTATTTAAAAAGTGACAGTCAGTCTGAAAGACTAGACTTTGTATCATTTTAAATACTGCAAATGCTGAAAAATGCCAGAAAGGCTGGAGGATTCTCGCTTTGCTCGAAGCCAAAGACTCACACGTTAGAAAATTATCTGCATAATACTTATCTTGCTTTATAATACTTAACCTTTCAAATTACTCGCGAACGGCAAGTGCAAACCAAGGGCAAAGCAAGGTCAAGCGCGCGGAGGGAGATGGCTGGATGACGTGCCCCTTCCATCCAATCTAAAAACACTTATGGTGGGCGTTGTATTGAAGATAGAGATATGCTCTCACGGACTTTTTTGTAGAACATTTCATGCTGACCAATCGTTACGCTCATAGTATATTGATATGTTTAACGGTTTGCCCGGCGTACGCTTAAGAAGAGCACGGACGCCAAGTTTGTTTTCGACTTTTTCACTGAAATCGTTACTGCTTGGCTTCCTTTGATCATTCATAAATTATTTTCTACAGAATCTTTCCTCGAGATATCCTTTACAGAATGGTGAAAACCGCATCAAAATCCATCCTGTGGTTCTCGAGATTACCCGTGACATCCAAGAATCGGGGATAGAGATTGTCAGGGAACACATGCACCAAGCACTACTATGACGTCATACACCTGAGTGCATTCTTGGTAAAATTTCGTCCTGTCACCGTAACGTAACGCCAGACCCCAGCGTAACGATGAAGTCGACAAGATCATTTAAAATGATAAAAACAGCCCTCCTATATACACGTGTGTACAATTAAAATGCACAATGTAGTAATAAGTCAATGATCAAACATGAAATTAGCATGCACTATCAATTTCTATTTGTGATGTTTACTTACTCAGACGTGTATTTCATGTAAAATAACCCACATTTTGTATCATGAAACGGAGGTAGAGGGGTGATGTACGCATCAGTCAAATAATCAGTCCCAGGAATTTCTTCATCCCTAGGACAAGAACTAAAGATTGTAGGGCCTATATGGATTACTACAAACTAATTCCATCCAAAACGAAGTGTATGTAGCTGTAGGAACCCCGCGAATAGAAATATGGTGAAATCCTGGCATTTGCCTGGAGGGAGTGTAAAAAAATCAGGGACAAAAAATCACACACAGGATAGTCGATGTCAGTGCCGGGATTCGAATCTCGAATCTCTGAACCTGCTCCCCATCATGGTCATGGAGCGTGATCTAACGTGCATGGGGCAGATAAAAAGGCAAAGTACACGAATTCTCGTATTCTAGTGGAGCTGGAGAACAATAATCGGCAGGCGACATAGTTCATATCGACGAGTACAACTTGATCCCAATAGCTGCTGACATAAGGTCGATAACTCAGCATGATTTCCACTCCTGTCTTTCCTGGGTTCCTGGAAACACCGAGATAATTGGAAATGAAAGAGCAGATGAACTAGCAAAAGAGGCTGCATTAGCCTACTTTTCACATTTTGCAAAAATGAGGAAAAAGTAGACTTATGAGATCGATCCGGGAAATTGTGTGTCTGTGTGTGTGCCCCCCCCCCCCACCTATCAACTCTTAAACGGCTGCAACAATCGAAACAAAATTTGGTGTGAGTAAAGACCTATACCTGAATATCTCAATGCCGTATTTGAAAATATTGTCAGTGCTACCAACTGCTGAAAACTCACAATTGAAATTTGAGCTCCATATTGGATATCTTATAAGATATGCATAAGAGCTATTTCAAAATTGGCACACGTATTTCAGTTTAATTTCCAGGGGGTCGTACATGTCAGTGTTGCCAAAATGATTCTAAGCCTACTGATAAGTACAATTTTAAATCCATATAACTTCTACACTATCAATTGGAATTCGACCAACTTTCGTATGTACTATGTGTACATAAACATTTATGAGTGAGCGTATTCTCAAGAGCCACCACGGCTGCCAACTGTTAATGAATCCTCTCAATTTATTTGATCAAAATACCAATATATCAGAAACTATGCAAGCCGACAGCTTTAAACTATGCACACGTATCGTACCTGACATTCTAGAATAATTTGGAGTAACTAATATACGTCAGTGCTACCAACATGATTCTAAGCCTGCTGATAGGTCCAAATTTAAATACATGTAACTTCTATACTATAATTTGGATTTCAACCAAATTTCGTATGTGCTATGTGTACCATAACAGATATGATTATGCGTATTCGTAAGAACAAACAGGGCTGCCAACTGCTAATAAAAGCTGTCTCTATTTCTGTTACCCTAATATCAATATATCAGAAAGTATGCAAGCCAATAGCTCTAAACTTTGCACACGTATAGTACCAGGTTTTCTAGATTAATTTGGAATAACTAATATACGTCAGTGCTGCCAACATGATTCTGAGCCTGCTGATAGGTCCAATTTTAAAATGAATGTAACTTCTATACTAACTAATGGATTTCATTCAAAATTGGCACAACAATAGATCATATTATTTCAGATTATTTCTGACTAACACATACATGACATTGTTGCCAACATGATTTTATGCGCGTTGTTAGATCCAATGTCTATCTGCATGTAACGTCCATGCTATCCACTGGACTTCAACCAAATTTTGTATTCTGTACCTTACGAGATGGAACTAAGAATATATTCAGTCACCAGGGCTGCCATTTGTAGTGCTCTATTAGGCTACATTATGTCAGGTATACTATATTTCGAACTAATTAGAAATTTCGATATTACCAACTTAATTTCGTCATTCTTATTGACCATATATGAGGTGCGTTCAAAAAGTAACGAAACGGAGGCTGGAATGCGCAAACCGGTGACGACATCGGCTAATCGTGGCGTGTGTAACGAGGAGTGGTGCCGACCAGAGCGTGGAAGGTTACAGCCCGTCACTAGAGGGCACGCGTGCACGTCACCTGACGATACAAAGCGAGCAGCAGCATGCATCAATCGTCCAACCAAGACCAAGACAGTAGGCCATTCGACATGTTTCCTGGTGTTATTGAAGACTTTGGGGCACCCATTGGGCACACATTTTGCGCAAGTGCAGTCGTTCCTTCATGATGGAGTGCACACTTCGAACGCACAATCCGACCACCGCGGCTATGGTGTTCACTGACACTCGGCGGTCCTGGGTAATGAGTGCATCAACCAGCTGGACGTTGTCACCGGTAATGCAAGGGGGTGCCCCAGACCGGGCATCATCGGCTAACGACACCCGTCCTTCCCTGAAGCGCTTGTGCCACGCCTTGGCCCTTGGAAGGGACATGCAGTGTCGCCGTACACTTGTGACATTCGGCGATGAATGTCCGTTCCCCCTACTCCTTCCGCTGTCAGAAACCGAACAACACCTCTTTGCTCTTCGTTTGACGCCTCCATGTCACTATTTGCAATGCGACTGGCAGCGTTGGACGATTGATGCATGCTGCTGCTCGCTTTGTATCGTCACGTGACGTGCACGCGTGCCCTCTAGCGACGGGCTTTGACCTTCCACGCTCTGGTCGAAACCACACCCTGTTACAAACGCCACGATTAGCCGATGTAGTCACCGGTTTGCGCATTCCAGCCTCCGGCTCGTTACTTTTTGAACGCACCTTATAGATTAATCATTGGCATGAACCTTAAATTTTAATAAAAGTAGGCTCTTTAGTTTGTCACGGAACTTATTGTTTTTTCTTAGATTCAGCATCGACTTCAAAGTAAAATTCTTGTTCTAATATTGTTCTTACTCAATTCTCATCTGGACATGGGAAATTTAAGTCATACATCGAGAGATTCCAAATCATTATTCTAAATTACTATACATGCTTTTTGGATGCTTCCAAACTTCACATCACCTGCTTTTCGACTGCCCTGCTTTTGAAATAGAAAGATATATTATAACAAGTCGCTTGATTTACTACAAAACCAAAGTATCATATTGTTATTCTCATTTTCTTACATTCATCCAACATATCTTCCATAAGTTCCTATAATGTAATATGTGCTGTAATTCTCCAACTATAACCCTAATATGCTAGGTAAAATTTAATTTAATTCTGGTCTGAGAACTGGAATGGGGTACACTCAGTCTCGTGAGATAAAACTGAGAAGAGATGGGTTCGATTCCTACCTCAGCCATCCTGGAAGTGTTTTCGTGGTTTCCCCAATTCTACTCCATGCAAATTCTGGGATGGTACTGTACCCTTATATCTGGATGATCCACCAAAATCCAACGCTGGAAAAATAATGGATTGTAGCATCTTAAAGTCCCGGATAAAAAACAACACAGTGCTACTTGGCGAAAACACTCAGAATAAGGAACGGGGATTTATCAAACTGAATGTGCTATAGTATCAAACTGCAGAACAATAGGGTTCTCTAACTACCCAGGAAAGACGAGAATCCAAGAAAATCTCGGGCGTAAGGATGCGGATAAGGTCCCTTGGGAACTTCCACCCTACAGCACATTCTACTACCATTTAACTACAAAGACAATGCCAAATTTCTATAAAAGACAAGCTGTACCCGGCATGCGTTGCCATGCCAATCAAAGAAAGTGTTGGCGTTAAATTCTGTTTTTTGAAGTGCTTTTGGATACACAACATGTTTTTCAATTTCCGTTAACTGCCCCTATGCTATCGTAAAATGGATTTTCTAATTTAGAATCAATCGTGGGAGCGTGCACCACAACTTTCAAAAGTTTCATCGCAATCGGATGAATGGTATATGAACGTATACGGGATTTTGTTTGAACGATTCGTGCGCTGTTACTCAATTGTTGATTCTACTCGTACGCTACCTATTGAGAAATGAATTTGCTAAGTCGAAACCCTACCCTGGCGTGTACACAATAACTCATCAAGGTTTCATCACAATCGAAGAAGGTTATATGAACGCATAGGGGATTTTGTTGAAACGCTACGCGCGTCGTCACCCATTTGTTGCATATACTCGTGCGCTACCAATTGTGAAATGGATTTATTAAGTCGAAACCCTTCCCTGGCGTGTACACAATAACTCATCAATGTTTCATCGCAATCGGATGAATGGTATATGCACGTATACGGGGTTTTGTTTAAACTATTCGTGCGCTGTCACTCATCTGTTGAATCTACTCGTGCGCTAACTATTGAGAAATGTATTACTAAGTCGAAGCCCTTCCCTGGCGTGTACACAATAACTCATCAAGATTTCATCGCAATCGAAGAAGGTTATTGAACCCAATAGGGGATTTTGTTGAAACGCTTCGCGCGTCGGCACCCATTTGTTGCATCTACTCTTGCGCTACTTATTGTGAAATGGATTTACTAAGTCGAAACCCTTCCCTGGCGTGTACACAATAACTGATCAATGTTTCATCGCAATCGGATGAATAGTATATGAACGCATACCGGATTTTGTTTAAACGATTCGTGCCCCGTCACTCATTTGTTGAATCTACTCGTGCGCTACCTACTGTAAAATGTATTTACTAAGTTAGAAACCGTCACGTAAGTGTCCACAACATCTCACCCAAGTTTCATCGCTATCGGACTAATGGGATATGAAGACATAGGGGAGTGTATTGAAACGCTCCGCGTGCCGTCGTTCATTTGTCGAATCTAAGCGTGTGCTACCTACTGTGAAATGTATTTACTAAGCCAGAAACCTTTCTTGGAGTGTCCACCATATTTCACCCAAGTTTCACCGCTAACGGCAGAATGGTATATGACCTTATACGGGACTTTGTTGAAACGCTTCGCGCGTCGTCCCTCATTTGTTGAATCTACTTGTGCGCTGCCTGTTGTATAGTGGATTTACTAAGCCAGAAACCTTCCATGAAGTGTACACAACATCTCACCCAAGTTTCATAGCTATCGGACGAATGGTATATGAATGCATTCGGGACATGGTTGAAACGCTTCGCGTGTCGTCGCTCATTTGTTGATTCTACTCTTGCGCTATCTACTGTGAAATGTATTCACTAATTTTGAAACCTTCACCTGCCTATTGTAAAGTGGATTTACTAAGCCAGAAAATTTCCCTGAAGTGTACACAACATTTTAAGCAAGTTTCATAGCTATCGGACGAATGGTATATGAATGCATACGGGACTTTTTTGAAACACTTTGCGTGTCGTCGCTCATTTGTTGAATCTACTCGTGCGCTATCTACTGTGAAATGTATTCACTAATTTTGAAACCTTCACGTAAGTGTATACAACATCTCACCCAAGTTTCATCGCTATCGGACGAATGGTATATGAACACATACGGGACTTGTTTGAAACGCTTCGCGCATCGTCACTCATTTGTTGAATCTACGAGTGCGCTACCTATTGTAAAATGGATTTACTAAGTCAGAAACCTTCCTTGGAGTGTACTCAACATCTCACCCAAGTTTCATCGCAATCGGATGAATGGTATATGAACGCATAGGACACATACCCACAGACAAACTATCACGTTACATTGATTTTATATAGATCAGGGAATCGTAAAAACGTGCCTGTCATATTTATTGACATTAACAAATACACGTTTCCTAACAACTGATATGCCCTAGGTAACGGGAGTTTTATAACAAAATAAAATGTTATAAAGTTTTAAAAAATATCCCCCAAAATTAAACTAATTTACCCCTGACGTAGATCTCCGTCATTTTAAAAACTATTCATGACCCTATACAATTTATCTCCCGTCTCCTATCACTTAAATCCTTTTCATAGAAGCGATAAAAATCTATCCTCATATTTAAATTGCGAATTAAAAATTACAATGGCGGCTTCGGTGGCGTAGTCGGTAGCATGCTGAGCTTCTATGCCCAAGATAGCGGGTTCAAACCCGGCCGAAGCCGTCGTATTTTTAAGAGCGTTATAATCCCTCAGTATGCCTTCCTTTGGAGGGGAAGTAAAGCCGGCGGTCCCATGTCATAGATTTATGGCATGTTAAAGAACCTTCAACTAATTACACCTGTGTGAAGCTAAATTGGAAAGGTTAAGAATGTAAACAACGCTCTTAGGTTTCTACGTTCGTTGCCAAGAGCCGACTGCGTCTAGTAGCTAAGTTCTGAACTTGGCCTAGTAGTCGTTGACGGTGGCACTTGGCGGCAAAAGTAGGAACTATTTGAAAAATTCTAAGTTGCAGTCTGTACTTAAATTAAAAAACAGATAACACACACTAATACAGTCATCACATTTAACACCGGTTATCAGACAGATTCTACACACAACGTACACGGGGCTACATGACCGCGTTGTCGCAGCCCCTAAACTTAAAAACCAACCAACCAAAAATTACAATACGCATAAATATAACTATAAACCTTTCTTTAAATCCTCAATATTATCTATGTACAACACAAATATCGGCGCTGCAGTTCAACAACTACTCAATTTAAAATAAAATATTTACAACGGGCAAGCTGCCTTCTTTACAGACAATATAGACATAAATTGTCTTCCTATTTCTTCACTCACATTTCAACGGACTTTAGAAAATTTTCATTCACCATACTTTGTCTTATTCGGGAAACTGTTACAATTCGGGATTCAATAATCCATACAATTAAGTAAAGACATAGTTCATAGACCTCCTATAACTGGTCTGTCATCAAAATAAAAATACTTAATAAAAATATAATCTTCCAATTTGTTGAATAATTACCGTAAATTCAATCTCTGAATAAAAACCATTTAAATAGAACTCAGTTTACTCTCAATTTCAACAAAGATCCATTGATCCTATAATTTCTTTCAGATACAACTTCATCTAGGATTCGCTGTCCTAATGCTTTCAAGGAGTTTCAACTCTATGAGACTATTTCAATAACTTCAAATATTAATAAATACCAACAATACTGCTTCTTCTTAAAACATCCTATTTTCCAACATCAAAATATGCGCAAGTCTGTCACTACAAAAAAACAAAAGTTTGGTGCTTTTCAGTCGGTCAACACGACTCTACCCAAAAAGAGCTGGGTTGTGCCCTAATCCTGAAATAAATTACATGAGATTAATAAATACACTAGGATGACCAGTTTCGATCGTCAAGCGATCATCATCAGATCCATTACACTTAGGCTATAACATCTATGTTTGAGAATACAGGTGAAAAATATTTACAATAAGTACAATTATTTAGTTGCAATATTGGTAATGCAACTGTCGGTGTATGCTAATTGTAGTATACGAGGCACGTCCAGAAAGTAAGTTCCGCTTGGTAATAAAATTAAATTGTGTACAGATACAGAAAAAGTATTTATTGCGCAACATTCTACACCTCTTAAACTACTTCTCCACATAACTGCCGAATTTTGCAGGCTTTTGTCTTAGCGTGGCACAAGTTTTTGGATACCATCTTCATAGAAGTTTGCCGCCTGTGTCTTCAACCAGTTGGAAACATCTTCTTTCAGCTCGTCGTCATTGTTGAAGTGATAACCGCCAAGGAAAGACTTGAGATGTGTGAACAGATGAAAGTCGCTAGGAGCGAGGTCAGGGCTGTACGGAGGGTGGTCAAACACGTCCCAGCCAAATCCCTGTAGGAGGTTTTTCGTCATATTTGCAGTGTGTGGTCGTACGTTGTCGTGAAGAAAAACAGCATCTTTTGACAGCAACCCTCGGCGCTTATTCTGTATTGCGCGGCGCAATTTCCTAAGTGTCTCGCAGTAAGCATCTGCGTTGATTGTTTGACCACGCGGTAAGAAATCAATGAGTAAGATGCCTTTCCAGTCCCAGCACACTGTACACATCATTTTCCGAGGTTTCAAGATTTGTTTCGGCTTAACCTTTGCTGGGGAAGAAGTGTGCCTCCATTCCATTGATTGCCGCATACTTTCAGGGGTGTCGTAAGAAACCCAAGTTTCATCTTCTGTGACTATCTGTGTCAGCAATTCTTAGCCGCCTTCATTGTAACGGGTCAAAAACTGAAGTGCACTACCCATCCGTTTTGTTTTGTGTTGCTCCGTAAGAATCTTTGGTACCCAACGTCGGCAAAGTTTACGAAAGTTCAGTTTTTCGGTAACAATTTCATGAATTAGTGATCGTGAGATTTGGAGAAATTCCATAGCGAGAGCACTAATTGTAAACCTGCGGTTTTCCCGGATCTTGTCATCAATCGCGTGAACCAGTTCTTCTGTAACCAAAGATTGACGCCCACTTCGTTCTTCATCGTACACTTCACTACGTCCTTCATTGAACTGTCGGACCCATCTTCTCACCATTGAATCACTCATCGCATTTTGTCCATACACTTCGCAAACTTGCCGATAAATTTCAATTGGTTTCACATTCCTAGCATTCAGAAAACGAATCACAGATCTGATTTCACAAGCGGCGGGATTGTCAATCAACGCCGACATTGTACGAGTAAACATGCACAACATCGCGTACGTGGCTGACAGCGCTCTCCAAATAGCGCACGTTTCTTCTCCTTGATACAGAGCGTCTACCGCGCATATGCGGAACTGCGCTGCAGCGGAACGAACAACTAGTTGAAGACCCAGGCGGAGCACATCTATGAAGAAGGTATACAAAAACTCGTGCCACGCTACGACAAATGCCTGCAACATTTCGGCAGTTATGTGGAAAAGTAGTTTAAGGGTTGTAGAATTTTGTGCAATAAATAATGTTTCTGTATCTGTACACAATTTAATGTTATTACCAAACGGAACTTACTTTCTGGACGTACTTCGTATCTAATGTTAGGTGAAATGCTAAAATGGTGATAAAAATCCGGAGTTTGTCTGTTTGGGGTGATAATATGGTTATACAAAATCAACTATGGTTATACTGTAAGTTAATAATACAGGCTGATACTTATCCGGTTAGTCTTCCTTACTGGAACTTCGAGCAGTTTCGTGTTCACTCTGGCACCAGTTTTGGTCGACTAACCCGGGTGTTAACTGGACGAAACTGGTTTTTTCCCTTTCTCCCCCCTTTTGTTCCTATGTGGTTTCTGAGGTCAGTGCAATGTTTATTTGTATGACGTTGCAAAGTCTAGATAAGAACGTATGTTATTGAATACAGGAAGATCTACAACTATTAAAGACCGTGGAACTGTCTTCGCCACGCGTGGACTAAAAAGTCATTCAACTAAGCGGTACACGGTCTATTGAAGACGTCCCGGCACCTTTAATACTGCCACGGATACCGGCCTAGGTTTATTGCAGAAAAAAGTACATAGTACACCTGATCCAGATAACATTTACCTATAACCACCGCTATCCCCCCCCCCTTTTTTTTTAAATCTAGCTTCGCTGTATCGCTAAGTTGTGTCTTGTTTCCGACAGGGAGTGTTTTTAGTAGAGTGAAAAGGGGTGACTCTCCATAAAGTGTGTTCATTTAGATTGTTGGGATTGTTTCGTTTGGCTAGGTGAATCTCGATTGCTTCCTTTATGTCGAGAGCTCTGCCTTTCGATTCGTGATGAATTATTTTTAGGTCAGTCTCGATTTTAGTAAAGCTGTGCCCCGTGTCACACATATGTTCGCATACGGCTGAATGTGTTCCATATCTTATCGCATTCCTATGTTCATTATAACGTGTGTCTACTCGTCTTCCAATCTGTCCAATGTAATTAGCTTGATAACCAGTGTCTTGGCATGTAATAGAATATACCCCTGACTTTGAATACGGGTCTTGTTTATTTAGATTACTATTTTACAAGTGCCTCCCGGTCGTATTGTACGTTGTGAATGCTATTTTTATGCCTTGCTTTTTGAAAAGATTAGTGATTTATATGTGTTCGTATTCACATAGTTGAAGCGCGCAAATTTTTTCTCTTTACTGTCCGGTTTTGGAATCGTTTTATCGTTATTTTTATGTTTGGCTATAATTTGGTCTATTTTTCTTGGCAGGAAATTATTTTCCTTTGCTATTTGCTTAATGGTTGTTATGTCCTTATTATAGTTGTCTTTTGACATAGGTATTGAACCCGATGTCACATTTGCCATGTGATCTCTTTGGCTCTTGTAGAGTTCACCATCCACGGAGGAGGCCGATTGAGCGATCATTTGACTTATTTGAGTTGCCGCGCCGAGAATGTATAATATTTTTTGTTTTGTAAAACACATGATTTTTAACCGATGTTGTAAATATTTGCAATGCACAGAAGAAGAATATGATTTATTAAAAATAAGAGACATGATTATGAATGATCCCTAGTGAATGCCATAGATATTTACATAGTCGCACACTTGACTATTGACTAGAGAGTCCATCCGGCATCTTGATGAAACAGACGTTCTCCTATCGCAAGCATGATAGCATGACGTGTAACCTTTGATAGGCATGGTCCTGAACAACGTCAAAACATGCTCGACATAATCGAGGAATATCAGTATCATTTAACTCAATCTGATACATAAAGATACGCGTTTGCGTGCAGTATAACTGATGAGTGCATTTAAAACCAACAGAAATAGTACATTCTGAATAATTGTGAAATTTCAAGTACGATCTAATACAGGCATTGAGAACACTGCCAAACCACGTTTTCATAAGTGCAGCGAAATTTATAGAACAGTGCAGAACAGTGAAGGACAGTTTACGTGTGAATTTAAAGTAAACCAGTTTTTAGTGTGTACTGTAGCACAAGCTACAAGATTTAAATTCTGAGAGCGGAAAACCAATGGCCTTTATAACTTGCTAACCACTACTCCAGTGCAAATTCAGTGCAATTCCTATTTGAGGCGTAATAGTAAATTCAGTGCTACCAAATCTCACGGCATCATGGCATTATTAACGCACATTTATTCTACACAAGAAATGCCAATTATTCATTCAACTATAACTGTAGAGATGGAGTAACAAACCCCATAGGATGGCGGGGTTTAGCGATGGTTGGATCGCACTACAAATGGTTTAGCGATGGTTGGATCGCATTACAAATGGTCTAGCGACGGTTGTATCGCACTACAAATGGTTTAGCGATGGCTGGATCGCACTATAAAGCAAGCACGTGGACTACAGGTATTCCATCTACATGCCTAACTTGATACTTAAACCATGCAAGAAAATATGAAGAGCCCACGTGAGTCTGGCGGATTGCCGAACATATTTTATGTACGATCCTGTTTTGTGGGATTAGATTAGTTATGACCTTTCGACGCACATTCCTAGGTAGGCTTTATTGATAACATGTACTCTTAGTGGTGCAGGAACCACAAAATATCGTATCGTTTGCACTTGCTGAGGATAAATGCACTTGCCAACAGTTTTTGTAGATAACGTTTTTATATAACTTCGACAGAGCATCGAACCAACACACTTTAGCGTGTAGGAATTGTGGCACAGTCATGTCTCAATAGTTGTACTTTATTTTGTTTATTTTTACCTTGTAAACGCGACGACAGCGCACTCTTTTCTTTATTAAATTACATAGAAGGCAGTGGGCCCAGTGCATATCGAACATTACTACCTGAAATCCCGTCTATGCAGTGTGGAGAAGTGAAGCAAATAACTGTATTAATTTGATAAGCAGACGGCTGCCAAATCAGTTATGAATTGTAACATTATAAGATGAGCTGAGCAAGCTATCTTGGGTTCGAAAGAATGGGTCATTTTATAGGACTCTAATCAAAATACCCTGGATTATAATACTAGATTTCCGGACATTAGGCGTCTGATATATAAGTAAATGAAACACCTTTATATAAATTCAGAGTATACAGCTGTTGTGACAGCACTATTAAACCTTATCCTCAAGATTGGATTGTATAGATTTAAACAGAACTGTGTTATGTTAAAACGCACTACAGCGGTAGGATATGATTACCCTTAGATGCAAGTACAAGATTTAGTACTTTATGGGCTGGTAACGTGTACGACTTTTGTCACGTCATTACAGCGGATGATCAATGGAACAGTGGTATTGATCAGCACACAGATGTGTGATTTGAGGTTGTGGAATTGATTTTTCTTCCAAATATGTGTTTGTATTGGATGTTTGGAACACCAATTGTTTACACTACACGATTTTAACATGGTCATTAACAAGTAGTTCCGTGAAGAACTATACAGCCTATTTTCATATATCTTGCTCATGTTAATTGTCTCTATCAACATACAAAATTTCAGTTTAATTGCTGTAACAGATTCGTAGATATTGAGAACCGTCTAAATATTTCATATGGTCGCCAGGATGGATTTTTATTTTTGTACTATTACATTAAGATTATTGTGTACGTGTGGTATTCAAACTTCAATCTCATGATTAGAACACAAGAAGTAAAAACGAGATTTTAAAAGTACGCACACCAGCCATCTTGTGATTATGCAAACAATTGAAATAAAATACATGCCAGTGGATCAACATTTGTATAAGCATTTAACGTGCAACGTTTCACGGCACTCGGATAGTTAATTCGCGAGAAACGCCCATTTAAATATTTATACTTCGCGTCGCCGCCATGTTGGATTTGTGCTCACCAGGTTACTGAAAGTCCTATAGGTGAGCATATGTTCATAGTCTCTATGAACATTAAAAAAATTAGTTTGGTTGCTGTAAAAGATTCATAGATATTGAGAACCGTCCAAATATTTCGGAAGCTCGCCATTTAGGATTGTTATATGTATAGGCCATAGAGTTATGTACCATTCAAGGACAATTATTGCCTAGCTTCATTATTCAAACTTTCACTTCGATCGCATGATTACGACACAAGATTAAAAACTTAATTTTAAAATTTTGCACAGCCGCCATCTTGAGGTTATGTAAACAATTGAATTAAATTAGATGGCAGTGCATTACAATCTGCAAAATCATTTACTGTACCATATTTCACTGCGCTCAGAGAGTTAAATCACGAGAAAAGTCTATTAAAATATTTCAAATTCGCTTGGTCGCCATGTTCGTTTTGTACTTTACAGGTTTATGAAATATACATAGGTAAACTTGTATCAGTACCCTTTATCACCGTACAAAATTGCATGATGATATCTGTAATAGTTTCGGAGATATGGAATGTCAGTGAAATATTTCGCACAGCCGCCATTTTGAGGTTATGTAAACAATTGAACTAAATTAGACTCCAGTGTATTGCAATGTGTACAAACATTTGCTGTACCAAGTTTCATTACGTTTGGATAGTTAAATCGCGAGAAATGTCTATTTAAAAGTCTCAATTTCGCTTGACCGCCATGTTGGTTTTGTAGTCACCAGGTTTCTGAAAGTCTCATAGGTGAACTTCTAGTAGTGCCCTTTATCACCGTACACAATTTCAGGGCGATATCGGTAATAGTTTCGGAGATATTGAATGCTAGTGAAATATTTCGCACAGCCGCCATGTTGGATTGGTGAGACGTAACAAAATTTGAAGGGCATGGTCGAGGTCGCCGGGAATAGTGCTATGAACTTACCGAGTTTCATTGAATTCGCTCCAGCCGTTTAGATTTTATTACGGGGACACACACACACACACCTCACACACACACACACACACACCCGCACACACACACGGACAAAAGGTGATCTCATAAGCCTATTTTTTCAAAATTGAAAATAGGCTAAAAATATACAATGGAACTGACAGGATTCAACTAATCTGATAAATATAAACGTAATAATCAAATGTCAGGATTTTCAACTAAAACTGAGTATAAACCAAAAGCTAGGAACTCTAATAACATTTAACCAAACCTATAAACTTAAATGGACCTTTATGACCACAACTTAAATTTGCTTCTTCGATTCTTTTTAAATACAAATATAGCTTCCCCTATTGAGCGACGACAGTCAGTAGTTACGTGTCTAAACGTGGTAACAAACTGATAATGCGATGTTAGACATGTTTACTCATGCTATCGCCGACGTAACTTTTCTCTCCCAACACAAACATGACCCAAGTTCACAAACAGTGGATTTGCGAGGTAGGAAGGTAACTGTAGTGGCGCCCATTGCGCACATAATTTAAGAGTGTTTACATGTTATACATTTGTGTTGTAATAAGGCTAGATTTTTCATATTTTCTGTTAGGATCAGAATGAGCATAGCTTTAGCTTGGAAATAAATTTTGGATGAAACGCTTCTCGTTTACATCATTGCTATTGTTATTAACGTACGATAGGCATTAGATTAAATGATTTTAACGTTAAATGTTGGAGATGACACCATCATAGCGTAGACTTAAACTTATTGTGCTTTAAATGTAACTAACATCTTGCATTGTAAACAAGTAAATAACTCACCTTGCTGTAGAATCATTCTTGTACTATTATTATTATTGAATCTCCGAAGTAATTGGATAGGGAAAATCTACGTGTCATTCTCTTAGATTGCATTCTTTGTTTTTTTCATTTTTGCTTAGGACTTCGAGAGGCTTAATTTGTTAGGATTATCGCTCGGAGACGACTTACATTATTATGAACATTGTTAGCACGGACTCGCCGTTTTTACCTCTCGGAAGTAGTTAGGGGTCTGCCACTTTTTTGAATAAACTGAGTGTGATTTAAATGTAAGCCTTGCCTCTTTATTGTATTTGTTGAGTTTGTATTCCTCTGGACTGGTAGTTTTTCTTCTCATTACACCCGACACCCCCCGAGTACAGTTTATTGAGTGCTTTCCCAGTCCAAGAATGCATCCCTTCCCGACCTATATGTCTTCCTGGGAGATGGGGGTTTCGGAAGGGTCATTTAAGGTCGGTGGCTCCCCGGAATCCTCGTCAATCGGGAACATTATGTTTAAAGCCCTGTGCACCATTGAGTTCAAACCCGCTAATTTGTGCGTACTGGGGTGATTAGACTGATTATCGATTTTATGCGAGGTTTGTGTGGCATTCCGGAATATGGAATATGACAGTTCGTTATCTTTACGTTCAATAGTTATGTAGAGATCATTTATTTTTCGGTCTGTTTCGGATTCCATAGTGAATTTGATTGAGTGGTGTAGGCAATTAATGGATTGCAGAATTGTTTCTTCACTTGTTAGTTCAGTATCGTAGATGCAGATTACATCATCTACGTATCTTTTCCATATTACTATTCCCTTTGTTGAAGTATTTTCTAGGAACTCATTTTCTAGTGCATTAATGAAGATGTCAGCGATTAGTCCGCTTAGTGGTGACCCCATCGCTAGGCCTTCTGTTTGTGTGTAAATTTTATTGTCGAATTGAAACACGTTTTGACTGAGAACGACCCTCAGTAAACTCACAATCTCTTCAGTTTCTTTTGCCGAATAGTTGGATTTTAAGTTGTTTTCGATAGTGTTGATTGCATCAATAATAGGAATGTTGGTGTACATGTTAGTTACATCGAAAGATACAAGCCTCAAGCTAGGCTTCATTTGAAGGGTGTTCAAACCTCACAATCTGTCACTACAGACACACCTTCAAAAATTGACCAATGGCCTCACAATGCTCATTGTCATACAACAAATACCTCCGTCATCACGGGAATAAATAGATCTCTCTCTTAGAGATACTTCGCAGTTTCTTCCAACAGCATATTCTTCTCAACTAACTTCTCGTTAACAAATTCTTCTCATAGTTTCAACATCCTTAATAAAAATATGTAATAAAAATTCTGGTTCTATCGATGAATTAATTTAACAGGTAATACAATAATATACTAGCCTTTTAATAACAATATTATTCCTTTTATATCACTCACATTTCAATAAAGTTTCCTATTAGCTGTGATATTTCCATCAAATCTTTCTTCAAAATCTTATTACTTCAAAAATACGCTGTAATTCGTATTTACTAACTTCACATTGCATTCTCTTATAAATTCTTTCTTTAACAAGAGTTTAGTGCTTTTCAGTCGGTCAACAGGAATGTACCCAAAAGAGATGGGTTATGCCCTAATCCTGAAATAAATTACATGAGATTAATAAAACACTAGGATGACCAGTTTCGATCGTCAAGCGATCATCATCAGATCCATTACACTTAGGCTACAAAATCTATGTTTGAAATACAGGTGAAAATATTTACAATATGTACAATTATTTAGTTGCAGTATTGGTACTGCAACTGTCAGTGTATGCTAAATGCAGTATATATGTTAGGTGAAATGCTAAATGGTGATAGCTATCCGTAGATTGTACTTTAGAGAGATTATATGGTTGTAAACTATGGTTAAACTATAAAATTTTAGGCTAACTACTTATCTGATTGTCTTCCGTACTACAGCTACTCGCAGTTTTCGTGCTCACTGGAACTCACTGTGCGGTCGACTGCGGTGGTTATCTTAACGACTGGTTTTCCCCTGCTTTCTCCCCCCTGCTCCTACGTGCTGTGGGGAGTGATAGCGATGTGTTTATGTGAGGTGTTGCCAACCTAGATAAGATGTATGTTATTGAATGAGGTGGGTCTATAACTATTAAAGACCGTGGATTAGCCCTCCCCACGCGTGGAGCATAACCCATTCGAACTAAGCGTTGACGGTCTTATAAGGACGTCCAGGCACCCTTAATACTGCCGCGAATATGGGCCTTGGTTTATTGCAGAAGAAAAGTACATCGTACACCTGATCCAAATAACATTTACCAATAAAAAAAACCTAATTTCCCTCCTTTTTTATCTAGCTTGGCTGTGTCGCTAAGTTGTGTTTTGTTTCCGACAGGGTGTGTTTTTTAGTAGCGTGAAGAGGGGTGAGCTCTCCATGAACGTGTGTTCATTTAGATTGTTGGGATTGTTTCATTTGGCTAGGTGTATCTCGATTGCTTCCTTTATGTCAAGAGCTCTGCCTTTCGATTCGTGATGGATTATTTTAAGGTGCGACTCTATGTTGGTAAAGCTGTGCCCTGCGTCACTCATATGTTCGCACACGGCTGAATGTGTTCCGTATCTTATCGCATTCCTATGTTCATTATAACGTGTGTCTACTCGCCTTCCACTCTGCCCGATGTAATTAGCTTGACAATCGGTGTCTTGGCACGTTATAGAATATACCCCTGACCTTGAATACGGGTTAGGTTTATTTAGATTACTATTTAGGAGGTGCCTGGCGGTTGTGTTTTTCGTCGTGAAAGCTATCTTTATGCCTTGCTGTTTTAAATAGGATAGTGATTTTATATGTATTCGCATTCACATAGTTGAAACGCGCAAATTTTTTCTCATTACTGTCCGGTTTGGGAATCGTTTTATCTTTATTTTTATGTTTGGCTATAATTTGATTTATTTTGTTTGGCGAGAAGTTGTTTTCCTTTGCTATTTGCATAATAGTTCTTATTTCCTTATTATAGTTGTCTTTTGACATGGGTATGTTTAAAGCCCTGTGCACCATTGAATTGAAACCCGCTAGTTTGTGCGTACTGGGGTGATTAGACTGATTGTCGATTGCATGCGAGGGTTGTGTTGCTTTCCGGAATATGGAATATGAAAGGTCGTTGTCTTTACGTTCAATAGTTATATCGAGATAATTTATTTTCCGGTCTATTTCGGATTCCTTAGTGAATGTGATAGAGTGGTGAAGGCTATTAATGGATTGGAGAATTGTTTCTTCGCTTGTTAGTTCAGTATCGTAGATGCAAATTACATCATCTACGTATCTTTTCCATATTGCTATTCCCTTTGTTGAAGTCTTTTCTAAGAACGCATT
Source organism: Meconema thalassinum (assembly GCA_946902985.2). Classification (NCBI taxonomy): domain Eukaryota; kingdom Metazoa; phylum Arthropoda; class Insecta; order Orthoptera; family Tettigoniidae; genus Meconema; species Meconema thalassinum. The sequence goes on from OX336388.2 coordinate 1,945,050,874, forward strand.
TTCTAGTGCATTGATGAAGATGTCACCGATTAACCCACTTAGTGGCGATCCCATTGCTAGGCCTTCCCTCTGTGTGTATATTTTATTGTCGAATTGAAACACGTTTTGGGTGAGAACGACCCTCAGTAATCTCACAATCTCTTCAATTTCTTTTACCGAATTGTTGGATTTTAAGTTGTTTTCGATAGTGTTGATTGCTTCAATAATCGGAATATTGGTGTACATGTTAGTTACGTCGAAGGATACTAGCCTGAAGCTAGGTTTCATTTGTAGGGTGTTCAATGCTGTTACTAGTTCTGTTGTGTTCTTTACAGAGTTGTTTTTGTCGTTGTAAAGACGGCATTTTAAGATTTTTAGTAACTCTTTGCTGATTTTGTAATTAGGGGCATTCCTACAATTGACTATTGGTCTCATTGGGCATTCCTTTTTGTGTATTTTTGGTTGTCCCCTCAATGACGGTATTTTCGGGTTCATGTTTATTAGTTTTGATTTTTCGGCTTTGGTCAGTATGTATTCTGTTTCTTTTAGCGCACTTTATATTTGTTTTTGGAATTTGTTGGTGGGGTCTTTTGTTAATTCCTTGATTTCGTTGTTGTTTAGGAATTCGACTGGTTTTTTTTTTCAATGTATTCTGTTTTGTTCAAAATTACTGTAGTGTTTCCCTTATCTGCTTTTGTGATGATTAAGTCATGTTCTTTTATTTTTTGTTTCAACGACTTTATTTCTTTGAGTTGTTTGTTGTTTTGAATGTTATTGCTATCGTCCTCTCGTTTGAGGATTTTTTTGGCTTCGTTGGTGGCGAGATTTTTGGTTAATTCCCTGTCTTCTGCTGGGAGCTTGTGACTGGCTATCTCAATATCTGTGATTAACAGTTTTATATTGTGGTTCGTGTGTGCGTCTGTGCAGTTGTATTTCAAACCTTTGTCTAACATATTCATTTCACCTTGAGAAAAGGTTACGTTCGTTCTGTTGTTTACTCTGCTGTGGAAATTGAATTCATTGTTATTCGTGTGTTGTTCGTTAGATTGATCTCGCCACCAACGAAGCCAAAAAAAATCCTCAAACGAGAGGGCGATAGCAATAACATTCAAAACAACAAACAACTCAAAGAAATAAAGTCGTTGAAACAAAAAATAAAAGAACATGACTTAATCATCACAAAAGCAGATAAGGGAAACACTACAGTAATTTTGAACAAAACAGAATACATTGAAAAAACAGTCGAATTTCTAAACAACAACGAAATCAAGGAATTAACAAAAGACCCCACCAACAAATTCCAAAAACAAATAAAAAGTGCGCTAAAAGAAACAGAATGCATACTGACCAAAGCCGAAAAATCAAAAATAATAAACATGAACCCGAAAATACCGTCATTGAGGGGACAACCAAAAATACACAAAAAGGAATGCCCATAAAGACCAATAGTCAATTGTAGGAATGACCCTAATTACAAAATCAGCAAAGAGTTACTAAAAATCTTAAAAAGCCGTCTTTCCAACGACAAAAACAACTCTGTAAAGAACACAACAGAACTAGTAACAGCATTGAACACCCTACAAATGAAACCTAGCTTCAGGCTAGTATCCTTCGACGTAACTAACATGTACACCAATATTCCGATTATTGAAGCAATCAACACTATCGAAACAACTTAAAATCCAACAATTCGGTAAAAGAAATTGAAGAGATTGTGAGATTACTGAGGGTCGTTCTCACCCAAAACGTGTTTCAATTTGACAATAAAATATACACACAGAGAGAAGGCCTAGCAATGGGATCGCCACTAAGTGGGTTAATCGCTGGCATCTTCATCAATGCACTAGAAAATGCGTTCTTAGAAAAGACTTCAACAAAGGGAATAGTAATATGGAAAAGATACGTAGATGATGTAATTTGCATCTACGATACTGAACTAACAAGCGAAGAAACAATTCTCTAATCCATTAATAGCCTTCACCACTCTATCAAATTCACTAAGGAATCCGAAATAGACCGGAAAATAAATTATCTCGATATAACTATTGAACGTAAAGACAACGACCTTTCATATTCCATATTCCGGAAAGCAACACAACCCTCGCATGCAATCGACAATCAGTCTAATCACCCCAGTACGCACAAACTAGCGGGTTTCAATTCAATGGTGCACAGGGCTTTAAACATACCCATGTCAAAAGACAACTATAATAAGGAAATAAGAACTATTATGCAAATAGCAAAGGAAAACAACTTCTCGCCAAGCAAAATAAATCAAATTATAGCCAAACATAAAAATAAAGATAAAACGATTCCCAAACCGGATAGTAATGAGAAAAAATTTGCGCGTTTCAACTATGTGAATGCGAATACATATAAAATCACTAACCTATTCAAAAAGCAAGGCATAAAGATAGCTTTCACGACGAAAACACAACCGCTAGGCACCTCCTAAATAGTAATCTAAATAAACCTGACCCGTATTCAAGGTCAGGGGTATATTCTATAACGTGCCAAGACATCGATTGTCAAGCTAATTACATCGGGCAGAGTGGAAGGCGAGTAGACACACGTTATAATGAACATAGGAATGCGATAAGATACGGAACACATTCAGCCGTGTGCGAACATATGAGTGACGCAGGGCACAGCTTTACCAACATAGAGTCGGACCTTAAAATAATCCATCACGAATCGAAAGGCAGAGCTCTTGACATAAAGGAAGCAATCGAGATACACCTAGCCAAACGAAACAATCCCAACAATCTAAATGAACACATGTTCATGGAGAGCTCACCCCTCTTCACGCTACTAAAAACACACCCTTTCGGAAACAAAACACAATTTAGCGACACAGCCAAGCTAGATAAAAAGGGGGGAAATTAGGGGGTTTTTTTATTGGTAAATGTTATCTGGATCAGGTGTACGATGTACTTTTCTTCTGCAATAAACCAAGGCCCATATTCACGGCAGTATTAAAGGTGCCGGGACGTCCTCATAAGACCGTCAACGCTTAGTTCGAATGGGTTATGCTCCACGCGTGGCGAGGGCTAATCCACGGTCTTTAATAGTTGTAGACCCACCTCATTCAATAACATACATCTTATCTAGGTTGGCAACACCTCACATAAACACATCGCTATCACTCCCACAGCACGTAGGGGCAGGGGTAGAAAGCAGGGAAAAACCAGTCGTTAAGATAACCACCGCAGTCGACCGCACAGTGAGTTCCAGTGAGCACGAAAACTGCGAGTAGCTGTAGTACGGAAGACAATCAGATAAGTAGTGTACCCTTCAGTGTTCTTCTAGGATGCCGACTCTAGCTCGGGGAGTGGTCTGTTCGGTGTGGCTCTAACTTATTCTAAACATCCTAGGAATATCGTCGAGGATCACAGGAGGCTTAACTTAAAATCAGTATGTCAGGGAACTCCTAATATAAAAATAATTGTATTCACAAAAACATCATCTCCCATTTCTCCCATCCATAGATAATAAACAAAATAAACTCCCTTAAATTACTCTAATCATCACATCAAAAATGCAAAATAATTTATCACACTGGCTAAAACCAGGAAAAGAAAAATAATCTATTTTACTGCAGTCCACTGCTTCAAGTTCAAAAAATTAACGTCAACAGACTTAGTTCATCAACTATGGCCTAAATAACCCAGCCATTCTATCAAAACAAATATGCGCACTCATGTTTATAACTTGCAAAATTGGTTTTTGGGAGCTCGGACATGTTTTCTCGTACAATCATCATCTTTCCTCACAAGAGTCAGACAATGAAGGCAATAGATTTATTCTAGGTCACAGGCATGTGTGCACTTCTAACTTAAAAACAATTACTTCTCTCAGAGCCATGGCTCTGTTAATTATGGTAAAAATGAACAAGTCAACATACATGAAGCATCAAATAAATACTTCGGCGGCCGGTGCCCCGCGACTATTAATAAACAAACAACTCTAATGAATGCACTCAAAATAATGACAATACAAGACGTCGCTTCCTAAAGCGGCACACAAGAAGAAACCCTGGGAAGCCGGACTACCTTCCCTCATAGAATACAATAACATCCTCGACCTTGTGACAGACACTCTCACCACACTAACCAGCTGGGCAGGCAATCACCTTCATTGCTACTTTTAGAATCCAGACGGCTGGCCGCCCTCCTATACCTGCTTCCTAAAACTCTCTTTTGACTATCTGGGGTTCGAGCTGTACAATTACTTTTCCGACGGAGCTAAAGTGCACTCTCATCAGACAATGAACTCAATCATTTCACTTACCATTTATATCATCGTAGAACACGGGAATACCACCTCCGTTATTAATTTCACTTACCATTTATATCATCGTAGAACACGGGAATACCACCTCCGTTATTAATTTCTGCTCAACCCAGGATCAACTTTCAACCTTTTCTGAATATTACATTATCATCCAGCCATTTTGTCTTACCTTCCTTTACCTTAGTGTGATCATCAATTACCATACTTATTATTCACATAATTTCAGTGTCATTATTAGTCTTGTCACAATATCGAGCTGTCTTCCCATATTAGCTTTTACGTTCATATCGTGCATAAGCACTATCAAACCAATTATTCCCTTAACTGTGCATTCAGCAAGATTACTGACACTCTCAAACAAAACATATTTAAATAGAACTTTGATGCTCATATACTAATTACGTTATAAAACACACAAAAATAATCATTACTAATAAATACACAAATCTACACAAAACATGCCAGCTATGCCTAAAATATCTAATTTTATCATAATTGCTTATGATCGAGATAAACTTATCCGATCCCCATGATGGGATACGCTATGGCAAACATGCCCCATACATTAATTACTTATCTCTCATACATCCTGAAGCTGCTCTGATCCTTGATAACAGTCTTCTTGATCAGTTGGTTCATCTTGCTAGGAGGATAATTTACACACGGTTTCCAAAATTCACCAAAGCAAAGGTCCACTGTGAATTATTATTATTATTATCACAATGCACGGTTCTCGCATATGAAGCTCCTATCTCCTATAGCTATCATCAACCTACTTAGTTCACCTGATAGTTCCATAGCTTCCTAGACCACTGATTTAGCTACTAATAGCTCGTACGGCTATCCCTATCATTATATCTGCGTACTGTCATGATATGCACTGTTCTAATTCGCACTCGCGAATACTTAGCGACATTCAAATTCCAAAGGTATAACTGCTTCTACTTATAAAACTTGTAAAATTTGTTAATATTCTCGTTGCCACAGGCGCGGGCTTGCGCCTCCACAGCGCCCGGATAAGAAAACTATAGAAACTTGTAAAATTGTTCCCACCGCGACGATCGTGGGCTTGCACCTAAGCAGCGCCCCAAATAGAAAACTTGTAAAATTGTTACTTTTCTGACGGCTATGGGCGTGGGCTTCCGCCTCTGCAGCGCCCCGATATGAAACTGTTTTCGCTGCGTCTCCAACTATTATTTATATGATTTCTCTTAGGGGGACTTGGAGTGGGGAGTTTTTAGAACTTATTTCCATAATAACACTCACATGAATATGCAATCTAGCTCCCTTGAACATCCTCATTTCTAATGTCTCAATGACTTCTTTTTATCCAAAATCCGATCGTTGTATCTTTATATAATGAGCTCCGTAATTTCCTTCATTGTTCCTTAATTTCGGCGGGATTTGGTCGCGTCTCGCGTCCCTCGCTCTATTGGTAGTTTTAAATCCGCCCCCTGATTTCATTTTAATTCCGGCAAAAATCACAGAATGATCCAATTTAAATTTTGACGATACTTCTGAGAGGCTGGGATTGTCCCCTATACGATGGTATAATTCCTGTTTCTGTATTTTAATTACTGCTCCAATTCCTTTCAAATGGGCGGGGTTTATTTGGTGAGTGATCGTTGAAATTTTCGCATTTACCCGCTTAGTTGAACGACCTTCGCGCGTAGTCTGAGCGCATTTGGCATCCAGATGTTTAGCTTTCTCCCCCTACCGTCATTGTCTGCGCTGGGTGAAAGTTACTTTAAGGCACGTACGAACCTCCCTTTGTCATGCCTGTTCCACAAGCAACATCTATTCTCACACCGGCTTTGAAACATGAATAAAATCTTGTTGGAATAAATATGTAAAATTTATGCAATCACAGATGCATAAAGGTTACAGTAGTTAGCCTAAAATGTTATAGTTTAACCATAGTTTACAACCATATAATCTCTCTAAAGTACAATCTACGGATAGCTATCACCATCTAGCATTTCACCTAACATATATACTGCATTTAGCATACACTGACAGTTGCAGTACCAATACTGCAACTAAATAATTGTACATATTGTAAATATTTTCACCTGTATTTCAAACATAGATTTTGTAGCCTAAGTGTAATGGATCTGATGATGATCGCTTGACGATCGAAACTGGTCATCCTAGTGTTTTATTAATCTCAGGTAATTTATTTCAGGATTAGGGCATAACCCATCTCTTTTGGGTACATTCGTGTTGACCGACTGAAAAGCACTAAACTCTTGTTTACTAAGGCAACACTGAAAATATGGCTTCAAACACCACAATGTCTTTCTTTAATATATTTCTCATAAACTGTTATACTTCATGTTTGTTAATTATGTCACTAAATAATTATAACCAGATCTGTCTAATACGTTATCAGATCGTGACTTAACATGGATCTCCAAATAAGATCTTTAAGAATCGCATTCTCTAAAATAAACTTCTGTAGGCCTATAACATTCTTGGAACAAATTTCCATTATTATCATCGTTGTCAAAGAACGATATAATACAATTCCAAACTGACAAAATGTGATCTAAACACATGTACACTTGACCCTAAAAATATTCTGAACTAAACGGTAAAATCTCCTCATTCAAATTTCGAAAGTCGCAAAATTCAAAAAAAATTAAATAACAATTCTAAATTGTCAAAATCGACGAAAATCGAGAATAAACATCCACATCACGTAGTTATGAAAATATAACATCGAAAACTATAACAATATTATGAAAACGTAGAAAAATGCCATTAATAAAAAGTTGTCAGATATTCTCAAAGATGTCTACAATTCTACAAAATGGGATATATCGTTGGTCATGAGACTACCTTGTGTTGCGTTATAGATAACTAGAAGTGGGCTTTCTTCGCTATCCCTCAGAAACGGATTGTTTCTGATAGCTCGAAATTCCAAGAAGTCGTGTGGGCCTCTTCGATCTCCTACAGAAGTTTCCATGCGGTCAGGTACGGGATTCGAAATCGAACATCTTCGTGCGGCCGTCCTTTCTGCTAGGCTATCTTCTTGTGTGAGATTGGAAACCCTTTCTCTCTTGATGGCACTGGGATCAACCCTAGCCGCCCTCGTTCGTGAAATTCTTCTGTCTTCTTACGCCAAAGTTCTGATACAAGAATTCGTCATTTTAGGTGGTGAAATGACTTTGTAGATGTAGAATATTTTACATGGGAGAGATGAGATGTTAATCTCCCCCACGATATTGATGTTATGTCATTTTGAATACTCTCGTTGTCATCATAGTTCTGTTCCCATTAACATTTTAGTTCGTCATTACTTCTTCTGTAGATTCAGTCGTATTTTCCTCCCTCAACTTCAGCAATTTCGACATGGTAGAAATATGTAGAATAATTTCAATAAGCTTTAAATATTGATGTATGTCGACTTGATATACATGCACAAACTAAGTTCCTTCGTTCTTATTGCTAATTGCGTGCCGTGTTCATCTTCTTCAAAGATATAATAATCTCTATCAGCTTTGTTCGATTGTCGAGTATTTGGTTGACACGTCCTCTTCTCATGAAGTCGTAATTGTTAAGAGCCTCGATTCTCCTCTCTCATTCCCCTCGTCAATACTCAAGTTAGCGTCACCTTTCAGAACATGTATCTGATTGGTTCCTTATTAGCGATGATGGTAATAATTCTTAATTGAACACTTAATTAGCCGCAATCTATATATATAATACGCTAAGGTGTATGTATCACAAAACTCAATCTCCTAAACCAGAGGGAGTTAGAAGTTGTGGTTTGTACCAAAATCTTCCAAATGATCTCAATAGTACCGGAAAAATCTTGCTTTTCTTGAAAAGTCAACGGAAATATATTTATTTGTTTAAAAGTGTGTTTAAACAAATAAAGTTGAATCTAATAACTTCACGGACAGATTTTCGCTAGGCGACAACGACTAACTCTGTATCGTGATAGTCAAAGCCGCACCAATACTGAACATGACTTGATGGGCAGATTGACCGTCATAAAGTTTGTCGCTAGGTGACAACGACTTACTCTGCATCATGATAGTCCGGTAAAAATTACTAAAGGACATTGACATTGCCCATCTTACAGAATATGGTTGACCTAGGCAACGCCGTGAATAGAAAGTGGAGTGCACATCTTCATCGTAGATTCAGCGACCCCTTCAAATCCATTTTAAATACGTACGCTGTTGGCAACAATTAATTTTATCTACGTGTTCCCCTTCACAGTCAACACAGACTACATGGCCGAAGATATTCTGCGGTAGAAGGCGTCAAGAAACACAAAATCATGACATGGATTTCACAGAAGAAATATACAATGAAGCTAGATAGCAAGCAGAATCGGTGTCGCCAGTTTCTCTCGGGAGTTTCCACTATTAGATCTAGATCTACGAGCTGTGATGGAAGAAGCGTCAGCGCGGTGGACAAGGTGTAATAGGGAGAATGCCAGTAGTTAGTATGCACGATAGAGAAAGATACTTCTTGCGAATGCTGCTAATAAGAGTAAAGGGTGCCAAAGGTTTTGATAGTGTCAGGACAGTCAATGGAGTTCTATGCAATACTTTCCAGGAAAAATGGAAAAAACTTGGACTTCTTCAAGGAGATAAAATTTGGCATGATACTATGAGGCAAATCACTCTCTTAGTCGCTTACAAATGTTATTTGTCAGTATCAGTGTTATCGGAGAACCAGAAAATGTTCCCGAGCTTTGGGACCAACATAAAGAAGCAATGTCTGAATATTTTGTACGCAGATACTCTGAAGAAAGTGGCCCACAGTATGCACTCATTGAAATCAATGGCCTCCTTCACACCTACGGTTTATATCTTAAGAAACTTAACTTGCCAGAAGTAAAACTACACGTTAACGGTTCAGGAATGCATTTGTTTGATGTTTTAGAAGAGCAATCTAGGGCTATCAGCAACAGACAAAAGCTTAATGAGACGCAACCACAGATTGGCGCAACTAAGGGTTGCAGATTCGATCTTTAATGCCTTATATGGAAACCCGGAAGAAACATTAAAACAGAACTGTTTCTATTCATAATGTTGAATTTTGGGCTTATGCCGTGTTTTATTATACTAAAATTCGACGCGTTTCGAAAGAAACCATGTCTTTCATCGTCAGGAATAATCTGGAATACGACAATGTTGCTAAGAGAAAGCAACGAAGAACATATAGAAGGTGCCCAAAGATGGACGCCATTATAGCCCCGTGTTAGGGACAACGGAAAGCAGCAGTGAATTACTTTCTCAGGGTTCTGATAATAGGTAGCCAGGATTCACTGAGATTGTAGCCGGTGTCGCGGTTGAAATTATCTGGGTGTTTACGTATTTCAACCGCCTCCCTGATGATTCTGGGACGATATTGCTTTATACGGGCAAGAACATCCACTCCTTGGAACATGACATCATGGCCAGGTGTTAAAGCATGATCGGCAACAGCTGATTTATCAGGTTGAATGAGCCTGATACATCTATTATGTTCCTTAATGCGAGTGAATATTGTTCTCGAGGTCTGCCCGATGTAAACCTTGCCACAAGTACAGGGAACTCTGTAGATACCCGGTTGTTGCAATTTAGGCAAACTGTCCTTAGTTGGTCGCAGAAGTTGCCTAATCTTAACGGAAGTTCCAAATACAGTCCGTATGTTGTACCGACGTAGGATTTTAGCAATACGATCCGTTGTGTTATGTATGTACGGAAGGTAAGCAGTTCCTCTTACATCTCTTTTCTCAACTGACGTCCTATTATTATTTGTTGGTTTCAGAACCGTAGAAATCAAAGCCTTGCTATAACCGTTGCTCTCAAAGGTGGTTCGCAGGGTGTTAATTTCTTCTTGTAAAGAAGACACTTCACAAATCCTCCTAGCCCTGGTAGTTAGAGTTGTAAGGATACCATGTTTCTGGGCAGGGTGATGGTGAGAACTTGCGTGGAGATATCTATTGGTGTGTGTTGGCTTACGAAAAACGCTGTGTCCTAAAGATCCATCCTCTTTCTTGGTGACGAGAACATCTAAAAAAGGTATTTTGCCGTCAGATTCCTTTTCCATGGTGAAACAAATAGAAGGGTGCTGGAGATTAAGGTGATCCAGGAAATGGCTAAGATTTTCCTCACCTTCCGTCCAAACAACGAACGTATCATCCACATAACGCCACCAGATCTTCGGTTTGAAAGGAGCCGACGACAAAGCTTTCTCTTCAAAGTTCTCCATGAAGAAATTAGCCACAACAGGAGAGAGAGGACTACCCATGGCCACACCATCAGTCTGCTCATAAAAATTCCCATTCCATAGAAAGTAGGAGGAGGTCATGCAGTGATAAAAAAAAGTCTTGTGATGTCTTCAGGAAAAAGGCCATTAATGAGAGACATAACACCATCAATAGGTACTCTCGTAAACAGAGACACCACGTCGAGACTCACTAGAATATCACCCGGCTGAAGTGTTATAGCTTTTAACTTTTCCACGAAGTGTGTGGAATCCTTAATGTACGAAGGCGTGTTACCCAGAAGCGGCTGAAGTAGTCTACCTAAGTATTTGGAAAGGGCATATGTAGGAGAACCAATCGTACTAACAATAGGTCTAAGAAGAACATCTTCCTTATGTATTTTAGGAAGACCATAGAGTCTCGGAGGAATAGCATCCCCTGGAAGGAGAGTCTTCGCTGCATCCGCTGGAATAGATGATTGCTTGATCAATTTGACGGTGACATTTGAGTAGCGAGTAGTAGGATCACGACTATTAATCCTATATACAGGATCTGATAACAAAGACGAGATCTTGGAATCATAATCAACCTTATCCAATACCACTGTCGCGTTACCCTTGTCAGCGGGGAGAACGATAATATCAGAATTGTCCCTTAGATCTTTAAGTGCCCGGCTTTCGCCTTGTTTTAAGTTGGTGTTAGGTGGCTTAGCGGTCTTGAGAACTCGGGAACATTCTTGCCTGGCTTCCTCGGCCTCTTCAGGTGTGAGGTGATGTACCGAGGATTCTACGGATGTTATAAGTTCTTCAATAGGAATTCTTCTAGGCGCTACCGCAAAATTGAGACCTTTAGCGAGAACTGCCTGTTGGGTATCACTTAGGGGCTTGCTGGACAAATTTACGACAACCTTGTTAGCATCAAGTCTAATGGCTTGAGATTTCTGCAACTGACATAACCTATCATATTTGGAAATATGTCTGTCCCTCACCTGATCTAGAACGCTGTTAGCTTGCACTGAAGAAATACGATCAAAGATCTTCCATAATTCCTCACTTACGAAGTTTGAGAGGCGTAGATGTAGCTATAGTAACTCCCTCGAAATAAAATCCAACTGCTTACGAGTATGCTGTATCCTCTCTATCAATAACGCCTTGCTAGCACGACGATAGATTCTATTTGCCTTAGGTGTTCTGAAGACATGCTTCAACATAACAAAACTCGGTAGAATATCATGATCCCGGCATCTTAGGAGAAAAGCGAGTGAAGAGATAAGACACACCTTCTTGCGTCGTAACCTACTAAATCTAGACATCAGTCGGAAAATATCCTCCCCATAGAGGTTTCTAATATTGTCATTTAGACTTTCACGGCCCGTGTTATTATTCATAATGTTGAATTTTGGGCTTATGCCGTGTTTTATTATGCTAAAATTCGACGCGTTTCGAAAGAAACCATGTCTTTCATCGTCAGGAATAATCTGGAATACGACAATGTTGCTAAGAGAAAGCAACGAAGAACATATAGAAGGTGCCCAAAGATGGACGCCATTATAGCCCCATGTTAGGGACAACGGAAAGCAGCAGTGAATTACTTTCTCAGGGTTCTGATAATAGGTAGCCAGGATTCACTGAGATTGTAGCCGGTGTCGCGGTTGAAATTATCTGGGTGTTTACGTATTTCAACCGCCTCCCTGATGATTCTGGGACGATATTGCTTTATACGGGCAAGAACATCCACTCCTTGGAAAATGACATCATGGCCAGGTGTTAAAGCATGATCGGCAACAGCTGATTTATCAGGTTGAATGAGCCTGATACATCTATTATGTTCCTTAATGCGAGTGCATATTGTTCTCGAGGTCTGCCCGATGTAAACCTTGCCATAAGTACAGGGAACTCTGTAGATACCCGGTTGTTGCAATTTAGGCAAACTGTCCTTAGTTGGTCGCAGAAGTTGCCTAATCTTAACGGAAGTTCCAAATATAGTCCGTATGTTGTACCGACGTAGGATTTTAGCAATACGATCCGTGGTGTTATGTATGTACGGAAGGTAAGCAATTCCTCTTACATCTCTTTTCTCAACTGACGTCCTATTATTATTTGTTGGTTTCAGAACCGTAGAAATCAAAGCCTTGCTATAACCGTTGCTCTCAAAGGTGACAATATTAGAAACCTCTATGGGGAGGGTATTTTCCGACTGATGTCTAGATTTAGTAGGTTACGACGCAAGAAGGTGTGTCTTATCTCTTCACTCGCTTTTCTCCTAAGATGCCGGGATCATGATATTCTACCGAGTTTTGTTACGTTGAAGCATTCCTTCAGAACACCTAAGGCAACTAGAATCTATCGTCGTGCAAGCAAGGCGTTATTGATAGAGAGGATACAGCATACTCGTAAGCAGTTGGATTTTATTTCGAGGGAGTTACTACAGCTACATCTACGCCTCTCAAACTTCGTAAGTGAGGAATTATGGAAGATCTTTGATCGTATTTCTTCAGTGCTAGCTAACAGCGTTCTAGATCAGGTGAGGGACAGACATATTTCCAAATATGATAGGTTATGTCAGTTGCAGAAATCTCAAGCCATTAGACTTGATGCTAACAAGGTTGTCGTAAATTTGTCCAGCAAGCCCCTAAGTGATACCCAACAGGCAGTTCTCGCTAAAGGTCTCAATTTTGCGGTAGCGCCTAGAAGAATTCCTATTGAAGAACTTATAACATCCGTAGAATCCTCGGTACATCACCTCACACCTGAAGAGGCCGAGGAAGCCAGGCAAGAATGTTCCCGAGTTCTCAAGGCCGCTAAGCCACCTAACACCAACTTAAAACAAGGCGAAAGCCGGGCACTTAAAGATCTAAGGGACAATTCTGATATTATCGTTCTCCCCGCTGACAAGGGTAACGCGACAGTGGTATTGGATAAGGTTGATTATGATTCCAAGATCTCGTCTTTGTTATCAGATCCTGTATATAGGATTAATAGTCGTGATCCTACTACTCGCTACTCAAATGTCACCGTCAAATTGATCAAGCAATCATCTATTCCAGCGGATGCAGCGAAGACTCTCCTTCCAGGGGATGCTATTCCTCCGAGACTCTATGGTCTTCCTAAAATACATAAGGAAGATGTTCTTCTTAGACCTATTGTTAGTACGATTGGTTCTCCTACATATGCCCTTTCCAAATACTTAGGTAGACTACTTCAGCCGCTTCTGGGTAACACGCCTTCGTACATTAAGGATTCCACACACTTCGTGGAAAAGTTAAAAGCTATAACACTTCAGCCGGGTGATATTCTAGTGAGTCTCGACGTGGTGTCTCTGTTTACGAGAGTACCTATTGATGGTGTTATGTCTCTCATTAATGGCCTTTTTCCTGAAGACATCACAAGACTTTTTTATCACTGCATGACCTCCTCCTACTTTCTATGGAATGGGAATTTTTATGAGCAGACTGATGGTGTGGCCATGGGTAGTCCTCTCTCTTCTTTTGTGGCTAATTTCTTCATGGAGAACTTTGAAGAGAAAGCTTTGTCGTCGGCTCCTTTCAAACCGAAGATCTGGTGGCGTTATGTGGATGACACGTTCGTTGTTTGGACGGAAGGTGAGGAAAATCTTAGCCATTTCCTGGATCACCTTAATCTCCAGCACCCTTCTATTTGTTTCACCATGGAAAAGGAATCTGACGGCAAAATACCTTTTTTAGATGTTCTCGTCACCAAGAAAGAGGATGGATCTTTAGGACACAGCGTTTTTCGTAAGCCAACACACACCAATAGATATCTCCACGCAAGTTCTCACCATCACCCTGCCCAGAAACATGGTATCCTTACAACTCTAACTACCAGGGCTAGGAGGATTTGTGAAGTGTCTTCTTTACAAGAAGAAATTAACACCCTGCGAACCACCTTTGAGAGCAACGGTTATAGCAAGGCTTTGATTTCTACGGTTCTGAAACCAACAAATAATAATAGGACGTCAGTTGAGAAAAGAGATGTAAGAGGAACTGCTTACCTTCCGTACATACATAACACAACGGATCGTATTGCTAAAATCCTACGTCGGTACAACATACGGACTGTATTTGGAACTTCCGTTAAGATTAGGCAACTTCTGCGACCAACTAAGGACAGTTTGCCTAAATTGCAACAACCGGGTATCTACAGAGTTCCCTGTACTTGTGGCAAGGTTTACATCGGGCAGACCTCGAGAACAATATGCACTCGCATTAAGGAACATAATAGATGTATCAGGCTCATTCAACCTGATAAATCAGCTGTTGCCGATCATGCTTTAACACCTGGCCATGATGTCATGTTCCAAGGAGTGGGTGTTCTTGCCCGTATAAAGCAATATCGTCCCAGAATCATCAGGGAGGCGGTTGAAATACGTAAACACCCAGATAATTTCAACCGCGACACCGGCTACAATCTCAGTGAATCCTGGCTACCTATTATCAGAACCCTGAGAAAGTAATTCACTGCTGCTTTCCGTTGTCCCTAACATGGGGCTATAATGGCGTCCATCTTTGGGCACCTTCTATATGTTCTTCGTTGCTTTCTCTTAGCAACATTGTCGTATTCCAGATTATTCCTGACGATGAAAGACATGGTTTCTTTCGAAACGCGTCGAATTTTAGTATAATAAAACACGGCATAAGCCCAAAATTCAACATTATGAATAATAACACGGGCCGTGAAAGTCTAAATGACAATATCAGAACTGTTTCTATTTAGATGGACCGGCAGAAACTGGTAAAACATTTGTTTACTCTACATTGTTACATATAATCAGAGCGAAAGGAGATTAAACTACTCCAGTAGCGTCTACAGGAATTGCCGCTACACTTCTACAAGGAGGACGAACTGCCCATTCTGTCTTAAAAATCCCTCTGATTCTCAATTCCAATTCTACGTGCAACGTTACGCCAAACACACCAGAAGCAACGGCCCTGTTGAATACAAAATTAATTATTGGGAATGAAGCACCAATGACGCATGTGTACGCATTTTAACTGTGGACAGACTTCTCAAATATCTGGCCAACTGTACTGAAGCATTCGGTGGTAAAGTCATCTTACTGGGTGGTGATTTTCGTCAAGTCATTCCTGTCATACTGAGAGGATCACTTTCTTTGACAGTTGCTAGCTGTTTGAAGCGGCATAGCCTCTGAAATAAATTCCATGCACTTAAACTCACCCAGAACATGCGCGCTTTAAATTCTGAAAAAGAATGTTCAACATGGCTTTTAGAGATAGGAGAAGGCAAGATTGGGGCAGAAGTTACGGTACCATCTACATGCTATCCACAAATACAAGATCCAATTGAACAGATGTACGGTGATTTTGATTTTACTGCTGTCACCCCACAGGAGCTTAAAGGAAGAACTATTCTTACGGTCGCCAATGAAGCATCGCTTGAACTGAACAATCGAGTACTTCAGCGTTTACCTGGAGATGAGGTAGTCTACGAGTGTAGACTGTATTGTGAGTGAGCATGCGCAAGATCACTTGGCTTACCCTGAATAATTTTTGAACAGTCTGACACCAACTGACATGCCTCCACACTAACTTAGACTTAAGAAAGGTGCTATCATTATGTCATTAAGAAATATTCTACCCTCAAAAGAGGTCTGCAATGGGACAAGGCTAATAGTTAACGGATTACAACGTAATATCGTAGAGGCAACTAATATAGATTCTGATAAGAGAGAAATCGTTTTCATACCCAGGATAACCCTTATTCCCTCTGATACGAACATGCCTTTTAAATTTAAAAGAAGGCAATTCCCAGTACGTTTGGCTTTCTTAATGACAATAAATAAATCTCAGAGTCAGACTTTCGATAAAATCTGCCTTTACTTGGCATAAACCGTCTTCACTCATGGACAGCTTTACGTAGCCCTTTCATGGGGAAGATCGTTTAGCTTGCTATCGGTTGTGTCAACAAGTAACAAAATAACCAACTGTGTGTTTAGAGAAATTTATGATAGATACATTCAAAACGTATCTTAACAAAACCATTATCTTGGAAGAAATGTGATTTTGCTTCTTAAATACAACTCTGTACACCTCACTCGAGAACTACTGTATGTGAAAGAAGTCCTGGTTGTATCCCAAATGTCCTCTGTGAAGTTATCATTTCACAGCCCAGTTGGATCTTTCATTCCTGCACTGGTATCAACATATTAAGTTTGTGAATTTTTTTTTCGTAAATAAATGTAATATTACTAATAGCTCAGGCCGTTCCTTACAAATCACTGTTATTGCGTAAATACTTTACACGGGCTCTGCTAGTGTTAATAAATAGTTCTTATTTATTATTTAATATCTTCCATGATATTACAATGTGTTAAAATCATGCTGGTAATTAGCTATGCGAATTATATTGTTTGCTCTTATCTAAGTAAGGTCGCTTCTCATTGGCTGTTCGACACGCGCCAAACTCGAGTCTCCCCTTCTCCGAACCTCTAGTCACACTTCTTTCGCGTGCGTCTTTCGGCTCGGACCGGAAGTCTTCGAGTATCTCCGTGCATGACAGTTCCATCATTCTTTAGCACTGTGCTGCCTAGTGGTAAGTCGCTCACGTGACTGCGAATAATTTCCTCATTGGTCGGCTCGGTTAACTGGTTAACTCGGCGAGATGTACAAACCAGTTTCGTGGCTTGATTCCAGTATCGCTTTAATTTAACATTGGCCAGTTAGAAAACTTATGAAAATATGAATATTTTCAAGCTTCTCTATACGAGTACAGTACCTAACTTAAGGCCACGGCTGCTTCCCACCCAAATCCTACCTAAACTATTTTTTTTTTTTTTTTTTAGCGTATGGCTTTTAGTGCCGGGAGTGTCCGAGGACATGTTCGGCTCGCCAGTTTTGTAGCTGCTTCGAGACGGACACCCAATGGGTGAGCTACAAGTAGGCTACCGTTGGGGAAGGAAGTTGGAATGTAGGGACGAGGAGTTGGAAGGTAGCGGCTGTGGCCTATAGTTAGGGACCAACCCCGGCATTTGCCTGGAAGGAAGATGGGAAACCACAGAAGACCATCTTCAAGGTTGCCGGCGGGGGGATTCGAACCTCCTCGCCTCCCGGATGTGAGCGACTGCCATCAGTCATGCCGTAACCACCACGGCTAACTCACCCGGTACCTAAACTATAAAATACACACACTAGCACAGACATCACAGGTATAGGTCTGTTGTCTGTTAGGTAGTCAGCCTAGAGGCTGGTTGGATACTCAGAAAGTACAGCCACAGGTTAGGTCAGTAGATACGCACAAAAACAAGGCAACACTATAATGAGGCATACCAGGCAAGATGAGCAGTGAAGTAGTTTGCCATTGCTCTCCTCACTGAGTCAGAACAAAGTACCCACCCTATGAGTAGAATCTTTCACAGTACACACATGCACTGGGTAATCAGACAAATTCTACACAGACCCAAGTACATGCGACTACATGACCACGATGTCGCAAAACCCCTAAAGAATCAACAACTATGTATTGGAAAACCAACAATAATTGTTCATATTGGAAGCAGTGTTTCTGTGCGCGAACAGATTACTTTCATGGCACAACGTCTAATTGTCCGTAAATGAAGAACATTTCTAGCATTGACTGTGAAAAGGTAAGTTCTTTAATGATGAATTCCCGCCGAATCAACCATTTATTACTGTATAATTTGTTGTCGTTACTTCATTTCAGGGGCTTGGGTCATCTTGATCATCAGCACCGTGTATTTGGGTAAGTGTTGAACTTGTCTGTTAACCTGTGTTTCTGTGGTAACTTCTCCACGTTGGAAATCGGTCGCTATACCGTTCAGTGGTTCGTGATTCTAATCCCGACGCGGGGCGGCAATGGTCGTCTTGGCCATGTTTTCCATTGTTTCTTTGTGAACTCCATACACAATAATACAACCTATCTTAAACCTAGACCCAAACAATTAGGCTACATCTCCATTCAGTAATATTAGCACCACAATAGCAGAGCCTATCAAACAGATAGATCATATGTGCAGATATGAAACTATCTGAACGTTCTAAACTCACGAAGATATACAGTGTGCTCGCTTCCCCCTGCGGCCGGACGATTCGTATGCAAACATTAGAGAATCAGATGGTTTTTTTCCCCTCCAGTATCTATGTTCTATGAAGCGACGTGACCATTTAAATGAAACAACGCCTCACCAGAGAAAATTATTAACTACGGATCAACAATGCTGTCAACAATGTAGTGTGAAATCTAATTACAGAAAGTGACGTGTTTTTCATTGTCAAGGGGTCGTAATTCATGGACTACAGTTACTCTGTATGGTTTTAGTTTTACAATTTTAGTAGCCATATGGACTAAGGTCTTCGAAACACTTACTTGCTGTGCAACACGTTTTAGAGACTTATTCGGAGAGCGAGTGAATGATGCATTAATTTCAACGAGTTTTTCCTTCGTCAGGACCCTTCTCTTTGGCATAGGACAAGCAGCGTGTAGAGTTCCCCTTGTCCGTAATTTATTAACAAAAAGCCTGACAGTCTCTCTATTTGGAATTAGACCGGTAGAGAATTTGTCTTGAAATTGCCTACACGCCGGTCTGCAAGACTTCGTTTTTATATACGTGCCATACAAGAATACTCTTCGTTCAAGCGGGAATTTCTCGTAATTTGCCATATAAATGGATTTTACAATACGCCTATGACACGTCTCATAGCCTGGTTGGTTGGTTCCTCAGTTTAGGGGCTGCGACAACGTGGTCATGTAGCCCCGTGTACTTTGGGTGTGTGCAGTGGCGTATACTGGTCTGAAGATCTGGGCTACCACTGAGCTTAATATTACACAAATGATGCTTTTGAACTGCCGTGCGAAAAAAAACCTTCCTTTCACGGCTAAATAACAAACACGGCCAGCAATACAATTTAGACAGTTTAGAACTGCCAGATAACCTATTCCACCTAGCATGTAGATGATGTGAAATGGCGTGTGTACATTGGCACACAATTGCAGTTCAGGTCATATGTATAATATGAACTTTCTCACTGTATAGACGACGGCAGAAAGGAACTTCTAACAAACTCTCTATTATACAGTCATTGGCATTTAATGTCCCCGCATGTGTTAGTTCCATAATTGTCTTACAAAATCACAACTGGCACAGTTAAAACAAAACACTACATAAAGATTATTCAGCATACACACATTTAAATAAATCACACATCGAAAATACTACAACTTCTAAAACATATTCACATATATGCGCGCGATAATGTATATTTATTGTAGGCTATTTGTTCCTTTAAACGCTTTTAACTTCAAAGAAACCACTGGTACTCAATTAAATTAGCCTCTGGCTGCGCGAGCCAGCGGCGTGTGGTCCAGGTATGCGGTGCGACTAAGCGCTCCTTAGCCTGGGGTTTAACTTGAATCGGGGTTAAAAATTGGCGGATTCTTGCTTGGTTTCAAGTTGTTAAGCGAATAATTTTTATTTGATGTTGTGTATGCAATCATTTAAATATTTGGTAGTTTGATGTTATTTTGCGTGGTATAAATATGTTAGTACCTATTTCGCTCCGTGTTACTCAGACCATCGCCGCTCCAAGCTGTGTTTATTCTTGTTAGGCGCTGTCCAGTATGGTAAGAAACCGCTGGCCGTAGCGGCAACTCACTCGCTATAAGTGAGGGGCCAGCACGGAACAAGGGAGGGTGCGGAGAGATGGGGATAGCGGCGTAAGGCTGCCGCTTTCTCGGTCGGTTTCTGCTGCGTTGCCGCGTTGACTACCCACTAACCATTATTTCTTTCGATAAAGAAGAATGTGCATGAAAGTCACGATTGTTTGAATGCTTTGTTGAACCAGTAATAAAGTGTTATTTATTTTTAATGTAATTTTCTTGGGCTACCGCCGGTAGCCCCGGTAGCCCTAAGAATACGCCCCTGGGTGTGTGTAGAATCTGTCTGATAACCAGTGTTAATTGTGATGGCTGTATTAGAGTGTGTATCTGTTTTAATTCAAGTAAGGACTACAGGCATTGAATTTCTTCAAGTAGTTCCTACTTTTGCCACCAAACGCCACCGTCAACGACCAACTAGTTCAGAACTTAGTTACCAGATGCCACCGCAGTCGGCTCTTGACGACGAACGTAGGAACCTAAGAGCGTTAGTCAGATGTTTAACCTATATAATTTAGCTTCACACAGGTGTAATTAGTTGAAGGTTCTTTAACATGCCATAAATCTATGACATGGGACCGCCGGCTTTACTTCCCCTCCGAAGGAAGGCATACTGAGGGATTTTAACGCTCTTAAAAATCCGACGACTTCGGCCGGGTTTGAACCCGCGATCTAGGGCATAGAAGCTCAGGATCTATAGCCTACACTGCACTACGTTTTATACACTGTAAAGAAAAACGAAACGTCTTCTACACTGCACAGGCAATCGTTAACTGCGTAAGCTGACTGTTTTTCTATATTGTTATTGTTTTAAGGGGCGGAACAGCTAGGTCATCTGCCCCTTGACTGTTTTACGGAAACCACCATTGTTGCATTACTGCTGCCCGCTCCGCCGGGGGAAGTGAACGAATCGCCCGGTCGCAGCACTGTAATAGGAACTTGCAAACCATGGTTGTGGAAACAATATCATTGGTCCACCACTGTTCCAAATAAGATGGCTGACGCAAGTACTAGATGCTGATGGCCTAGATGTCCCTAATTTCTAAAAGAAACTACAAAACGTGCTATACTCACAGAGGTAGACTAGGAACTTGCGAGCCGTGGTGGTGGAGACAATGCCATTGGCCCGAGCGTGGTCCACCACCATTCCAAACAAGATGGCTGCCATAAATTGACCCAAGTGTGGCAAGACGGAGAGCACGCGATCCTGTGCATAGAACATGCTGTTAAACGTGAGCCAAATATATCCTTTCAACATACTGTAACTAAAGGTGCATCCCCCACACTCGTAAGTCCTGTGTCCCCTGCAGTTTATGTACCCAGCCTAATGTGGTGTACGTATCCAGAGTTGCCAACGATCTTACAAGGGAATATCGAGAACGTAAATGCCGATCTCGCTGAAACCTTGAATATATTTTGGTCAAATCACTGGAAATATATGAGTGCAATTTATCCCCAATTCCCTAGAGTTCCATATAGGGTGAAATTATACGCAGTGTAATATACCGAAAGATTCATAGCTCACAAGATAATGCAGAGTTACAAAATGACCTCAACCTGGTCCATAAATGGGCGGTTGACAACAAAATATTAAGATAGATACGACTAAATGCAGTTTCATGACAATATGATCATGATAATTCTTGTTTTAAGGGTCCTAACATCTAGGTTATCGGCCTCTAATGAAATGAAATGGTATGAAATGAAAGGATGAAGACAAAAACAGTCTACTGCCAGAGATGAAACGAAAAATGATTTTTACATAACAGACAGTGAGCCCCAACAATTAAGCCTTATTTGAATAAAAATAGTAAAAGGGGGATGGTAAAAAACAATAAAACATATGGCATAGTGAACAATATAATAGATGAACGCAATAAAAACATAAAACAGACTAAACTGAATTAAAAGTCATAATTTACATTAAAACATACAAATGTAACCACTCTCCCTCATGAACCAGATGACGAGGTCTGCTGACGGCCCGTCATCATGGAGAATACGGGAGAATAAGGCAGTTTGAGAGTCATGTGCAGATCAGCCAGGTCCAGAATGTGTGCCACGGTAAAATGGGCGCCGAAAATACACACAGGTGGGGTCTTCTTTCTTTAGCAAGTGGGAATGCGTAGCAATCCCATGGCCGATCCAGAGTCGACAGAGTACCACAGCTTCCTTCCGGATAGATCGGAAGGAATATTTCCACACCTTTGTTGTCTCCTTGATGCTCTCAGTTTACATTTTATAAATGACTCAAGGTGGTTCCGTATTGATATGTTAGAATAGTTATTAACAAGAAATGAACATCTGCCTGATTCAATACTATACAGATAAAATTAATTATTGAACTTGTTTACAGTACATGTTTCTGGGATTAATTATATTTTATCCCCTTCATCAGCTGTTGAAAAAACAAGAAACAAAGCGTAGCACAGTAATAATGTACGTGCTTAAAACCTAATATGGTGCGCCATAAAATTTAGGGTATAAGAATAGAATAAAATGAAGAGAAACAGATGGTGACGGTGATCAGCTGCTCATGACAAATAGTAGTTCCCTGAAATGGTAGATATGTAACACCAATACTTCACCAATCCGTGTAGCTCTATAACCAATGAAGAGCCTGTATGCTTATATCCAAATATAGCCTTTCAAAACAAAGCGGCTTTAAGAAACCCGACGTGATGGAAAGTGATCATAGGTTAGTTTAAAGCATATGGTGTCTGAAAGAAAGCAATGGAAAAACAGATAAAATTAAACCAGTAACAAAGATGAAAAATATATAAAAATCATTATGCAAATCTAATTTAAACGACATTGAAAGAATATAAATCAAATACATATGATAAACTTACATGTGGTTAGGACAACGTTACATTTAGAAAGTGATTTGTCTATTGTTTGAAATTTTATGGGCGTAGCATAGTCCAAAGCTCAAATAGAAGGTATAGTAGGAAATTAAATAACGTCAGTGCTAGTTCTGAAAAAGGACGTAGATACGAAAGGAGCGTTACTCTGAAAAGATGAACTTTGGGAAGAAGAAAACGTACAAAGTGGAAGAATTAAAACTAGAAAATGTAATGAAAAAACAATTATTAGGGGACTGTACTAGCGGTAATAGTGTTTAATAAAAGTATGTAATGATGTATAAAATATTTATAATAGAAAAATTTATATTAAAACATTTAAGGGGGTTTAATATTGGATTTAATTGTTTTTTCATTACATTTTCTAATTTTAATTCTTCCACTTTGTACGTTTTCTTCTTCCCATAAGTTCATCTTTTCAGAGTAACGCTCCATTCGTATCTACGTCCTTTTCCAGAACTAGCACTGACGTTATTTCATTTCCTACTACCTTCTATTTGAGCTTTGGACTATGATACGCCCATAAAATTTCAAATAATAGACAAATCACTTTCTAAATGTAACGTTGTCCTAACCACATGTAAGTTTATCATATGTAATTGATTTATATTCTTTCAATGTCGTTTAAATTAGATTTGCATAATGATTTTTATATATTTTTCATCTTTGTCACTGGTTTAATTTGAACTGTTTTTCCATTGCTTTCTTTCAGACACCATATGCTTTAAACTAACCTATGATCACTTTCCATCACGTCGGGTTTCTTAAAGCCGCTTTGTTTTGAAAGGCTATATTTGGATATAAGCATACAGGCTCTTCGTTGGTTATAGAGCTACACGGATTGGTGAAGTATTGCTGTTACATATCTACCATTTCAAGGAACTACTATTTGTCATGAGCAGCTGATCACCGTCACCATCTGTTCCTCTTCATTTTATTCTATTCTTATACCCTAAATTTTATGGTGCACCATATTAGGTTTTAAACACGTGCATTATTACTGTGCTACGCTTTGTTTCTTGTTTTTTCAACAGATGATGAAGGGGATAACATATAATTAATCCCCGAAACATGTACTGTAAACAAGTTCAATAATTAATTTTATCTGTATAGTATTGATTCAGGCAGATGTTCATTTCTTGTTAATAACTAGCCTCTCAGTTTGTCAGGCAGACGTGGCATGCCTTTCATTCTTTCATTAATCGTGGTATTGATAATTGGAACTTACCCATACCTGCCACAGTCTAAGAGCCTTTCCACAAACATGTGTAGAGAAGACTGGAATGTTGTGTAAATACTTCGATGTAGATAGGCCTACTATAGTCTCCAAAACGCGACTTGTGTACACTAAAGTTATTTGATATTATTGTAGGTAATTTTCTGTAATTGTACTATTTGACACCGCGGAATTACCCCCATTTGCAAATAAAGTAAATGACTGAATGAAGCAGGACATGTGGGTTGTGATAGCTCTAAACCTTAAATAACTTCTGTTGGGCGCCACTCATTACTATAATGAGAAAATGTAGAATACAAAAGACAGTATTCCCGGGTAGCAGGACAATAAGCTTGTTTTTACAGCAATTCACATTACCCTCCCCTTTCCTATAATCAGATGACTTAACAAGTAGTTCCGTGAAGAACTATACAGCCTATTTTCATATATCCTACTCATGTTAATTGCCTCTATCAACATACAAAATTTCAGTTTAATTGCTGTAACAGATTCGTAGATATTGAGAACCGTCTAAATATTTCAGATGGTCGCCAGGTTGGATTTTTATATTTGTACTATTACATTAAGATTATTGTGTACGTGTGGTATTCAAACTTCAATCGCATGATTAGAACACATGAAGTAAAAACGAGATTTTGAAATTACGCACAGCAGCCATCTTGTGATTATGCAAACAATTGAAATAAATTAGATGCCAGTGGATCAACATTTGTATAAGCATTTAACGTGCAACGTTTCACGGCACTCGGATAGTTAATTCGCGAGAAACGTCCATTCAAATATGTATACTTCGCGTCGCCGCCATGTTGGATTTGTGCTCACCAGGTTACTCAAAGTCCTATAGGTGAACATATGTTCATAGTATCTATGAACATTTAAAAAAATCTGGTTGCTGTAAAAGATTCATAGATATTGAGAACCGTCTAAATATATCGGAAGCTCGCCATTTAGGATTGTTATATGTATAGGCCATAGAGTTATGTACCATTCAAGGACAATTATTGCCTAGGTTCATTATTCAAACTTTTACTTCGATCGCATGATTACGACACAAGAAATAAAAACATAATTTTAAAATTTCGCACAGCCGCCATCTTGAGGTTATGTAAACAATTGAATTAAATTAGATGGCAGTGCATTACAATCTGCAAAATCATTTACTGTACCACATGTCACTGCGCTCAGAGAGTTAAATCACGAGAAAAGTCTATTAAAATATTTCAAATTCGCTTGGTCGCCATGTTCGTTTAGTACTTTACAGGTTTATAAAATATACACAGGTAAACTTGTATCAGTACCCTTTATCACCGTACAAAATTGCAGGGTGATATCTGTAATTGTTTCGGAGATATAGAATGTCAGTGAAATATTTCGCACAGCCGCCATTTTTAGGTTATGTATACAATTGAACAAAATTAGACTCCAGTGCTTTACAATGTGTATAAACAATTGCTGTACCCAGTTTCATTACGTTTGGGTAGTTAAATCGCGAGAAAAGTCTATTTAAAAGTCTCAAATTCGCTTGGCCGTCATGTTGGTTTTGTAGTCACCAGGTTTCTGAAAGTTTCATAGGTGAACTTCTAGTAGTACCCTTTATCACCGTACACAATTTCAGGGCGATATCGGTAATAGTTTCGGAGATATTGAATGCTAGTGAAATATTTCGCACAGCCGCCATGTTGGATTGGTGAGACGTAACAAAATTTGAAGGGCACGGTCGAGGTCGCCAGGAATAGTGCTATGAACTTACCGAGTTTCATTGATATCGCTCCAGTCGTTTAGATTTTATTAGGGACACACACACACACACACACATACACTGTAACGTGTTTTTCGAGGGGTTTTTATGCCACTGGCATAAGTCAGTAGGAAGCCATTCTATATTTATTTACGCGGCAAATTGTTCAGCCAAGAGAATTTTCATGTTAATTTATTATTATTATTAATTTATTATAATTATATTAAGATATTTTCGGAGCATTTTATAAAAATTATAAGCATACAGATAGGTTTTCTATGTCTTAGAAAACGCTATCAAGCAAATTATTACGAACGACAATATCATAGAAAGTTATGTGATTACGGAATTTAACGGAGTTTCGTCAGTTAGGGTATATCGAGAAACGTGACTCACTGGGAATTCAAGTACACGCTTAATCTTGTCGGGAAGTATTACGCAAGCGGGGTTGCAGCGTCAAGAAAAGGCGGATAGTTGGAACGGAACCCTCCCGCCGAGTGTAATGAGCCAGAGGAGGGGAGTATAGCGCGTGGGGTGCAGCCAATCAGTGGAGAACACGTGAGCTAGAAGTCGGGACTGGAGAGGGGAGCCGACGTGTGGATATATCGTTCGACGCGCCGTGGAAGGAGAACAATCTGTGTACAACTTGCCGAGTATGGTTATACGCGGGGGTCGCACCGATGTTCCGTGGAACGAGGACTATCTGTGTAGAACTTAACGAGTACGGTTGCACGCAGGAGTCGCTCCGATGTTCCGTGGAGTGGAGGACTAACTTTTGTAAAACCTAACCAGTGTGGTTGTACGAGTGTTTGGGTCCGATGTACGGACCATAGAATTATCTAATCTACCAGGATATCATCAAATATCGACAAAGATGACGACGTCCAGGAGACTGTGGGAAGCTCACAGCATCATCCAGTACGAGGGAAAGGCTTCGGCCATTTCCAGTGGTAAGCGCGAATGACGCAGATATACGCAATCTCTCATTTCTCTTTGTTTGATATTTCATATTTCTATAACTTCATAGCTTGGGAATAAGAGTAAAATCAATAATTTATCAGACTCCGTTTTCACGAAATTTTCTATCGGTAATATTAAAATCGCAACGCTCCAATTTAAATTTTATACTTATTATTATTATTAATTTTGCTATACTTGTTTTATATAATAAATTCATTTCTTTTACAATGCAATCTTTGCTTTCAGTAGGTAGCATTAGATATAGACCAATTCCTTCTCCTGATACAATTGTTTGTTGGGTTAATGATCAAATCATACCACGATCTGAGTGAATAGATTCTTGAAGGTGTTCTACCAGAGCTAGACGTTGTTAAATACAAATTTAGATTTCAGCACTGCGTTGAGGTCTTGGCGCCCATTAAAACAACATAACTTAGGCAAAGGTAAACAGTTACATTTATCACCCAACAGTTAGGGGCAGTCAAACTGTTACATTTGTCGCTCAACGTGAGAGCGAAACTGCTACACTTGTCGCTACCAACATAGGGCTAGCAAAACTGCTACAAACGGCGCCCAACGTGGGGATGAAAACTTAATAACATTTGTGGAAGGAGAAGGGTATATATTTCTGTGCCTGTATTTTGGGGGTTATTTGTCTGTATCAGTGTATATCATTATGGGGGATAAGAAAGAAAGAAAGACAGATGAGGTTACGTAGTGGTCATCAACTGGAGAGTGATGATACGAGCAGTATGTCGAGTGATGGTAGTACCGGGGTAGCGGAGGTAAATCCCGATACTGAAACAGGGAGTGTAGGCGGCCAACCAGAATTAAAAACTTTACTTCTCGAGTTCATGTATCAGAACAAAGTTAGTAGTGATGCCTTAAATGCAAAATAAGAACAGAATAATGCAAAATTAGAACAAAACTACGCTAAATTAGAACAAAACAGTAGGGAAAATAAAGAAAGTACAGATGCCTTAAACGCCAGATTAGAACAAAACAGTAGGGAAAATAAAGAAAGTACAGACGCTTTAAATGCTAAACTGGAACAAAACAACGCTAAATTAGAACAAAACAGTAGGGAAAATAAAGAAAGTACAGAAGCTTTAAATAAAAAATTAGAACAGAATAATGCAAAATTAGATAAGAACAACCAGGAAATTAGTGTGAAAATGGAGCAGATTAGAGGAGAAATCAGAGGAGTAATGGAAGAGAAGGTTAAAGAGATCATTGCAGATGTAGACAAGAAATTAGGAAAAGTACAGGAGGAGTTAGAAATTAGAATCAGTACACAGGCTGAAAATTTAAAAGAACTAGTGCAACTGGAAACACAGCAGGTCAAAAAGCAATTGGGGGAGAAATTGACAAGATTCAAGTATCAACTAAAGAGGTTAAGGAACAGCTGGGGGGTAGAATTGAGAAAGTCCACTCGCAAATAGTTGCAGAAGTAAATGATTTAAGAGAGAGTAATAGAGAGAGCATTAGCAAGATTGAGGAGAAACAAGCAAAGCTATATGATAAAGTAGAAGAATCAGAAGGAAACATTAAATTAACAGTAAACAGTATTGAGAGGAAGGCTGAGGAGAAAATCGCAGAATTAGAGTTAAAATTAAAAGCTAGGATCAGGCAAGAAAATAGTCAGAATAGGCCAGTTTTTGTGAATAGCACACACAGGGAGGTAGAACTGGGTAAGTTCAGCAATCGACAGGGGTGCCCAATGGAGTTCATGAACACTATAGAAAATAAATTCGGGGAGAGGTTGGAAAATGGTAGTATTGAGTGGTGCCAGGTGGTTGAAATTTTAGAACAAGTGTTTGTGGGGGAAACGAGGAATTGGTTTGCTGTCTACAGAGACAAGTTTACTGATATCAATGATTTTAAAATGAAACTCTGTGAAAAGTTCTGGAATGAGGTTATTCAGTCGCAGCATCGTGAGGGAGTAGTGTGTGGTAAATATAACCCTAAAGGAAGCTCCACCATGACCGAATACTTTTTAGGGCAGGTATTAGTGTGTAAATATCTGGATGGGTTGAAGGAGGAAAGTGATGTGGTATGGTTGCTACTTAGGCACTTTCCCTATAGGATCAAGGAGGCTGCTTGTATCCAGAATGTAAAGACAATATCACAAGTAGAAAATTTGTTAAGCACATTTGATGCACTAGGGAGAGGGGGTTATGAGGACAATTTCAATAGGAACCAGGGTAATAATAATAATAGACCTAATGAAGCCAGGCATCAGGAAGTTCAAGGGAACGGTGGCGAAGGGGCCAACGCTCAAAATAGAAATAATAATAATCAGCTAAATCAGAACAGAGAAAATGGCTATGGTAATCAGTATCAAGGGAGGAACAATGATTTCAGGGGAAATCAAGGGAGGAACAATGATTACAGGGGAAATCAAGGGAGATACAATGATTTCAGGGGAAATCAAGGGAGAAATTATAATGACAATAATTACAACCAGAATAGGGGTCAAGGAAGAGGACAGCATAGTGGTAGTAATATACAGCCAAACAATGACAACACTGCCCAGAACAACCAGACCAGTTCAGTAGTTAGTAGTACTACGGCCAGCTGTAGCGGTTCTTTAAACGCGAACCAGGCTGCGAAGTAAGGTCAGAATCTCAGTCTGTAGCATGCCCTGTCCATACAATTATACAGGAACCCTATGACCTAAATGTAAGAAATGAATTATTACATGAACTAAATGATGAAGGTATTATTCAGGAAGTGGTTAGTAAGAGCCCCATAGTTAAATTTAACGTGTCCGAGGCGTACACAGATGTTTTAATTGATAGTGGTTGTATGAAGAGTTGCATAAGTAGTGCATTTTATGATAAAATGAAAGGAACTGGAGTAAATTTTGAGGAGATGCCAATTAAAAGCACTTTTGTTATCACAGCTGTTGGGAAGAGGTCCAAAGTAATTTCTAAGCAAGTTTTAGTAGACATTAAAATTAATAATCATATAGAAAAGCAGATTTGTCTTGTAATTCCAAATTTAGTATTCAGTGTTATCTTGGGTTCAGAGTGGCTAAGTAGAGTGTCTGGTAACTTATGTTTGATGTAGGGAGTTTGAAATTTAAATGGGGAGATTCTGAAGTAGAAGTAGCGTTCAATGACCATATTCAGAGGAGTAGTATTGTAGGTGTGATTTGTACTTTAAATGAGATATCGCCAGCCGTAGAGCGGGGTTCTCCATGTTTTGTGGGCAGTGTGATTACGAACGGTAGTCTAGAGGACTCGTTACGTGATGCTGCATTTCAGGGAAATGTAGAGGATGAACAGTGTGTTCGGCTCTATGATGTGTTATTGTGTAATAGGAGAGTTTTTGAGGATCGCATTGGTATGGCCAATTGCTATACACATTCATTGAACGTTATTGATAGGTCAGTATTCACAGGACATAGATATCCTGTACCTTTCGCTTATCAAAGTGCAGTTGAGGCACAAATTAACCAGATGCTTGAAGATGGGATTATTGAGCACTCTAACAGTCCGTATGTTAATTCTTTGATCACGGTACCCAAGACCGACGGCACAGTTCGTATTTGTTTAGACGCTCGTTTGGTTAACAGTAGAATTAGTTCAGATCAGTTGAAATCTATGTCAATAGAGGAATTAATGCAAACATTTGAGGGGAAGAAGTATTTCACTTGTGTAGATTTGAGTTCCAGTTTTTGGCAAGTGCCACTTATGTACGAAGATAGACCATTTACAGCTTTTAGTCATAAATATAACCTTTATCAATTTTGTAGAACACCTTATGGGTTAAAGAGTAGTTCAGCAGCTTTAATTAGGGCTTTAAACATCGCATTAGGGGATGACACAGGAGAGTTTGTAACCATTTACATAGATGATATGGTAATTAGTTCACGCAGTTTTGAGGAGCATCTACGTCATTTAGATATAGTTTTTCAGAAGTTAGATCAGGCAGGGTTCACTTTGAAGCTGTCTAAGTCGTCATTCTGTCAGTCAGAAGTGACATTTTTAGGTCATAGAGTGTCGAGTAGAGGTGTAACACCAGAAGAAAGTAGGGTTAATAAGATACTTAACGCAGAGGTGCCACAGAATGTTAAACAGTTAAAAACTTACCTGGGAATTTGCAACTTTTTCAGGAGGTTCGTTCTTAAATACTCAGGGTTGGTAGAACCATTCAGGGAATTGCTTAAAAGTGGGACTCGGTGGAGATGGGAGTCCAAGCATGATCAGGCTTTCAGAGCGCTGAAGGGAGGTTTTGAGAAAGCTGTAGTGCTGAAATATCCGTTAAAAGATAAGGAATATGTGGTTATGACAGATGCTTCACATATAGGCATTGCTGGAGTATTATGTCAGAAAGATGATGAGGGTAATCTGTGCATTGTATCTTTAGCCTCGCGAGGACTGACAGCAGCAGAGAAAATATACACGATTACTGAGTTAGAGCTTTTAGGTATTGTTTTCAGTTTAGGGAAATTTAGAATGTATTTAGTAGGGGGGAAATTTGAGATCCACACAGATCACCATGCATTATTGTATATGAGAACTTGCAAACTCAGTTCTAACAGAGTTAGTAGGTGGATTCTTGCTCTTCAGGAATACAAATTCACAGTAAAATATATTAAAGGTAAAGATAACATTCTTGCAGACATGCTATCGAGGGACACTAATTTATGTAGGGATTATCCTGTGGTTAAAACAGAGGACGGTATTTTAATATGTGCATGTGTGGACAGTAGCAACAGGACATCGTTACAGACACTGAGTAATATGCTAGTGGAGCAACGTGATGACGTTAAGTTAAAGGAGCCACTGGCTAGGTTGGAAATAGGTGAAGAAGAGTATGTGAAAGTAGGACGGTTCACGTACAAGATGCAGGGTGGGCTTCTTGCAAGGAAATGTAGGAATACTCGGTGGGCAATATGTGTTCCTGCCACTTTGCGGGAGGAGCTAATTTGGTTCATTCATAGGGAATTAGGACACTTTGGTGCTGCCAAGGTCTTCTATGAAATTGGTCGTGACTTCATTTGGAGTAAAATGGGAAGGGATGTTAGGAGAATTTTAGCTAAGTGTGACACCTGCCAAAGGAGTAAATATCCAGTTAAATATTTAGTGGGGAAGAGATCTGCAGTTCTCACCAGTAGTCCCGGCGAACTACTGTGTGTGGATTTATTTGGCCCGATCGTTAAAGGACAGTACGGCTACGAGTACATTTTTATAGTTATTGACGCTTTTAGTAAGTATGTCAAGCTATATCCGCTAAGGAAAGCCACGGGACTAGCGTGTAGCCGTCTGATCATTAATAAGTATGTACCTGAGTTTGGCATTCCTCTCAGGATACTATCTGACAGTGGACCACAGTTTACTGCAAAGAAATGGAGAACCAGTATGCAGGAAGCTGGTATAACACACGTTCATTCCTCTGTAAGGTACCCTCAGGGTAATTCTGCAGAGAGTCCATTAAGGGACGTGGCTCGTCTTTTTCGGACTCTAGTGCATGACAAGCATGCGGCCTGGGTTGGACATCTTCCCAAGGTCGAGACTTGGCTGAATTCTGTCCAGCATGAGAGCACGAAATTGACGCCATACGAAGTTCACTTCGGAAAAAGACCACAAAATGAACTAGCGAGGGTGTTGGGATTAAATAAGGGTAAGCAACCGGGGATGGATTACATTGTCCAGTTGGCGAAACAGAATTTATCTAAATCAGCACAAAAGAGAATTCGCCAACAAAAAGAAACTAAATTTGACCTATTCGAGCCGGGAGACAGTGTCTTACTTAGAGTGCCGAAACAGTCAAATAAGCTAGAGAAAGTCATGTCCAAGTTCTTTTATCTCTACGAGGGCCCATTTATAGTTTCCAAACGTATTGGAAAAACAGCATATGTGCTGGAGGATAGTAAGGGAAACAGATTATACGGGACGTACAATATACATAGTCTACGAAATTATGTGTCATAAAGTGAGTGTGTTTAGTTGGCGAGCCAGCCTATCAAATGAGTAAGTGTGGTATTTGGTGCGTGGGAGGAGATGGTCTTCCAGGCAGGCGTATCAGAAGTCACACAGGGGGGTAGTATGTAAGTAAATGAGAGTTTTTAAGGTACAGGGAAATATGACGGGATTGTCGGATGCTCTTGAGCACTAAAATGTCTCGATACACCAAGGCCAGAATTTGGTAGCGCTGGTGAATTCCCATTTGCCTCCTAGAGATGGGTGAGCGCTTGGACAGGGTATTTTTGCTTAAGGCGTCCACGAGGCAAAAGATGGGCCATCAGAAGGCGAGACAGTCCTTCATGAAACTCATACATATCAGCACACGTGATTTCTGTTTACGGCCTCGCCATGTAAGATTTGTAAGTGTGTAATTTAAGGCAATTTGTACAAAGGTATTATTTGTGTCAGGAGAACTGGTCTGTGTTGAGAACTAGTATTAAGTAGAATATGGTCTACGGGAACTTAACAAGACAGGGCGAT
Source organism: Meconema thalassinum (assembly GCA_946902985.2). NCBI lineage: Eukaryota > Metazoa > Arthropoda > Insecta > Orthoptera > Tettigoniidae > Meconema > Meconema thalassinum. Next base: position 1,945,084,258 of record OX336388.2, read on the forward strand.
TACGGCACAGAAATATTTGGTGTTATATGTAATGCGCATTTACTGTTTGTTTGTTTTTGTTTTTTTTTCAGAAGTCAATATTAATTTAATCTACTTTAAAGAGAGATCAAGTATTATGGTCACGAGGCGCTGCCACAATAGTGTGATCGTGTGCTCAGTGATAAGTGAGATTAAATGTCACCATAAGGAAGGGACCTCCAGTGAAATTAGGAAGTTCTATGGAGATATAAATATATCAGAACACCTTCAATGCGTGTGATATGACATCATAAATACATAGTGCTCACACATTAATTATGTCTATTTCTCCAACATAAGAGCCTCCGTGGCTTAGGCGGCAGCACGCCGACCTCTCACCGCTGGGTCCGTGGTTCAATTCCCGGTCACTCCATGTGAGATTTGTGCTGGACAAAACGGAGGCAGACAGGTTTTTCTCCGGGTACTCCGGTTTTCCCTGTCACAATTTCATTCCAGCAACACTCTCCACTATCATTTCATTTCATCTGTCATTCATTTAATCATTGCCCCAGAGGAGTGCGACAGGCTTCGGCAGCCGGCACACTTCACATCCTCGCCGCTAGATGGGGGGCTTCATTCATTCCATTCCTGACCCGGTCGGAGACTGGAAGCAGGCTGTGGATTTTCATTTCTCCAACATAGAGAAATTTGAGAGGCGGAAATATCCGTGGAACACTATTCTATATGTAAAACAATGGACTGGTTGCAAAGTGCAATCCATAGTGACAACAAACTTTGACGCAAAGTGCGTGAAGAAAAATTATGAGTGTATATATCTGTAATTTAGGGTGATCTCATTTATGTAATATGTATTTTGGATGGGGTTTATTAACGTGTCTGGGATAATCGGATAATGGACCGTCGTCACGGTAAATCATCCGATGATCCGAGGCGAATATGTAACGTGATTTTCGAGGGGTTTTTATGCCACTGGCATAAGTCAGTAGGAAGCCATTCTATATTTATTTACGCGGCAAATTGTTCAGCCAAGAGAATTTTCATGTTAATTTATTATTATTATTAATTTATTATAATTATTATTAAGATATTTTCGGAGCATTTTATAAAAATTATAAGCATACAGATAGGTTTTCTATGTCTTAGAAAACGCTATCAAGCAAATTATTACGAACGACAATATCATAGAAAGTTATGTGATTACGGAATTTAACGGAGTTTCGTCAGTTAGGGTATATCGAGAAACGTGACTCACTGGGAATTCAAGTACACGCTTAATCTTGTCGGGAAGTATTACGCAAGCGGGGTTGCAGCGTCAAGAAAAGGCGGATAGTTGGAACGGAACCCTCCCGCCGAGTGTAATGAGCCAGAGGAGGGGAGTATAGCGCGTGGGGTGCAGCCAATCAGTGGAGACCACGTGAGCTAGAAGTCGGGACTGGAGAGGGGAGCCGACGTGTGGATATATCGTTCGACGCGCCGTGGAAGGAGAACAATCTGTGTAGAAGTTGCCGAGTATGGTTATACGCGGGGGTCGCTCCGATGTTCCGTGGAACGAGGACTATCTGTGTAGAACTTAACGAGTACGGTTGCACGCGGGAGTCGCTCCGATGTTTCGTGGAGTGGAGGACTAACTTTTGTAAAACCTAACCAGTGTGGTTGTACGAGTGTTTGGGTCCGATGTACGGACCATAGAATTATCTAATCTACCAGGATATCATCAAATATCGACAAAGATGACGACGTCCAGGAGACTGTGGGAAGCTCACAGCATCACCCAGTACGAGGGAAAGGCTTCGGCCATTTCCAGTGGTAAGCATGAATGACGCAGAAATACGCAATCTCTCATTTCTCTTTGTTTGATATTTCATATTTCTATAACTTCATAGCTTGGGAATAAGAGTAAAATCAATAATTTATCAGACTCCGTTTTCACGAAATTTTCTATCGGTAATATTAAAATCGCAACGCTCCAATTTAAATTTTATACTTATTATTATTATTAATTTTGCTATACTTGTTTTATATAATAAATTCATTTCTTTTACAATGCAATCTTTGCTTTCAGTAGGTAGCATTAGATATAGACCAATTCCTTCTCCTGATACAATTGTTTGTTGGGTTAATGATCAAATCATACCACGATCTGAGTGAATAGATTCTTGAAGGTGTTCTACCAGAGCTAGACGTTGTTAAATACAAATTTAGATTTCAGCATTGCGTTGAGGTCTTGGCGCCCATTAAAACAACATAGCTTAGGCAAAGGTAAACAGTTACATTTATCACCCAACAGTTAGGGGCAGTCAAACTGTTACATTTGTCGCTCAACGTGAGAGCGAAACTGCTACACTTGTCACTACCAACATAGGGCTAGCAAAACTGCTACAACACGCACACACACACGGACAAAAGGTGATCTCATAAGCCTATTTTTTCAAAATTGAAAATAGGCTAAAAATAACGGTAAAAAAATAATCTCAGCACAATGTGATCTCTTCTCTATATATATAAAAATGAAAGTTTGTCTGTTTTTTCTGAATTTCCACGGAAATTTGCGATATTTGCGCGTTTCAGGCTGTTTTATGACGGATGCGCGCAAAAGTAAATTTTTGTCTGTCTGTCTGTCTGTTTGTCTGTCTGTTTGTGGACAACTTCTTTGAGTCCTTATAACTTGAGAACGGCTGGGTGGATCAACATAAAATTTGATACAGATATCCAACAGAGGCACCACACTAATCATTGATGTAACTCTTCTCGGTACCTCTCATAAAAGGGGCCCTACCCCCTTAAAATACATGCTGAAATAGGCGTAGAAGGGTGAAACAAGGCTCATTTTCAGCCCCTCGTCACATTTTAAGGCCCTAAAACCAACAGTTTTTGAGATATTCCCAGAAAACTAATTTCCCTTAATAAATTAATGAAAGAATGCATGCCGGTAACCATGGCAACTGAATCTCAGAGATACATCTATTTCTGTAAGACGCAATGCAATTCCATTTAATACATTACTGTGAAGGTCTGCAAACGGCTGTAAGGTTGTAACGGATCCAAATTAAGCTGAAATATTTATTAATACATACAATGCGCTTAAGGGGTCAAGGGGTACTCCAGATTTTTTTCACGCGATTTACACGTGCGGGTGTGGTACGGAAGGTCTATTATATAAAAATGAATGTTTGTCTGCTTTTTCTGCATTTCTACGGAAATTTGACATATTTGCCCGTTTCGGACTGTTTTGTGACGGATGCACGCAAAAATATTTTTTTTGTCTGTTTGTCTGTGGACAATTCTTGGTGTCCTTATAACTCGAGAACGGCTGGGTGGATTAACGTAAAATTTGATACAGATATCCATCAGAGGCACGACACTAATCATTGAGGTAACTCTTCTCCGTACTTCTCATAACAGGGGGCCTACCCCCTTAAAATACATGCTGAAATAAGCGTGAGACAAAGCTCATTTTCAGCCCCTCAATGTGAGAAACGAAACTCGGGGGCCTGAAAAGGACCCCGAAAACCACATTTTAAGGCTCTAAAACCAAAAGTTTTTGAGATATTCCCAAAAAACTAATTTCACTTAATACATTAATGAAGGAATGCATGCCGGTAACAATGGCAACAGAATCTCAGAGGTCCATCTATTTCTGTAAGACGCAATGCAATTCCATTTATTACATTACTGAGAAGGTTTGCAAACGGCAATAAGGTTATAACGGATCCAAATTAAGCTGAAATATTCATCAATACATATAATGCGCTTAAGGGGTCAAGGGGTACTCTAGAATTTTTTAAGGCGATTTACACGTGCGGGTATGGTCCGGAAGGTCTATTATATCACTATCCCTATATTGTTATATTATTATTATTATTCTAATTATTATCATTATTATGGCGTACAACGAAGAGACAAAGCTCATTTTCAAACCCTTGGTGTCAGAAACAAAACTCGGGGCCCCTCAAAAGCAGTAAAGGGTCCCCGAAAACTATATTTTAAAGCTCTAAACCCAACGGTTTCTTAGACTTTCCATCTATTTCTGGACTAAGTAATGCCACTCCATTTATTACATTTCTTTGAAAGGTTGCAAATGGCTATAAGGTTATCACGGAACCAACTAAAACTGTAAAATTCATCAATGCGCTTAAGGGGTTCAAGGAGTACCCTAGAATTTTTCACATGACTTACACGTGCGATATGTCGTACAGAAAGTCTATTATATATCCAAACAGCAACATTATTTTCAAAAATTCCTGATTTGAAATAGTAGACTGTTTTTTGCTGATTTTAGGAATTAGGGCCATTGGAGGCTAAAAAAACTGAATTTTCATGCACCACAAGCCTTTATAATTTATAAAAGGGGTCTTCCTGTAGTTGGGCACTTGACACAACGGTTAGGGTCAGTTCGTATGTGACGTGTATTGCGATTCGTCTACGAGGTTTTCAATTTTATTTTCACGCCAGGAAGAACACGTTAGGTAAATTTAGTTTGAGAGCACATTTTAACTAATAATTTTTCTTTGCCAACAAACAGGTTCCAATCACCTAAACATCGCAACAGTAGCTCAATTGATAACATCTGGTTATTAATACCGAATACCGTTCGAAGAATGGGTACTTCTGCTAGTTGCATGATAACTTTATAATCTATCTATCTATATATATTTTAATTTAATCGGTATTCTGCCCGAAGGCAGGTCCGAGCCTCCGAAGAGGCTTCCCCCAGCCGGAGTTTACTTGCGGTAGGGTGGCCAGGGCCTTTCCGCTCCTCCTTATGTTGACCAACAGCGCGCAGTACCTAGAACCGGCACACCATCCAAGTTCTGACTACGCCCAATGTTGCTTAACTGCGGAGTTCTCATGGGATCCGGTGTTTCAACACGGCTAGGCCGTTGGCTATATATATATATATGAAAGTCGTTTTAGTTACACTATTTATAACACAAGAACGGCTGAACCGATTTGGCTGAAAATTGGTGTGGAGGTAGTTCAGAACCAGGAGACGGACATAGGATACTTTTTATCCCGTGACGTGACATAAAACGTCAAAGAGAATACAAGTCACTATAAAATGTAACGCAAATGACAGCTAAGGCAAGTCGTTTCCAGGCAACAGTAGCTCTTGACTAGACACGGCCGACTGGATGCGAGTAGCACTCTCCACTACCGGTATCGAAAATGAGGCTGTTAATATGAAATCCCGTTAGTTATTCAACGTAATTTGTATAGGGGTAGAAATCCAATTTACAATAGATGGCGCGAGTAGCTTCAACAAAATGGCGTGCGTTCGTTTCAAGAAAGTCCCACATGCGTTCATATACCATTCATCCCATTGCGATGAAACTTGGATGAGATGTTCTGTACACTTCAGGTAAGGTTTCTGGCTGAGTAAATCCACTTAAGAATTGGTAGCGCACGAGTAGAATCAACAAATGAGCTACGACGGGCGAAGCGTTTCAACAAAGTCCTGTATGCGTTCACATACCACTCGTCCGATAGCGATGAAACATGGGTGAGAGGTTGTGTATACTACAGGCAAGGTTTCTGTCTTAGTAAATCCATGTTATAATAGGTAGCGCACGAGTAGAATCAACAAATGAGCTACGACGGGCGAAGCGTTTCAACAAAGTCCTGTATGCGTTCACATACCACTCGTCCGATAGCGATGAAACTTGGGTGAGATGTTGTGTACACTTCAGGGAATGTTTCTGGCTTAGTAAATCTACTTAACAATAGGTAGCGCACGAGTAGATTCAACAAATGAGCGACGACGGATGAAGGGTTTCAACAAAGTCCTGTATGCGTTCACATACCATTCGTCAGATAGCGATGAAACTTGGGTGAGAGGTTGTGTACACTACAGGCAAGGTTTCTGGCTTAGTAAATCCATGTTAGAATAGGTAGCGCTCGAGTACATTCAACAAATGAGCGACGACGCGCGAAGCGTTTCAATAAAATCCCGTATGCGTTCATATACTATTCGTCCGATAGCGATGAAACTTGGGTGAGATGTTGTGTACACTTCAGTGAAGGTTTCTGGCTTACTGCATCCACTTTACAATTGGTATCGCACAAGTAGATTAAACAAATGAGCGACGACGCGCGAAGTGTTTCAACATAGTCCCGTATGCGTTCATATACCATTCGTCCGATAGCGACTAAACTTAGGTGAGTTGTTGTGTACACATCAGGGAAGGTTTCTGGCTTAGTAAATCCACTTTACAATAGGTATCGCACAAGTAGATTCAACAAATGAGCGACGGCACACGAATCGTTTATACAGAGTCCCGTATGCGTTCATATACCATTCATCCGATTGCTATGAAACTTTGGTGAATTGTTGTGCACCCTCCAGGAAAGGTTTCTGACTTAGTAAATCATTTTTACAATAGATAGCGCACGAGTAGATTCAACAAATGAGTAACGGCGCGCGTATCATTAAAAAAAATCCGTATGCGTTCATATACCATTCATGCGATTGCAATTAAATTTGGTGAAATGTTGTTTCTACTCCCGCGAAGATTTCTGATTTTGTAAATCCATTTTACAATATGATAGCGCACGAGTAGATTCAACTAATGAGCGACAGCTCGTGAATCGTTTCAACCAAGTCCCCTATGCGTTCATAACCATTCATCCGATTGTGATAAAACTTTGGTGAGTTGATTTCAGTCCTGCGAAGGTGTATGAATTAGTAAATCCGTTTTTCAATGGGTAGATTCAACAATTGAGTAACGGCGCGCGAATCGTTCATACAAAATCCCGTATGCGTTCATATGCCATTAATTCGATTGTGATGAAACTTTGATGAGTTGTTGTGTACACACCAGGGAAGGTTTTCGAATTAGTAAATCCATTTTACGATAGGTAGCGTACGAGTATATTCAAGAAATGGGTGACGGCGCTCGAATCGTTTCAACAAAGTCCCGTATGCGTTCATATGCCATTCATTTCATTGCGATGAAACTCTGGTGAGTTGTTGAGCACGCTCCCAGGATGTTTTTTGAGATAGTAAATCAATTTTACAATAGTTTAGAAGTGGTTAACGGAAAAAGAAAAAAAATATTGGGAATCCAAAAGCACTTCAACAAACAAAGTTACAACGCCAACACTTCCTTTGATTGGCAATGCAACGCATGCCGGGTACAGCTAGTGCTTTATAAATTGAACTACTCTTACTTATCGGAAAGCGCCGTACATTACTGTCTATCATAGTGAACCTTGTCTTTCTTGTACTTTGGGCATTATATTCCTATATGTGCTCTTTATTTCCATACACATAGGCTACGTATTTTTGCGGGTGCCTTTATTATATAACTCCAAGTTTACGAAAACTTTTCCGTAATGTAACAGAATGTGAATCCTTCCTGGGGTTTAATTCTATTCACGACTACATAAAGCAGCTGGTTGTATTTTTTTATCAATATACTGAACCCATGTAAGCAAGGGCACAATACATCAATTCAATGCCGAACAATCAACTAATAAACTCTTCCCAGAGCATCAATCTCCCATATCACTGCCACCTAGATCCGTATTGGTTTCAAACCCATTACAAGCTCTGCATTCTGCCGTGTCGCTTCTAGTCCATTTTATAACATACAAGCTGTACCCGGCATGCGTTGCAATGCCAATCAAAGAAAGTGTTGGCGTTAAAATTCTGTTTCTTGAAGTGCTTTTGGATACACAACATGTTAACTGCCTCTAAGCTATCGTAAAATGGATTTTCTAATTTAGAACCATTCGTGGAAGCGTGCACAACAACTACTCGTACGCTACCTGTTGTGAAATGGACTTTCTAAGTCGAAACCCTTCCCTGGCGTGTACACAATAACTCATCAATGATTCATCGCAATCGGATGAATTGTATATGCACGTATACGGGGTTTTGTTTAAACGATTCGTGCGCTGTCACTCATTTGTTGAATCTACTCGTGCGCTACCTATTGAGAAATGTATTACTAAGTCGAAGCCCTTCCCTGGCGTGTACACAATAACTCATCAAGGTTTCATCGCAATCAAAGAATGTTATATGAACGCAATAGGGGATTTTGTTGAAACGCTTCGCGCGTCGTCACCCATTTGTTGCATCTACTCTTGCGCTACTTATTGTGAAATGGATTTACTAAGTCCCCTTCCCTGGCGGGTACACAATAACTGATCAATGTTTCATCGCAATCGGATGAATAGTATATGAACGCATACCTGATTTTGTTTAAACGATTCGCGCTCCGTCACTCATTTGTTGAATCTACTCGTGCGCTACCTACTGAAAAATGTATTTACTAAGTTAGAAACCGTCACGTAAGTGTCCACAACATCTCACCCAAGTTTCATCGCTATCGGACTAATGTGATATGAAGACATAGGGGACTGTATTGAAACGCTCCGCATGTCGTCGTTCATTTGTCGAATCTACTCGTGTGCTACCTACTGTGAAATGTATTTACTAAGCCAGAAACCTTCCTTGGAGTGTCCACCATATTTCACCCAAGTTTCACCGCTAACGGCAGAATGGTATATGACCTTATACGGGACTTTGTTGAAACGCTTCGCGCGTCGTCCCTCATTTCTTGAATCAACTTGTGCGCTGCATATTGTATAGTGGATTTACTAAGCCAGAAATGTTCCATGACGTGTACACAACATCTCACCCAAGTTTCATAGCTACGGACGAATGGTACATGAATGCATACGGGACTTGGTTGAAACGCTTCGCGTGTCATCGCTCATTTGTTGAATCTACTGGTGCGATACCTATTGTAAAATGTATGTACTAAGCCAGAAACCTTCCCTGGAGTGTACACAACATCTCACCCAAGTTTCATCGCTATCGGATGAATGATATATGAAATTATATGGGACTTTGTTGAAACGCTTCGCGCGCCGTTGCTCATTTGTTGATTCTACTCGCGCTCTACCTATTTTTAAAGGGATTTACTAAGCTAGAAACCTTCCCTGGAGTGCACACAAAATATCAGCCTAGTTTCATCGCTATCGGACGAATGGTATATGAACGCAAACGTGACTTTGTTGAAATGCTTCGCGCGTCGTAGCTCATTTGTTGAATCTACTCGTGCGCTGCCTATTGTAAAGTGGATGTACTAAGCCAGAAAATTTCCCTGCGGTGTACACAACATTTTACGCAAGTTTCATAGCTATCGGACGAATGGTATATGAATGCATACGGGACTTTGTTGAAACGCATTGCGTGTCGTCGCTCATTTGTTGAATCTACTTGTGCGCTATCTACTGTGAAATGTGTTCACTAATTTTGAAACCTTCACGTAAGTGTACACAACATCTCACCCAAGTTTCATCGCTATCGGACGAATGGTATATGAACACATACGGGACTTTGTTGAAATGCTTCGCACATCGTCGCTCATTTGTTGAATCTACGCGTGCGCTACCTATTGTGAAATGTATTCACTAATTTTGAAACCTTCACGTAAGTGTACACAACATCTCGCCCAAGTTTCATCGCAATCGGACGAATGGTATATGAACGCATAGGAGACATACATACCCACAGACAAACTATCACGTTACATTGATTTTTATATATATAGACTAGATGACACAAGGCCACTAGACAACCGCCTAAGTACTACATCCACACTATACATCTGGGCACTTTCCGATTATAACAACATAAACTATAACTATATACATATACACTAATAAACAGTGATGAGGAGTGTCTGTGCATATCTATCATCTGTCACAGGGTGGCCTTAACAAGTTCTGATAACCTCTCCAGTCAATCACACTACTGCACAATTCCCTGCAGCCTATCTTCGATGAGAGTGCCTGCAGAACATAGGGGGGGAAATTGCTTGCAGCAGTGCAATTGGTCTGAGAGGAAATGAGAATTTGGTAAGTCCATGACCCCAGGCTGCTCTAAGTCTCACATGAGCATTTACGTTCGCAGAATTTCGCCCTTTGTAGGGATCACCCAAGGGAATTCGGAGACAAAATATTATCACAGATGTTTGCTTGTGATTTGAGTAGCGTTTGCGGTACGGGTCACCGAAATCGACAGAACCACGTTCGTGATGTTCCCTAGTAAATGTACATTCCTAAACCATCAGAATCTAGTGTCTCCTACATCACATGCATCCCAACCTACAGTGTCAGATGGAGCAGAGGATTAAGTTATCCAGGTTAGGAAGCGCCTAAAGACTTCAAAACAGTATAATAAAACGCATGTGTTTAGCGTGGGGGGGGGGAATGATTCAAACCTGTCTAACAGGCTAATCGTACGCTATATTAATTTGTGTTTGCACAATATTATGCATAGATATAGGCAGATGACCTCACTGTGCAACAGAACAAAATAAATTATATACGGGGTGGATCTACGCACGGCGAATTGTTCTCCCAAAGATCCATGTTACTCCAATCACTTTATAGGAGGCCACTATCTGTAATCAGTCCGGCGACAACGCTTCAAGGGACAAGTAGCTCCGTGATTAGCATAATAGCCTATTGAAAATCCACAGCCAGCTTCCAGTCGACCGACCGGGTCAGGGAATGGAATGAATGAAGCCCCCATCTACCATCTAGCGGCAAGGATATGAACTGCGCCGGCATCCGAAGCCTGTCGCACTCCCCTGGCATATTAGCCTATTATCATATTAAATAGCTATTGGAACGCGACCTATGTCTCCACCAACACCATTAAAAAAACCGTGGCACTACAGCTCATGAAGGGCTGGGATAGTACCTAACTTAAGGCCACGGCCGCTTCCTACCCAAATCCTATCTCAATTACAAGTACACACAGACATCACAGTTACACAGGTTATCAGACCAATTCTACGCACACCTAAGTATACGGGTTTCGGAAGATCCATAATAGAATCAACATCAACATCCTTCTCATCTTTAGTGGGCTACAAAACATTTCTAATTTAATGTACTTTAATTTGAGACCTTGTTGAGGTTGATAGGTGAATTGAAATTTGACTTATGTTTGAACCTGTAAAAAACACTTAAGTAACTTAAGTTTAAAGATTTGTATTATGATTAGGCACGTTCACCCTGGTCCATTTAAATCAATTTTCTGAGCACATTTATGCATGAAACCCGTAAAAATTGAACATTTTCTCAAAGTTTAAGAATTACACTTTTATTTGGAAACACAAAAGTGAAAATTCCATCAAAATACGCCATTTTAAACGTATGTGTATACCTTAAGTAAAACTACAAAAAATATCAGAAACATTAAGTAGGGGGAATTACAGTATGGACTTAAACCTATTTATACACTACATCGTGAAATGGTGGCACGACACTGCTTTCCTACCATGGTTTTGTATTCGCCGAACAACAGATTGCCTTACTTACGTATGTTAAAGCAAACCCGTAGACCAGCTTAAGATATTTGGTGACTGCGAGGTGAAGAGTGGCCTGTCCCCATTGGCTGCCCAGATTCGCCAGGGAGCAGGCCCATACGGGACCCGACAGCATCAGACATCTCCACGGAACTGGCGGTACCTGACAAAAATATAAGAACACATGGTCAGTAAATTTCCAATAACGAGATCCGAAGATATGGCTGAAAGAAAATCAATGACTCAATGAGATTCAAGCAGCAAGAAATCAAGACTATATGCAATTTGTGCTTATAAGTGCAAATTTACTTCTGGCTGCAGCATCCTTCCATCAAGTACGAGAGGGTGATCCTAAATTCTCCCCTTGTTTATCAGGGAACAATATTAATACAGTGTTATATAATAGTATATATTGTACTCCCACCCAATCATATTGGGCAAAAAGCGTGTTGACCGACTGAAAATTATAAATTGAAAGTTTGTACAGGCAATACTGAAAAATGCCTTCAAAACTACTTCACATAGCACGTGGAAAATTTGGCGGGGAATTTTTATTGGAAAAGACCAGTAGTATAAATGAAAATATGCTATTTAGTTCTTCACAGAACAACTTGTTATTTCTTTCATCCTATTCAAACCATCGAAGTGTAGCTTAGGATAATGAAATACTAATAATCTTTGTCTACTGACACTAAATTCTTTAGCTTTTCATTGTAAGTTAAAGAATCATTTCATGTGACGAACCCCTGTAAGAGAAAGATGCCATCTCCACGGCAAGAGTCATATTAATCGATACTGAAAGTTATATATTCTAGTACGTAATTCCATATTGTAGTGGAGGTGGTGATATTTTAAGGGGTGAAACATCCTGGTCATCTGCCCCAAGAGTCTAGTTTAAGTATCGTAATTTATGGATTATTCGCATGTTAAATTCTGAATATCTCGTATGTGTTCGTATACCATTCATTCGATTGCGATGACACTTTTATGAGTTGTTGTGTATAATCCTGCGAAGATTTCTTACTTAGTAAATCCATTTTACAATAGGTAGCGCACGAGTACTTTCAACAAAGGAGTGACAACGCACGAATCGTCTCAACAAAGTCCGTATGTGGTCGTAAACCATTCTTACGATTACGATTAAACTTTGGTAAGTTGTTGTGTGCACTCCTGCGAAGGTTTCTTACTTAGTAAATCCATATTACAATAGGTAGCGCACGAATAGATTCAACAAAAGATTGATGGCAAGGGATTCGTTTCAACCATTCATTCGATTGCGATCAAATGACTTGTTGTGCACACTCTCGGGTTGGCTATAGGCATAGTAAATCCAATTTACAATAGATAGCGCGCGAGTACTTTCAAAAAATGAGTGTTGGCGTGCGATTCTTTCCAACCAAGTCCCACAAGCGTTCATATACCATTCATCACATTGCGATAAAACTTTGATGAGTTTTTGTATATACTCCCGTGAATGTTTCTGGCTTAGTAAATCCATTTCACAGTTGGTAGCGCACGAGTAGATTCAACAAATGAGTGACGGTGTGCGAATCATTTCAACAACGTCCCGTATGCGGTCATAAACCATTCATACCATTGCGATGAAACTTTGATGAAATGTTGTGTATACTCCTGCGAAGGTTTCTTACTTAGTAAATCCATATTACAATAGGTAGTGCACGAATAGATTCAACAAAAGGGTGAAGGCGCGCGAATCGATTGAACAAAGTCCCGTATACGTTCATATACCATCCATCCGTTTGCGATTTAACTTTGATGAGTTGTTGTGCACGCTCGCACAAATGTTTCTGAATTAGTAAATCCATTTTACAAAAGTTTAGAGGCAGTTATTGGGAAAAGGAACAAATATTGTGTATCCAACAGCACTTCACAAACAATGTTACAACGCCAACACTTTCTTTGATTGGCGTTGTAACGCATGCCGGGTAAAGCTAGTATACTATACAATATTTATTTATTTATTTATTTACATATGTTACGCCCTCATTGGAGCACTTAACTAAAACAAGTATATACATGTCTCAAAAACAATATTAAAGATTCAGCTTCTTATTTTTCTTCTTTTCCCAAAACATTTTCATTCTAGTCGACCTTGCCGCTCTCTCTGCATCGCTTATGGTGTAAGTTTTGCGGGTGAAGGTTTTTAAGGGAAGTCGGATGTTCTTGTTATTCAAGATATTCTTCTCATCTTTGTTAGCAATTTGGGACATTGTCAAGCCGAGTTCATCCAGATCATTTTGAATTTCTATAAACCAAGAGTTCTTTGTTTTACTTTTGAAAAAATAATTAAATAATACTTTTAATTGTCTGGTATCCGGCAGGCGTGAGATATGACAAAGAAAAGCAATTCGCATTTTTCGCATAGTATCGACTATAGACTCAGTTTCTTTATAAACCACTTCACTTGGTAATAGACGCCATTGACCATCCACCTGATGTTTTTTTTATTATAGTTCTGAGAATTCTTCTATCAGTCTTCTGTAATGTGTCAGTAACTGATCGAGTGTTTAATTTGAAAAGTGTTTCACAAGCATATATTGCTTCCGGTTTAATAACTGATTCGTAATGTCTTAATTTGGCATTTATGGAGAGTGGTTTCTTTTTTTTTTTTTTTTTTTTGTAACTTGACCAAGTAATGTATTGCGCTTGTCTTAACTTTGTTGTTCTATTTTCGATTGACGCTTTCTCATTCAAAATCCATGTTATAATCTCCCCTAAATATTTAAATTTATGTACAACTTTAATTTCTTTATTGTTAATCAATGTAATAACTTAGCTTGTGTTTCCACATCAAAGGATGCCATTATTTCAGTCTTTTCAAATGAAATTTGAAGTCCTACGTTTGCTGCAACAGACCCAAGTTCTTCAATTTGGTGTTTAGCCTCATCTATACTGGTTGCAAGCAATGCAAGGTCATCCGCAAAAGCCAAGCAATTCAGTTTTATATTAGTACCAAGCTTTACCTTTGGAGGACAAGTTTTGTTCCACTCACGCATGATCTTTTCAAGAACACAATTAAATAATAACGGTGATAGACCATCTCCCTGTCGAAGTCCAGTCCGGATATCAAATGGTTCGGACAAGCTCCTCGAAATTTAACCTTTGATTTAGTATCTTTCAAAGTAACGCCGATGAGGTTGATACGCTTTTGATGTAACCCAAATTCCCTAAGGATGTTAAGTAATGACCCTCGATGGATACTGTCATAAGCTTTCTTAAAATCCACAAAAGTAATGACCAAATCATTTTGTCTCATTCTGTGATATTTCATTATCCATTTCAGACTGATGATCTGATCCGGACAGCTGCGACCTGGTCGGAACCCTCCTTGATATTCTCCTAGTTCTTGATCGAGTTGTTGTTGAATTCTTGTATATTATACAATATACTGTATGTTATTGTCTTAAATTTAGGCAATGTTTGGATATTGAAACTCAGCAATATTTCTAGTTTTATGCCGTGTCTTATGCGGGGTTTCACCCAAGAAAACCATGGATGGCCCATCAGCGGACTCTTGACGTCCGTGCCCGGACCCCCACAGGGGATAGTAAGATCATTGGGCTTCAATTTTTTTCCCTATACTTTTTCACATTACAGGTGAAAATCTATTTAGTCCATCACATGGAAGAACTCCTTAATTGGCGGGAAAGCTATGAGATGGAAATGGCCATTAGAATACATGACAACAGGCAAAATTAGTTCTTCAAGGAAATTCTTGATTTTATGTTTCAATGATAGACACACCCGTCATCCCGAATGTATGAGGTTGAGGAATCTTGTATATTGAGGAAAGCATCTTACAGGAATACAACTTAGAGCAAAAATTCGAGAATGGCACTCTATGAATTCCGCAGGTATCAATTTTAAGTCAAGTTGGCGCTTGCATGTAAAACTCAATGTCATACTGTAGTCTTGCGGTGGTTCTCACATTTTTGTTGACTCGAAGAAAAACATTTGTGGGCGTCGCTTTGCAAGAGAAAAAGACATATGCTACTTGGTATAGTTGTAGTAACATCTAAGGGTTTCTACCAGAAGCAATAAGTAATTTAATAATCATGGAGATAACTTTTGAGGTTATAAATGTTTAATGACTTTTTTGGTGACTGGCCTGTTCTCATTTGACTAACCCTAACATAATGCAATTTAAATTAATGCCGTCAAAACTGTCAATTTATTTAAAGAATTGAGAGTTTCTATTGTGGTTTTTGGTGGATATGATATTTGATATTCTTTGAAATACGTCATAAATGACAAACTGAGTGAAGTTCACCCATAATAGCAGAACTGAATCTCTCACTGATATCTCCCTAGCCTACAGAACCCCTCACGTTAAGGGATATTGGAATGTTCTTCACATTCATTACTCCCACAATGCATTTGATGAGGAGCACCATGTAGCATAATCGTCAAACTCCATTTGTCCTTCAGTCGATCGAGAACGACGTTGTTGAAAGGATTTAATGAACTATGTTGGTTGCACAAAATGAACGAATTTTGTCATTTAACGCATAATAATATTGTTGAATATTTGAACAAGTTTTTGTTCCTTGCGTTGCTAGCGATGAATCCTCGCTGGAAGTGGGTTGACAACAAAAACCAAAAATAACTTCAGTTATGATCGTAAACAATATGTAATTCACCTAGGACATCGCAATCCACAAGATATGTATCATACATCTGTTTCTCTATTTTCAATAACTGTCGGTGAGCTTCATGTTTGACTCGTTAAACAACAAGCAAAAGAGCAATGGTTGGAAATGGGGAAGTGTGGAGGAATACTCCAGATTCAATCCCTTTCAAACAAACACAATTGAACATGGTGATATCTCTAAGGAACCAATCAAATGCATTGTGGAAGTGATGAATGCAAAGAGACACTTCCGATATCCGATAATAGACCAGTAAGTTCCGAGAATGTGAGCCCACAAGGAAAACATAAAACACAGTAGGGTAGTGTGGTAATCTTCACGGAAAGCCAGCTGCAACAAACTGGAGATAACAAGTCACTTGTGTTGCATACAGCTACGTTGTTACGACATGTAGGAAGGAAAACAGAGGAAGTTCAGCCTAGCCTTAAAGTTGTCCTGATCATGATTAAATGGTTATCAGTATTAAACTTATATCAAATGTAATTTCATTCGTGTTTTGCTGATTATCACCTTAACACTGAATTATATTGAATTTAATACCGGTATGTTCTCAATCAAATATCAGTGAACCATATATTATTTTTCTCTATTTAATGGTCAATATTTCAGAAGTTGTTAAGACAGTGCCGTGCAGTCGTATCAAACAAAATACGGTAGTTGACAAAATGCTCTACAATGACACCCAATAAATTAACTTTGAAAATCTCCACAGGAATGACACAACTGTACTATTAGCCAACCTTACACCTATCTTCAATTTAAATCCTGGCAAGTAGATTCTCTACAACACCAACAACTACAAAAATAGAATCAATCTTTTGAAACAAATGCTAACCCTATAACAGTTTTATTATTTCATATTGCTGAAACAAAAGGAAGCACGTCACAAACTGTCATTCAATCTGCCCTTCAACATATGAACATAGAAACTCTTGCCTCTATTAACCATCCAGTTCAACCTGTTAAGTGATGTCTAAGTAACCCAGACTTCCTTGCGATACGGTACAAGATCCCTCCAAGTGTCGTCTAATTTGAGCAACAGTTGCTTCCAGAATAGCAGCCCTCTCTAAAATATTGAGAGTTACTCATCACTATATTCTATAATTTCAAGATGGCTGATGTGCGCTGTACACAATGCGAAAATCGTATGACTCATGAATCCCTTTGTGTGGTACTTCTTTCTTACTAAGTTACGTTTAATTGCGCAATTAAATCCAGGAAATTGATTTAAATATTTAATAGTATATTAAGCTGCCATTTTGAATTCATAGAATAGCTATTTTTGTGGCATTGTCATACGCTTCTTTCTCATTACAAAATGTAATTATAGTAGTTCTAAAACGTAGAGAGTTATTTATTGTTATAATCTATTTCAAGATGGCTCTTACGAGCTATGCTCAGTGTGATAAATATATCATTAACGTTTCTTATCTACGACTTTCTTCCAAGTTTCGTCTTAATTGTGCAATTTCACTCTGAGTTACAGATTTGTATGTTTAAATAGTAGACTACGCCTTGCCGCCATCTTGAATGTACGGTGTCGCTGTTCTTTTGTTTTGGGCATACGAAGCGACATTCAGTGTGATAATATTTAACAGTGAGTTCTCGTATATGATACTCATATTTTGCCAAGATTCGTCTTAATAGCGGAGTTACATTCTCCGTTGTTGATTGTAATGCTCTAATCGACGCCCAACCACAATCTTGAATGTATGGAGTCACTGTTATTTTTACTAAGGTCACTTATACGGTCCTACCTTGTCAGTAATTGTTAGCCTCTTTCGTATTTTTGCAAAAAATGAGAGTAGACTTATGAGATCTAAACAGGGCCAAAAATTGTGTGTCTCTCTCTGTGTGTGTGTGTGTGTGTGTGTGTGTGAGTGTGAGTGTGTGTGTGTGTGTGTGTGTACTGTCTGCCCCCACCTATCAAATGAAACACGACGAAACCGAATTGAACGAAATTTGGTACAGAGGTAGCACTAGTAAAGGGCACCTCAGTGTCATGTTTTATATTGCCGCCATTTTTACCAAAACTTAATGGCAGCCACTCAAATGGTCAAAACGTAAAAATAAATTACGACCAAATAATCATCGGATCTTTCCAAATTTGGTTAAAACATACCTTCATATATCACGCGTCCTGTGCCCAAACTTCAAGGTCATCAGGCGTACCATTTAAAGATGGTGGCCGTGTGAGTCAGGCAAGCATTATAATTTATATCTTTGGACTCACCATTTCTGATTATCAAGCCGAGGGTCGTTTAAGCTAACCTAAAGGACGTGACCTGTTGTTTATTATAATTTTATATTCTAATATTACAATTTATCAGTGATTTAAAAGAGCTGAGCCGTCTCTTCCACATGACAAAATGGCGCTGACCTCTTGTGTCTGTTCTATATTTCAGTAGTTTGGGTATGTTGCATGCGATATAGCCTACTGATATAAATAATATAAACTATGTATGAAATGATTTATAATGAACATGTACTGCAGTGAAAAAAAATCGTTTATTTCAAGACATTATTTGCTAACACGTTGTATCTAAGTCAGTTAATAACATTGAGGTGATATGGACATGCTTGGCTCTGGGCTAGACCGTTAGTCTCTCACGCCGGTCGCTGGGGTTCAAAACCTACTAGAGTTAACGTTTTCATTACTTGAATTCTTTTACAAATGATGCGGACGAGGACTCTCCACAGATACTAAATAAAATGCTACTTAGCTCAAAGGAGAGGTTAATGTAAACACTCGTGTATTAATAATCACAGCCCCAGCAACGCATATAAACAGAAGATGAAAGAAAAAGGAGAATAGAAAAACAAGATAGCCTACCCGTTGTCATCCACAGCCTTCTCAGTGTCTCTGTACGGTGCTGTCCTCTTGAGGATTACGTGGGTAATTGTTCCAAACATTTCGTTTTATAAATCCTTGGCCTCCTGAAGAGACAATTTTGTAATAGTTCAACTTCTAGCCATGACCACGTTCCGATTACCTTTAAGCACTGTCAGCCGGATCGCATCCCTCCTGGTTGCTTTAAACTGCCTGCCCATTCAACATTCAGAGGCGTACAAGATATATTAATTCACCACTAGGTTGCAGTACCAACTACCACAACGAAGTTAGTTATTGAGGTTTTAAGGTGTGGAACTACGAGGTCATCTGCCCCTAAACTACTGCTACTACTACTACTACTACGAACATTCAATTACAGTCTACTCGTTGATAAGGACAAATAGTTATAAGTATACCCATGCATTTAGGAGAAAGTAGGCTATACCTAGGATATGTTCTTTGCTGAATATATTGTTGTTATTGTAGCTATTGTAATGATCCACAACTTTGCGCGTCGTATTCATCCTCATAAAGTCATCACTTTGGTAACGCAAGTTCTCTATAATTATATGACTTTTTGTATACTGCTTGTGTGAGCATTACTTCATTGGATCATCTTATGGATTATAATATTTGCATGATGTGCATGACCACCATTTTGAACTAATTCAGATGATGACCTTGAAGTTTGGGACTTTGACTATTTCTACATAAAGGCCTGTTTTTCCAACATTTAGTAGAGATCCGACGATTGGTTATGATGATATCTCTGTACAAAATTTGATTAATTTCGGTTTCGTCGTTTGGGATTGATAGCGGGGGGCGGGGGTTGGCAAGCACATACGCACGCAGATGGACATGTACGTCTCGTAATCTACTTGCATTGTTAAGGAAAATGGAAAGTAGGCTAAAATGAATAC
The DNA here is from genome assembly GCA_946902985.2 of Meconema thalassinum. Lineage (NCBI taxonomy): Eukaryota > Metazoa > Arthropoda > Insecta > Orthoptera > Tettigoniidae > Meconema > Meconema thalassinum. The sequence continues at coordinate 1,945,103,987 of OX336388.2, forward strand.
AATACGGCATTAATCCTCCTTTTATGACTCAATAATATTAGTGATCGCTGGTTTTAGTCCAAATGGTAGGAAATGATAACCTACCGTTTTAAACTGGACCAAATTATACTATCTCTCTTGTAATGTTCGTTTTCTGTATTCCTTTCGTGAATGTGACACGCGATCTGGATCTATAATTGCAATTCCTCTAAATCATTCATCTGCTTTCAGTAGCTCTTTCCTCGTGTCCGGGACTAAAACTGTAAGAACTCTCCTCGTGACGTTAGAAATTGTACCTCCCTAAATAAATAATTACGTAAATAAATACATAAATAAATACCTAAATACATACATACACGCATAAATAAATAGATGAATGAGTGAGTGAATTAATTAATTAATTGATAATACATAAATAAACGTATTGGGAGATGGCTGAAATGGCTCTAGGTATATTTAACAGATGTTGCTGGACAAGGAAGTGTGAGGTTACAATTTTCTGAAAATAAACATCAAGAAAAAGTAAAATGTACGAATTCATTGGTCTGATTATTAAACTATGGACGAAAATGTGAGAGGAACATAAGAGTTAGCTAGGATAGGTTACACACCGTTTGTCCTGAAGCTAGTCCAGGCCCGACGGCAATCAGAAGCCGCTGTTTCTGCTCAGCAGAGAGGCGTGGATGGTCAGCTGGGCAGTCATGTACCATCTGGTACCAGGCTAGGAACCATAGCACAGTGAGGACCGTCAGCACGTAGCACAGCCAGTCGCGACCCACTAGCTGAACCACGCGTGTCCCCACAAGGCCTACAGCAGCATAGCCTACCGACACAGCTAGAAACATAACCAAGACTTTTTACATTGATATAGCATACTTGTGCATCTAGGAATAAGGACCAGCTTTCAACAGCATAATCCATATAACCAGTGGCGGATTATAAGCCAGAATACTAGGGAGGCTGGTATAGGCAACATAGATCAGAACCCATCTCCTAAGTAGTGCCACGCTTTTACTAAATAATAATTATAATAATAATACAGTCGGAAGCGAAGGTTGAAATTCTACGGACATTTGGTGAGAATGGACGAGAACCGACTGACTAAGAGGATATTCAAGTATATTACAGAGCTGAAGGCTACAACTAAGTGGGTAGAAGAGGTTAAAAGAGACGCCAAGGAAAGTGGACTCACAGTGGATGTGATCCACAACAGAAAAGAGTTTAGAACCGAATTGACAACATCAAGATGTTCGAGGAGAAAACACCTAAAATTAGAGCCAAACTGGTAATATCCGAGGAGGAGCGAAATATCAGAAGTGAACGAATGAAGAGGTTTTGGGAAGACAAGAGGAGATTAACCAGAAAGCCTTAGGTTCCATGCGGTCCACAGGCGGCCAAATTCGGAAGAAAAAAAAATAATACAGTACACCACCATTAAACGACCATCGATGATTTCGCAGTAAATCGGTCTTCAAGGGAAGCCGGATCGTCCTACTAGTATGCCGTCCATGCTAATTTTCAGCTTTATATTATTATTATTATTTTTCAGAAATTCTGAACTGGAAGTTATTGCTTATTTTCAGGGATGTTTCTTGATAATCTTGGCGGCTTCGGTAGCGTAGTTGGTAGCATACTGAGCTTCTATGCCCAAGATCGCGGGTTCAAACCCAGCCGAAGTCTTCAGATTTTTAAGAGCGTTAAAAATCCCTCAGTATGCCTTCCTTCGGAGGGGAAGTAAAGCCGGTGGGCCCATGTCCAAGATTTATGGCATGTAAAAGAACCTTTCACTAACTAGGGTAAGTGTACCATTGATCGGCACCTTAAGACGAACCACGTTACATCATCATGTGTAAAGTCTTAAATATCTACAATACTGGTTGCAACTTACGTGGATATGGCACATAAATACCTTTGTATTCGAAAGGATATATTCAAGTGCTTGCAAGTACAATCCGTTAATTTCAAAGTAATTTAATTTACGAGTTGCATCCTGTGTACCGATGATCGGCAGCGCAAGAAAAGCTGAGACCCGGTTATCGACACTCAAGTATACCATTAATCGGCAGTGGCAACTAAAATGCTGTTAAGTCAGGACAGATTTTATTTCTACCTTAATAATACAAAATTTCACCCTAAAAATTGAAACAGTATGTTTACTATTGAAGCACCATTAAATAACACGCACAAGGACACATTTCATTACAACACAGATTTGTGGTCTTAAGTACAGTAAGCCTATCAAAACAATGTTTATCTTTGTCATAATATTATAATTATGCGTACGTTTCGTCCATAAGAAACACTGACACTGAAAGGTTTATTCATTTACACAACTGTGGCATGTGAATGTCATGGGGAGCCCCTTTTTCTATTCATTCTGGAGCACTCTTCCTGAAATTTTGTCTTCTTCACATATTTCACAATACCATTAATCCTCTGCAACATCCGAAGGTTTTTCCCTACTCCTTCTCTTCTGAACGTTATTTTGATGTACAGCTTCCTTATCGTTTGCTTCCTGATCCTTTTTATTACGAATTGATGTTTTAGGCAAAGTTTTCTTTTCCTCTCCTTGTTCTTCCTTTTTTGATTTTGCTTGCTCCCTTTTCTTTCTACGTTCCTCTAGTTCAGTTTTTTTTTTAATTTTTTCATCTTCCTTCTTTTGATAGTATCTCATCCATTGTACAGATGTTGCTACTGCTGGTATCTTCTCCTTCTTTCTCTTCTTCAGAACTGGCTGATCTCTTGGCCAGAAAAGTATGCTTTTAAAATTAGACATAACTACCTGAGACGTGGAAGGTGGAGTAGACAGGTGTTTAGAACCCAACTCATTGAAATTTCTGGTGTTGCACTCATCGAGTGTTTGATCCGACGCTGTCTCCTGATTTGAACATGTAGGTCTATCGTCTATCAAATTGTCCGCTTGAGAATTATGATTCAATGTATCTCCAGAAACTTGAGTTGCACTGGTTGCAGATTCTGAAACTATCCCATTGCTATGATTAAAAAAACGAGAAAGAGGGATAAATCTACTTTCTGACGTGGATGCATGACACTTGGATTCTTCACGATTTGTTACAGAGGGATCGATTCATCCTTTAACAGAGTTAAACTCTGGAAGCAAGCACTTCTTTGACATTCGAAGTGGTAAATCTCTGTTGAAGTTATCCGATTGTTCAAGCAGTCCCCTATCTAAATCGGATATGTGCCCAGATAATTCTTCAATAGTCCCTCCTGAGTATGAAGTATTCACACACTCACTTGGATGGGAAATCTCATTTGGAGTGTTAGTTAGGGCTCCATCAAATTCACTGAAATCGTGATTTTCTAAATACATCGAATGATCGGCACATGAATGTCCTAGTGTTCGGCATTTCTTTTATCAAGCTATAAATAGAAATTGAGTGAAGAATGTATATGCCGATTACTAGTTCAACTGTTCTCAATGTATTTCTTTTTGATATTTCAAACGGAGGGTTATGATGCGGGAGTTATATATTAAGAAAAGGTGTACTTCCTGGAAGTCTCAGTTGCACTAGTTATCGGCACACCCGCCGATAACCGGTACGGCTGTGATTTTCTTTGAACTAGTATTCGGCACGGACCGAAAATATAATATAAATAATTAAAATCATGTTCTATGTGTTCTGACTCATGCAACACATAGTTTCGCAACATAATAATTCTAAGTTCAACGGTACTTACATTGCAAAACACGCCAATGTTACGAACACTGAAGTCCTACTCCTTAACAAGCACGTTAGGCAACGACAGTGACATCAGCCGAGTTCACTTCAACTGGCAACGTTGCAGAACACCTTCGACACAAGCGCATCTAGTGGAGTTTGAATGAATCATGTGTACCTAAAGTTTGTGAAAACCCCAGCAGATGGCAAACCTATTCAGTAAAAGCCTTGATATAGGCATTTAATCGCCAAAGTGCCGATCACTCGGTCAGTGCAGATTAATGGTACATCCACCCTACATTTGTGTGAAACTAAAATTTGTAGGTTAAATTTGATTAACGCTATTAAGTTGCATCAAGTAGCCAAGTTTGCAACTAGGTGTCGCTGACAGTTGCATTTGGTAGCAAATGTATGAGCTACTTGAAATTGACTGTCTGTGGTCCTTACCTGAATTACAGATGACACACACTAATACAGTCATCACAATTAACACCGGTTATCAGACAGATTCTACACACAACCCAAGGTACACGGGGCTACATGACCGCGTTGTCGCAGCCCCTAAACTTAAGAACCAACCAACCAAACTGGAATCAAAGAATCCGCCAGCTGAAGAAAAGGTGACAGTTTCGGTTTTAGGATGAGGAATGCTCAGACACCTCAACACCCGTTTTGCTTTCTTAAAAATGCTCTTTTTTTAATGTATATTGTCTAATACAAAGAAAACCAAGAATCTAGAGAAAAAATCTCAGTTTTGCCTCACGAGGCTGAATGTACCCCATTCCAGCCCTCACTTGTCAGACTAGAATTAAATTTCTTAGCAGAGCCGGGAATCGAACCCGGACCTTCAATAATGCTAGCCACTACACCAGGAAGTGATCCTAATATCTTGAAACCTTTTCCCAACGTCACGTGATTTTTCAGATGAACATTTCACTCCACTGGCGCCAGAGTTGGAATCTCAACCATCCGGGTGAAGACAAGTGGCTATTCCTCTGCGCCAACACTCACACCACGAATATAAGTTGTTATTGATTCATTTCGGGACTTTGCGATATCGTGATCATGTAGTTCCGTGTATTTGGGTGTGTGGAATCTGTCTTATAACCTATGGCATTGTAATGTCTATACTGGTGAGTGTGTATTTGTAATTGATATTATGATTTGGTTGGAGGCGTCCGTGGCCTTAATTTAGGTACCGTCTTGGCATTCGTCTGGGGTAGAGGTGGGGAAAACCACGAAAAATCACTTAGAGAATGGCTGAGGCGGGATTCGAACCCATCTCTTCTCACTTCAGCTTCACGTGTCTGAGTCTGGTAGCGCCGAGAATTGAAACCGGACCTCCACAGTGTCAGCCAAAAATGCTGGTCACTACATCACGAGGTGGACTAGGAATAAAAACTAACAGTTGAACACATTAGTGCAATTAGTTAATGTAATTTGCGTATACGAGAAAAGTTAGCTCTTCAGTACGTGACATAAATTGTTCATTTTCTACCCCCTCTTTCATTGTACAAGCACAATGAATTTTTAGCCTATTTTCAATTTTCAAAAAATAGGCTTATGAGATCACCTTTTGTCCGTGTGTGTGTGCGTGTGTGTGTGTGTGTGTGTGTGTGTGAGGTGTGTGTGTCCCCCTAATAACTTCTAAACGGCTGGAGCGATGTCAATGAAACTCGGGAACTTAGTAACACTATTCCTGGCGACCCCGACCGTGCCCTTCAAATTTTGTTACGTCACACCAATCCAACATGGCGGCAGTGCGAAATATTTCACCAGCATTCAATATCTCCGAAACTATTCCCGATATCACCCTGGAATTTATTACGGTGATAAAACGAACTACTAGAAGTTCACCTATGTGACCTTTGAAAAACTGGTTACTACAAAACCAACATAGCGGCCACGCGAATTCGCGACTTTTAAATAGACGTTTCTCGCGATTTAACCAATCAAACGCAATAAAACTTGGTACAGTATATGTTTATACACATTGTAATGCACAGACATCTAACTTGGTTCAATTGTTTACATAACCACAAGATGGTGGATGTGCGAAATATTTCACCGGCATTCTATATCTCTGAAACTATTAGCGGTATTACCCTGAAATTTTCTACGGAGATAAATGGCACTACTGGAAGTTCATCTATAAGACTTTCAAAAACCGGTTAACTACAAAACGAACATGGCGGCCAAGCGAATATGAAAATTTTAAATAGACCTTTCTCGCGATTTAATGTTCCATACGCAATGAAATCTGGTACAGGAAATGTTTATACACATTGTAATGCACTGGTATCTAATTTAGTTCAATTGTTTACATAACCTCAAGATGACGGCTGTGCGAATTTTAAAATTAAGTTTTTATTTCTTGTGTCGTAATCATGCGATCGAAGTGAAAGTTTGAATAATGAACCTACGCAATAATTTTCCTTTAATGATACATGACTCTATGGCCTATACATTTAACAATCCAACATGGGTACCATCCGAAATATTTAGACGGCTCTGAATATCTACGAATCTATTATAGCAATCAAATTGAATTTTTTATGTTCATAGGGGCTATGAACTTACGTTCATCTATAGGACTTTAAATAACCAGGTGATCACAAATCCAACATGGCGGCGACGTGAAGTATAAATATTCACATGGACGTTTCTCGCAATTTAACCATCCGAGTACAGTGAAACTTAGTACAGTAAATCCTTATACGAATGTTAATCCACTGGCATCTAATTTATTTCAATTGTTTCCATAACCACAAGATGGCAGCTGTGCGAAATTTTAAAATCTCCTTGTTACTTCTTGTGTCCTAATCAAGCGATTGAAGTTTGAATGTTACACGTACACAATAATCTTCGTGTAACAGTGCATAACTCTAGGACCTACATATATAAAAACCAACATGGCGACCATCCGAAATATTTAGTCGGTTCTCAATATCTACGAATCTATTACAGCAATCAAACTGAAATTTTGTATGTTGATAGTGGCAGTTTACATAAGTAGGATATATGAAAATAGGCTGTATAGTTCTTCACGGAACTACTTGTTGAATATGCAATAAATTATACCAAAATGTTTTAACTTTTCAACGGCTTTATATACTGTATGTTCCATTATTTTATGAATAACAAAATATGATTTGTGTTATTAATCAAAACAAGTACCAAAATTTCAACAGTAGTTACATTAATCAATGTCGTGTATAAATCCCCCTAGTGCTCTACCTTGAAACTGTCACCGATAAGACTGTTCTCTCCGTGAATCCTGGTTCCTAACTAAATCTCTATATATAAAACTCAATGTTGGTTTGTCTGTCTGTTATTTATACAAATCTACACCGTTTCACCGATCTGATCCAAAATTTGTTTACTTACCATTTTGAACCCTGCGAGTAACACTGTCTACATGAAATTTCGGACAGACGACTCCATTCCCTGCATTTAGGCCCTGTGGCAAATATCTAAACCGTATCACAGATCTGAACCAAAATGTGTATACCTACCCTTTGGAACCTTGCGAGTAACACTGTAAACATTACATTTCGGACAGACAACTCCATTCCCTGCATTTAGGCCCTTTGGCAAAAATCTAAACCGTTTCACCGATCTGAACCAAAATGTGTATACTTACCCTTTGGAACCTTGCGAGTAACACTGTTTACATGAAATTTCGGACAGACCACTCTATTTCCCTGCATTTAGGCCCTTTGGCACACATCTACACCGATTTACCGATCTGAATCAAAATGTGCACATTTACCCTTTGGAACCCTGCGAGTAACACTGTCTACATGGAATTTCGGACAGTCCACTCCATTCCCTGCATTTAGGACCTTTGGCAAAAATATACACCGTTTTACCGATCTGAACCAAAATTAGTATACTTACCCTTTGGAACCTTGCAAATAAGACTGTCTACATGAAACTTCAGACAGACCACTCCATTCCCTGCATTTAGGCCCTTTGGCAAAAATCTACACCGTTTCACCGATCTGAACCAAAATTTGTATACTTACCCTTTGGAACCCTGCGAGTAACACTGGCTGCATGAAATTTCGGATAGACCACTCTATTCCCTGCATTTAGGCCCTTTGGCTCAAATCTACAACGTTTCACCGATCTGAACCAAATTTTACATACTTTCCATTTGGAACCCGATAGCCCAGGCAACGAAGGCCGAATTTCAGCAAATAAAAATAATAAATACGAAAGTTTTGAAATTTGGTGAAAATGTTTATTAGGGCTTACTATTGAACCTGTCAAAAGTCCTGACCAATTAAAGGTCCGCAATCGCCGCCATCTTGGAAAAAGGGTGCACTTTTATGGGTTTTAGTCTATAACTCTTTATTTATTGACTTTATAGAAAAAGTTGTAGTGATCATATTTTGAGAACATTTCATTCTCTACAAAAAAAGGTTCAATTCAGTTTTTTCATAAAACCAACATTTACCGAGTAAATGGACGACGAACTTGAAGCAGATCGGATAATTGATCCAAACAACCAATCTACGCACAGCTTAAGAATCATAACAGTGTGTCCTGTGTAAATATCGATAGTTTTGGGTCAGGTATACTCCTATTACAGCCAGTCGAGAGTATAGTCGTATGTTTTTGTAAAGTACATAACGGATAGCTCTGGCACGTTGATTTTCAAGAATCAAGGATTCAAAGAAACGCGAAGGATACCAAAAAGATTTCCGATTGGTCCTCGAATCATCCTCCATTCCCAGCTCTCAAATATATTATGTCATTAGCAACCGAACTAATTGGCGGTACAACTGTAAACTGTTACAAGGCTATTGAAGTTGGTAAAATAGCAATGGAAAATATGAATGGAAACAATTTCTTCGAAGTGAAGTTATCCTGGAAAGACAAAGTTCTGTCTCTAGCTACTGTAAATTCTGCAGTGAAAATTCATGGAGAGATAGTACCACTCGACCCCCTACTGATTTTTCAAAGAATAGCCATTTCAAAAAAAAACGACGAAGAACTAGAAGACCAATTGAAATACGAGTTAGCTCCATACCCATTGTCGCTTTTTAATGAAGCTGGCATGCGAAAAACAAAAAATCCACGATGTATGAAACCTTTCCATTATCAAACGAAGACATTACCCTGCAAGACTGTGTTAACATTGTTGACGGCGGATTCCTCTTACAGCGAGTCATTTGGAAACCAAACCCAACTTATTCAACCATTTGCGCAAGCTGCATTACTTATATTCAGAGACATTACGGTAAAAATTGCACAGTAGTATTCGATGGTTATTCCAATACCAATGACAGTACAAAGAAAACGGAGCAAAATCGCCGATCTGCTGCTAAAACGTCTATGGACATCAATTTTGAGGAAAGTATATCACCGTTCGGCAGGATCAATTTCTTTCATCATCATCTTGTACAGTTTCCAGCCCCAGGCTGGGTCTGTTTGGAACATAAGCCTCGCCACTTAGTCCTTTCTTCCCACCACCTCTCCGCTGTCACACTGGTCCAGTCCTCGCCTCTCTTCTTGACACATTCCTCCACTCCTTTCAGCCATCTATCTCTTGGTCTTCCCCTTGGTCGTTTCTTCTGCATCTGCATCTCATGTATCCTCTTGGGAATCTTCTTCTCATCCATTCTCTTTAAGTGTCCATACCACCTCAGTCTTGATGTCTCAATCCTACCTTGCAAGGGCTCCTCTTTCACCATTTCCCTGACCTTTTCATTCCTCCTAATGCTTCTCAGAAATGCTTCTGCCTGTCTGCCACGTTCCGTAATCTCTTTGTCATTTCTCCCATTTTCCTCCACTATACTTCCCAAGTACTTGAGACTTTCCACCTTCTTCAGTTGTCCACCTCCAAGTGTTATCCCACTCATTGGTCTGTCCTTTTTCCTGGTTGTTAACAGGATCTCACATTTACTGATGTTGAACTTCCATCCGTACTCTCCCACTGTTTCTTCCCAAGCCTTCAGTTGCTCCTGAATTTCCTCCTCCTTGTTTCCCCAGACCATGAGATCATCTGGAAACACCATTGCTTTCATCTTATCTTCTCCTAACTTTCCTGCTATCCGTGTCATTACCTCGTCCATAACCACAATAAAGAGAAGGGGTGACAGCGCACTACCCTGTTTCAGGCCACTCATTTGTCTGAACCAGTCTGTTCATTCCCCTCCAACTTTCACACAACTCACACTTCCACAATACATCTCCTTCACTCTGCCTACAGTCCCTTTTTCCACTCCCATGTTTTCCATTGCTTTCCAAACCTTCTCCCTACACACACTATCATAGGCCTTTTCGATGTCCAGGAAGGCCATCAACAGATCCTCTCCAAATTCGTAGTGGTGTTCCTGGAGCTGTCTCACTGAAAATACGAGATCCACTGTTGATCTCCCAGGTCTGAATCCATACTGCTCCTCTCTCAATTTTCTCTCCACTTTGGCTCGTATTCTACTTTCTAATATCTTTTCATATATCTTGGCACAGTGAGGTATGAGTGTGACTCCCCTGTAATTTCGGCACTCCTTTCTGCTTCCTTTCTTAAATATTGGGACAATTAATCCTTTCTTCCAATCTTCTGGGGTCCTTTTCTCCTTCCATATCACCCTCATCACACGGTACAGCCACTGTTTCCCAACCTCCCCTGCTGCCTTCACCATTTCAACACTCACTTCATCCACACCCGGTGCCCTTCCTCCTTTCATCTTGTCTATAGCCATCTCCAGTTCTCTCCAATTCAGGTCCTTTTCCATTCCTGTGTTGTCTTCTCCATTTTCCAATACATTGTCTTCCTCCCTATGACCATTTGGATTCAGCAAATCCTCAAAGTACTCTTTCCACACTGTCTTGAGTGTTTCTTTGTTGTGTACCTCAGTAGTGGAGTGATGATGGTTCTGCCCCACTTGACACTCCTGTGCCCAACAAACCAACATGGCCGCCGTGCGAAATTGAAATAATTAATATCTCTCAAACGCATGGCCGGATGTTGACAAATGAGGTGTTGTTGAACTCGAGCAGTCGTCCTCTTTCTTATCGACCATGTATTATATTTTTCAAAAATTCTTTGAATTTTTTTGTTTTGCAACGTTGGTGATAGTTTGAAAACCAAACATGGTAGAACGTTGTGCCATGGCTCAAACGAACGGCCTTTATGACCTTTATTTTTTGTAATAAAACTTTTTTATTTTTTATGTTTTTTTGAAAACACTCGAATTTTGAAAATCCTATATTTTGGAAACTAGGAACTCTACAAAAAAGTTTGTTTGACGTAAATGAAAGGTCCCTACCCCCTCTACCCCCAAAATAAATTTCAAGTCTCTAGGATGAAAACCTGTAGGTAGTAGTGTGGTAAGGACAGAGCTGTCTCACTTAGGAAGTTGTGAGACCCTGCGACCTTGGAATGGAAGGAGCCATGCTAGGAGGGCGTGCTTGGATTCGTTTTTTTCGTCTCGTTGTGCTCTTTACGGGAATGTAGGTGTCGAAAAGGTGAAAATTTGGAAACACGGTCTTTTTGGGGTAAAACCATGATTTTGAACTTTTTGCTATATCTCGCGAACCAATCATGCTATAGGCGTGTACGACGGGTCCAAGGACTCGGAGTGACGTCCTCTTTGCTATGGACCACTCGTTATATTTCTTTAAAAATTTTGGAAACTCGATTTTGGGGTAAACACGTGTTTTTTGTGATTTTTGCCGATATCTCACGAATCAATAACGCTAGAGACGTGTACGAGGTGTCCTAGGACTCGGGATAACGCCCCCCTTTCGAGTGTGGTAGATATTGTTTTCCAAAAAAAAATTCGCAAAGGGACTAACGCCATACACATTGAAAAAAAAACTGTTTTTTTTCTTTACCTGTTTATAATGTCCATGAAGCGTGGTGGTTGAGAGAGACGATACGGCTGAGTGTGTGTTTCAACGAACCTGTCGCTGACCATGGTGGCTGTGTTCAATAGAACAATCGCTATTTCGGCTGGTCGGTGTATGACAGAACGAGCATGCGTTTTCTGATATTTTACCTTTAACGTGTAAACGGTGATGAGAACTTGATTCTATGTTGGTCGAAGCGAGTACAGAAAACAAACTTACAGGAGGTGAAGGTCATTTGAGCTTATTGGAAGGCATTGATCTGACTTGACAACAAGTGCAATGGAAAAAATGACCAAGACGCTTGAAGGTGAAATAATCTGACCATCGTGGTGGCAGGGGAGTGTGAAAGGCGTGCACACATGTGTGAAACCACAGGCACGCTAAACCAGTGACATCCTGTTTTGCTTCGTACGTGACAAAATGCAAGTTCATGTGAAATTTGATCTTTCACAGGTGTTCGCTTGGGTGTTATCTGTCCACGTGCGCGATAACTGTTAACAAGTGACAGCCTGTCTTGCTTCGTACGTGACAAAATGCAAGTTCATGTGAAATTTGATCCGGCACAGGTGTTCGCCTGGGACGTTAGCTGTCCACGTGCACGATAAGAGAATCTTCAAAGCGTGGGAAAAAAAAGATTATACATGCAACATAGCATATATAAAGACATGTCGTTATCATTTCCACGCTCACTTAAGTGACTACCTTTGAACACACTGCGTTGCAAGAAACCCCTGGTCTTGTTTATCAGTTTTGGTGTTGGTGGAAAATACTTAACCTTGTTGTGGGGTAGGTATATATTTATTTATATATTTATTGATTTTTATATAAATACATGCAATTATTTATTGATTAGGTAATTAATGATTTTTATTTATTTATTTGTTTGCAGATAACGTGTATAGCCTACCTGTCGTGTGTCTGTGGGAAATATATATTAAAGAAAGAGAGAAAGACAGAAAAGAAAACCATTTCCATACTAGCCCACGAGACGGGAATATAGAAAAGCATTACACGTCAAGGTGAGATTTGTTTTATTATATAATATAACCTGTTTGATTTTGTTTTGTTTATGAAATACATAAACTATATGGAATGGATATACTTATGGTGGTTTATTTTATTTCTTTTTAGATATTTGGAAAAAGAAGGGTTCACTGCTACAGCAAATACAGTTGAAAACCAAGTGGCTTTAGAGTGGAACCATTGTCAAGCAGTCTACAGCTGAAAACTCAGGTGAGAGTGTTCTTTCAGAATAATGTCATTTGCTACTGCTACCGATAGCCTAACTTGGGAACCCCTAAACAGTTGTTTCAAATCACGTGTGTGCTCTGGTCGTGTGGTCAATGTTAGAAAAAGTTTGATTCCCAAAGAATTTTTACAATCTTGTTTTGAAATTTTCAAAATTGAAATTTGCACAGCGCAAAGGTTGCATACAGCTTTAAAGGTGAATACAGAACTGGTGTGCGATTTCATATATAAAAAGAAGGACGTAGAGCATAAAGAGACATTTTATATTTGCAGTAAAATGCAAGAGTTATTCATAGCCCATAATTTGGAACAGTGGTATGAAACCCACGTGGTGAATGCCTTGCTATCAAAATTTGATAAACTGCAACAAGGACCGAGTGGCCTTGCCTTAGACAAAATTCATCATTTACAAATCAACATTTGTCAATTCAACCCGTTGAATGCTGGGTCTAGCTATATTAAAACACCACCAGCAATAGCTTCGAAAAAGGCTGTGGTGAATATTAAGAATCGTGACAATGATTGCTTTCTGTGGGCTGTGGCTGCGTATTTGCAGCCAGCACAAGACCGTCATGTTAACAGATCAGCAAAGTACAAGGCCAAGTTTGATGAATTGAAACAAACTTTAAATTTAACTCGAGTGTCGTTCCCTATGGACTTAACCGAGATCCATAGGTTTGAACAAGATAACCAGGACTTTTCGTTCATGGTGTATGGCCTTAATGGTGACGAGATTGTGGGTCCTCTTTATGCCACAAAAGAACCGAAACGACACCACATTCATCTTTTATATCTGTCTTACGGAGAAGTGAATCACTATTGCCTCATTAAAAGCCTAAGTAGATTGCTAAGCAGACAAATGTCCAAACATGTGCGTGCAAAACATATTTGTGATCGTTGTCTGCAATATTTTACCACTCTTACGCTTTTGGAACGTCATAGGGTGGATTGCGTTTCTCAGGAAGCGGTGAGATTGATATTGCCACAAGGGGACAAGGCTGTGTTAAACTTTAAAGACATTCATAAGCGTGACACTGTTCCCTATGTGGTATATGCAGATTTCGAAGCACTCACCACACCCATGGCGGGATGTGAACCAGATCCCACCATCAGCTCAACCACACCCATTCAAAAACATGAACCCTTTGCCATAGGATTTAATGTGGTGTGTGCCTATGACCCAACACAATCCGTTTACAAATACCGTGAGGGGCCAGATTGTGCCAAATGGTTCTTGGATGAACTTGTCAAGTTGGTCGATCATGTACAGGAATTACTAAACCACCCAGTACCCATGAGCCTATCTCCAGAACAGCAGCAGCAGTATGAGCATGCCACGACATGCCATATTTGCGAAAAGCCTATTTTAAGTGGAGAGGAAAAAGTCAGAGACCACTCACACTTTACAGGGGAGTTTCGTGGAGCTGCGCATAGTAAATGCAACTTGAACTTTCCAGCTCCTCGTTTCATTAGTGTCTTTTTCCACAATCTGGCGAATTATGACATTCAGTTTTTGATTCGTGAATTGGGCCATGTCAATAAGGGCTCGTTTACCATTATTCCCCAAAACCATGAGCGTTTTACGGCCCTGACATGGTGGTTGGGCGACTTTAGCATTCGATTTTTGGATTCCTTTAAGTTTATGGCATCCTCGCTAGACAGCCTTGTGAATGGCTTGAATGAGGAGGAATTAAAAAATACTAGAATGCATTTTAATGATCCTGAGCAATTTCAATTGTGCATTCGGAAAGGTATATTCCCGTATGATTTCTGCAATAGCTGGGACGTGTTAAAGCAAAGAAAACTCCCACCACAAGAGAAATTTTACTCGAAACTAACACGCAGTACCGTTTCCGATGAAGACTATGCACATGCATGTCAAGTTTGGCGAGTGTTTGGCATGAACACGCTAAGTGAATATGCTTTGCATTACCTAAAACTGGATGTATTGCTGCTCACTGATGTGTTTGAAAAATTCCGTAACTTGTGTCAACACATTTACGGTCTTGACCCGGCTCACTATTATACGAGTCCTGGACTCTCGTTTGATGCCGCTTTGAAATACACTCAAGTGGAATTGGATTTACTCACTGACGTAGACATGGTTCTATTTTTTGAAAAGGGCATTCGTGGCGGCTTTGTGTCACTTAACCAACGCCATGCTGAAGCGAACAATGTCTACATGCCTGATTATTCACTAGACAAACCAGAATCGTACTTAATGTACTATGACGTGAATAATTTGTACGGTTACGCCATGAGTCAGCCTTTGCCCTATGGGAAGTTTGCTTGGCTGACAGACAAACAAGTGTCAGAATTTGATGTAATGAAGGCTAGCCAAGAAAAAGGCCGTGGATATGTGCTAGAAGTGGATATTGAATATCCCTCATCCTTGTATGATGAACATGCCGATTTCCCATTCTGCCTTGAGCAAATGGTTCCCCCTGACAGTAAAGTGAAAATTGAAAAACTCATGGGCACACTTTACAACAAAAATCGGTATGTACTACATATCCAAATGTTGGTGCAATGCCTCGCCCAAGGCTTGGTGTTGAAGAAAATCCACAGGGGTATTTCTTTTGCTCAAAAAGCATGGCTTGAGCCATACATGCGACTCAACACGGAGCACCGACAAATGGCAACACAGCAGTTTGAAATTAACTTTTTTAAATTAATGAACAACTGCATCTATGGCAAGTCCATGGAGAATGTCCGCAAATACCGTGACATTAAATTGGTCAATGTCTGGGAGGGGCAGTGGGGTGCCCGGCGGTAAATTGCCAAGCCAAATTTCAAATCGATCAAAATTATCGATGAGGATTTGGCTACTATTGAAATGAGTAAGACCAGCGTGACCATGGATAAACCCATTTACTTGGGTCAAGTCATTTTAGACTTTTCTAAATCGGTCATGTATCGATTCCACTATGAGTTTGCGAAACGCCATTTTGAGGACGTCTCTCTTTTGTATATGGACACGGACTCATTCATTTACCACATTCGCCACTGCAACCCCTATGACGTCATGAGGCAACATAGTGACTGGTTCGACACCTCTTGCTATAGCGCTGACAACGTATTTCAGCTGCCCATAAAGAACAAAAAGAAAATGGGCGTTTTAAAAGATGAATGCGGTGATTCCATTATGACGGAATTCGTAGGTTTGGCTTCGAAAATGTATGCTTACCGCACACTCGACTGTAAGGAAGCCAAAAGAGCAAAAGGTGTAGGTAGAGCAGTGGTAAAATCGCTACGTGTAGACGATTACCTAGCGGTTTTACGCACTGGCAAAGCTATGTCTCATACACAGTGCAGGATACAATCCAGCAACCATCATCTGTATCTTGTGGAACAGAGAAAACGCACCCTCGCCTCCATGGATAACAAGCGTGTGTGGGCTGATGACCTGCTCACTAGCCTGCCCTGGGGTTATAATCGCAACGAGGAGGAGGTGTGATTTCACTGTTTAATCGTTTATGGGACATGGCTTTTTGTAACTTGTAGATTTAGAATTTTGTAAATATTGGTTTCTGTCATTGTAAATAGTAGATTTTGTAAATAGTGACAACCCACTTGGACCTTTTGCTCTTTAAAAAGTTCTATGCAATCTTATTTTTTTTAAATTTTTTGATTGGTAAATAGTGTGATTCTTTTAACGCTGTACAAAGTTGAGTTTTTTTTGTAAATATGAAATAAGTAAGATTTTTAGTAACTTTAATAACTAGTATTTAATTATTTTTCGTAATGTAAATGATAAACTAAAAAGTTCTTTTGGGATGAGTGTGCATGTCGAGAATGTGCTTTTGGGAATAAATAAAGTGGTTGTGTTTGTTTCCAAAGACAGGTGTGAATGTATGAGTGGAGAGAGAAAACTGGTGTGTATGATTGACCAGAGCGAACACGGTGAGGTAGGGTGGGGGGGGTGGGGAGGGGGGTAAATGCTCACTTATATACTCATTTTGTTTTAAATAGTTTCGTTTTTTTTTCATTGAAATGTGGCAGACAATAGACATTATTTTTGTAAAAACAGTCTTACCTGCAGTAGTCGTAGACCTCGACGTTTCTCCAAACACACATCAACACATTGCAGTATTATCAAGGTCAAGCACTTGCATCAACATCATTGTCAAATCTCAACTTTCGACATACACCAAATGGAAAAAATATGAAAACAGCAAAATGGAAATTCCATGTTTCCATATCACCAAAACAGCAAAACTTAAAACGGCCATTTTTAAAAACTGGAAATGGCCATGTATGAAATTTGAAAATTCAAAAACTTCAAACGGACATTGTTTAAAATGTGTCATCAGCAAAATGGAAAAATCCATATCATCAAAAACGTTAAACTTGAAACGAACGTTTTCAAAAAACTGTAAATTGCAAAATGATAAATGACAGTGTGTGGAATTCATCATGTGCGAAATGTGTAAAATGAAAAAATCAGCCATCAACATCACAATTTCTTAAAAATAAAAATAACAAAACATTGTGCTCTGGTAAACCTTTGTATTTATTTCGTAGTCATAGTGAATTGACAAAAGAAATATAGAATACAAACACATTCCAATTCCTCACTCCTCAATGTTTATGTCCATGCATCATCAACTTTCCTTTCATAGCACTCATGACAATTAGGGCTGCCATCCTTTCACCTACTGAGGCATCACTGGATGTGAAACGTTGTTTAGCTTTCTTTAATAACAATTTATCTGCCACATGTTTTAAACCAGAATGACTATGGCGATAAGAAAGGTCATGTTCCTTGCATGCTTGATCCAAAAGATTAATGGGTACATCACTACGTTGTAAACGTTTTTCGAGACGAGTTCCAGGGCCGCAAAAACGATAACCTGGAAGATGGATTTCGAAAGGTAAGTATTGAATCACTTTGTCAATGACGCCATTGCCAGTACAGGTCTGGCATATCCTTTTCCATCGATGGTAAAAAGGTTTGGTCTTCCTCCTCCTCTGTGGACGATGTTTGTGTTTGTTGTTGTTGTTGTTGCTTTTTCTCGCCATGACACCCGTGGAATGATTCAACAAAGTCTTTACATGGACTTTTATGACCGTGATACAGTTTCACTAGCTGGCAAGTCGCACACTGACGCATAGACGGTATTTTTGCCATGGCCACTTGCTTATGGTGATCGTAATCCGTACAGGGTTGCAATTCACTCAACACAGGATCTTGAGTCCATGATTTTGGTACATGTTGCCAGATTTCTTTGACCGCGTTGGCGGCCACATAATAAATGAACGACTTGGGCAGCGCCAAGAGTTCCTCTTTGGTAAAACTGTCTAGTTTCTTTTTGCACACAAAGAACTTGCCGATGGCTTTGTCCGTAGCATTGCCTTTCTCCATGGTATCACGTGCTGTAGATGTTTACACGTCGCTTGTAGAAATCTCACTGACGTCATTCACAGGTAAATCTTGAGTTATAATTTTGTTCAACAACTCCCAGCAGGCATGGGTGGTTAACCAATGAAAGAGATGCCACGCATGTGATAGGGCTGTATGGGTAATGTTGCCACAGGAACAAGTATCCATGAGCGTTTGCAGGGAGGGGCAGCCCAACTCCATGAGGTCGATACATTGGCAGTAAGACGCCAAAAATGGTTGCAACCATTGACGTTTTTCATTACCTTTCACAAATACCACATTGGCCGAGGACAAGTGTGCTTTCATGACCACGTCCAAATATTTATAGGAAATGGTTCCCTGATTCCAGTCTAGTTGCCTATGATTTTCAATCCACTGGGTTTGTTTACGGTCTTTTTCACACAATAAATCAAAAGCATGGGGTGGTTTAAATAGCAAATGCGTAGCTTTTGATATCCAAAACGTGGTACAATCGATCATGGCCACTTGTTTAAATATAAATTTGTTGTCACCAATTTTAAACCCTTGGCAATCCACAATGAGTGTGCGCAACATGTTGACGCTTGCCTGGACCAAGGTCAACTGACGACTGACTGACGATCAGGTGTGATCATGACATAGACTTACCTTCCATGCTAGTTTCAAAATTGAGGTTAGGGTAGGACAGTGGGGGCATGCAAAATAAGAATTTAAGAATTACATCATCATTTTATTATCATAACACGTCTTACAGGCTTTTCTCATTTTAGGATAAGGACGATAGCAACTGATACAACAATATAGTCTCTTGTGTTTGTAACGTCCATAACACCGATGATGTCCCAATGTCTCTAAACTAGGCGTTTTTGATGGTGAGCTGCTCACCGAAGCACCATGGATACCATACGGCCCACATGTATCGTAACTTGTTTTTTTTTTCATCACCCAGAGACACAAGTGAGGGATAGCTTGAATGGCAGGGTATATTTCCCACTTTCATTCTGCACAGGTAGGGGCAGGTGGGTGACCAGCGCTGATGTTCCTGCATGGGTTCATCGCCCTCCTGCCATTGGTCTATAATGATGGGACAAAAGGCACATTTCACTTCATCTCTTGTTTTTAAATAGTAGAATCCAGCAGCTGCCAAGGCTTGAGGGTTTATGAAAGACACTGGCCATGTGGCAAAAGTCTTGAAACGTTGTTCCTCAGAGTTTAAATTCATGGATGTAACGTCTCTTGAGGCTTTAAAGCAAGACATGACTGAGCGGCTTGACGTGGGTTGAGCTGTTATTTATACACTCGTCACTTGGTTGGACAGTGGATAATAGTTGACTTGTTTGTGATGAATAATCAGACAGTAGGCCGTCGTATTGGCTGGTACATTGTCATGCGTTTCAAAATCTAGTCGAATGTCGATATTGGATGGCTTGACAGACTCTTCCAGGTAAGAACAGTCAAAGACAATCAGTGGTGCTCTTCAGGTAGGTGTATTCCGGCTTCCCGCCATACAGACAGCCAGGGAGCACCTACGTCACTGGGCAGGCATCTAATCTCCGCGCGCGGCAGTCCCTGTGTAATCATTGTCTGTTTATGAGCGGTATTGGTATTGTTTATAGTGTACAAAACGTATTTAGTGGAAAAGTTACAGTACCTGGTAATACTTTATTTAATTTCCGCATTATTTTACTTACGTCTATGGTGAAATGAGTAAAAATAAATCTAATTGTGCCGTTGCACAATGAAAAAATATTGCTTACAAGACTCAAAACGTAGTTTACCATCGTTTCCCCAAAGACCTGGAATTTCAACGTAAGTGGGTATCGTGGTGCAAGCGAGCGGACTTCTTTATGAAGTGCTCAATGCACGAATATGTTCAGTACATTTCCTTCCCGAGGACTACGAGCGGGATTTGAAAAATGAATTATTGGGTCTCCCTTTAAGGAAGATACTGAAATCAGACGCTGTTCCATCTCAAAAAATACCCAACTGGCATGGAGATAAAATTGAATGTCCTGTAGCAGGGGCCAGCAGTATAGGAGATAAGGTTCGATATAATGTATTATTGATGTTAAACACCGTCTTTATTACAGTTGCATTGTTCGTTACTTCTATATTATACATTTTTATTAGGCCTACATCGTTGGGAATGTTTGAGAGTTTTAAAATGGCATTACTTTTTATAATTAATCTACGAATTGAAGTTACAGTGGTAGTGCAACTTCACGTTTGTGCAGTAGGAGTACGGACTTGAAATTCCTTTACCCTATTGTTCTCTAGGGACGGGGAAATACAGTATATTATGTGCGGGTCTGTTGTAATGAACTTTCAGATGTGAGTAGCGTTAGCGTTAGCACATTAAAGAAAATCACCTTTAAATAAGAGCGTTATTGATTAAGCTGTGAATTCATGCGTATATATCTTGCATGAACTGTTGTTCTAAAGTTCTTTCTCTCTATTGGTTGTAACAGACCGGGAACTCCGCTGTGACACAAGGTCAGTACGGTACGGAAGAGAGTTCTAACAACATTGTATTCGCCATCCCCAAAGAAAAGAAAACTCGATAAGGAAACCAACACAGACATAATCACCGACTCTGTTATATTAATGAAAGAGCAAGAAATTAAAGAATTACGGAAAGAAATTGAGTTCTTAAAGAGGAAAAATGCTGCTCTGGTGAAAAAGAATGCTATCCTGGTGCAGAAGAATGTTGCTTTCAAGAAAGTTAAACCTAAAGGACATGTGGTATCCAACAGAAGATCACATTGGAGCATAAAGCAAGTGATATACAAAGAAATAAAATATATTTTGTTACAATGCTTTACATCTGGACAAATTCGCTGTTTACTAAGAATGGAAAAACGCGTTAGATGGGGTCCTAGAGACATCGCGAATACCCTCACTTTAAGAGCTCTTTCTCCCGAGGCGTATGCGTACTTGAGGAAAAGGAAGTACCCCTTGCCTTGCCGCTCATCTCTCCTAAAATGGGCAAGACAGTTCAAGTGTAGACCGGGCATTTTAACCGAAGTTCTTAGTTTAATTAATGCTAGGTCAGAAACTTTCAAACCTTTAGAAGCACTGACTGTTCTAAGTTTCGATGAAATGAACATCGACGGTCATCTGATGATGTGATACTTGGGCCTCATAAGAACTTTCAGGTGGCGATGATTTGCAGCTTATTTTCGCCATGGAAACAACCTGTGTACTATGACTTTGATGTCACGATGACAAGCACACTGTTACAATCCATAATCCGGGAGGTAGAAGGAGCTGGAGTGCGTGTTGTGGCTGTCACTTGTGATATAGGGGGTAAAAATGCGAAGGTGTGGAAAGAACTGGGGGTATCCTCTAGCAAGACGTATTTCCACAACCCTGTAGACAGTAATAAGAAAGTGTTTATTGTGACGTCCCTCACTGGTTAAAACTTCTCCGAAATCACTTCCTAGATAAAGGAATTACTCTACCCGACGGAACAACTGTTACGAAAAAATTGATAGAAGATCTCCTGGAACATCAGAGAGGTGATCTAACATTCACACACCATATTTCTGAAGGCCACCTGACTGTTAGTGGAGTACTCGCCAAAATGTAAGAATGGCTGCCACACTGCCCAAGCTGTGAAGTACATTCTAAACCAAGATCACGAAGGAATTATTATTGAATTAATTAACGATGTATTTGATGTACTAAATTCTAGATTCCCCAAGGATGAGAAGGGTCCCCTTAGAAGTGGTTATGGACTGAATCACATAAACCAGGAGAACACCTTAAGAAGGTTCCTAGACATTTGTTCAGCCTTGCGTGTAGGGAAGAGAAGTGGCCTTCTCCCATTTCAGAAAGGGTTCTTAATGTCAATAAATTCTCTGATTGGACTTTTTCTAGATCTCAAAAGCATTGGTGTGCCCTATATTTTGACCTCAAGACTAAACCAAGATTGCCTCGAAAATTTCTTGTCTCGTCTTCGCGGCCTTGGTGTATTCTATAACAACCCTAGCCTTTCGAAGTAAAGAACCGAATGCGCCTCCTATAACAGGGAATGCGAACGAGATACTTTTGTCCGGTGATGTCTCTGTTGCTGAGGATGCAAGTCAAGCTGGTACCTCTTCTGACTGCCTAGTAGAAGAAACAACAGAAGAATTCGAGAAGTTCCTCTCAATTGAACTGTGCATCTCAGTGATGGGCACCTCATCCCATGTACCGGTACTTTGTGAGTATTCAGGCGATGGAAGTGAAGAACAGTTGCTTCAAGATATCAACCTCGACCATGGCAATTCAACATGCCGCAATGAGGATGTGACTCACGATGCCTTAAGATAAATCGCAGGTTTCATTGCTTTCAAATGCAAAAAAAAAACATTTTTAGGAAATGTAGCTGAAAATGACCTATTGTTGAAAAACTAATTGCTGAACACGACTGGATCACTATCATTTCGTAAGTTGTTAGACTTTTTTGATTAACGTCTGTTTAGTAAAAGTTTGGAATGGAACAAATTGCTTGTTTGTACGAGAAGCATGGAAAAATGTAAACATTATTCACAGTCCAAAAATTAAACAGATAATTACATGACATACGGTAATACAGTACATGATAAAAGAAATGATTTAGGTCAGACTTGTCAATACTCTAAAATTGGTACTGTTACATGGACAATTAGGCCTACAATTGATTAATTTGAAAGACTTTGACATCGTGGTCATTTAGCCCCGTGTACTAAGGTGTTTGCAGAATTTGTCTGATAATCTGTTTTAATGTGGTGTCTGATATAGTCCGTGGATTTGTAATTCAGGTGAGGATTGGGAAGGAGGCGGCCGCGGCCTGAAGTAGAAGTGAGAAACCACGGAAAACCATTTCCGGGATAGTTGAGGTGGTAGCCAATCCCTCCTCTTCACAGTTTTGCCTCACGAGGCTCAGTGTACCCTGTTGCAGACCACAGACCAGAATTAAATTTCTTATCAGAGCTGGGAATCGAACCCGGACCTCCAGGGCGACAGCTAAGAATGCTAGCCGCTTCACCCGGAGGTCTCTACGAATTAAAATAATTACGAAACACTAGGGTACGGAATATCTCTGATTAACTTTTGTTGAGGTGTACGTATTGAAAGGGTAAAAGAAGCGCATTTATAGTATTATTATAATATTGTTTAGTTAAAACAATAATGATAATTATGTGTGACTTCTGTAGAGCCCAGGTGTAGGACTCCCAAGCTGACAGCCGTATGCAGCCAGTGCGTTACATATTGAACATGCCTAATTAAAGTTTACTGCAAGGCTGGCAGCAAATATAACGTAGTTTATTGCCAGTTTATCTGCCTGATTGTTATTCAATGTCTTTCTATCGAAAGTAAAAATATTTAAAATACAATACAGTCCATCGGTATTGTCCTTTAATGCGGACAGAAGGAAAGGAAGAGCGAAACAGTATTCATATTTCTGTGGGTAACTCAACGATAGAGAGCGTTCTGCCTGCCTGGCTGCGTCACGGAGCGCTGACCAATGACAGCGCGTACCCCGGAATGGCTTACCTATTGAGTATTCTAAGTACCTTGGGTGCTCTTGTCTTAAACGCTTGGGGTAGTAGCATGGGGCCGTTCTCTTTTTGATAATACGACCATCGAAATTTAGAAAACAAGTCGTACAGAGGACCAAACTTATTTTTTGAAAAATCCAAATTCAGTCCTTCATAGGGAAACACAGCTCCGTTGAGGAAAAGACGTGCATTTCTCAATTGCAGGTGATCAAATTGCGAGGCATCTTTGGTTTGTTGATACTTGCGATTCGTTTGAAAACCCACGATCAGGTAGAGAGGTCTCTCTGTATAGCGAGCTGTTTTTACAGACCAACTGTGTGTGTTGGTAGTGGGCAATAGCGGATACTCATGGAGGGCCCAGCTTCTAAATTCCATGGGTAGAGGCATATCTCTCTTGACCATCTTGAGTATGTCCAGTTTTTTGCTATCGTTAAGGGTCACATGAGGCACTTTCCATAGCAAGCGTTGTAGTTGAACTTTTGAATCGATGGGGGCATTGTCGGCTCCCTTGAGTGCATTGTTATCACTCCTGTCTCTCACCAGATAAAGCACTTGCCTTGCGTTGACCACAATGCGTTGGTGATCTTCAGCAAAGCCTAGAATCAGTTTAAGAGGTAAATATCCAGTAAAGGTTCCATCAGTGTGTACCATCCAGTCATTGGTCGAGTCAGGACACCAACCTGCCATGCAAAGTGTTTTACCTTCTTCCTCACTATAAGAGGGGTATAGTTTCATGACACTGGAAATGCCCACATTTCGAGTGCTATCCACCACGATATCGTTAATGACATACCGCACTTCAGAAAACAGAAAGGCCAAACCATGGTTGGCCAACTTGGATGTGGTGGGTGTAGAGCCATCGGCTTTGGTGAGCCGACCTTCAATCTGAATGACACTTTCATGCGGTAGGGTGTAAATATCTTGGTTGTTGATAACAAATTGAATTTCATCATTGTTATTGAGTCCAGGTGTTTGAGCTTGATAGGAATGGAGATCAATTCTTACCACTCCTGGTTGCTCCTCGATGTGGTTCGCTATCTCTAGGATAGAATTCATTATGAGGGTTGACGTGGTAACCCAAATGCTGTAAAATCTGCTTGTTCTGAGATGTTAACGTGTATTCACGTGGCAAACAACTAACACCATTCCTAGACGGTGTTGTTGCTTTATACACAAATTTCATAGTGGCTTTAGCACCAACTTGTAAGTCACTGGTGTGGTAGAATCTAGATCAATGAGTTGTTGATCTCTATTGATCAGTCTTAATGTTATATTACTAATACTATCAACAGCCACAGAATGAAAAAGCACCACTGGAGGGTTTTCACGAATAATATAGCCATTGGGCGATGTCACAATAAAGTCATAAAGTGAATGCGATGGTTCTTGATTGGTGTACACTTGGCTAATAATATTACACGTCACCGACACATGATGGTCCTCAATGAATTTCACTTCATGGTCTGATTCATGTTTTTTGTTGTGCTCCAACACACGTGGTTTAAATCCTAGTAATGGGCCAATGGAATCGGGGTGTGTTTTAAAGTCAATGTTGAATGAGGAGAAAATACTGCAGCGATGAGTGTTAGTATTGCCTACAAGTTCAAACTTGTGCGTTCCGTCGAGAAATGACTTTAAACCATATTGATTGATCAACACCACATAAATGTGTTCATAAATATCATCGATCGTGTATCCACCAGAGTTCAGGGTGAGCACAGAATCATCATAGTAAAACTTGTTGTTCACATTTTCACGTATGTTGTATATTCGATTGTACGTTTCAAGAGAAACAAGTCCTAAACCATAGGGTTTTTCACTCAATTCGATAGGCGGGTAAAAGTCTAGGCTGACTTCAGGTCCACGTCCATGCACTGTAAACGTTTTACTTTCTGCCGACATACTGGTGGCGTTTTTGCTTATGCTGCGTCTTATATAAAAAAATTAAACACAAACGTCCACACTGTTGGCTGTTAAACGTTTGCTCTCGTTTCACATTATAATATATCTTGATCCTGTTTCCAAAATAGGTCACTAGTTCCATGGGCGGGGGCAAATTCCCAAAACTGTCAAAGTACCATACCGTGGATCCCTCTTTGACATAAGCTACATAATGCGTTCCTGGTCCTCGGTGATCATCCAAATTGACAACAGCACATTCCTGTTTCCAGGGTCGTGGGGGTAATTGGTTTCGCATAAACACACCTCGAAAATGAGAAAGCTTTAGTTGTTTAGCATAGCTTTCCACTTGTTGATGCGTCAGGGCATGTCTCGCTATGGCTGAGGTTAAATTTTTTTTTTTTTAATATTTCGAAATGGTGAAATCCCAAATCCTTGTTGATAAAAGGCTGGCTTTAAATTGGCATTTCTAGCCCCCATGGCAATCGCTTCCATCGTTTCATTGTGTCGCTGACTTTCTTTGAGTTGTTGCTTGCCCTGCTGCGCGGCTTTAATGGTTTTCGCCACTGCACTGGCACCGCCCAAAAGTGAGCCCAGAGCAGCCAACCCGGCAAATAATGCAGGTAAAAATCCCGCTCGTTTGGGGACGGGAATCACTCGCCCTTGGTTTGAAACCTGTCGCCGACGTTTTGGAATAACCTGTCTCTGTGCTGCTCGAAGGGCTTTCCTTATGGTCAATACATTATTTTTTCTTTTTTTCTTTCGCAAGGGCTTGGCCACGAATGTTGAAAACCCTGGCTTTGCCAAGGACAATGTCCTTTTTTTAGTCTTTCTCACCACATACCTTTGTTTCACCATGATGATAATGACCCACAACCTTTCACAAGAAAGTTTAAATCACAACTAACGTCAGATGGTTATTTCATGGCTGTATATTCCAATTCCACATAAAGTGGGAAGTCGTTTATGGTTTTTCCCGCTTGCTTTTCATCCCATGTTAACATGAGATAAAAGGATAATTCGTCCCCTGCATTGACCATTTCATGGTCATGGACCAACATCCTATGACCATTTATCTTTATTTGTAAATGGTTCTCATCAGGTATGGCATATTTGATGTGAATGGTTCCATCATAGTGTAATCGATAGTGGCTTAAACCCGAAGCAAGCACATAGGTCAAGTGCTGATCATGGACTAGCGGTAAATGGTTTCTGTCATTCACAGGTTTTTCATTTGTCAGATACACTAAAAACACAGATGGGATGAATTTATAAAGCCTTTTCATTTCATGGGTCACGTAACGCTTGGTACAAACATCGTCTTCGTCTTGTGGGTCTTCCACGTGAATAATCCGATGGTGATTAGCGCTATAGCCATTCACCATAAGCTGGGGCACTTTGTCATAAAACTCATACACTTTGTTATCCACATACTTTTTCGTAGTAACGTCTGTAGACACTTGAGGATGTTTTACATGGGTTAACCGCTTTCCCTTAAAGTCATAATCTCCCTGTTTTGTGCGTGGCACTACTGACCTATCCACATAGTGTTTATTAGCAGGATCTGTTTCCTGTTTAGGATCATGTATGAGGACAGGCCTAGCTTTGGCCATCAACGCACGTCCAAAGACATCCATCGTCAACCTGTAGTACCAGTCTACTGTTTCTATGACAAGGTTCGGTGTCCTGTATATAGACAGCCGGCTAGCCTGTCTAAGCCTTAGTTGACATGAAGATTATTAAGCAGCAAGAGTCATTCCCCGTGGGGGACATGGTTTCCCATCTCTGTCCCACATCACGTGAACAACGCCATGGTTCACTGTTTCCATCTTCCATTCGCTGCATCATTGTGGGGCCTTCCGGCTGTGGAAAGACTAATCTTTTGCTAACGCTCATTACAGCGCCCAATGGTCTGCGTTTTCAAAATATTTATATTTTTGCAAAATCTCTCTACCAACCCCTCTACGTGTTTCTGGATCAAGTCATGTCTGGATTACAAAAAGAGAATATGGGTTATTTTACATTTTCCATGCAAGAAAATGTGATTTCACCGGATGAGGTAAAGCCTGATTCACTCATGATTTTCGATGATGTATCCACTGAACGTCAAGGCATCATTCAAAGCTATTTCAGCATGGGTCGACACAAACATATCGATTGCTTCTATCTTGGGCAAACGTATTCTAAAATGTCCAAACAGTTGATTCGTGACAATGCCAATGTCATTGTTTTATTTCGTCAGGACGAGAGGAACAGTCGTCACATTTATAATGAACATGTGAATCCGGATATGACCTTTCAAATGTTTACAGAATTGTGTGCCAAGTGCTGGAACACTCAACGTCATGCCTGTTTAGTGATTGACAAACAAAGTGAACTCAACCAAGGACGGTATCGCTTAGGGTTTGATCATTTTATTGCTATTTAAGGCCTTGTCTCATTCCCCATCAAGTCATTTGTCAAGACACCATGGCGTTAGCAGAGAGTCAATTGAAAAAGCATATTATTAAAGCAAAAAATACTATTCGCCAAAAGTTTCGTCAATTGAAACAATCACGTGCCAATCATGCTTTGTTTATTCAGCAACATTTAGCACCTCCACTAAAAGCCATGTTGAAACCCTCTTTCAAGCCATCTGAAACGCTACCCACCGTTTCACAAGCCACGCAGACGCTGCACGAGGACCCTGAGGAAGAGGAAGAGGAACAGGAAGATTTGACTAGTGTTAGTGAAGTTGAGGATGAAGAGGAACAAGTGTTTACGCCTCAAAAAAAGGCTGCACCCCTTGCAGAGTTTTTGAGAAAAAAGAAATCCTTGGCCATGGTCGAAACACCTTGCCCTTCCAAAGCGTCTCCGTTTTCACAACTCTTGGCCACCCCTCAACATAAAGCTCAACTGAAAACCATTTTAATAAAATATTATGGATCAACATTGGAACCCTATTTCACTGATCTATTTATTGGAAACACAGATACCACGTATGGTGTTCGCTATGAGAATGATAGTTTTAAAATTGGCGATTCATCCATTAAATTTGCTCGTACTAAAGCTGTCATTAAAAACATCAACTATAAATTAACGCCAGGACTGTTAAAGCTGCTCTTTTCTCGGACCCCCTCTTCCCATGATTATACGTCAGAGGATCTTGACAAATATAAATCCATTTTATTGGATACCCATGCCCACAAAAGACAGTATGATCCCACGCAACAAGTGAATGCCAATATATCTCAAAAATATAAAACCATCATTGCAAAAATGTTTCCCACCAGTCAAAGTACTCGTCGTAAAGCATCCGCTTCGGGAGTGACATTTAAACCATTAAAACCCCTTGTAGATGTTACCTACTGGCACAATCCCAATAAGCTCGTCCAGCGGCTACAGTTGTTGCATGCCTCACGTCAAGCTGGCCACACCGGTCACGATTGGGAAATTCAAGAAATTGAACAAGAACTTCGAAATGCCAAAATTATTGTTTAAGCCCTCACCCATTAAAATGGGTATTGCTCACGAGTTGCATCGCCCAGCTAGGCGTCACTATCCGCGACTCAAGGTGATTTCACGAGGTGTGGATGAACTTTGGCAGGCTGACTTGGTTGAAATGATACCCTATGCTGGCGTTAACGACGGTGTACGCTATATGTTGACCGTCATTGATGTCTATTCCAAAATGGCCTTTGTTGAACCTGTGCGTCGCAAGTCTGGCCCACTAGTTACCAAGGCCTTTCAACATATTATTCAACACTCCCAACGTCAACCTCAGTTGCTACAAACCGACCAGGGGAAAGAATTTTTCAACAAGGACTTCTCCCGTTTTCTCAAATCTAAGGATATTCACCATTACACCACGTACAGCAACCTCAAAGCCAGTGTGGTCGAGCGGTTCAACCGAACATTGAAAACCCATATGTGGAAAGCGTTTACCGCTCAGGGCAGTTATCGCTGGTTGGACATGTTACCTGAGCTAGTGTCACGTTACAATGACACCAAACATAGAACGATTGGGACCAAGCCACGCCTCGTGACTAAAAATATTCAGCGATTGGATAAACTGTTTAACCCCATAAAAACAGCCGATCCTAAACGTCACCGACTGAACATTGGGGATTTTGTTCGTGTGAGCAAATTTAAGTCTGCCTTCAATAAGGGCTACACGCCTCAGTGGGGGACTGAACTATTTCGAATTCGTCGAGTCAACTTGGACACTCCAGTCACCTATTTACTCGAGGACCTCAATCATCAACCCATAAAAGGTAGATTTTATCTACATGAACTTCAGAAAACAGCATTTCCTCAGCATTATCTTGTGGAAAAAGTGTTGAAACAAAAAGGAAATAAACTCTACGTCAAATGGTTAGGGTTTAACTCTACGTTTAATTCTTAGATCAATAAACTACATGTTGTGTGAACCTGTGTACTTTTTATTTATTCACCCATGTTGTACACCACCTATAGCTCTATGTGTACAGTCCTCAGCTCCACATATTTCTTTCTCTTTCCACCTGTGTTCTCTCTTACATTACCCCTCCCCCTCTCCCCCCTCCACCTCCCACCACTGCTGTTTGCAGCTCTTGCCTATCTATTGGTTGTGACATCATTCCCACAAGTTGCATCATACTTTTTACTGATTCAGCGATTCCCACGCTTTGAACATTCTCTTATCAGGCACGTGGACAGCTAACGTCCCAGGCGAACACCTGTGCCGGATCAAATTTCACCTGAACTAGCATTTTGTCACGTACGCAGCAAAACAGTATGTAACTTGTTAACAGTTATCGCGCATGTAGATAGATAACGTCCCAAGCGAAAACCTGCGGTAGATCAAATTTCACGTCAACTTGCATTTTGTCACGTACGAAGCAAGACAGAATGTCACTGGTTTAGCATGCCTGTGGTTTCACACATGTGTGCATGCCTTTCACACTCCCCTGCAACCACGATGGTCAGATTATTTCACCTTCAAGCGTCACCTGTTGTCAAATCAGATCAACGCCTTCCAATAATCTCAAATGACATTCACCTCCTGCTCGTCGGCAAGTTTGTTTTTCTGTACTCGCTTCGACCAACATAGAACCTAGTTCTCATCACCGTTTACACGTTAAAGGTAAAAAGTGTGAAAAAACGTACCCTCGCTCTGTCATACACCGACTCGTCGAAATATCAATTGATCTATTGAACACAGCCACCGTGGTCAGCGACACACACACACACACACACACACACATCCAGCAGTATCGTCTCTCTCAACCGCCACGCTTCATAAACATTATAAACAGGTAAAGAAAAAGAAAACGTTTTTTCAACATGTACGGCGTTAGGCCCTTTGTGAATTTTTTTTTGGAAAACATATCTACCACACTCGAAAGGGGGCTTTAGCCCGAGTCCTAGGACACTTCGTACACGTCTCTAACGTTATTGGTTCGTGAGATATCGGCAAAAATCACAAACAACACGTGTTTACCCCAAAATCGAGTTTCCAAAATTTTTAAAGAAATATAACGAGTGGTCCATAGCAAAGAGGACGTCACTCCGAGTCCTTGGACCCGTCGTACACGCCTATAGCATGATTGGTTCGCGAGATATAGCAAAAAGTTCAAAATCATGGTTTTACCCCAAAAAGACCGTGTTTCCAAATTTTCACCTTTTCGACACCTACATTCCCGTAAAG
Organism: Meconema thalassinum; assembly: GCA_946902985.2. Taxonomy (NCBI): domain Eukaryota; kingdom Metazoa; phylum Arthropoda; class Insecta; order Orthoptera; family Tettigoniidae; genus Meconema; species Meconema thalassinum. The sequence continues at coordinate 1,945,135,214 of OX336388.2, forward strand.
AGCACAACGAGACGAAAAAAACGAATCAAAGCACGCCCTCCTAGCATGGCTCCTTCCATTCCAAGGTCGCAGGGTCTCACAACTTCCTAAGTGAGACAGCTCTGTCCTTACCACACTACTACCTACAGGTTTTCATCCTAGAGACTTGAAATTTATTTTGGGGGTAGAGGGGGTAGGGACCTTTCATTTACGTCAAACAAACTTTTTTGTAGAGTTCCTAGTTTCCAAAATATAGGATTTTCAAAATTCGAGTGTTTTCAAAAAAACATAAAAAATAAAAAAGTTTTATTACAAAAAATAAAGGTCATAAAGGCCGTTCGTTTGAGCCATGGCACAACGTTCTACCATGTTTGGTTTTCAAACTATCACCAACGTTGCAAAACAAAAAAATTCAAAGAATTTTTGAAAAATATAATACATGGTCGATAAGAAAGAGGACGACTGCTCGAGTTCAACAACACCTCATTTGTCAACATCCGGCCATGCGTTTGAGAGATATTAATTATTTCAATTTCGCACGGCGGCCATGTTGGTTTGTTGGGCACAGGAGTGTCAAGTGGGGCAGAACCATCATCACTCCACTACTTACCTCATTTCCGTTTTTGTCCATCATTACCACATCCTCTCGCAGACCTCTTCTCTTACTTTTGACCATCCCATAAAGTACTTTCTTATTTCCTCTGCTGTCTTCCTCCATCATCTCTGTCCACTTTACCATCCACTTCTTCCTCTCCTCTGCGACAATCTTGTTCGCTTCTTTCTTCTTTATCTTATAATCTTCCCTTGCCAGATCAGTTCTTTCCCGGAACCACACTCTGAAAGCCTTGTTCTTCCTTCCCACAGCTTCTTTTACTCTCTCATTCCACCATGGTGTCTCTTTACACCGCTTTCTGTTGCTTGATCTTCCACATACTGTCACTGCAGCTTCCACCATTGTGTTCTTGAATTGCTTCCATTCCTCTTCCCCTGTTTTAGGATTGTCTGTTGGCATCCTTTCCCTTATTATCTTCTGGAATTCTTCCTTGACTTCCTTTTCCTTGAGTTTCCATACTTTGATTCTCCTTTCCTGGTACTCTGTTCTCTTGCTATCCTTAACAACTCCCAGGTTCATTACAAGTATTCTGTGGTCGCTATCTAAGGCCTCTGATGGTATTACCTTTATATCTCTGACACTTCTCTTCATTTCCCAGTCGTACAGCATGTAATCTACCAAAGATTTCTTTGTTAAATCACTGCTGTACCACGTTACCTTGTGGCTTTCTTTCTTCCGTAACCAGGAGTTGCCTACCACTAAACCGTTTCTCTTGCAAAAATCCAGCAACTTTCTCCCTTCTTCATTCCTGCTACCCCATCCTTCTGCTCCCAATACATTTTCATATCCTTGCCTTTCACTTCCTACATGTGCATTCAAATCTCCCATGACAATGATGCTCTGACCATTCAACTGCTGTTGTAGCTCCTCCTCAAAGTCCTCCTTCACTTGAGCTGTACATCCAACTTGAGGGGCATATACCTGGGCTATCTCCAGGCTTCTTCCCTTTACAGTTACTCTGATCTTCATGATCCTGTCACTTATTCCCTTTACCTCTTCCTTCATTCCATCTCTCACAACTACTCCTACTCCGCTGCTCCTTCCTTCACTGTTCCCACTCCAGTACAACTGGTACCCTTTCCTCAGTTCTCTGCGACCTTCTCCTTTCCATCTTGTTTCTGCCAAGCCCAGTATATCGAGTTTTCTTCTCTCCATCACATCTAAAATCTCCTCCACCTTTCCTGTCAGTGTCTGTATGTTTAATGTCCCAACTCGTAGTCCATTAGCATATCCGGGTCGTCGTCGTTTGCATCCGTCCTTTCCGAGGCCTGTTCCTGTTTTGAAAGCACATATGATATCCACTACTGGCTTGCTAGGCCTATCGTAGCTTCACCAGAGCCCCGTCAGCCGTCACTTTTCAGGGTTCCCATAGAGCCTTCACAGCTACCGCAGCGGTCCCGGGGCACACAAAGTCCCCACTGTACTTCACCCCTACAGGCAATCCCCTACTTCATGCCGTTGCCCGTCTCCCACCACGTGGAGGAGGGGTTGGACTTGTGGGAGACGATCAATTTCTTTCAAACGACAAAAACAAAAGCAGGTTAACTGGCATGCTATCAACCAAGCTAAACGATCAGGGAATAGGATGTCGACAGAGCAGAAATGATGCAGAATGTTTGATCGTGAACACTGCAATCCAGTTATCTTCATCAAAAGTAACATGGCTATTATTGGCGAAGATATTGATCTTTAAGTTTTGCTGGTTGCATTGGCTCCATCGGAAAAATATATATTTTTTGTCAAACCAGGAAAGGGAAAAATCACGAGAAGAGTGTATTCATCACAGCAGTCAAAGTCATCAGGACTTGCGAACAACATTCTTTTCTTGCATGCCTTTAGTGGCTGCGACACTACTTCAGCGATTTTCAATGAAGGAAAAGTTAGGTGCGTAAAGTTATTTAACAAAAGTAAAGAGTTACATGATATCGCTGAAAGTTACAACAACCGTGATTCTTCACACGACGCTATCGCTGAAGCTGGAGAACGTTTTTTCCTTGCAAACTACGGTGCACGTTCTACAGACAACTATTTGAATAAACATCGATATCATTGTTTCACGAAATCTGTGACGAAAATAAAGCCCCACATTGCCCCACTACCACCAACAGAAGGAGCATCCAGGCAACATTCTTTTCGAGTGTAAAATCAAGTGCAAAAATGGCTGGGATATGAATTACCCCCTGAATTATGGGGTTGGAAACGAGTCCAAGGACACTTCAGTCCGATTACAACAATGGACCCCATTGCACCCGAGGATTTATTAAATCTGATTGTTTGCAAATGTACAACTGGCTGTGCAGGGTTGTGTGGGTGTAGAAAAGCAGGGATTGATTGTACAACGGTTTGCAATAATTGTCATGGAGACTGCTTCAATGGATCGAAAATAGTCGATGAAGAAAATGAAGACGGAGACGAGGTCGATAACGCGAATGAAGAAAGGGCAGTGTCAACCAAAAGCTCGAGACGATCTTCCTATGCGGGGAGCATTGATTTATCGGATTATGCTAAAGTAGTCGATGATAATAGCCCCAGTACCAGTCAGACTGCAAAAAAACGACGCACTCAAACGTAATAATAAAGTGATTAAATAAAAAATGTGGAAAATGAAAAAATAATAATGATTGAATATTACGTAACGAATGTAAATTTCTGTTTGCAAAATTCCCACAGAGATTTATATGGACCGTTATGCGCCATTGAATTCATATTTTGCTGCTGAAGCCGATCTGCATCAAGTTTGTCGTCCATTCACACGGAAAATATTAGTTTTATGAAAAAAATGAATTGAACCTTTTTTGTATAGAATTGAATGTCCTCAATTTTGGATCACTACAATTTTTTCGATAAAGTTAATAAATAAAGAGTTACAGTCCAAAAACCATAAAAGTGCACCCTTTTTCCAATATGGCGGCGTTTGCGGACCTTTAATTGGTCAGGACTTTTGACAGGTTCAAGAGTAAACCCTAATAAACATATTCACCAAATTTAAAAACTTTCGGATTTATTATTTTTATTTTCGCTTCGTTGCCTGGGCTACGACGAGTAACACTATCTACGTGAAATTTCGGACAGACCGCTCCTTTCCCTGCATTTAGGCCATTTGGCACAAATCCACATCGTTTCACCGATTTGAACCAAACTCAATGTACTTACCCTTTGGAACCCTGCGGGTAACACTGTCCACTTGATATCTTGTACAACTCTCTCCATTCCCTGCATTTAGAACAACAGACGAAATGAACTTGAAAACCACGTTTTAAGGCCCTAGAACCATTCATATCCGCAGTAGTGTAACTGTATGAATATTGTAATAAGTATAGTATTGGCTGGCAATGCGGGCTGAATCACATCACCCCTACCAGTGTTCTGGTGCAGAATTGCGAAAATAGTTACATCTTGCGCTGCGTATAAATTGCAGTCACGGGGAGTAATTAGTGCAAAAGAATATCTTAGGCCCCTTAAAACAGTTATCATCATGAAAATATAATGCCTCTGTATAAGTGCGATGGTATTGGTGCAGTAGCTGCAAAAAGCGTTGGTTTTTTCAAATTTACTTTCATGTATTACGATCCTTATCCTTCAGCGGTATGTGACAATAAATGGCACTATTGATACCTCAGGACTCGAGACAGCTGAAGTTTTCCAAAGTGCTCCGATTATTTTTCTATGGCGCTATGCGACTTTTCTAACAGCCAATGAGATATGGGCCCTAGGCAGTGTCTTTTATTTCACATACTCCTCTCTCTAATCATATTTTTCAATTCGTTTGTAAACTACATGTGTCAGTACTGTAGTTAGTAAATAGCCGCTTACCTATTCATTATTATCATTATCATCACGGGAAAATGGCCTGAATGTTACGTCCATTATACTGTACTACTTACCATCCCCACTACCACCACCATCACAAAAAGTTATATTTTTAAAAAATTTGTTTCCTGTTAGTTTAATTATCACGTGCCAGTTCTGTAGGAGTATTCATTACCATCCATAAAACAAATAAATCCACCGGGCGAAGCCGGGCACTACTGCTAGTAAATAAATAATACCAAAAGCCACAAGGCATATCTTACTGCCGTAAAAGCGAAAGTTCTAATAATAACCTTTTAGTTTCCATGTATCGAAAGCGGTAGCTACGCTCACTAAAGCGCAGCGTTAGGCCATGGGCCACGCTCTCTGCTAACTCGGTAGACGAGGGTTCGAGCGCCAACGTCCGCCGTCCTTGAAATGGTTTTCCGGGGTCTCCTATATTCAACTCCAGGCAAATGCTGGGACGGTACCTTCTGACAGGCCACGGCAGCTTCCTTCCACATCCTTACTCAGTTTCATTCATGCATTTAATCTCTCATTCCGGCGTGCAGGTCACCCACGGGCGTGGACTGGAAAGACCTGCACTCGGCCTGTTAGAAGGCCAAGACCAAGTTTCGTTATTTATCTCTGGGGCCCTAAAACCTGCTGTGAATTATTAAATAAAACATAACCTATCCCATGCGCAGAATTGCTGGAAATTTCAAGACAATATTGGTTAATTGCTTTAGAGTACAATGCTGGACTGGCAAAAAACAACGTATCTGTAGTAAATAGAGGCGGGCTGAAAAGCAACCTGTACTAAAGGCTATTAAGATGTGCAATCTGAAAAAACACTTCGAAACACCCTTGGATTTTCACTCTGTTAATAGGTCCCTATGCTTGAGGAAATGTCATATAAACTGTAGAATTTGACAGTCCCCATTACCAAATAAGGACATTGTGGTCAGCTACTACTGAAATAGTTGCTACACCCAGAAATCAAGAGGAAGTTCTTCCAAATTGCTGGAGGAAGGAAAAGCATGCCCCCAGACATCCCATATCCTGGTACCTTGCTCTTGGAAGATCCAGACACGAAATCTTACATCACGTCCTTCCGTTTCTGCAATAGCATTATAGAGTATAAAGAAGAGCACCTTTCTTGTTCATTCCTTGTGCTTATCAAGTAGACGAAAAGGCGTTGTAATTTAAATGTATTGTCTGTCTGTCTGTCTGTCTGCCTGCTAGGTATGCAACCAGGAAATTGATTGGATCCATAATAAAGAAACGACATAGGTTATGTTAGTGGAAATCACAAAAAAAACAGAAGTTAAAATGAGGGGACAGACACCCTCTCATACCAACCAACCTACATACTGTACATGCACACATACATACAGCGTCGTGGCTAGCATTCTTGGCTGTCACCAGAGGACCCAGGTCCGATTACAGGCTCTGGCAAAAAATTTAATTCTGGTTTGACGGCTGGAACGGGGTACACTTAGCCTCGTGAGGCAAAACTGTGAAGAGGCTGGTTCGATTCCTACCTCAGCCATCCTGGAAGTGGTTTTCCATGGTTTCCCACTTCTACTCCAGGCAAATACCGGGAGGTTATCAGACAAATTCTACACAAAACCAAGTACACAGGGCTACATGGTCACGATGCCGCAAATACCTCTAACGATTCTACAACAACATACATACATACTGTGCCCGTTTCCCCGACGTCACGTTGGCCCGGCGATTTCAACGAGAAACCGAAGAAGGGACACAGGCGATACAAAAAAATATTAAGTCCAGGAAATATTTGTCCAATAAAAAAAAATCAAGCAACTAGCTCGGGCAGGCAAGAGATCGAATATCTCGGGTCGATTAAAGGGAGAGGCATGCAAGGTTCAAGAGGACAAATACTTCACAAACAAGAAAAAAGAAAAAAAGTATCACTGACTCGGGAGAAGTTCCAAACTACAGGAATAACCAGAACTTGAAAAATCGAGATCCTAAATTTATTTTTGAGCAGACGGACAAAAAAAATGAACACTCCAATTACTCAATGAATATTATTAGTTTGGGATCATTAAAATCCATAATGTCCATCAATGTCATTGAGCTACCCTGTTTGACTTAATCAGGGAAGTACTCGCAAAAGAAATGATTAGAGTTCAAGTGTTCGATGATTAGCTGAATAATAATGATAAAAAAAACACTTCACTCTCACTTTCAGCTTCTAAAAGAAGAAAAATTTGAAGAAAAAAAAATAACTATACATTTTTCCTTCCCATGAATGTTAACTGAATTAATAATTTACACATAAATTATTCACACATTTCTAATATTTACAGACTTACGATTGTCAATGATGACTGTCAATCATTTAATTTGACTAAATGAACTTGTGGAATGAAATTATTATTATTAATTTCTATCAACATAATTTAAAGTTTCCTTATGGAAATTACATCAGCTATAAATAACAATAACTTGCTATAGCCGCACAATAACTGGCTTCAAATGACATCCTAATCCCTCATATCATTTTCAAATCATTAGCTGAGTTTATCATATCCTTATGGGATCAATTTAATTATTCAGATTGCGATATTATAACTTTTAGCACATATTAAATTAAGATACAAATGATTCACCTGTGATCTGCAGGAATTATTAATTTTAAATTGACCAGCACTAGGAACTCTGATAACATTGCATTTATTATGACGATTAATTGAACAGTAATGCAGTAACTGCCATTGCACTGTTTTCCACCGTTGGAACTACTTAATATAATTACAAATATAAAGCACATTCTAATTCCATTGAACCTAGGACTGCATAAGCCCCTATACATCCTGGCATAATCATAATCATTTACTATATCCTCGAAGAAATTTATTAATTGATTTATTAATCGTATTAATAAGTTGGAATGGTATTTCTCATATCCAACAGTTGCCACCCTAAGACCACTATAAAGTGTCTACAACTCATAGTTCATTGTGCTTATACTCAAAGTGCAGTTCCAAATCCATTTGACATAATGACAAATAATCCTCAAATTATTATAAACTCTCGTAATCTGCATTCCTAAATCTGATCAAAAATTTCCCTAATGTGACTCAGCATCATAGGCTTTGTATTCTTGTGCAATCTGAATTAAATTACTGTAAAGTCTAGGATCATAGATCATGAACCATAATTATAATCTCAATGCCATAAATTAATGAATATGGTACAATCATTACCACTGCAAAAAGTCAAACGTTCCGTTCGCAATCGCCTTCATGGTAAAAATCGCCATGAGAAAAAAAATCCTTACTTTAGAATTATTAAATATTATAAAACAAAATATTTATTAAATATCGGAATTTATGTGTGTGAAAGATCTCAATATCTTGAAAATAATTTGCTCTCTAAGTTTGGAAATTCATTCGAAATATATTTTAGCCTCCTGGAAGAAAGAACATAATTAAATCATGGTGTTGGTTTGCCCTAAATGTTCAGAAGGGTGTGGTGTGAATATATGCCCAAGTTGACGATGAATGTGTTTCCCATATTTTCCCACGACGAATTAATCTTGATTCTGTTCTTTAATTTGCAAGATCGGCGTTTAAGAAACTCGTTTAACGCCAACATCATCGTGATGCCTGGTCTACAGTGTATTCAGCCTCTCCGAATCCCGGACTCGTCCTCACCATCAAGTTTCCCTATTAAATGCTTAAGCCATTATCTTGAAGTATATGAAAAGTTCCATAAATGTTCCCATATTCTTATTCTTGAGCGAAAGTATCATAGTGGATGACATCAGACACCCCCTAAAAAGAATTAGGTGTACGCCACTGCTGAAGAAATGTTCCAAGTATTTCACTGATATGGAATGGACGGTGTTGTTTCGATACTGTTAATAATTTATTAATGCTCTTGCTGGCAATCCGGTTATTTGTTGAATGTATTATGTTGAATGTATTATGTTGAATAAGATGCAATTACTATTGTAGAAATGTTCAACATTGACTGACTATATGCCGGGTTTCGTAGCACGACAAGGTCTGCTATTATATCGTGTGCTTTAACATGTTGCATATTAATGTCTCCGTATTCTGGCGTTCCACGGTGAATTTGTCAAGTCCGATTTGTAGCTGTGTTAATGTGTTCACTTGATAAAAATACAGTTTCTACTTACAACAGCCTCTTGTAGAAATCACTAATTTTAATTTTACCTGTCACTCGTAAAATTAGTTATAACAAGTACCGGTATTTCACAAGCAAATTGTAATGCTAATATCATAGTGTGGACACACGCTTCCCGAAGGTAGAATGATCGTCTCCGCGCACATGTGTTTAAATCAGCAATAGAACATACTAGAATGGAATGATCTCTCCGCCCGTGTTACACATAGCATACCGGTTGCCCTGGTCACCTGATCCGTAGGAGTGTGGGGAGTTTCCACCCCTCATCTATTGCGTCATGACTTGTCAATGCCGATAGGAGTCGAAGATGCTCGACACTCGCTTGTGCTAAATTTTAGCTCAAAGCCATAAGGATGGATCCATTTAGCAGCTAGAATAATTATGAAGAATGTTTCTTTAGCTCTGGGTCTGCTACAAACACATGCTGGAATACATTACAATATGTTACATTCATCAACCACTTCCAAGGTTGCTTTACGAATCTCGGCAATTAAAGATCACCAACATGGTGGATTTCGGTCACATGTTCCCCTCTCCTGTTTTTTTTATAAGTTTTGGTCAGAGAACTTATAAAACATCATTATGCTAAGATTATGTGAAGAAATCAAACATGACTGTCCAAAACTAATTCTCCGGTTTGAAATATTTTCTGAGATTTCCAGCGTTGTAGTTTCCAATCACTCGGTCAGTGTGTATTTCTGCCAAACGATAACTGTTGTTGCCGAAAACTCTTACAATCTTTACTGGACCATAATAAAGCTTAGCAAATTTGTTATAGACTCTCATGGGTAAGTTGGATGGTACTGGTCTCCTTATCAAGACTAAATCGTTTTCCCGTAGAGGTTCTCTGAATTTTCTTCCTGCCTGTCTTTTCTTTCTCTTTTCGGCGTGGCGTTCCAAGCTCTCTCTAGCCATGTCAATGCGCGTGGGAATTGATTGAATTATTTCCGGTGCTGTGGAAATAATTCCATCCCATACTCTCTCTGGTTTACGTCCATAATGTAACATGTATGGCACTTGCGATGTACTTTCATGTATTGTCGAATTAAGGCTTTCTTCAATGATGGGTATAACCTTCATCCATTTATCATGATTATCCGAACAGTCAAGTAGACAGAATTTTCCAATTTCAGACATTATTCTTTCTGCAGGATTTCCTTCAGGATATCTGATAGTATTGAGGATGTGCTTTACATTTAGCCTTACCATTGCCTGCTGAAATTCTTGACTTGTGAATTGGCTCCCATGATCACTTAATAAGAATTCGGGTGTGCCGGCTTCTTTGAAAACACAATTCTCTAGCCGTCTAATGATATATCGCGATGTAGCCTTCTGAATCGGGTGCAACATTACCAGTTTAGAGAATACATCTATTGTAACCAAGATATACTGGTTTCCTCTAAATGATCTTGGAAGTGGGCCATAAATGTCCGTCGCATATAATTCTCTCGGTCGGGACGGAATTATAGCAATCGGTGGTTCCTTAGCAAGCTTCGAAATGTATTTGCTCCGCTGTCAATTATCGCAGGACCTTATAACCTTACGTATGGTTTCCCGCATACAATTCCAAATGAAAGCTTCTTTAGCTGCGTGCAGAGTCTTGTCCAGTCCGGAGTGTCCCGTTGAACGATGGACTAGCCAGATTACTTTATTAACAAGTTTTGGTGGTAAGACTGTTCTCAACTTCGTATGATCCTTGTCCGCATATTTCATGACAATGTCTCCCACGATGTGGTATTCTCCCGCTTGTCTCGAAGTTGGAATGAAATTCGGATCATGCTGGTCCATTCTCTTCTTTAGGAAACGATACATGTTTCTCAAGGGTTCATATCACTTCTGTGATGCTGCGATTCTTCTAAGTTTATGTAACGTATCCGCATCTTCCGGAACAACTTCAATCAAGTGAATGTCTTCCCCACAAGGATTACGACTTAGAACATCGGCTAATATGTTCAATTTGCCAGATCGATGAACTATATCCACGTTAAATTGCTGCAAGAAGAAGGTCCATCTGGTAATTCTATCATTAGCGAGGTCTGTTTTCAACATGAATTGCAAAGCTTGATGGTCGGTGATTATTGTGACTTTGTATCCTATCAGTATCTTTTTCCAAGTCTGTAAAGCATATATGGCAGCTAATGCTTCCAATTCTGTCACAGTGTAATTGGCTTCATGGCTTTTAAGTTTGCGGCTGGCAAATGCAAGATAGTGATGTTTTCCCTCGGCATCCATTTGATACAATACAGCACTCACACCAATCTTTGACGCATCCGATTCTATGAAGAAATTCCGAGAGAAATCGGGGTATTCCAATTTAATATGATCAACCATCATTTGTTTAGCTCTATCAAACGCCTCACTACATGCTTCGCTCCATTTCCATTTATTGTTTAATTTCAACAAATTCTGGAGTGGTGCCATCACCTCCGTATAGTTAGGACAGTGCGTCGAAAAGAATTGACACATTCCTAAGAATTGTCTAACTTGACGTACTTTCTTCGGTTGATGAAACTCCGCAATTGCCTGAATCTTCGTAGGATTAGGCCTATATCCGTGTCCGTCGATGATGTGACCTAAAAACTTTATTTCAGTTTGAAAATAACTGCATTTGTCACGGTTGACTTTGAAGTTGGCTGCTTTCAAATTATCAAACAATAATCTGAGGTGTTGCAAATGTTGTTCCCCGTCTGTAGATGCAATTATTATATCGTCTATGTAGCATATCACATTCGCTTTGACTTCTTGTTTTAGGTTGGAATCCAATGCTCTTATCATCACAGGACCGCTGTTCTTTAAACCGAAAGGCATTCTCTTGAAAGCATAGGTTATGTTATTAAAACGAAAACCAGTGTATTTGCGGCAATTTTCAGATAACGCTACGTGATAAAATGATGAAGTCAAATCGATGGTAGAAAAATATGTTTTTCCTTCAAATTTCCTCAAAATTTCCCGAATTTTTGGAGGTCTATCATGTTCCAAGAGCAGACGTTCATTCAATCCCCTCGCATCCAGACATAAGCGTAGTTGTCCATTCGCCTTTTGCACAACCGCCAGTGGATTTAGGAAAGGCGTGGGCATTCGACAAATGATGTCATCATCTTCCATCTTCTGGATCATGTCTTCAACTTCAGCTTGCCACTTTTCCGGAATCGGATATAATTTCTTTCGATAAGGAGTAGCATCTGTTAACTGGATTTCATACTCAAAATTCTTAACTAGTCCAGGTTTGCTATTGAAAATATCATCATAATCTTCTAATAAATCATTCAACTTCTCTTGAGATTCTGGATTGATTTTTCCTCCTATATTCCTATGCTCTGTTTCCACTGAATTGATTATTTCATCCATAACATCCATATTTCCAAACTCCCATACTACGCCTTCACGAGCCTCTTCTTTCAGTCCCTCAGTGGAAGTAAAATATATATATCGGTTCTTCATATCAATGACCAGACCATTGTCAGATATGAAATCAACTCCGATTATGATATCGAAATTTGAATTTGATAAGACTAGGAAGATGTGTTGTATCTTCCTTCCAGCAAGTTCCATTTCTAACATTACCTGTTGTTTACATTTAATTATCCTGTCAGGGATAACTCCTCTAATCTTTACAGTTGATGCCGGAAGAATGTCAAGTTTTCCTTTTGACTGGAGCAATTCCAGACATGACTGTGATATAATAGAAACCATGGCCCCTGTGTCCCCTAACGTCTTTATTAGGCATCCCATTATACACACATCAAAAAAAGTTTTGCATCACCTCGGTTCCCAGATCTCCGGCATATAGTCGTTGACTGTGTATATTGTATCCAAGATACAGTCCCTTTGACATTTCATAGATGTCACTAAAACTGCTCAAAGATGTAAACAACCATGCATGAGCAGGGCCTATTAGACGGAGGGGGTACGACAGCCGATCAGTTCCAGTCATTCCACCAGGACGAAGGTACGCTGCTCATGTTGTCTGTAGTTCTACCATGCCTAGAAGGTCAATACCGCAGTTCGATCGCGTCCGCATTGTTACTTTGTGTCAAGAAGGGCTCTCAACAAGGGAAGTTTCCAGGCGTCTCAGAGTGAACCAAAGCGATGTTGTTCGGACATGGAGGAGGTACAGAGATACAGGAACTGTCGATGACAGGCCTCGCTCAGGCCGCCCAAGGGCTACTACTGTAGTGGATGACCGCTACTTACGGATTGCCGCTCGGAGGAACCCTGACAGCTATGCCACCATGTTGAATAATGCGTTTCGTTCAGCCACAGGACGTCGTGTTTCAACTCAAACTGTGCGCAATAGGCTGCATGATGCGCAACTTCACTCCCGACGTCCATGGCGAGGTCCAGCTTTGCAACCCCGACACCATGCAGCGCGGTACAGATGGGCCCAACAACATGCTGAATGGACCCCACGGAATTGGCATCACGTTCTCTTCACCGATGAGTGTCGCATATGCCTTCAACCAGACAATCGTCGGAGACGTGTTTGGAGGCACCCTGGTCAGGCTGAACGTCTTAGACACACTGTCCAGCGAGTGCAGCAAGGTGGTGGTTCCCTGATGTTTTGGGGTGGCATTATGTGGGGCCGACGTACGCCACTGGTGGTCATGGAAGGCTCCGAAACGGCTTTACGATACCTGAATGACATCCTCCGACCCATAGTGCAACCATATCGGCAGAATATTGGAGAGGCATTTGTCTTCATGGACGACAATTCTCGACCTCATCGTGCACATCTTGTGAATGCGTTCCTTCAAGATAACGACATCGCTCGACTACAGTGGCCAGAATGTTCGCCAGACATGAACCCTATTGAACATGCCTGGGATATGTTGAAAAGGGCTGTTTATGGACGTCTTGACCCACCAACCACTCTGAGAGATTTACGCCGAATTGTCGTTGAGGAGTGGGACAATTTGGACCAACAGTGTCTTGATGAACTTGTGGATAGTATGCCACGGCGAATACAGGCATGCATCAATGCAAGAGGACGTGCTACTGGGTATTAGAGGTAGTGGTGTGTACTGCAATCTGGACCACAAATGCTGAAAGTCTAGCTGTATGATGGTACAACATGCAATGTGTGGGTCTCATGAGCAATAAAACGAGCTGAAATGTTGTTTGTGTTGATCTCTATTCCCTTTGTATTTAACGGTTCCGGAACTCTTGGAACCGAGGTGATGCAAAACTTTTTTTGATGTGTGTATTTAAAGAAATAGTCGGTAATTCATGTCTGATCCCTCGGCGTACTTCTTCATTTTCAAATATGAGGTCTTCATCCTTTATTTCGTATAATTCCTGAATTTGTACAATGTCCGAGTTGATTAGAATTTCATTACCTATTGTTGATTGGACGTTTTTTTTTTTTTCATGGTTCAGCCCACTAATACTAGGCTGGTTTAACTCTTCTTCTGTTGGTGCTGAAGGGCGTGTATTTCTTAATTGTACTATATATTCTCGGCTTTCCTGATACCTGGTGTCCAAATTGTTACTGTTTTGCTTGTTCCTCTCTTCTTGAGACCTATTATTCTGGTTGGAGTAGCTGTTAAACCTCCCGCGTTGGTACCAGTTATTTTGTCCTCCGATACCTCGAATATCTTCGATTATACGGGGTATTTCTCTGATTATTATTATTATTATTATTATTATTATTATCGTTTCTACGGTTGTATTGATAATCATCTTGCTGGTGGTCAGAATCCCTCGATGTCTTCTCTTCTTGTTGGGCTGGTCTTTCTGTTTGGGCTGTCCTATCCATTAAGACCGCATTTATTTCCCGACTTTCCTTTCTGTCATGTCTACCATTATTGCCTAGAGTAGCGTGATCCATACGCCTAAGAACTTCTTCACAATCTTCCAGGGTTTCTACTCCCGATACTATGAGCATGCGCTGTACTTCAATGGGAAATTGCCTCGTTATGGCTGTTATCAGTTCCTGGCGTGGTAAAGGTGGAGTTAGAAATTGTAGCTTTGCGAGCTGCGAAGTGAAGTAATTCGCATATCTAGTCGGATGGGACGTGGCATATTTCTTAGAGTACATTTCCGCTCTAATATCCAATTGTTCATCTGAACTCCAAAAACGGTGTAGAAATGATTGACTAAAGTCTTCCATATTAACAAACGAACATCTAAATGCCCTAAACCAATTTAAAGGAACTCCTTCCAAGTGTCTTTCAACTATTCTGAGCTCTCTGTCCTTGGATATCCTGTTTTCATCCATGTATTCCCGAATATCTCTCAGGAATGCCATCGGTGTCAAGTTATTACCCCCATTAAACTTGCGTGGTCGATCATCAATGTTTCGAATTATTGTGACGTGTCCCTTCGTAGTTGAATTGGCTCTATTCCCTTCCGTATCTAACGTTCCACAAGCATTAGGACTATCTGATGTTCTTAAAACATTGGGACCATCTGATTGTAATATTTGTCCCGGTTGCTCATAAGTGTGGCTAACATTATTTTTCATGTTTGATAGTTCGGTTTCCAGATTCGATATCCGAATTGTGGTCATGTCGTGCTCTAACTTGTGTTTATTTTCCATATCTGCCGCTGTAATAATTACACTATTTCTCATCTGTGTCTGTAGCTCATTACGCACGTGCTCGAAATCATTGTTACATTTCTCTGTAGCTGGTTTACTTTCTCCTTGATATCAGCTATCTCCGTAGAATTAGTGTCAGTGACTGTTAGCAAATTCTTAACTACTGTTTCATTCTTCTGCTGTACCCTCTCATTATGTTCTGATAAATCTTTACTTAAACCATCTAAATTGTCGGTCAACTTCCTTTCTAAACCTTGCAATCTGTCTACAAATTGTGCTTTGACAGCGTTAACTTGACCTGATACGTGGGTATGCAATTCCTTTCTAAGAACTTTGAGATTATGGGTAAGTCTTGTATCACAAGCATCTAACTTTTTGTCTAAGGCTAAATTACTTTTTTCAACATCTGCCTGCACTTGCGCAATTTGCGTTTGCAAACGGACATCGAAACTCTTTACATCGCTAGATACCATTTGAGTATCTGTATTTAAAGATTGAATATCTGATTTAATATCTATTATAGAATAGTTAATACTTTCTATTTCCATATTGGCTTTTAATATATCGGTTCTTACATTTAATATATCAGCATGAATATCCTGTGTATCATCTTTAATCAACTGCACTTTGCTTGATAAATTGTCAATGTCGGCTTTTAGTTCCTGCCTACCAGTAGCTAAACTTTCATTTAATGTGGTTATTCGTGCATTAAGTTCCTGCTTATCAGCAGCCAAACTATCTTTAAGTTCCTGCTTATCAGTAGCTAAAGTGATCTTTACCACATTCAAATCCTCATACAGTCTGTCAAAGCCCCTTTGGATTTGAGCAAGAATGTCCTGGGGTCCTTCTGCTTCCGCTGCATCAGTCATTATAATTACACAAATATATAAATATACTTAAGACTAGGGAAACTTAATAGTAAGATGACGAACCAAGACCATGCGACTGAATATATTCGAATGAATTCCAAACATGTTTTACGTCTAACAAATCCAGCACAACGATTTCCCAAACCTCCAATTATCCTGACATTTATCTTTACCTGATAAGTTAAACAAACAACATCTAGATTTGAATTTTAAAAAAATCCCGATTCAATGACATTGCAAGATATCAGAACTCGTCTGACTATCCAACTATCCCAAAAAAATAATGGACTGGAAAAAAAATTACCAAACCGTCGAGCTAATCACGCTCGGCATCAAATTGCTGCCTTACGTAATGTTGCCCACACGTATAGGGTGCCAAATCGCTGTGCCCGTTTCCCCGACGTCACGTTGGCCCGGCGATTTCAACGAGAAACCGAAGAAGGGACACAGGCGATACAAAAAAATATTAAGTCCAGGAAATATTTGTCCAATAAAAAAAATCAAGCAACTAGCTCGGGCAGGCAAGAGATCGAATATCTCGGGTCGATTAAATGGAGAGGCATGCAAGGTTCAACAGGACAAATACTTCACAAACAAGAAAAAAGAAAAAAAGTATCACTGACTCGGGAGAAGTTCCAAACTACAGGAATAACCAGAACTTGAAAAATCGAGATCCTAAATTTATTTTTGAGCAGACGGACAAAAAAAATGAACACTCCTATTACTCAATGAATATTATTAGTTTGGGATCATAAAAATCCATAATGTCCTTCAATGTCATTGAGCTACCCTGTTTGACTTAATCAGGGAAGTACTCGCAAAAGAAATGATTAGAGTTCAAGTGTTCGATGATTAGCTGAATAATAATGATAAAAAAACACTTCACTCTCACTTTCAGCTTCTAAAAGAAGAAAAAATTGAAAAAAAAAATAACTATACATTTTTCCTTCCCATGAATGTTAACTGAATTAATAATTTACACATAAATTATTCACACATTTCTAATATTTACAGACTTACGATTGTCAATGATGACTGTCAATTATTTAATTTGACTAAATGAACTTGTGGAATGAAATTATTATTATTAATTTCTATCAACATAATTTAAAGTTTCCTTATGGAAATTACATCAGCTATAAATAACAATAACTTTTTATAGCCGCACAATAACTGGCTTCAAATGACATCCTAATCCCTCATATCATTTTCAAATCATTAGCTGAGTTTATCATATCCTTATGGGATCAATTTAATTATTCAGATTGCGATATTATAACTTTTAGCACATATTAAATTAAGATACAAATGATTCACCTGTGATCTGCAGGAATTATTAATTTTAAATTGACCAGCACTAGGAACTCTGATAACATTGCATTTATTATGACGATTAATTGAACAGTAATGCAGTAACTGCCATTGCACTGTTTTCCACCGTTGGAACTACTTAATATAATTACAAATATAAAGCACATTCTAATTCCATTGAACCTAGGACTGCATAAGCCCCTATACATCCTGGCATAATCATAATCATTTACTATATCCTCGAAGAAATTTATTAATTGATTTATTAATCGTATTAATAAGTTGGAATGGTATTTCTCATATCCAACAGTTGCCACCCTAAGACCACTATAAAGTGTCTACAACTCATAGTTCATTGTGCTTATACTCAAAGTGCAGTTCCAAATCCATTTGACATAATGACAAATAATCCTCAAATTATTATAAACTCTCGTAATCTGCATTCCTAAATCTGATCAAAAATTTCCCTAATGTGACTCAGCATCATAGGCTTTGTATTCTTGTGCAATCTGAATTAAATTACTGTAAAGTCTAGGATCATAGATCATGAACCATAATTATAATCTCAATGCCATAAATTAATGAATATGGTACAATCATTACCACTGCAAAAAGTCAAACGTTTCGTTCGCAATCGCCTTCATGGTAAAAATCGCCATGAGAAAAAAAATCCTTACTTTAGAATTATTAAATATTATAAAACAAAATATTTATTAAATATCGGAATTTATGTGTGTGAAAGATCTCAATATCTTGAAAATAATTTGCTCTCTAGGTTTGGAAATTCATTCGAAATATATTTTAGCCTCCTGGAAGAAAGAACATAATTAAATCATGGTGTTGGTTTGCCCTAAATGTTCAGAAGGGTGTGGTGTGAATATATGCCCAAGTTGACGATGAATGTGTTTCCCATATTTTCCCACGACGAATTAATCTTGATTCTGTTCTTTAATTTGCAAGATCGGCGTTTAAGAAACTCGTTTAACGCCAACATCATCGTGATGCCTGGTCTACAGTGTATTCAGCCTCTCCGAATCCCGGACTCGTCCTCACCATCAAGTTTCCCTATTAAATGCTTAAGCCATTATCTTGAAGTATATGAAAAGTTCCATAAATGTTCCCATATTCTTATTCTTGAGTGAAAGTATCATAGTGGATGACATCAGACACCCCCTAAAAAGAATTAGGTGTACGCCACTGCTGAAGAAATGTTCCAAGTATTTCACTGATATGGAATGGACGGTGTTGTTTCGATACTGTTAATAATTTATTAATGCTCTTGCTGGCAATCCGGTTATTTGTTGAATGTATTATGTTGAATGTATTATGTTGAATAAGATGCAATTACTATTGTAGAAATGTTCAACATTGACTGACTATATGCCGGGTTTCGTAGCACGACAAGGTCTGCTATTATATCGTGTGCTTTAACATGTTGCATATTAATGTCTCCGTATTCTGGCGTTCCACGGTGAATTTGTCAAGTCCGATTTGTAGCTGTGTTAATGTGTTCACTTGATAAAAATACAGTTTCTACTTACATCAGCCTCTTGGAGAAATCACTAATTTTAATTTTACCTGTCACTCGTAAAATTAGTTATAACAAGTACCGGTATTTCACAAGCAAATTGTAATGCTAATATCATAGTGTGGACACACGCTTCCCGAAGGTAGAATGATCGTCTCCGCGCACATGTGTTTAAATCAGCAATAGAACATACTAGAATGGAATGATCTCTCCGCCCGTGTTACACATAGCACACCGGTTGCCCTGGTCACCTGATCCGTAGGAGTGTGGGGAATTTCCACCCCTCATCTATTGCGGCATGACTTGTCAAAGCCGATAGGAGTTGAAGATGCTCGACACTCGCTTGTGCTAAATTTTAGCTCAAAGCCATAAGGATGGGTCCATTTAGCAGCTAGAATAATTATGAAGAATGTTTCTTTAGCACTGGCTCTGCTACAAACACGTGCTGGAATACATTACAATATGTTACATTCATCAACCACTTCCAAGGTTGCTTTACGAATCTCGGCAATTAAAGATCACCAACATGGTCGATTTCGGTCACAATACATCATCATGATGGTGATGATATTGATGTTTTAAGGGGCTTAACATATAGGATATCGGCCCCTAATGGTTTGACTGATAGTGAAAATTATTATGGACATACAATAACTAAAGCTAACTTACAAGAAGAAGAGGAAGAAGGAAAGGACAAAAGAGGAATGAGGGAGATAAAAGACAGGGAAAGGAAATACTCTCACCCCTCGAAGAATGACGACTGAGGAACTTGGAAAGAAGTAGAGCCATGGAAGACAGATAGGAAAGATAAAGAGGAGAGCCCCCGATCGGAAGAGTCCCGCGGTGTAGCCGTGCTCGTTAAATCGTCCACCACGGCTGCGAGGGCAGCTAAAGAAAGTCCGGAGATGCAAGTTCGAACCACGGCGCTGACAGTGGCTAAACTGAAATTAATTTACCCGGGTTTTACTACACTCCCTCAGGAAATTGCCAGGATAATCCCGGGGCAGCAATTTCATCCCTGTTCCTAATACAGTTACACACACTACTACAGCTCTCACATAAATACAGGTTATCAGACAAGTTCAACACACACCGAACTATACGGAGCTGATAACCAAGATGTCCCAAGACCCTAAAATAAATTAACAACCGAAAACAACAACGATTGGAAGACGGAGCTGGAAATCCGGAGATCAAAGTTTCGAATCCCACTGCTAACAGCAGCTACTTGAATGTGTTTTCCCCAGGTTTTTTTTTCACACTTCCTGTAGGAAATTGCTAAGGATTGCGCCTTCAGTGGTCTCGGGGTATGTATTGATACTCTGGATCCGAAGGCCATGGGTTAGATTCCCGGCCTTGCCAAGAAAATAATTCCTGGTCTGAGGTTTGGAACTATTACCACCTCAAATGTCCTATAAGTGGTCTTCCGTGGTTTCCCACATCTACTCGAGGCAAATGGCGGGATGGTTCCTTACATAATACTATGGCTTTCTCCTTCCTACCCCACGCTAGTAAAGCCCCTCATTTATGTACGATTTTCTTTATTAAGTGTTTAAATAATTACTGTATTTTATTTCAGGCACTAGGAAATGAATTGTCATTGAATACAATTGGACACGCTCCTGTTGAGCGACTGGAAAGCTTCAGTTTTTCAAGAGGCTAAAACCCACCCCGGGTTGTAGCGCCATGGAGTAAGTAAGTGCGTATAATTGTAGTTACTAGTATCTAGGATTGGGATAAGCATCCGAGGAATTGAAATAAGGCTATTGATTTGATTCATTTTAAAGGGTTTTACTTCCGTGTACTTGGGTGTGTATGGATCTGTCTGATAGGTCTGTATCATTGTATTGGGCAGGAAAATTGCAATTTTGTAGTTTGGTCAAAAGATTTTTCGTACATAAAGGTAGAATGTTGCAAAATTTGGTAGAGATCAGATGATTAGGTTGGTCGTAATTTGATTTAAGCTTTTAACATTTGGGTGGCCGCCATTACGTTTTCGTCGAGATGGCGGCGATATAAAACATGACACTGAGGTGTTCATTTTTTAGTGCTACCTCTGTACCAAGTTTCGTTCAATTCTGTTTCACCGTGTTTGAATTGATAGGGGGAATCGATTTGCACAATTACATGGCCGCCATCTGCAAACTATTGGGCTGATGATCTTGTAGTTAAGTCAAAAGACGCTCGCCTTATAAATATATGTTGTTGCAAAATTTGGTAGGGATCGGATGATTAGGTTAGTCGTAATTTGATTTGTGGGGGGCGTGGTGGCTCAGCGGTCTAGCTGTATGTTTCTCACCAAGGCGGTTCGGGTTCGATTCCCGGTCATTGCATGTGAGATTTACGAAGTGAAATGCCATGTCCTGTGGTTCAGATTCCACGTAAAAATGAGGTCACGTGGCTCATGATCTCGAGATTAACGGTCACGTTAAACTACAAGCTTCCTTCCTTTTTTTCGTAATTTGATTTAAGCTTTGAACATTTGGGTGGCCGCCATTACGTTTCCGTCAAGATGGTGGCGATATAAAACATGACACTGAGGTACTCTTTGCTAGTTCTACCTCTGTGCCAAATTTCGTTCAATTCGGTTTCACCGTGTTCGAATTTTAGGGAGGGGGGGGGGCGGGGGCAGACATTCAGAGTACACACACTCCCACACACACTCACACACAGACACACACACAGTCAGACACACAATTTTTGGCCCTGTGTATATCTCATAAGTCTACTTTCAGTTTTTGCAAAAATCGAAAGTAGGCTAAAACCGGGGAAAACACACCCAAGTACATGGAAGTAAAACCCTTTAATATGAATCAAATCAATAGCCTTATTTCAATTCCTGGGATACTTATCCCAATCCTAGATATTAGTAACTACAATTATACGCACTTACTTACTTACTCCATGGCACTACAACCCGGGGTGGGTTTTGGCCTCTTGAAATCCTGCTCTCCATGTTGATCTATCCATCGCCTTGCTCCTCCATCCTCTCACTCCCATTGCGACCAGGTCTGCATTCACACTATCCAACCATCTCTTCTTAGGACGTCCTTTCCTCCTCCTGGAGAATAATCTTCCTTTCAACATTCTCTTGGGCATCTGGCTCCCGGCATCCTCTCTATATGTCCCAACCATTGGATTCTCTGTGAATTTATTAACTTTACGATATCTTGTTTTCCAATCAATTCGTTTAGTTTATGGTTATAATGTATTCTCCACCCATCTTCCTCTCTAACAGGGCCATATATTCTTCGCAGTAGTTCCCTTTCAAAACACTTCACAGTATTCTCATCATCCATAGTTAATGTCCAAGCTTCAGAGCCATAGGTCACTACTGGTCTTATCATTGTATTATATATCTTCATTTTGGTTGCTCGTGATATAAGTTGATTCCTGAGCATCTTGATGTTTGCATAGCATGCTCTGCTTCCAACCTGTAATCGATCTTTAATACAGTTTGTCATATCACACTGGTTTTAATAAGTACTCCTAGATACTTAAATTGTGCCACGCCCTCAAATGTCTTATCGCCTATTGTAATATCCTGCGGGGCTCTTCTTGTGTTAGATGTGGACATTACCATGTTCTTACTTTTACTCTCATGCACTATTAACCCAATATTTGTAGCTTCTTTCTCTAATTCTAAATATACTCTTTTCAGTGTACGCTTCTCTCTTGCTATGATCACTACATAATCTGCATAAGCACAGATCTGACTTGATTTGTTAAAAATAGTGTCTCCCTGGTCTACTTTACTAAGTGCTTTATGCAGTGCAAGGTTAAAGAGTACTGCAGACAATCCATCTCCTTGTTTTACACCCATATTAATTGTAAAGGGTTTACTCAACTTATTTCCATTTTCACTCGTGCCCATGTGTTATCTAGTGTCATCCTTATCAGCCGGATTATTCCAGGTATCCTCATTTCTCCTAGTAATTCATATAGTCTTTCTCTACATACACTATCGAAAACTTGTTTAAAATCTATAAAGACCATGTGGAGATCAATATCATGTTCATAAAACTTTTCCATCATCTGCCTAATTACAAAGATCTGATCCGTTGTACTCCGGTTAGGTCTAAAACCACACTGATATTCACTCAGAATTTCTTCTGAAAATATCTTCATTCTTTCTTTCAAGATACCTGATAAGATCTTGTAAATAACATTCAATAGAGCTACAGACTCAGGCGAACCTAACATGTCCTCGGACACTCCCGGCACTAAAAGCTATACGATAAAAAATAGAGTGATTCCTCTGAAATTCTCACATGCTAGTTTATCTACTTTCTAAAATATAGGACTTGTTATTCCTCCCCTCCATCCATCTGGCATGTTCTCTTCTTCCCATTTTCTTTCCAATAGTTTATGTATTCTATCTTCCAATGCCGCTCCTCCATATTTTATCATTTCTGCTACTATACTGTCTTCCCCTGGCGATTTGTTGTTTTTCATTTTCTTCATTACATTTGCCAATTCAAATCTTGTAGGACTCATACTACTTGCATTCTCATTTTCCGATTCTGATCTAATTACTTCTTGTCTCATATTTTGTTGCCTATGTTGTTCAATTTCTGTCCCTACACTTTCACTTAGAAGTTCCTTAAAGTGCTCAGACCACCTATCTAACACTTTGTTCTCTTCATTCAGTATCATCCCTTGTTTATCTTTGCATCTTCTTTCCCTCGGTTGGAAACCTTCCCCATTTTACCAATTGCCGCATAGAATTTTCTTACTTCACTTTCCTGGTTTAATTCTTCAATTTCTATAAATTGTTTCTTTATGTGTTCCTTTTTCTTTCTTCTGCATACTTTGTTGGTATTCAACCTCAGCTGCCTATATTGTTCACAGTTGCTTCTTGTTTCTCTCAAGATCATCTTTTCTCTTGCTCTATTCTTCTCTTCTATTGCTTCCCTACACTCTTGATCAAACCATTAATTCCAGGTTTGCTGCCTCTTTCCGATTATTTCTTCTGAAGCTAGTTTAACGACTTCCTCTATTTTCTTACACTCCTTATTGAGATCATCTCTCTCTTTTTCTTCTTCTAATTTTTTTTGGGTATTTCCCTCTGATATTCCTCCTTAATTCTTTCATCTCCTAGTCTTTCAACGTTTATACTGATCTTCCAGGTTTCAGATTTCGTTTTCGTTTTAGCCAGCTTTACTCTAAGTACTGCGGGGCGTGGTGGCTCAGCGGTCTAGCTGTATGCCTCTCACCAAGGCGGTCCGGGTTCGATTCCCGGTCAATGCATGTGAGATTTTCGAAGTGAAATGCCATGTCCTGTGGTTCGGATTCCACGTAAAAAGGAGGTCCCGTGGCTCATGATCTCGAGATTAACGGTCACGTTAAACTACAAGCTTCCTTCCTTTTTCTAAGTACTGCTTTGACTAGATAATGATCTGAATCACAATTTGGTCCTCTACAACTCCGCACATCTATAATTGATGAAGAATATCTTGCATTGATTAACACATGGCCTATTTGATTCACGGTTGCAGAATCGGGAGCCTTCCACGTACCTAGATGTATTCGTTTGTGTGGGAAACATGTGCTTTTGATCACCATATTGTTCCTGATGGCAAAATGCCCAAGTAGTGTGCCATTTTGGTTACTAACTTCATGTAGTGTATGTTCCCCTGCACATCTCATCAATAGATTCTTCCCAATCATTGCATTAAAGTCACCCATTATTATCAATGAATCGTATCTCTGTATCTCACCGCATATCTGTTCTAATTGTTCATAGAACTCTTCCTTCTCATCCTCATCTTTCTCTTCAGTTGGTGCATACACTGACAATATGGATATGTTCCTGAATCTTCCTTTGATGCGCAATTTACAAAATCTTCCATTTATGGCTTCATATTCCATAATACTATTCCTTACTGCCTTGGATACCATAAATCCTGTACCATGTTGTCCTGTTCTGCTATTTGAACCACTATACAATAGTGAATATTTTATTTTATCTATCCTTCCTTCTCCTTACCATCTTACCTCTTGTAACGCTACAATGTCTAAATTAAATTCAATTATCTCTTCTCCTATTTCATTCATCTTTCCTGGTCTCAACATCGTCCTTACATTCCACGTCGCAATATACAAATCTCTTTTCCGTAAGCCAGGCCAAAGTTGTCTTCTGTTAAGTCTGTCCTTCCGAGGCAATTGTCCTTGTTTCGTAACAGTTTTTTTTATGGTGTGGGGTTGTTATCCCCACGTCCAACCCCCCACCTGGAGGGCCAGAGTATCCCGTCTAGTCTGGACCATCACCTTCGACCTGTGCGGCTTGGGAGACCCTACCAGTAGCTACGCTACCGCCGGCATAGCTCTCAGGATCATTTGACCACGCAAGCTCCACCACCGCGTCAAGGTAAGGATACCATTGGTGGAGCAATTATACGCACTAGTACAGTCAAAATAGAAAACAGACAAATTCAACACACACCTAAGTACTGAGGGCTGATGACCAAGAAATCGCAGGCCTCTAGAATTAATCAACAACATACTGTATTTTCCAGGGTACCAAATTATTTAGTTGAAAATTAAGCACCACCGCAACATATTCAATACTAGCTTGTTATCAAACGCTGTCCGCACGGTGCCTTAACACAGTACTTTGTACTGGGACGTCCTTCTCTATAGAACGGAACCTCGCAAGGGCCACTGTATGTTCCAGCGTGTCGAGCAAGGTACTGGCGCTAACAGCTGCGTAGCGCCTAACTAGTTTGACACATTTACGCTTTTTAACGTATTTAATAAAAAGTGACAGTCAGTCTGAAAGACTAGACTTTGTATCATTTTAAATGCTACAAATGCTGAAAAATGTTATAAAGGCTGAAGGCTTCTCGCTTCGCTCCAAGCCAAAGACTCTTGACATGTTAGACAATTATCTGCATAGTACTTATCTTGCGTATCTTGTTTCAAATTACTCGCCAATGGCAAGTGCAAACCAAGGGCAAAGCAAGGTCAAGCGCGCGGGATGCCGTCACGCTCACCAGAGCGCGCGGGGACGTGCCCCTTCCATCCAGTCTAAAAACTATTATAGTGGGCGATGTATTGAAGATAGAGATATGCTCTCGTGGACTTTTTTGTAGAACGTTTCATGCTGACCAATTCTTACGCTCATAGTAAATTGATATTTTTAACGGTTTGCCCAGCGTAAGCTTAAGAAGCGCACGGACGCCAAGTTTGTTTTCGACTTTTTCACTGAAATCGTTACTGCTTGGCTTCCTTTGATCATACATAAATTATTTTCTACAGAACCTTTCCTCGAGATATCCTTTACAGAATGGTGAAACCCGCATCAAAAGCCATCCAGTGGTTCTCGAGATTACCCGTGACATCCAAGAATCGGGGATTTTTGTCTTATACTAACGAACTAGAGATTGTCGGGGACACATGCACCAAGCAGTACTATGACGTCGCACACCTCAGTGCATCTGGGTACATTTCGTCCCGTCACCGTAACGTAACGCCAGACCCCAGCGTAACGACGAAGTCGACAAGATTATTTAAAATGATAATAATCATTTCAGAGTAGTTGCTGGAAATGCTGTCCTTCAGTTTCTAGACACACGTTACACCAAAGTAGGAAGTTTTGGTACACTCGCTGTAATTCATCCTCACTGATATTTGGTATCAGTGCAGTTATTTCGTTCTTGAGAGCCTCCAGAGTATGCGGATTGTTTCTGTATACCTTTTGTTTGAGATTCCCCCACAAGTAAACATCGCACGGCGCTGAAACTAGCGAACAAATTTACTGTAAGACTACTTCTTGTGAAGACAAGTTTCCACTAGGAGAATTCGTTGTTTTATTCTATACCTAACCATGGTCACGGGATACATTACTTCACCACAAGTTATATTTATCTCAACTAAGGTATCTCGCCAGATGCGTATGTATAAGGTGCGTTCAAAAGTAACGAGCCGGAGGCATAATTACAGAAACCAGTACCTGTGTGTTAGAAGTATTGGCCCTCGCTGTTGAGGCACTTGTCCCACTGTGACACGAGGCGGTGAATGGCTGTCTCATCAAATTCCCTGGGCTGCGATGTGAACCAGTTCTGCACGTACAGCTGGACGTCGACGTCCGAGTTGAATCGTTGGCCCCGCAGAGCCCTTTTCAGGGGACCAAACATGGCGTGATCACAGGGAGAGAGGTCTGGGATGCATGGAGGGTGGCCGAGAACCTCCCATTTGTAATTCTGCAGGAGTGCCGCGACTGTGTTGGCCATATGAGGTCGTGCATTGTCGTGGAGCAGAATGACCCGACGGGTGCGAATGCCTGGTCGTTTTGTTTTGATCGCTTGGCGAAGGGTGGTCAAGGTTTGCGAGTAACGCTGAGGTTCACTGTTGTCCCGTGCGGCATGAAGTGTATCAGAAGGGGACCATCTTGGTCAAAGAAGAACGTCAGTATTACCTTTCCTGCACTCGTGTGGATGGCCTAGCCTTTTTTGGGTGGCGGTGACCCTGGATGCTTCCACTGGAGGCTTTGTCGTTTGGATTCTGGTTCGTAGTGATGACACCATGACTCATCTCCAGCCACCACTCGTGCCAGGAACCCATTCCCTTCCCTCGCATAGCGCTGCAGATGCCCAAGACAGTGGACCATTCGACATGCTTCCTGGTGTGGTTGAAGACTGTGGGGCACCCATTGGGCACACACTTTGCGCAAGTGCAGTCGTTCCTCTATGATGAGGTGCACATTTCCGACACTCAATCCAACCACGGCGGCTATGGCGTTCACTGTCACTCGGCGGTCCTGGGTAATGAGTTCATCAACCAGCTGGACGTTGTTATCGGTATTGCAGGGGGTGCCCCAGACCGGGCATCATCGGCTAACGACAACGGTCCTTCCCTGAAGCGCTTCTGCCACGCCTTGACTCTTGCAAGGGACATGCAGTGTTCACCGTACACTTGTGACATTCGGCGATGAATGTCCGTTCCCCCTACTCCTTCCACTGTCAGAAACCGAACAACACATCTTTGCTCTTCGTTTGACGCCTCCATGTCACTGTTTGAAATGCGACTGGCAGCGTTGGACGATTGATGCATGCTGCTGCTCTCTTTGTATCGTCACGTGACGTGCACGCGTGCCCTCTAGCGACAGGCTGTGACCTTCCACGCTCTGGTCGGAACCACACCTCGTTACACATGCCACGATTAGCCAATGTCGTCACCGGTTTGCGCATTCCAGTCTCAGGCTCGTTACTTTTTGAACGCACCTTATAATCAATGCTATGGCAGCATCTGGGCTTTCCTACCCGCTGTTTTGTAATCAGTACATACTAGTTACCTGACCGTAACTCATCACGATCCGCCAAATCTCAGGTTGTTGACCGAGTAATTATACCCTGGAGGTGATTCTTAATTGTATGACGTTAACCTTGCTCATTTTCCATTAATGTTTTCATAATATTGTTAAGATGGTTTCTTTTACAGAACTTAAGATTACAACAGTGTAAGTTGGGGGTTTTCCATTCAATTAAGTATTCCATTAAATGAGGGAATACTCTCTCTGGCTTGAGTGGGGGATTGCCAGCGCTGAAGACAAGAATTCTGCAACTGGTTTAGCTGGCAAGTCATGCCTTACTTCTGTCCCTTCGGGCGGAGGTTTTAATACGGCAAGCAGTTGTAAGTGACGTAACACCATCCAGGAAAAGAAGAATAGCTTTCTATGGTAATGTGGCAAAATTGCCTCCGAACAGACTGACCACTTGGCTCAATGAAGCTGAAAAGGATATCAAAGAACAGGGACTAACAGACACAGAAGTCAGACACGGACAAGGTTTTCAGTATAAATCTCTATAGAAAAGCTCCCCCTTGTTGGAGGAAAGAAAATAAATGCGTCGATACTGGGCAAAACTCATAACCCAGCCCAGTAGGCCCCTCCCTAAGGTGAATAATAACAATAATAATGATAATAATAATAGCTTAAGAGAAAACTCTTCGAACATCGGAGTTTCCAACCTAAGCCGAAGCTGAAAACTGGACAAAAGAGAAAAAGGAAAAACACTGGACTAATTTTAAAGCTGGTTGGTTGGTTCCTTAGTTTATGGGCTGCGACAACGCGGTCATGTAGCCACGTGTACTTTGGGTAGGTGTAGAATCTGTCTGATAACCGGTGTTAATTGTGAAGTCTGTATTAGTGTGTGTTATCTGTTTTTAATTCAATCAGGACTGCAGACATTGAATTTCAAGTAGTTCCTACTTTTGCCACCAAACGCCACCGACAATGACTACTAGTTCAGAACTTGGCTACTAGACGCCACCGCAGTCGGCTCCTGGCGATGAACTAGGAACCTTAAGAGCGTTGTTTAACCAATAAGCTAATTTAGCTTCACACAGGTGTAATTAGTGGAAGGTTCTTTAACATGCCATAATTCTATGACATGGGACCGCCGGCTTTACTTCCCCTCTGAAGGAACGCATACTGAGGAATTTTAACGCTCTTAAAAAATCCGACGACTTCAGCTGGGTATGAACCCGCGATCTTGGGCATAGAAGCTCAGCATGCTACCAACTACAACCACCGAAGCCACTAATTTTAAAGCTAAAAGGAAACAGTTTAAATGGCGTTGTCCTTAGTTGGCCGAAATGAAACAAGAATAATAGTAATAATAATAGAATAACAAATGAAGAGGTATTTAGACGAGTGGGAGAGGAGATATGTATCTGGCGTCTGCCAATGAAAAGAAGAGAAAGGTTGGTAAGGCATATACTAAGACACCCAGGAATAGCAAGCTTAGTTATGGAAGGAAGGGTCGAGGACAAGATCTGTAGGGGTAGACCAAGGTTAGAATATGTTAAACAGATTGTCTCGGATGTAACGTGTGGTAGCTATGTAGAGATGAAACGATTAGCTTAGGACAGGGAGGCAAGGAGAACTGCATCAAACCATTCAAAAGACTGAAGACTCACACACAATAATAATAATAATAATAATCACGAACTATGGGAAGATTGGACGGATCAAGAAGTGAGCTTGTAACCTATATTTTAGTGGTCCTTCCTGTCAGATTAGGCATTTGATATCGTGTTTCAATGGATTGCTATCCATTAAAACAAGTATTTTGTTTGGTCACGGGTCTTATTGTTTAGCCCGTCGATTGTAGATTCAATCTGACTATTTATTATTGGGTTATTATTATTATTATTATTATTATTGTCCTTCATGGTTCCTTTGAGAATTCAGACTATAATCTCAATGACGTCCAACAACAATGCCATGCATATAAGAAACAAGTAGTTCCATGAAGAACTATACAGCCTATTTTCATATATCCTACTTATGTTAATTGCCTCTATCAACATACAAAATTTCAGTTTGATTGCTGTAATAGATTCGTAGATATCGAGAACCAATTAAATATTACATATTATGTAAGTCTTAGAGTTATGTACTGTTACATGAAGATTATTGTGTACGTGTAGTATTCAAACTTCATTCTCATGATTAGGACACAGGAAGTAAAAACGAGATTTTAAAATTTCGCACAGCTGCCATCTTGTGGTTATGGAAATAATTGAAAAAAATAGATGCCAGTGGATTAACATTTGTATAAGGATTTACTGTACCAAGTGTTACTGCATTTGGATGGTTAAATAGCGAGAAACGACCATGTGATTATTTATACTTCGCATCGCCGCCATGTTGGATTTGTGATCACCAGGTTATTGAAAGTCCTATAGGTGAACTTATGTTCATATTCCATATGAACACTAAAAAATTCAGTTTGATTGCTGCAATAGATTCGAAGATATTGAGATCCATCTAAATATATCGGATGGTCGCCATGTTGGATTGTTATATGTTTAGGCCATAGAGTCATGTACCATTAAAGGAAAATTATTGCGTAGGTTCATTATTCAAACTTTCACTTCGATCGCATGATTACGACACAAGAAATAAAAACTTAATTTTAAAATTCGCACAGCCGCCATCTTGAGGTTATGTAAACAATTGAACTAAATTAGATACCAGTGCATTACAATGTGTATAAACATTTGCTGTACCAAGTTTCATTGGGTTTGGATAATTTAAATCGCGAGAAAGGTCTATTTAAAATTTTCAACTTCGCTTGGACGCCATATTCGTTGTGTACTTAATCGGTGTTTGGAAGTCTTATAGATGAACTTCCAGTAGTGGCCTTTATCTCCGTACAAAATTTCAGGGTGATGCCGCTAATAGTTTCAGAGAATGGAATGCCGGTGAAATATTTCGCACAGCCGCCATCTTGAGGTTATGTAAACAATTGAACGAAGTTAGATTTCGGTGCATTACAATGTGTATAGACATACTGTACCAAGTTTTATTGCGTTTGGTTGGTTAAATCGCGAGAAACGTCTATTTAAATGTCGCAACTTCGCTTGGCCGCCATGTTGGTTTTGTAGTTACCAGGTTTTCAAACGTCACATAGGTGAACTTCTAGTAGTTTCCTTTATCCCCGTAAAATATTCCAGGGTGATATCGGTAATAGTTTCGGAGATATTGAATGCAGGGGAAATATTTCGTACAGCCGCCATGTTGGATTGGTGAGACGAAACAAAATTTGAAGGGCACGGTCGGGGTTGTCCGGAATAGTGCTATGAACTTTGAAATCGGTCCAGCCGTTTAGAAGTTATTAGGGGGGAACACACACCATCACACACGCACACACAGACAGACACACGGACAAAAGGTGATCTCATAAACTTTTTTTTTTCTCTCATAAATGAAAATAGGCTAATAAATGGTGTATTAATTTTTACTGCGCTGAGAAGAAAATTATTACTTATTGAAAACGGTGGTTTTCAATGTGAACTACGTCTCTGTAAAGGAAATGCGACGTGACTTAAGAAATTGGCTACTCCAAGACAACCTCACCAGAGCTTATCACTCTGGTCATCGTACTGAATCCCCTGTTCAGATCTTTAAAAAGACGCACTCCAGTGCCGGATTGGCGCACTGTTCACATGTTCTACAACTCGCAGAAATCATAGAGAGGTACAACTGTCATATTAGTAGTAGGACTGAGGAAAGTCCCTTACCAAATTAAATAATAATGTCGTTGAAAATTGGTTTCAACAACTCCACAACATAGCATTCAATCAATTAGCCATAATTTTGTAGTTCATTTACGTGATGTTGGGGTAGCGCGCCTGCCTGTCACCCGAAGGCGCCGGGTTTGATTCCCGGTTCCGGCAGAGATTTTAGAAACTGGCGTGAGGGCTGGAACGGGGTGCTCTCAGCCTCATGAGGACAATTTAGTAGCTGTCTGACAGTGAAGCAGCGCCCTGGTCACGAAAACCAAGATTAACGGCCGAGGGGACCCGATGCGCTGACCACGCGTCACCCCAATATCTGCAGGCCAAATGGCTGGGCAGCGGTCGTTTGGAAGGCCTAGGCCCTTCATGGGCAGTAGTCCCAGGGGTTATTATTTACGATTAATGAAGTAGTATTGTTCCCAAAGTGACCCTGAGATAAAAGATTCTCGGCTCTACTGACATTGTCAGGTTGATTGGTTATAAGCTAATCAAACAAAATGGACTAGAACAAGAATCAATCAATGACTGGATCTGGCCTATCTGACGAGAAACGCGTATAATAATAAGGCACTGAATGTAGGTTGAATCTTAGGCACTTACTTATAATACTATTCTAAAACAAGAAAGGATGTATGTTACGGAGACTTTGACTTTGAGTAGACAGGGACAAAACGAGAACGAAGGATATTATGCAACAGATGGGTAGGTATGATTGAGATAAAATGAAGAGCTATACGGTAAGACAGAACCAATAGCATTGTTCAATAAAAAGAATAGTTTGCTGTTCAACGAAGACACCTTCCGTATGACTAATGAATGACCGACTGACTAAGATAATCTGGAATTTCACAAAACAAAGACAACCAAATGGAGATGGTTTCAAGAATGTGA
This sequence comes from Meconema thalassinum, assembly GCA_946902985.2. Classification (NCBI taxonomy): domain Eukaryota; kingdom Metazoa; phylum Arthropoda; class Insecta; order Orthoptera; family Tettigoniidae; genus Meconema; species Meconema thalassinum. The sequence continues at coordinate 1,945,167,943 of OX336388.2, forward strand.
GAAAGACCTGATGCAAATTGGTATCCCAGAAAGGAACACGCACGACAGATGTGAATTTAGATAAAATATTAACAGCTATCAGGATTTTAAAGTGCAATCTGAACCCAGAAGACCTCTACAAGGGCCTCTACAAGAAGCACGAAAGAAGGCACTGAGAGATTGACTGCTATCAGGATTTTAAAATGCAATCTGAACCCAGAAAACCTCTACAAGGGCATCTACAAGAAGCACGAAAGAAGGCACTGAGAGGTTGACTCAGGATTTACTGGAAGGATGTCAAAACCGGTAGACAAAAGGAAATAAAATTGGTTTTTAATATGCTGAACAACGAAGCTCAATTCGAATGTAATTATTATTATTATTATTATTATTATTATTATTATTATTATTATTATTATTATTATTATTATTATTATTATTAAGCCTCCGTGGCTTAGGCAGCAGCACGCCGGCCTCTCACCACTGGGTCCGTGGTTCAAATCCCGGTCACTCCATGTGAGATCTGTGCTGGACAAAACGGAGGCAGGCAGGTTTTTATCCGGGTACTCCGGTTTTCCCTGTCAACATTTCATTCCAGCAACACTCTCCACTATCATTTCATTTCATCTGTCATGCATTTAATCATTGCCCCAGAGGAGTGCGTCAGGCCTCGGCAGCCGGCAAATTCCATATCCTCGTCGCTAGATGGGGGCTTCATTCATTCCATTCCTGACCCGGTCGGAGACTGGAAGCAGGCTGTGGATTTTCATTTTCATTATTATTATTATTATTATTATTATTATTATTATTATTATTGAAAATGAAAATCCACAGCCTGCTTCCAGTCTCCGACCGGGTCAGGAATGGAATGAATGAAGCCCCCATCTAGCGGCGAGGATATGAACTGTGCCGGCTGCCGAGGCCTGACGCACTCCTCTGGGGCAATGATTAAATGAATGTCAGATGAAATGAAATGATAGTGGAGAGTGTTGCTGGAATGAAATTTTGACAGGGAAAACCGGAGTACCCGGAGAAAAACCTGTCTGCCTCCGTTCTGTCCAGCACAGATCTCACATGGAGTGACCGGGATTTGAACCACGGACCCAGCGGTGAGAGGCCGGCGTGCTGCCGCCTGAGCCACGGAGGCTTCTATTATTATTATTATTATTATTATTATTATTATTATTATTATTATTATTTATTTTGCGCATGCGCTTACACATTCTCAGCATATTTGCTGGAAAGAAAATATTTACAATCCCAGATACCGTATATATCATAAGGAGCAAATTCTTGGTGCCTGCATTCAGTAAGCTAGTTGCTTTACGCTTTTCCCCCATTCCTTCAGGCCTGATTGCCCAAGAACAGCCTTACTACGCGACACGTAGATAGTATGACAGTTTTCTGCATCAGTTTGAAAAGGCCAGGGTCTAATTTCAACTCAGTGCGCGATTCCTTTAAGTTGTTGGGAATCACGCCATATTATTATTATTATTATTATTATTATTATTATTGATTGGATTGTTGCAGCCATGATTGGCATAAGGTTGTCGTGTGTGTCGTGCGTGTGAATTGCCGCTGAATTGGTAATTAGCTGGATTTGTGTGTAGCCTTTCGGCATTGAAACAGGTTGGTGTTAGTCCCAGTTCATGGTACGTATATTGTGTTTCATGAGTTCTATTCTCTTCTGGGACTTCATTGAGTGTTGAATGGTCGTGTGTCGTCAATTTTAGGTTAAGGTTTTGCCATAGACTATTGAAATCATAGAACTTGCAGTGACGACATTCATACTTCATGCGCTAGTGAAATCCAAGGCCATCTGGGTTGAGAGTAATTCTGTGGTAACCTTAGGCCTATAGGTCTCGTCGTTAGGGGGTAGATAGTAGGTCTGGACTACTTGGAGACAGCGGCCATTAGAGACCCGCTACATTGAGTAGGCTACGTAGCAACCATCCTTTAATACTATAGATTTTCGACGGTATTTGTGTTTTGCTGTCGGCATCAGCTTATTTTTGGGAAATCTGCCATCATGGATTCTATTAGTAGCTCGAAGGATACAAGTGCAGACGCTACTCCAATTGATAAGGCTGTGACAAGATGCATTGATGTCATCAGAAAGATGAAGCTTGCTACAGGAAGACAGAAGAATATATCTAATGACGTTAAAAATGGAATAGCGGAGATAGAGGAAGCCATCGATATCATTATATCGTGCAGGGACAATTGGCTTGAGAAGCAAGGAGTTCTGCCTGCAGTGGAAGATCATACCTTAGGCCATGAGAAGGTGATAGTGGCATTGGATAGCCTTGATAACCCCATTCAATCGCCTCTAGTAGATTCCGATAAGCAGGAGGAAAATGTGTCAGAACGGACGACGGTCCGACGGAGGAGGTCCTCCGGTATCGCTGTGTCGTGGTCAGAAAGCGCTTCTCTGTCGTCACAAAGGGCGAAACCACCAGTTCGGGACAGCAAGACTCGGAAATCCCATAAACGATCACGACCCAAGACTGTGCTGATCCAACCAGCAGCTGGGAAGACTTATGCAGAAATTGTGAAGATTTTGAGGGAGAAGGTGAAGCCAGAGGCCTGCCATCCGGAAATTCTATCAATCCGTCAAACTAGATCCGGTGACGTTTTACTGGAGTTTGATACGAAGGCTGACAAGGACTGTCGAGAAATGTTCAGCAGCACTTTGAGGGAAGCTGTTGGTCATGCAGGATTGGTGAGGACATTAACTCCTAGAACTGTCTTGGAGGTACGAGACATGGATATTGTAAGTACTGTAAGTGATGTCGAATTGGCTCTGAAACGAGACATAGAGGGTTTAATAGATGAGCTGAAAGTATCCGTCACTAAACCCAACAGTAGAGGGCAGAAAATGGCAATTGTGGAAATGGATAATCAGAATGCTGAGAAATTATTGGAGACTGGCCGTATTAAGGTCGGTTTCATATACTGTAGGGTGAGGAGAAGAGCGATGGTAACGCGCTGCTTTCAGTGTCTGGGTTATGGCCATATAAGGAGGAATTGCAATGGCCCGGATAGAAGCGGCCTTTGCTACAGATGTGGTCAACTGGGTCATAAAGCCGCAGGATGTACGTCAGATATGAAATGCGTGCTGTGCTCTGACTGTAATCGGGAGGGCTTAAACATAAGTCACATCCCTGGAACAGGTTCTTGTACAGTGTTTCGAGAGGCACTCGAGAAGATTAAAGAAAAAACACAATGACGAATGTCCTACAAGGGAACCTGAAACGAAGCATAATCGCTAATGATCTTTTGATACAGCTAAAATTTGAAAGGAAAACAGATATTCTCCTGATCAGTGAGCAATATCGAAACTTGGACATGCTGGGCTGGTTTTCGGATCCCCTAGGTACGACGGCTATCTGGATACCGGATCTGAGCAAAATCCATGTGGAGGATCACGGATCCGGAGAAGGGTTCGTTTGGGTTAAGAGTGGTGGTATTACGTACGTAAGTTGCTATTTAACTCCGAATGAACATATTCAGTACTTTTAAAGGAAGCTGGACAATTTGGAAGATACTGTTCGTGAGATGGAAGGTGTTGTGGTAGTTGCCGGTGACTTCAACGCTAGGGCATTGGAATGGGGTATGCCACATCAAAATTCGAGGGGACGACGAATTTTAGAGATGGCAGCCAGATTAGGATTGGTCGTGGTGAATACAGGGACCTCAACGACATTTAGACGACCTGGTTATACGGAGACTAAACCAGATATTACGCTGGTGTCGGATCGTCTGGCAGCCTTGGTAGTAGAATGGGAAGTGATCGAGGATTATACTGCTAGTGATCACCAATATATCACCTTCCGGATTTTACGAGATCAGCGGCCTCAGAGGCACAACACATTGAAGACAACACGTTGGAATGTATCGCGCATTGACGAGGAGAAATTTGCCAATGTACTCGAATCAGAAAGTCAGGCACTAGTAACGTTGTTGAGGAATTAGATCTAAGAGTTTCTGTTGAGGAACAGGTGGGGGTCACTATGCGTCTCTTGCACAGATCCTGCGAAGCGTCAATGCCCCGGAAGCGTCTTCAAAACAATAGACGTCCAGCTTATTGGTGGACTGACGAAATAGCTGATCTTCGAAGAACTTGTCTTCGACTCAGAAGAAGAGCCCAACGTTCAAGACATCGACCAGAGGCTGATTTGAGATCCGCTGAGCACCTTGCAGCTAAGAGAACCCTTCGAAATGCCATCAGAAGACGTATGACTCTGATGTGGCAGTTGTTAGTTAAAGAAGTAGACATAGATCCTTGGGGATTAGGCTACCGAATTGTCACCAAGAAACTCGGCACCATGTCCAATACCACGTTGGATGCACGGACGATGGATGATATTGTAAACGAGCTATTCCCTACTCACCCTGTGCGAATTGATGTGGGCGACGTACTTGAGCCGGAATTCATTCCTCTATTTACCATAGGTGAGCTGAAGGAAGCAGTAGGCTCCCTTCGGAATAAGAAGGCTCCAGGCCCTGACGGGATACCCGCGGAAGCTATGAAACTAGCTCTCAAGGTTTGTCCGCAGCTACTGCTTGAAATGTACAACTGTTGTCTGAGAGCAGGTGTCTTTAGTGCCCGTTGGAAAATGGCTCGACTAGTGCTGATTAATAAAAGAAAGGCAGTCGGGAACGCGCCATCGTCCTTCAGACCACTATGTATTTTAGACATTGCGGGAAAAGTGCTGGAGAAGCTATTAAAACCTCGCATACTGTCGTCTATTCAAGCCGCGGGAAATCTGTCTGACAGGCAATTTGGCTTCCGCCGTGGGCGATGTACAATAGATGCAGTACGCCTAGTAGTTGAAGCTGCGAATCAAGCTCAGGAAGGTAACCACTATTCTAGGAAAATAACACTTCTGGTAACCTTGGATGTGAAGAACGCCTTCAACTCAGCTAGGTGGATAGATATGGTTGAAGCTCTTCAATTCACCTTCCAGTTGCCTGCATATCTCCTGCGTATAATGAAAGATTATTTGAAGGACCGTACCCTGTTATATGACACTGCAGACGGCCAGAGGAGGAGAAAAGTCACGGCAGGAGCAGCGCAAGGATCTATCCTGGGCCCGGATTTGTGGAACATGTTGTACGACGGCTTGCTGCGCATGGAGATGCCCGAAGATACATTCCTTGTTGGGTACGCTGATGATATTGCAGCGGTGATTGTTGCCCGAGATGCGGTTCTGGCTCAGTGGAAACTCAATCAGGTAATGCGACGGGTGAGTAGTTGGATGAACGCTCATGGTCTAAATTTAGCTATGGCGAAAACTGAAATAGTCATGTTAACTAGGAGGAGAATGGACACTATAATTCCCATGAAAGTTGGAGAGGTGGTCGTTCGAACTGGAGCCACTGCGAAGTACTTAGGGTTTACTCTTGACACGAAACTGACATACTGGTCTCATATACGGAAGGCAGCAGACAAGGCGGAAGTAGTGACAGCTGCCATTAGTAGACTCATGGCTAATGTGCATGGTCCTAGAGAAAGCAAACGTCGACTACTGTTGTCCACAGCGCAGTCTATTCTCCTGTATGGAGCTGAGATTTGGTCTGATTCGCTGAGGATAGAGAAGTATAGGAAACGCCTAGCTGCAATTCAGAGGAGAGGAGCTCTGAGGGTGGCGTGTGCTTACCGTACAGTTTCGGAACCTGCAGTTCTGGTTGTCTCAGGTGTTGCGCCAATAGACTTACTCGCGCAAGAACGTAAAGACGTATACTTCCGACGAGTAGAACTGGGCAAGGCTCAAGCCCGGAAGGAAGCCGTAGCACGCAAGATGGAACTTTGGCAGCAGAGGTGGAATGACGATCACAGAGGAAGATGGACTGCTCGGCTGATACCGAGTCTGGTCGAGTGGACGAGTAGGAAACACGGATAAATAAATTACATTCTGACACAGATGTTGACAGGTCATGGCTACTTTCGGTGTTACCTTCATCGTATGGCCAAAGTAAGGAGTCCAGTTTGTATTTACTGCGAGAACGAACGAGATGACGTTTATCATACGTTTTTCGTCTGCGATCGTTGGGCAGCGAAAAAACAACAACTTGAAGCTGAGGTTGGTCCAATAACGCCGGACAATATAGTTGGCATTATGCTGAAAAACGAGCTCAGCTGGGATACGGTCGCTTTCTTTGTTGAGGTGGTCCTTCGTCAGAAGAAGTCGGATGGGGACTTGCTCGATTTAGTCGATTGAGTCTGCGTTCCGCGGGCTATGAATGGAGAAGTAAGATGGTGCTTGTGAAGCAAAGAAAATGACTCCATCCTGAAGTAATACGAAAGTGGTCCCGGGATGGGTTTCGTCAAGAGGACAGGGTGTGGTTTTTTAGTGGGTAAGAATCCCACACTCTTGAGGAGTGCGGACCCTCCTCAAGGTCTTATGCAAGATTTTTCCACTTCCCTCGTAAAAAATATATATATATATATTAATATTATTATTATTATTAAATGGAAACGCTAATGTGTTGAGATTTGACCCTATAAGTGGACTCTTTACGAGCCTGTAGATCTTCTAACTCAGGTATTACGTTTTAAAACTCCCCAACTGGCTGTGCCAGGATTCGACCCACTTATATTTGGTGTAGGAACCGACTGAACTGGCGAACTATGCCACAGCTGGCCACGACTTGGAAGCATTGGTGTGTTTCTGTTATTTTGAAATACGGACTTTAAAAGAATTGTAATCCTCAAGGTGTATTATTCCCCCCTTCTCTCAAGAAATAATCCTTCTGGCATAATTGAAAGAAATATGAACCAATGTAAGCAAAATTCATGTATGGATTTCACACATTTTCAAATCAATGTCTCTCATACAGTGTCGTAATAGCTAACACATCACCATGGAGAGTATCTTTAGACAGGTCTGCTTTTTCATTAAAAACACAGTTTATTTGCTCATGTCACTCTGAGAGATAACAGGTACTTCCCTATTCCCCAGATCGCGATGCACATCCTGTATCTCTAGCGGCCAGATGCTGAGTGCCTGAAGGATTCCCCGCACGCGAGGCTTCCAGCACCGTCAAAATGACGTCAGAGTTGTGAGCTCCTACGTCTACTCCCGAGAAGCGCGAATACAGGCCCTCAGGGGCCAATTATTTCAATAGCTATTCGCACTGCAATGACTAACGGTGAATCTTCAACACTTTCCATTGGTTTGTTTAGCTTCGAAATCATGTGTCATTACTCATTACTAGGGCTCGGATTCGAGCATATTTGCATATTTTTTTCCTGAATAGTACACATTGAAAGAAGCCTTTCGGTGGTATTTTCACCTCTCTGGGACCAACAGAATTGAAATTTATCGAGCATATAAAGACATAAAACCGCGGTTTTCAGAATAGAAGCATATAAATGCATATTCTTGTGGTTTTCGTCTAAATAGTTTGTTTTTCTTCGAATTCTTCCCCGAATTCGGGCCCTGACAATCTTTAAGGTTCGAAAACAGAAATAATTATTGAAACGCCTATCTGGTGCGAATAATAGAACCGCAGGCTTTTAACCTTTAGTGAGGTCGTTCTCGTCATGGAAACTTTTATTGACTGATTTAAGAAAATCATTCAAAACTGAAAACATAGAAAATTTCTTGTTGTACAGACCAATGCAGATCTACTTTATTGACTCGCCTAATTATGAACATTTTGTAAATGAACTTTTAAACTGTATCTTTTATAAGAGCACTTCTCTCATATATACTTGTAAAACTTAAATGCGAGTATATTGCAGTGTATCATACATACAATTAGAAAATAAAGCTCGTATTTAAAGGTATGTTATTGTTTTTTTCGTTTCACTTTCCTTTCTATAGTTTTTAACAGTGTTTTTCGAGCATATTCTGCATATTTAACCGCATATAATGGGGGTTTCGAGCATATCTATCGAGCATATAATGGGTTTTCGAGCATATTATGGTTTTTCGAGCATATCAATCGAGCATAAAACACATGGTTTTCGAGCATATCTGGAGATTTTATCGAGCATATCGATCCGAGCCCTACTTATTACCGTCCAGGAGGATGTTCATCAACTTGACAGTGTTGTGGGTTTAGCGTCCCTTTTAACTGATGTGACTTTAGAGACCCTGGGGTATAGACATTTTGCTCTGGACCGGATCCATACCACGTGCTAGCCCTGTAGTGTTGGAGCAGCGCGTCTGCCTCTCAACCGGAGGCCCCAGGTTCGAATCCCGGCTCAGTCAGGGATTTTAGAAACTGACGTGAGAGATGGAATTGGATGTACATAACCTCGTGAGGTCAATTGTGTGGCTGTCTAATCAGAATATGTTAAACAGATTGCCTGGGATGTAGGGTGTGGTGGCGATGTAGAGATGAAACGATTAGCTCGGGACAGGGAGCATGGAGAGCTGCATCAAACCAGTCAAAAGACTGAAGACTCCAACAACAACTGATCAGAGAGGCGGCGCCTCGGTCAAGAAAATCAAGATTAAAGGCCTAGGGAACACGTCATGCTGATCACGCGTCACCCCATAATCTGTTAGCCAACAGGAATAGGTAATGGTCGCTTGGTAGGCCAAGTACCATGAGGGACTGAGCCCCACGGGGTAGAGTGTAAAACATTGGGGTGATTCACATTCAGAGCCAGAATTCGAACCTCGGATCTCCGTACGCTTATCTATCCGTGAAGCACTCAGCTGAATTAGTGGGTTAACTAATATTCAGAAGGTGGCTTCGGTGGCGTAGTTGGTACCATGCTGAGCTTCTATGCCCAAGATCGTGGGTTCAAACCCGGCCGAAGTCGTCGGATTTTTTAAGAGCGTTAAAAATCCCTCAGTATGCCTTCCTTCGGAGGGGAAGCAAAGACGGTGGGCCCATGTCAGAGATTTATGGCATGTAAAAGAACCTTCCACTAACTTAATTGTGTGAAGCTAAATGTGTAGGTTAGATTTGAATAACACTATTAATTTCCAACGATCGCCGCCAGGTGCCAGTTGTGCTGGCATCTAGTAGCCAAGTTCGTGGCTAGGTGTCGTTGATGGTAGCATTTGGTAGCAAAAGTAGGAACTACTTGAAATCAATCGTCTGCAGTCCTTACTTGAATTAAAACAGATAACACTCACTAATACAGACATCACAATTAACACCGATTATCAGACAGATTCTACACACACCCAAAGTACACGGGACAACATGACCAGGTTGTTGCAGCCCCTAAACTGAGGAACCAACCAATATTCAGAACAACAATATTTGCTACAATACAAAGATGGAAAGACCTCGCGATGTGTGGAAGAAAAAAAAATCACAAGGACCTTGATGCTAGAGATAACAACTGGCATCAAATACAGGAGCAACAGTTATGGAAGGACAGGACAAATTGGCTTGCTGGAGCGAAGAAACGATGATGGTGATGATGACGGAGATGGAAACGAAACATCTGTACGAGGGGCGTAGTATATTGATTTACACTTTAGTTTTTCTACCCAAAAGAAGTACATTACACATCAGTTGTGTCGTCCACCTTCTCAACATAATCTTCATGTAACTTTATGCACTTTTGCCATCGATGTGTCAGTGTGCCAGTCCAGACCTTCCTGAAACCATTCTTTCGGAGTGCCGCGTACCCATGTCTTGACATCCCCCAGGGGCTCACATCTAGTGGGACGTGGGTTGGCGACCACGGGGCCCCAGCTGAGTCCGGCATTGCTTCCACTTACTTGTGCCGGGCTCCTCTCTGTCTTCTTTCCTGTCGACCTCACTTGGTCAACTCTTGTTCTCTTCCTACCCCGACGGTATTAGGGTATGCGAGGCCTAGGGAGTCTCTTCCTTTCCCGCCTTAATTGGCCCTTGTATCATCTTTTCTGATTCCCTCCTTCTGCGAGGGGTCAGCCTTCTTTTTCTTTTCTTGTTATCTCCTGCCTTCTGCTCAAGGCCCTCAAGGAGGCCGGGTGTATGTAGCCCCACAACTTTTGGTGCACCCTAGATAATGCCACACCCTCAGGGGCTCACGGCTTGTGAGTTCGGGAGTTGGCGACCTCGAGGGATTCCTGAACTGGGTCCGTTTTCCCCTTTTGTCCCTTACCTTTGGGGGGAACCCTCTCATCTTTCACTTTCCTATCTGCCTTTCATGGCTGTCCTTCCTTCCAAGTCCCTCAATCCGCATTCTTCGAGGGTTGAGGGCATTTCTTTTCATCCTGTCCTTCATTTGCCTTATTCTCCTTTAGTTTTCCATTTCTTCTTCTAGTATGTAGGTTAGTAGTTAGCTTTAGTTTTAAGTTTGCATTTCATTTTCATCTTCACGCTCACCCAAACCATCAGGGGCCGATAACCTAGATGTTAGGTCCCTTAAAACAACAATTATCATCATCATCACCATGTCTTGACAGCTGTGTCCGAGGTTTCTTCATGTTCCCGAACAAGTGCCAAGTCGGGAGAGTATGGTGGGTATGGCAGCACCGTGAATCCCATTTGATTAATGGCAGCGGTGGTCCCTCGGCTAGTGTGGGGGAGGGCATTGTCATGTTGCAGAAACACACCTTTAGCCCATTTTCCTGGCCGCTTAGTTTGAAAGGCACGACGCACGCGTTTAAGGGATGCCACATATGCCAGCCAGTCAATGAGGATGATGCCCTTTGTGTCCCAGAACACTGTCACCATTCGCTTGCCAACTCATGGCACTGTTCGACATTTATTTGGCGGTGGAATGCCCCTATGCTTCCATTGCATCGATTGTAGTTTCGTTTGTGGCGCATGGTAATGGAGCCATGTCTCATCATCAGCCATGAAGTCGGCTGGATCTTGTCTGGAGAGACTGACACATCGATGGCAAAAGTGAATAAAGTTACAAGGAGATTATGTTGAGAAGGTGGACGTTACAAGTGATGTGTAATATACTTCATTTGGGTAGAAAAAAAATAAAGTGTAAATCAATTTAGTACGCCCTTAATGTCAAAAATTGGTTGGTTGGTTGGTTCCTTAGTTTAGGGGCTGCGACAACGCGGTCATGTAGCCCCGTGTACTTTGGGTGTGTGTAGAATCTGTCTGATAACCGGTGTTAATTGTGATGATTGTATTAGTGTGTGTATCTGTTTTAATTCAAGTAAGGACTGCAGACGATCAATTTTCAAGTAGTTCCTACTTTTGCCGTCAAACGTCACCGTCAACGACTACTAGGCCTAGTTCAGAACTTAGCTACTAGACGCCACCGCAGTCGGCTCTTGGCAACGAACGTAGAAACCTAAGAGCGTTGTTAACATTCTTAACCTTTACAATTTAGCTTCACACATGTGTAATTAGTGGAAGGTTCTTTAACAAATGTCAGAAATTACCGCTGTCTTATTTCTCTAGGAATTTCGGGAGCATTTTAGACAGAGCGTACACCAGTAAAACCAACTGTACCATGTTGAAACACATGGTCTCTCATAAGACAAAGAGGCGCAAGTGACAAAATAATGTTTTGTAACCGAGGAAAGTGTTATTGTGATGTCTGTATAGTAGAAATGCCTGTATTATAATTATTACGGTAGAGGGTTAGAGTAAGTGTCCCAACAGTTCCAATAAGGTAAGCTACCATCTCAACATTTACCTAGTGTGTCAATGGGAAAACAATCGGGGAAACCCAAACTCAGTATGAATACTGTCAATTCCGAAGTTTGAACCTGGGATCTCCGAATTACAACTCTCCATTGCAAACGTATTGCAAAGCAATTCTGTATGAACCTGGCCTTCAATTAATTCAATGTCAACTTCCCATGTCTATTTTATCTATTTCAGTGCGTACCTTTCTCTCGTGGGTGGTAATGTACTGACTGGCCTTGAAAAACAGAATGCAGGTTACATTGGTTGCGTTCACAGTAGCAAACAGTTGATGAACTGTTGAAGAAAGTACGCTGTGAACGCGGTGTGATGGAGCGCTCCCTAAACATGTTCCATGGAGCGGACGCCATTTTATGGAGCGTAGAAAAACTTCGCTCCATCCACGGAACATGTTTAAAACCAACATGGCGTATAGCATGAAGTAGATTTGAAAACAAATGTAAACATTGTGGAAATCGCTCAAAATAGTTCCTAAACTGATGAATACTGAAATAATAATGAAGAACACAACATCACGGTCCCTCTATAGCCTATAAAATGACATGCATTGTGTTAAATTCGTGATATATCTTTATTCCGATTTACGGACCGCAGTTGCGACAAATTTTAACCTACGAGTGAAACAACATAACCTGATATATCGGATGTTTCAGCCTTTTTTTTGTTCCAAGTATTAAAAATTATATGAATTCAGGTGTGTGGTTTCCTTTTTAGTGTCAATGTGCATTTTTAAAGTTTTTTAAATCAATGTTTCAGCGTTTTTTCATCACTTTTCTGGGGATAATTTGGTCTGAAAATACGATTTTAACCAATGCTTTGGGCTAAATACAGTACCTCGACCTCGACGAATATATTGTTGTGTAGGCAGTATAGAGAGAATCAAACTTCTAGGCTACTGATACTGTATGAAAATACCTTTCATTTGGAGCAAGCATAGGCTACCGGTACTGTATAAAAATACCTGCATGTACTGGGCCTACCCCAAATTCTGAATTATTTCAATACCGTAGGATACCGGTAGGCTACTTGTTGGGTTAGGGATTAGTATGCAATAGGATATAAGAATTACCGTAGGTCTGTCTGTGCCTGCATTATTAGGCGATTCTTTCAATAGAAAACTGAGTGTTTGGCTGATCAGAATGTAATGACTGGGAAATACTAGTAGCCTATCAGTATTTTTCTTTTCATGGTATTATCAGACTTATCTTAACAGTTCTCTTGCTTCTTGGATGCTGTTTAGGTCTAGATTAGCCTACAAATACACATTCCTTCACTAGGCCAATATTTTTTCTTGAAACCGCAAGACCTCCTCCTCCCCCCCCCCCCTCCCCCCCCCCCGGCTTTCAGCTTGGACTGAATGAAGTTAATTTGGTCTTGTATAGACCCTAGCCTATAAATATGTTTCTATGTTTGAAAGAAACCAGCTTCCCTTGGTAAGCATTTCAAGTACCGGTAGCCATTACTTTTCTTTTCATGGCATTAGCAGTCTTATCTTAACAGTTATCTTGCTTCTCGGTTGCTGATCAGGTCTAGATTAAACATCCACATTCCTTTCAATTTAATGAATATTACCTACCGTACTGGTACCATTGGCTATAATTGGGCATGCTCAATAGCCAATGTTCACTGCAGTAGGCTACCAGTACCATACATCAAGAAGCTGGGAATGATTATGCACTGAAACTCAAGATATAATATATATACTGTGTATAAATTTCTTTTCTTACACAAGGAGAGAAAATTAAGCACTCTTCAACATACGGTAGCACTTACCCAGTTTGTCCTTTATTTCCTTCACGGTATCTCAACATGCCTGAGTATTAACATTTTGTGACAATTATTGTATGCACATACTGTATTTTGTCCATGCTTCAACTAATCCAACACCAAAATTCCCATCCTTGACTTCCTTTTGTCAAACAAGCGATGATTTTCTCTCAGGGGACAGGTTAGGTCTCTGTACTCAAATAGGAACTGACTATTAAGTAAAATGCATTATGAGAATGGATTTAGAAATTGTGACAAAAGGCTAATTTATTTTACTCACTCACTTGTGTGTATGCTACATATTGATCTATATTTTAACAGTAGCCTAGGCTACAGGATACATTTCAAAATAATGTGGTGTCAGCAGTAGTGCATGTATTTTTAACTGAGGCTAGGATTGGGAAGGAGGCTTTAAGTTACAAGCTTAGTAACCTGTAAAGGAAATTGTTAGTAAAATGATAACTTAAAGGGAGTGAGGTTTCATGAATATTACTTACTAGTACTGTACAGTATAGGCTACAATTAGGCAAGCTCACTAGCCTAGGTTCACTGCAGTAGGCTACCAAGAAGCTGGTAATGGTTAGGCCTATGTACTGCAACTCAAGACATATAATATATTTCTCTTCCTACACAAGCAGAAAAGATTGAGCACTGTTCAACACAGCACTTACCCAGTTTGTCCAATATTTTCTTACCTTATCGCAGCTTGCCTGAGTTTTAACACCTCATTACAGTGATGCTTCACTTTATAATCTGCATATTCTATCACACAGCAGTATTTGCTGCTGACCACAGAAGACCTGATGTTCTTGTACGGTGACTGAATGAACTATGTTTGTTACAAAACTACACCTATAGTTTCATTTGTATTCAATCTGGAAATGAGCCTAGGTGGAAGATATTACTTCTTTTAACATTTAGTTTGCTGATTCATACCAACCATCTCTCTACCAGGCACATATTGAGCAACAAAGGGAATTGTTAGTAACCAAGTATCAATGCCTTTAAGAGAGAGATGAGTCACGAATGTTACCTTCGGTAATGGTATGTAATTGTGCGAGCCCACTAGCCAAGCCCCAATGAAGTACCAGTATCGTACATCAAGCAGCTGGTAATGATTATGTACTGACATTCAAGATAAAATGTAGTCATTGCTGCTTTTCGGGTACAAAATTATAAATATATAAACACACTCCTGGAAAAAAATTCATGTATTAGTTAGTTATCACACTTAAATGGGCAACTTATACATTTAACTGTTTCCAGGAGTGGGTTTACATATTTATAATTTTGTACCCCATGTTGACTGACTGAGAAGCAGCAAAGACAATCTGTATAGGCAACACTGAAAAAAAGAAAAAGAATGGCTTCAAATTATCACAGAAAATATGTATTCCTTAGCACTGCTTCATTTATCTTTGTTCCTAGGAGTCATTCATCCTGGTACTTTCCTGATTTTTATATCTTATTTTTTTCAGTTTATATTTTTGCAGTGTAGTTTCCTTTACCTCATTCTGTACTGTCCAGATTTAGGTACCAATAATTTTAAAATGCCCTATTTTTTAATTCTTTCTATGTTAGTGGATCATTTGATGACATGATCTATTAAAAAATAAATGGTGAAAGCATCTTTTAGACAACTGTTTTCAACCAAAAATCTGTAGCCTAACATTTTTCATTTTCATTAGATGAACAGTAGCATATAGGGAATATGGTATGGAAACCAGTTGTGTATTGATAGGAGGAGAATGGACTGCCAAGTAAGAGACTAAGTTAATCCATCAACAGTTCATGTTGTGCCTTTCTCTTTAAGTACTAATACTGGGGTGTAAATAAGTAAGGCATAACAAGGATAATACAGGCTCATACCATGATTTCCTTTGCTTTAAATGAGGGACCCAGAGATTTTATTTCTAGATGCTGGTTATAATTTTAAAGGGTGGAACCTTGAGGTCATCTGACCTTATTAAATAGGGGAAGGGTAATGATCCAGATAAATACCTCTATTTGACAGGTAGGGACAATGTGATTTATTTTCTTGTAATGTTTCAAATTAATTTTGCTATCTAACCTGATTTTGTTTCTAAATACGATTAATTTTTATAGTACAGCAACTAAAATCTGTATAGCACAGTTTAAAAAAAAAAGTCAAGCTGATGAATAAATCCAAAAGCTTCAAATCCTTGAGAAGAAAACTAGAGTGAAAAAGAAAAGATATAAGAAGCAGGAAAGTATCAGCATGAAGGATACCTAGGAACAAATTAAATAGATGAAGCCATGCTAACAAATAATGAAGTCATCATGTGTGGATGATTGGTAAGAGGTTTACTGCTAGACTTGCAGATTCTTGACCCTTCTCATAGGTTATAACCCTAGATTAATAAAATCAAAGCTATATTGATATTCTTGAATAAATATTCGGTCTATTGAGACATAGGCCTAACCTACCTTGTTCAATTTGAAGGGATTAAAATTACTTCAATTATCATAAGTCTTGGGATATACCACCTTAATATACCGTACCATACGTTAAACTGTTAAGTTTTCTTTACCGTAGCCGAACTAGCATAACACAATAAATGCCGTATCAGAAAGGCAAGAAATTTACGTACGTAGGCCTAATATTATCGGGAGCAAGGAATAGTTTGATACATGTTCACAGCCTTCGGTACATAGTTTCAGACCAAACTCGTTCCGAGTTGCAAAACTAAAGGTAAATTAGATACTGATCTAAATCAGCATTCACTCTCACAGGATTATCTGATCATTTCAACATCGCAGGCTCGAGGATAGTACATCGCCCTTGTCCACTTTCGAACAACGCGCGCTGCTACAGATCAGATGGAGCAAACCGTTCACAAGTACACGCAAAACCTGATCCCGCTCCCGATGCATCAACTTTGGAGCAGTTGATCAACTGTTTGCTACCGTGAACGCAACCATTCACTTCGTTCCATGTTACCATCCACAGTATATTCAAACAACTAACATTCCATCATGGTATTTCCCTTCTCAGATCTGGGATCAAATTCATGGAAATATGGAGAATGTCCAGACACTAAAATGGAATGTGCTATCCCACGTCGTAGCCGTGCTCGTTAAATCGTACACCACGGCCGTGTGGGCAGCTACAGCAAGTCTGGATTTCACAGGTTCTATTGCCAGCGCTGACAATGGCTATTCTGAGTGTGGTTTTTCCCGGCGTTTTCCACACTCCCTCCAGGCAAAGGCGAAATAGGACCTTACGTCTAGTCCCGGGGCACCTATCCCACCCCTGTCCCTAATACAGCTACATACACTACTCCAGTCATCACAGGAATACTGATTATCAGACAAGTTCAACACACACCTAACTACACGGGGCTGATGACCAAGATGTCCCAAGCCCCTCAAATGAATTAACAAGAACAACAACGGAATATGCTTAACAGTACATTCGAACTTGTATTCGATGACGATCATAAGGGCTCCGCTTAACATCTAGATTATCGGTCCCTAATGGTTTGGGTGACAATGAAGAATGATTTTGAAATTAAAACTAGAACAATATAAAGGAATGAGCGAAATAAACGACAGGGAAAATAATAATAATAAATAAATAATAATGTTATTTGTTTTACGCCCCTTTTAACAACTGCGGCTTTTATAGACGCCGGGATGCCGGACTTTTTCCCCGAAGGAGATCTTTAACGTGCCAGTAAATCTACTGACACGGCTCCTTCACATTTTCGCACCCTCAAATGCCACATGACTGCGCCGGATTCGATCCTGCAACCTTGGGCACAGCAAGCGACAACGTTACCGCTTAGCCAAGTAGCTAGCCAGGGAAAATAAATGCCCTCAACTCTCGAAGAATGAGGACTAAGGGGCTTGGGAAGAAGTAGAGCCATGAAAGGCAGATAGGAAAGAGAAGAGGGTCTTCCCCAAAGTCAGAGGAGAAAGGGGAAAACCGACCCAGCACAGGGATCCCTCTGCGCTGCTAACTCCAGAACTCACCAGCCGTGAGTCATTGAGGGTGTAATATTACCCAGGGTGCACCATAAGTGGTGGGGCTACACATATCCCCGTCTCTTTTAGGTCCTTGAGCATAAGGCAGGAGATATCACGGATAGAAAAGAAGAGGTCTGACCCCTCGAAGACTTAGGGTATCAGGAATCTCAATGCTTATATTAATTTTGATACGTTTTATATGAGGCTAGTTTAACAATCTCAAAATTAAGATTATAACATATAACATTTTTATATTTTTAATGTTTAAGAGCTTATTAGTTTTTAATTTTTGCAAGCGTATTTATTTTTAATTCTAATTTTTATTATCATAATTTTTTCACTCTTTAATTTGTATTGTTATTAATTAAAATAAGTAGTTCCATGACGAACTAAAGAGCCCACTTTTCTTAAAATTTAAGATTCATGCCAATGAATGAATGCATTAGCGCATTAGCGCGCATACAATCATGTTGGCAACAATGGCATGTACTGTATGTGTTGCTCAGAATTAATCTGAAATGAAATAGTATGATCTATTCCTGTCCCAATTTTGGATGAAATCCATTTGTTAGTAACTAATAGAAGTAACAAGTATTTAAAAATTGGGCCTATCAGCAGGCTTAGTATCATGTTGGCAGCACTGACATGTATCAGTTATTCCAAATTAATCTAGAATGTCAGGTACTATACGTGTACAAAGTTTAGAGCTGTTGGATTGCATATTTTCTAATATATTGTAATTAGAATAAAAATATAGAGACAGCACTTATTAACAGTTGGCAGCCCTGATGGCTCTAAAGAATGCGCATAGGCATATCTGTTATGGTACATAAACCACATACGAAATTTGGTTGAAATCTATTTGTTAGTATAGAAGTTACATGCATTTAAAATTGAACCTATCAGCAGGTTTAGAATCATGTTGGCAGCATCGACGTATATCAGTCACTCCAAATTAATCAACAATGTCAGGTACTATACGTGTGCAGAGTTAAGAGCTGTTGACTTGCATACTTTCTGATATATTGGTATCAGCATGAAAAATACAGAGAGCGTTTATTAACAGTTGGCAGCCCTGCTGGCTCTCAAGAATACGAGTAATCACATTCGTTATGGTAAACAAAGCACATGCGATATTTGGTTGAAATCAAATTGATAGTATAGAAGTTACATGCATTTAAATATTGGACCTATCAGCAGGCTTATAATAAAGTTGGTAACTCTGTCATATTATGGTCTTCAGAAAATTAATCTGGGGTGCTATTATCTCTGCGTGTGCAAATTTTGGAACATTTCTCATGCATAACTTCTGAGATATCCAACATAGATCTCAAATTGCAATTGTGATTTTTCAGCATTTGGTAGCACTGATATCATTTTCAAATATGGCCGGGAGATATTCAGATATCTTTACTCATACCAAATTTGGTGTTGATATCTGCAGCCGTTTGGGAGTTGATAGGGGGGACAAACAGACAGACACATATTTGCCCAGATCGATCTCATAAGTCTACTTTTTGCTCATTTTTACAAAATGTGAAAAATATGCTAAAAGTCTACTCTTTCCTCATATTTACAAAATATGAAAAATAGGCTTTAATTTTTTTTATCAAGCACCTTAGGTCTAATATTTAGTTTTCAGAAATGTTAACACTTCCAAAAATGTTTGTTTATATAAAATGGCTGAAGGATTTAACCATCAGCATCTTTGACAATATAAATTTTCCTTATTGTAAGTGGTGGATATACAGACCACTGACCTATAAGGGTTAAGGTGGGGAAATTGAACCTACCCTAAGCCTCGGATACCCTAATACTGTCGGGTGTCGGAAAAGAATAAGAGTTGAACAAGAGAGGTCGGCAGGAAATATGATAGAGAGGAGCCCGCCACAAGTAAGTGGAATCAATGCCAGGGTCTCGTGGTCATTGTTCGACTTCACTCGATGAGGCGAAATGTCACTCACCTACCTTCGTTTAGTGCTTTTGAGTTTCCCAATTATTATAGGCTTAACCCTTCACATGTTTGTAAGGTTTATACAATCGACCTCTTACAGTAAATAGGTTAAATGTAGCCTACTTGCATAATTTTTAAATAATGAAAAGTAGCTTATGCGATTGCCCATGTCAAAAAAATATAATACAGAAGTAACAGTCCCATACAATAATACTAGGACACATTTTATATTGCTATCGTATTACCCTAGTATTAGAAAGTTATTTTTGAATGCCTTTGTCTGGAGAGTGGGCAGCAGAAAAGAGGAGATTAGAAGCATTTGAAATGTGGTAGAATGATGAAGGTCATATGGGTATATAGAATAACAAATGAAGAGGTATTGAGACGAGTGGACGAGGAGAGATGTTTCTGTTTCCTGCTAATGAAGAGAATGTTGGTAGGTCGCAAATACGACACCCAGGAATAGCAAACTTAGTTATGGAAGGAAGGGTTAAGGATAAGAACTGTAGGGGTAGACCAAGGTTAGAATATGTTAAACAGATTGCCTCGGTTGTAGGATGTGATAGCTATGTAGAGACGAAACGATTAGCCAAAATTAAAATCCATTGACAGAGTGGGAAATCGAACTCAGGCCACCGGGTGGTAACCAAGAATGCTAACCATCCCATCGAGGAGTACAATAATAATAATACATTTTCAGTTGATTTTAGTCATTAACTATTTTCCATTCGTGGCATTTTTATGGCGGGAAATCATGACATTGTATCAGAAAAGCAATAACCATTAGGAGCAGATTACCTAGATGTTACGCTCCTTAAAACAACAATCACGACAAACACCACCATCGCTACCTACAAGTCATCAGATTGTATATTTCAAGTACTGTGGATTTTCTCTGAATTTTTGTCTCCAACCCCCCTCCCCCTCACAATAAAACGCTTTCCTGTATAAGATTATCTTCGGATGCCACCTATTAAGTCAACCTCTCCAAAAGGTGATTGCATAAACTTCCTTGGTGTTATCAAACACATAACACCACTTCCAATAACGACGGATTATCTGGCGGGGAAATGGAGCAATTGCAAGTTGTCACCATAGGAAGCAGGAACTATTTAACTACATCCACAAGGACACACTCACAGTATCACATTACAAGAGTGAGGAAAATCCTTCACTTCTTTGATGAATTTGCCGGTCTTTCCTTGCACTATGGAAAGGAGTAGTCTAAAATGATTTCGAAATATTACTTCGAATATTTTGGTTGCCTCATGCCAGTAGGAAAGTAATTACAAATACAATACAGTTCGTCGCTGATCAATACCCTTAAAATGTTCCGGTTCCGTTACCAATAAGAACACATTTCAAAGCTCTTGAGATTTGTCTCATGCGTAATTGGTAACATAATAATAATAATAATACTATTCCTTGTCATCGCTAATTTTTTAATGTTTGACTTTGAAGAGCCTTGAATTCAGCCCTGCGACCTCAAGCATTCCCTCTGGCTGAGGCATGTCGATGACACATTAGTTGTGTGGTCCCATGAGGATCAGAAGTTTTCCGTTTACAGTATCTGGATCATTTAAACAACCAGCTTCCAAATATTAGATGTACTATGAAGACAGAAAGTGTAGGTTTCTTGCCTTCTCTGACGGCAACCTGAGACTCAGTTGACCATAAACACACCCATACAAATCGTTATATTTATGGGTTCTCTCACCACCACCTCGTCAGAAACGTTCCACGCTCAACACTCTTGTTAACAGAGCAAGGGGGTGTGTGAAGTGTAAAGTAAGACAGTGAACTTGTGTTACTCGCCGAGACATTCCAGAAGAATAAGAGATAATCGCAGAATGCTTCTCCTATGAAATTGGTCTATCTGCCATACGTGCAATATGTCATGAAAATCCAGCCATCATGTGCTCTAAGGAAAACCAACACCTCTTTTAAAGTTCTTGGGGTATTTAGTTAGTTCTATCACCTCTCGGATGATTCTGGGTGTTAAATATTTCTCCATGCACAAGAGAGATGTATTGCATGCTTAACTATAGCAGACTTCCATGGTTTGCAAAGACATACAGTAAATGCCTA
This sequence comes from Meconema thalassinum, assembly GCA_946902985.2. Classification (NCBI taxonomy): domain Eukaryota; kingdom Metazoa; phylum Arthropoda; class Insecta; order Orthoptera; family Tettigoniidae; genus Meconema; species Meconema thalassinum. The sequence goes on from OX336388.2 coordinate 1,945,189,298, forward strand.
CGATGTTCCTTCACACTTGTTGTGAATGAATCTCCTACATACTTCGTCAACATACATGTAATCACAGGAACATGAAATCCTGTATATTTCAGCAGAGTTCAGACCAATTGGATCCTCTACAGATTGCAAGATTTACCTATGGTAACATCCTATTAAATAAAAAATTCCTCTCGGCACGCCGGAAGGCGGAGGTAGATTTCACCGGGCAAACTAGGGGATAGGCTATAATAGGCAAAATATGCAGGTTTTCGTAGGAGGATCAGACCTCATTTATTGCGAGAAAGTATTTTACAATTGGAGGTTAGTTAACATTTTTTCGTCTTTCTATGCATACTTTTAACATTTTACTGTCTTATGGGGATGGTAAACTTCTTGTCATTTGGGGTTAATTTTTATACTTGTGATCACACTGTCCTTATGCAAGGTTTGGAACTAATGTGTAACTATCTAACAGTCTGTTACATCTTCACGCAAAATTTTATCTCCCGCAGAGATGTTGGTTGGTTCCTCAGTTTAGGGGCTGCGACAAGGTGGTCATGTAACCCCGTGTACATTGGGTGTGTGTAGAATCTGTCTGATAAACGGTGTTATTTGTGATGACTGTATTAGTCTGTAATTCAGGTAAGGTCTGCAGACGGTCATTTTTAAGTAGTAGTACCTAATTTTGTACCAAATACTAACGTCAACGACACCTAGCTGTGAACTTGGCTGCTAGATGCCACCGCAACCAGCAGCTTGCAACGAACGTTGTAACTTTCCCTCCGAAGGAAAGCATGCTGACGGATTTTTAGCGCTCTTAGAAAATCCGGCGACTTTGTCCGGCTTTGAACCAGCACCTTGGGCATAGAAGTTCAGCATGCTACCAGTTAGCCGCTTCCCTCATAATCAGATGGAACAAGAAGTTCCGTGACGAACTAAAAAGCCTACTTTTCTTAAAATTAAGATTCATGCCATAGATTAATCTACAGTATATGAACCTATCTAGAATAATGACGAAATTAAGTGGGTAATATTCAAATGTCTTAATTAGTTCGAAATAAGGTATACTAGGCATAATGTAGCCTAATAGAGCAATACAGTTGGCAGCTCTGGTGACTGAATATATTCTTACTTCCATCTCCAAACGTACAGAATACAAAATGTGGTTGAAGTCCAAAGGACGTTACATGGATTTAGACATTGGATCTATTAGTACACGTAAAAGCATGTTGGCAACAATGTCATGCGAGTGCTGGTCAGAAATAATCTGAAATATTATATATTTATGTGCCAATTTCGGATGAAATTCATTTGTTGGTATAGAAGTTACATGTATTTAAAAATTGGTCCTATCTGCAGGCTTAGAATCATGTTGGTAGAACTGACGTATATAAGTTACTCCAAATTAATGTAAAATGTCGGGTAATTTACGTGTGCATAGTTTAAAGCTGTCGGCTTGCATACTTTCTGATATATTTGGATACAAAATAGAGAGCAATTATTAACAGTTGGCAGCCCTGGTGGCTCTTAAGAATACACTCAGTCATATATGTTTATGTACACATATTACATACAAAATTTGGTTGAAATCCAATTGATAGTGTAGAAGTTATATGCATTTAAAAATTGGACTTATCAGAAGGCTTAAAATTATTTTGGCAACGCTGTCATGTATGGCCACCTGAAAATTAAACTGAAGTAGTATTATCTATATGTGTGCCAATTTTAGAATAGCTCCCATGTATACCTTCCAAGATATCCAACATGGAGCTCAAATTTCTAGTGCGTTTTTTTAGCAGTTGGTAGCACTGGCATCTTTTTCAAATATGGGCCTGAGATATTCCGGTATACATCTTTACTCATACTAAATTTGGTTTCGATTCCTGCAGCCGTTTGGGAGTTGATAGAGGGGGGGGGGCACACACACACACAGCCAGACAGACAGACAGACAGAAGGACAGACACATTTTCCCGGATATATCTTATAAGTCTACTTTTTCCTCATTTTTGAAAAGTGTGAAAAGTAGGCTAACAAGTAGTTCCGTGAAGAACTATACAGCCTATTTTCATATATCCTACTTATGTTAATTGCCAATTTCAGTTTGATTGCTGTAATAGATTCGTAGATATTGAGAACCGACTAAATATTTCGGATGGTCGCCATGTTGGATTTTATATATGTAGGTCCTAGAGTTATGTACTGTTACATGCAGATTATTGTGAACGTGTAGTATTCAAACTTCAATCGCATAGTTAGGACAGAAGAAAAAACAAGGAGATTTTAAAATTTTTCACAGCTGCCATCTTGAGGTTATGGAAACAATTGAAATAAATTAGATGCCAGTGGATTAACATTCGTATAAGGATTTACTGTACCAAGTTTCACTGCACGCGGATGGTTAAATTGCGAGAAACGTCCATGTGAATATTTATAATTCGCGTCACCGCCATGTTGGATTTGTGATCACCAGGTTATTTAAAGTCCTATAGGTGAACTTAAGTTCATAGCCCCTATGAACATTAAAAAATGCAGTTTGATTGCTAAAATAGATTCGTAGATATTCAGTATCGTCTAAATATTTCGGATGGTCGCCATGTTGGATTGTTAAATGTATAGGCCATAGAGTCATGTACCATTAAAGGAAAATTATTGCGTAGGTTCATTGTTCAAACTTTCACTTCGATCGCATGACTGCATCACAATAAATAAAATCTTAATTTTAAAATTCGCACTGCCGCCATCTTGAGGTTATGTAAACAATTGAACTAAATTAGATACCAGTGGATTACAATGTGTATAAATATTTTTGTGCCAGGTTTCAGTGCGCTTGGAACATTAAATCGCGAGAAAGGTCTATTTAAAATTTTCAAATTCGCTTGGCCGCCATGTTCGTTTTGTAGTTAACCGGTTTTTGAAAGTCTTATAGATGGACTTCCAGTAGTACCCTTTATCTCCGTACAAAATTTCAGGGTTTTACCGCTAATAGTTTCAGAGATATAGAATGCCGGTGAAATATTTCGCACATCCGCCATCTTGTGATTATGTAAACAATTAAACGAAGTTAGATGTCGGTGCATTACAATGTATATAAACATATACTATACCAAGTTTCATTGCGTTTGGTTGGTCAAATCGCGAGAAACGTCTATTTAAAAGTCGCAAATTCGCTTGGCCGCCATGTTGATGTTGTAGTTACCAGGTTTTCAAACGTCACATATGTGAACTTATAGTAGTTCCCTCTATCACCATAGAAAATGTCAGGGTAATATCGGAAATAGTTTCGGAGATATTGAATGCTGGTGAAATATTTCGCACAGCCGCCATGTTGGATTGGTGAGTCGTAACAAAATTTGAAGGGCACGGTCGAGGTCGCCGGGAATAGTGCTATGAACTTTCCGAGTTTCATTGAAATCGCTCCAGCCGTTTAGATTTTATTAGGGGCACACACACACACGAATCACACACACACGGACAAAAGGTGATCTCATAAGCCAATATTTTCAAAATTGAAAATAGGCTAAAAATGAATGTGATCTCGTCAATGGCGTTGTCTTGGCAACCTCTGATAGATCATCCCTTATCAATTTAAAAGCGTTGTTATGGTAACCTCTGATGGCACTTGGCATTTTTTAAAATTCCGAAATCATTTTTCTCATCCCTTGGCGTAATGGTGGGTCATATCAAAAATTATTTCAGACAAATGTTTTAGGTAATTATTAGGGGAATATTTTCCATTTTGTACGGTTTTGATATTGTGCCTATTAAGAGAGATATGATTAATGTTTCCCGAAAAACCCACTTTTTTCCACCCCTTTGGTCAATGGTTGGTGCTATCAAAAAACTTATTTGACATAAATGTTTAGCACTTATCCGACACATATTATGAACTTTGAATGGATTCGATATTTCACGTATTAAGAGAGTTATAGCGAAATTTCACTTTTTCGAAAAAGCCCCCCATTTTCACCCCCTTCGACCGATTTTGCCCATTAACGAACTCGACCGAGATTTTATAGGGATACATATTATGTAAAAAATTCAAAGTGATTGGTGCAAAATTACGGCAGTTATCGTGTCCACAAGAAACTGATATATATATATATATATATATATATATATATATATATATATATATATATATAGATAGATAGATAGATACATATATACATAAATTATATATAAACTTTTGAACTGACGGTGGTTTTGGGGTCTGGGGGATGTGAAACGCGAAGATATGTCGAAATTTTCCGGAAGTCGAAACATGGTACCCATTGCAATAGTTAACTTTCTAATGAAATCTACCTAAAACGCTAATGCTAAGGTGTATGTTTCAAAAAACGCAAACTCCTAAACCAGAGGGAGTTAGAAGGTGTGGTTTGTACCAAAATCTTCCAAATCGTCTCAATAGTACAGGAAGAATCTTGTATTTCTTGAAAAGTCAACGGAAATATATTTATTTGTTTATAAAGTGCTTTTAAACAAATAAACAAGACGATAGCCCCTGCGAGAACTCTGCCACCTACAGCCCGCCTCGCACCAGATCGGGCGTATAGTCTGGACACATGGGGCGCACACAACCCATTATGCGAGAGATCTCGCACGGGTCCGCTAGTTATAATTATTCTCAGAAGACGCAATATCAAAAGCAAATTAATCTGTCCCGCCTCAACTTTGTCCAGCAGGAACCTCACCTACACCGACCTATAGTGTATTTGAACTTCGGATGCCCAAAATCAACATAAGGAAACAACAACTGTAGAACCGAGAAGAATTTCATGGTCATATAAAATAGTATTTCCGCTCTCGGCGAAGGTTTAGTCTGAAGAAAATGCGATCGACAGGAAAGAATTGTCAGCCACTAATGAAAAACAAATCAAATATGCTGCAGCAAATTGTCAAAGACATCATTAGTGACGATGCTCGAGGCAGCATGACATTGAACTAGAGATCAGCTGAAAACACATTAACAATATTAGCTGTTCTTTCTGCTCTAACTTCCTTTTAATGCAATTAGGAGATGACACATTTAAATAGCAGAGTCATGTTCCTTAAAAGGACCATCAGTGTATTGGAAACATCTTGAAATTTGGATGACATGGTGTATAATGAGACCGATCTTCAGATGTTCAGCCGCACTTGTAGAAGCTATATCAGGCCTGCACAGAAGAGCCGTTCGCCTACCAGACCAGCTCAGAGCCAATGTAGGAGGAGAGAAATGGCGGGAGCTAGTCAGACGAAGTGTGTGGAGCTGATGGTATTGATAGGTAGACAGAGGAGGGGAGGTGAATAGGTACTGAACTCACCAGCAAGTGAGATAGCGGGAGCTAGCCTGGAACTGAAGTGAAGAGCCTAATCGAGCTGTGCCTGTGCCGCACTCATCCTCGCATTTTGGTAACCAGGGATTACTACAGTGACCGGCATGGACCAAGAACTACAGAAACTCGTATTCGTGACATCAAGCATTTGTTTGCTACTATAATCAATAGCAGGTTAAATTCAGTTCAGGAAAGAGGGCCACGCATTTTTTATTTCTTTTATTTTATTCTTTTTATGCCAGTTGCACTGGCATGAGCAACCTGAACACAGCGAGTCACTTAGGTTCTCAAGTGTGCAGAGTGCCATCGTGTATAAAGAGAAACCTTACAGTACATGCTGAGTGTTTAAAAAGGAAGTAACATCACATTTGCATATATTAATGTTATAGGTTTCACGTCCCTTCACGTCCTCCATTTGAACCATTACTTCCACCTGTAGACATCCTTTTTTTCTTTTTCCCTTCTGCGTGTCAATTATCGGAATTGTTCTGTTTTCCTCTTGGTTATTACTGGCCAGGGTAACCGAGCAGATCAGTGGGCATTTCTATAATTACTGATCAAGGTTCGTTATAGTTTTTAGCCTATTTTCAATTTTGAAAAAATAGGCTTATGAGATCACCTTTTGTCCGTGTGTGTGTGCGTGTGTGTGTGTGTGTGTGATTCGTGTGTGTGTGTCCCCCTAATAAAATCTAAACGGCAGGAGCGATTTCAATGAAACTCGGAAAGTTCATAGCACTATTCTCGGCGACCTCGACCGTGCCCTTCAAATTTTGTTACGACTCACCAATCCAACATGGCGGCTGTGCGAAATATTTCACCAGCATTCAATATCTCCGAAACTATTACCGATATTACCCTGACATTTTCTATGGTGATAGAGGGAACTACTATAAGTTCACTTATGTGACTTTTGAAAACCTGGTAACTACAAAACCAACATGGCGGCCAAGCGAATTTGCGACTTTTAAATAGACGTTTCTCGCGATTTGACCAACCAAACGCAATGAAACTTGGTACAGTATATGTTTATATACATTGTAATGCACCGACATCTAAAATCGTTCAATTATTTACATAATCACAAGATGGCGGATGTGCGAAATATTTCACCGGCATTCTATATCTCTGAAACTATTAGCGGTATCTCCCTAAAATTTTGTACGGAGATAAAGGGCACTACTGGAAGTCCATCTATAAGATTTTCAAAAACCGGTTAACTACAAAACGAACATGGCGGCCAAGCGAATTTGAACATTTTAAATAGATCTTTCTCGCGATTTAATGTTCCAAGCGCACTGAAACCTGGTACAGGAAATATTTATACACATTGTAATCCACTGGTATCTAATTTAGTTCAATTGTTTACATAACCTCAAGATGGCGGCAGTGCGAATTTTAAAATTAAGTTTTATTTCTTGTGATGTAGTCATGCGATCGAAGTGAAAGTTTGAATAATAAACCTACGCAATAATTTTCCTTTAATGGTACATGACTCTATGGCCTATACATTTAACAATCCAACATGGCGACCATCCGAAATATTTAGACGATACTGAATATCTACGAATCTATTTTAGCAATCAAACTAAATTTTTAATATTCATAGGGGCTATGAACTTAAGTTCACCTATAGGACTTTAAATAACCTGGTGATCACAAATCCAACATGGCGGTGACGCGAATTATAAATATTCACATGGACGTTTCTCGCAATTTAACCATCCGCGTGCAGTGAAACTTGGTACAGTAAATCTTTATCCGAATGTTAATCCACTGGCATCTAATTTATTTCAATTGTTTCCATAACCTCAAGATGGCAGCTGTGATTTTTTTTTTATCTCCTTGTTTTTTCTCGTGTCCTAATTATGCGATTGAAGTTTGAATACTACACGTTCACAATAATCTGCATGTAACAGTACATAACTCTAGGACCTACATATATAAAATTCAACATGGCGACCATCCGAAATATTTAGTCGGTTCTCAATATCTACGAATCTATTACAGCAATCAAACTGAAATTGTGTATGTTGATAGTGGCAATTAACATAAGTAGGATATATGAAAATAGGCTGTATAGTTCTTCACGGAACTACTTGTTTTTTTAGCGTATGGTTTTTAGTGCCGGGAGTGTCCGAGGACATGTTCGGCTCGCCAGTTTTGTAGCTGCTTCGAGACGGACACCCAATGTGTGAGCTTCAAGTACCGTTGGGGAGGAATGTTGGATGGGAGGGTCGAGGAGTTGGAAGGTAGCGGCTGTGGCCTATAGTTAGGGACCAACCCCGGCATTTGCCTGGAAGGAAGATGGGAAACCACAGAAGACCATCTTCAAGGTTGCCGGCGGGGGGATTCGAACCTCCTCGCCTCCCGGATGTGAGCGACTGACAACAGTCATGCCGCAACGACCTCGGCTAACTCACCCGGTTTCGTTATAGTAATTTCTTGCTATGCCGAATCGTGATTAGTGACACCTCTTCCCTTTTATCTTCTCTTTTAGGTCACCAGTGACAACCCTTTGTTACTCTCCGGGCAGTCTTCTGTTTTTTATCTTCCATGTAGGACTTAATATTTTGTACTCCCGCTCTCGTCTTCGAGATGCCGTGTTTTTCTTTCGGTTTTTACTCCCTTTTCTGGTGTTTATTATAAAGGTGCGCGTAGAGGCGCGGATCTAGTTTAATGTCATACCGTGATGCCGGATTATGCAGATTCCATCAACATAGGTCACGTCTTTTGTCTTTGTATTTGCTTACTGTATGTAATACTATGGCATATGACCTTTTTACTATGTCCATTGTGAGCTTGTTTCGTTCCCGTTATCTTTGTCCTCCTATCGTTGTATCTTTTTGTGTGGGTATTTGGTTCGGTTTACTGTAAAGTGTATTCACCAGTAAGACCATTACCATACCTCTTATCTTTTGTTTGCCTCCCTTATCCTAAGATTGCGTCTTCCTACGCAAGTCTATGAGTATGGCTTAATCCCTTTCTGACGTAACGTATTTTGATGGACATCTTTTATTTTGTGTAACGTAACGTCTCCTGTGTTTATTTTATTTCGGTTTCTTGCCCCTCATTTTAATGGTTTATTTATCTACGTCATATCTACGCGCGATTTTATTAAACTCCGTCCTTTCTCATATTCCCTCACCTTCTCCATTTCTTCTGGGCTATTAGAGCTACCGTTCGCTTCTTTGGCGGTAGACTCACTTTTCCTGACACCTTGTCTAGACCTTTTATCTTTCGTATTTCACAATGTAATTTTACTCTTTACAATTATTCCTTCCCCATATATCTCCCTCCCTTTTATCCTTTACCTCCTAACACCCATTACCTTAACGTCACGGTCCTTTGTATCGTCTGTTTAACTTATGTCTCATGTTTACTTGTTTTACCTCGCTTAATGTAACCTGTGAACATGCTGAACGCAGTATTCAGCGAAACGTCAGGACGACAAAATGTCCTTGGAACACGGCCTATAAGCCCGCGAAACAGAGATTCCTATTTCAACGCCGGTCGTGAAAGTCTAAATTTTTACATAACCTCACCTTAGTATGTAATGCTTCTTCGTCATTTCTTAGGCCTATTTCCTTGGAGAATACATTTCCGTTCCTTTACCTATGCGGCGTGTTTGTGTACCTTATTCCGCACGTTGTTTAGTTCTTTATTCTTTAAGCAACTAGACTAGGCTAGGCTAGGCCCATGGTTCTTCGTAGTTACGGGATTCGAATTGAACTTGCATTCACTGCAATGTGAATGTACGTTCAGTCCATCACCTCTGATTCTATTATCCATTCATCCCCTAGTCATGTATCATGAGCCCAGCGCACGACTAATAGGTACACACCTCCACTGCAACAACATCTGCGAACAAGGCCGGACGGCACAAATGGTAGCATCGCTGGTCGTCGAATCATGTAACTACACCTAGTTTAATTTCCCAAAATGACATAGGAGAACCGCTTAGCCCTATAAATACGTCCAACTGTATGTGTACGTTGGCAATAACCAACTATATCGTTTGTTTGTTGTTTTCATGTGTCGAGAATGCAAGATGGCAGCGGCTTATTGTCAATAAACAAAACAGACTGTTGTGTGGATCGAAAAAAATGTTCTTGAAGATTGCTATCTAGGTGATAATTTTATGCCGTAGTAAGCAGTTTTGACTTCAAAGTAAAGGTAAGGTCTGCATTAAATATATGTTTTTGCCTTTTATGCGAGTGTGATGACAAATATAAATAGCAACACCAAATGCGAAATCGATTCATCTATCATCAGTGAAGTGAAACATTTATCCAACATCAATGCTTCGACGAAACTTGAATGGTTGGAATTTGACCCTCTATTTCCTATATTACCTAATCCCGAAGTACGTAATTCAATCTTTCAAGGTGGAAATGTCGCAAATACCGTAAATAAATGGAATATTATATATTCAGAGGAAGAAGGTTCTTCTTCAATTTTCGAGTTTACCACGCGCATTGAGGAACTATGTGCATGTTATAGTTTGGTTCCTGACTGTATTATACAATGTATTCCCATGCTATTATGTGGAAACGCTTTGAAATGGTACCGTCTTGTTCAGTACCCCTTTAGTTCATGGACTGGTTTTGTAAATGCGTTGAAGGAGAGGTTCACGCCTTCTGACTTTGAGCATGCTATAAAGCATGAAATTTTCTCACGCACCCAAGCACACGGTGAAAATATTGACGATTATGTTACAGCGATTCGTACCCTGATATCCCGCCTTCCTGTTTCACTCTCTTCTCGTGAAACTATTAATACTGTTTATTGTAATTTACACTCGTCATATAAACAGTTTATTCGTCGTTCAACGGTCTTAGATCTTGAAGATATTCTCATCCAAGGGCGTGAATTTGAATCAACTGCCCGATTGTGTAATCGATATTCCCCACCTCCAGTGCCTTCGGAATCTATGTTTACAGAATTAGCGTTCAGCATGGATCAGAGTAGTAACAAGATCAATACCCCTGCACGTGAGCAATGTAGCAACACTATACCCCCTCGTTGGACTACACTACAATGTAACAATCGAGGCAATAATTCCGCCTCTGTTAATTCACATAGAACTAATGTTCGCGTTAATGCCGTGAATCATGTCCAACATAGTACGTCCCGTTCTCACAACCTTGATGTGAATGCCCGTCCTCACGTGAATACTTCCAGGTCTCCTGTTCAATGCTGGAACTGCTTAAAAGGGTCCCATGTCTACCGTGAATGTTTAGAACCGCTAAAAGGAAAGTTTTGTTTTGGTTGTGGTTTGCAAGGAGTAACCAAACCAATCTGTCCTCGCTGCAACGCTACTAATCACTTGGAAAACTAGTGAAGCCTTGCGATAATGAATCCAATAGTGAGGTTAAGAAGATTTATTTCAGCAGGGACTACGCTTCGGTGATAACTGATTTTTCTTCCATCAGTAAGATAGGTTCAACGTAGGAAGGTATGCCATTACTTTTCAGGTAATTGACTAGGTCTTGGTGAGCTCCACCCTGTGAGCAATGCAGGGGCGTACCGTGGAACTTGTAAGTAATGACAGCGTGCAGCAAGTATCTTCTTTTTCTCTTAAGTGTTTATTTATTTTTCTCTTGTGACATGTTTTCCAGCTGTAATTCTTCAAGTTTACGTGAATGGGCGCAAGATGGCATTATTGTCGGTCATACTAACTACTTCATTTTCAGGTTCCTCCTTCGAATAACATTTAAATAGATGACGTGTAGTCACCTTTCTCATCCCTAATCAATCCTTGTCGTATTAACGTGATGGTCATCACTCAATTTCATCCCATTATTAGCATAATTAATATCGTTCTCAATTAATCTTTTTCTTTTAATCAATTATAGATTTCGGCTCTCTGACATCCTACCTTGGGAGACTAAGGAAGACTATTTTTCATATACCGTACCTATATTAGATATTGTGCCATTGTAACTTTTGCATATTTTTTTGGCGAGGAAACTATTTTTCTTTTATTATATTATTTATCTGGTTTAACTTATACTCTTATTGTGAAATTTTCGTTCTTTGATTTTTATATTTTTCTTCAATGAAGTACACTTCTTTTGAGTCCTCCCACCTTCCTCCTACTTCTAGGGTCCTTCCCGTCACATTTTCGTGATGTATCCGGTCTCCTCCTTTCTCCCTTCCTCGTTGTCGTTTAATAAAAATGTTGTTCGTCTAGTTAGTTGGACGCTACAAAAATTTTGGCGGAGTGTGAGGGAATCTGAACCATGTTCTTCCACCTGTAGACATCCTTTATTTTCTTTTTCCCTTCTGCGTGCCAATTATTGGAATTGTTCTCTTTTCCTCTTAGTTATTACTGGCCAGGGTAACCGGGCAGATCAGTGGGCATTTCTATAGTTGCGGATCAAGGTTCGTTATAGTAATTTCTTGCTATGCTGAATCGTGATTAGTGACACCTTTTCCCTTTTATCTTCTCTTTGTGGTCACCAGTGACAACCCTTTGTTACTCTCCGGGCAGTCTTCTGTTTTTATCTCCCATGTAGGACTCTATATATTTTTTGCTCCCGCTCTCGTCTTCGATATGCCGTGTTTTTATTTCGGTTTTTACTCCCTTTTCTAGTGTTTATTATAAAGGTGCACGTAGAGGCGTGGATCTAGTTTATTTAATGTAATACCGTGATGCCGGATTATGCAGGTTCCATCAAGGTAGGTCACGTCTTTTGTCTTTGTATTTGCTTACTGTATGGAATACTATGGCGTATGAACTTTTTAATATGTCCATTGTGAGCTTGTTTCGTTCCCGTTATCTTTGTCCTCCTATCGTCGTATCTTTTGTGTGGGTATTTGGTTTGGTTTACTGTAAAGTGCGTTCACCAGTAAGACCATTACCATACCTCTTATCTTTTGTTTGCCTCCCTTATCCTAAGATTGCGTCTTCCTACGCAAGTCTATGAGTATGGCTTAATCCCTTTCTGACGTAACTTATTTTGATGGACATATTTTATTTTGTGTAACGTGCCGTCTCTTGTGTTTATTTTATTTCGGTTTCTTGCCACTCATTTAATGGTTTATTTATCTACGTCATATCTACGCGCGCTTTTATTAAACTCCGTCCTTTCTCATATTCCCTCACCTTCTCCATTTCTTTAGGGCTATTATATCAACCGTTCGCTTCTTTGGCGATAGACTCACTTTTCCTGACACCTTGTGTAGCCCTCTTAACTTTCGTATTTCACAATGTAATTTTACTCTTTACGAGTATTCCTTCCCCATATATCTCCCTCCCTTTTATCCTTTACCTCCTATCGCCCATTACCTTAACGTCACGGTTCTTTGTATCGTATGTTTAACTTATGTCTCATGTTTGACAACCACATAACCTCACCTTAGCATGTAATGCTTCCTCGTCATTTCTTAGGCCTATTTCTTTGGAGAATACATTTCCGTTCCTTTACCTATGCGGCGTGTTTGTGTGCCTTATTCCGCACGTTGTTTAGTTCTTTATTCTTTAAGCAACTAGACTAGGCTAGGCTAGGCCCATGGTTCTTCGTAGTTACGGGATTCGAATTTAACTTGCATTCACAGCAATGTGGATGTACGTCCAGTCCATCGCCTCTGATTCTATTATCCTTTCATCACCTAGTCATGTATCATGGGCCCAGCGCACGACTAAGAGGTACACACTTCCACTGGGACAACATCTGCGAACAAGGCCGGACGGCACACTTTTCAAGGCGTGTTTGAAATCGCAAAGTTCGGCGCTAATTTGTAATGGAGATTTAAATTATTATTATTATTATTAGACTATCCTCCCTATATTATTCTGCTAAGGTCCCATTCCGGTTTTGTACCGACAATATGGTCCTGTTAACACCAACCTACACATATGGGGTATCTACAGGTTCCGCATAACCCCATGTGTGCCCGAAACGCACTCACTTCCTCTTTAAATGCCTCATGATTAAATAAATACCTTAAAAATGTACATTTACAATGGGAGCAACGTAACATGGCGCGGCAGCGGCAGCCATATGGCGGGAGCGCGGCGTACTGCTAGGCAAGCCTGCCGCTAGAGCGCAGGGCAGCGCGGCGGTGGCAGCCATCTGTCAGGAGCGCGGTGTACTGCTAGCTGAGGAGTCTCTCAGCAGATGGCTCCGGTGTGGTCTCGCCAAGATTGCCATGTTATCTAAGATGCCATCTGAGCTAGGAAGCTGGGTAGTATACAATTCGTAACCCACATATAGGGTACCTACAGGTTCCGCATAGCCCCTTATGTGCCCAAATTTAGGGGCAGATGACCTCGTAGTTCCTCCCCTTAAAACAACAATAACTAACTAATTATGTGCCCAAAACGCACTCACTTCCTCTTTAAATGCCTTACATCTCATGTGCCTGAACATATGTGAACAAGGTAAGATCTACAATAGACTACTACCTAATCTCAGATATCTGTACAATACGTTTACTCATTCATTTCCCTTGCAGTAACCTACAAAACACTGTTCTACATAATTCTTTGTGTTCTTCTCATGTACATATGCCGTTTAACAAAAATAAATACATTTCTTCAATATTTAAAACGTCGTTCTTCCACATTCTTCCCCACTACCCCATAAACCTACATTCACGTTGCGAAAGGTCGCACGGGTCCACTAGTTATTATTATTCGATATGCCCATTCAAAGAGCGTGTTTAAACTTTTTAGTTGGCCTGAGAGTTTTCGTCTTTGCAACTTGTTACAAATAATACCCACATATGTCTTTCTTAATCTTAGTCTAAACAACACTCATCCCTAAAATTGAACATGTTCAAATACTAAGAATAAATTATAGTTTTATACAGAGCGTCCACAAAGTTTCTCCGCAGCGGTGAGCTACACGGGACTCACCTTGCGGGACGTGTTAAGTTGGCAGCACATTCATGTCGCTGTATACGCAGCGGTTGGCACAAGCATGCACTTGTTCCGTGTTGACGTTCCCCGGGCCTGTCTCCACCAGACTTTCTCCTTGTGGCTAAAACAGATGTGTATCGAAATAACCCATAGACACTAGATAAACCGAAGACAGTGATAATTGATTATGTGTAGGGCCCGGATGTTGATGGCATGTCATCTTTTTACTGAGCTGTCTAAAACAATGCTCAAGTACATAGAAACCCCGAACGGGGCACCCCGTCTTCAAACATTTCATTTTTATTTTGCATATTTTTGCATTTTTTGCTTTTTTTTTTCATTTTAAGCGCATTTTTTAAGTTTGGTAGATTTTTTTGGGTCATATTTTAGAGAAATCAGCCTTATAAGGTCATTTTTTTTTTCAATTTAGTCATGTCACAGCTTTATTTGAGGGAGTTACGTCTCTCAAAGTTAAGAAGCAGCTAGTAGCTATGAACATAAACCTTTTAAGTGCTAGAAATCTATTTTGATTGACTTTTCAGTTTGAGCTTCAGATGTAATTTTTGAAATATTGATGAGCTTATTATTATAAGGTCATTTTCTCCATTTTATAGTGCATTTTTCGAATTTTTGAAATATTGGTGAGTTTAGTCTATTATTATAAGATCATTTTCTCCATTTTAAAGTGCATTTTTCGAATTTTTGAAATATTGGTGAGTTTAGTCTATTATTATAATATCATTTTCTCCATTTTATAGTCCTTTTTCGATATTTTAGGTCATTTATCACAGTCATTTATGGAAATTCTAAGTGCATTTTTTAAACTTTTTACGCCATCAACATCCGGGCCCTAATTATGTGCATTCGGTTTCACGTGAAACATTGGTAGGGGTGATCGCAAATAAATGTAAACGTGTTGAACTATGCATTCAAGAAACAAGAAAGAGGAAAATGCCTCCAACACCTACTGTGGTAGTGGTGAGTACCGTTTATATAATTGCATTACTTAATGTAATGGAATTGTTTTCATTGTGACAATATAACATGAATGTACTGCCAACCCAACACGTCCCGCAAGGCGAGACACGCGCTGCGGAGTGACTTGGGGGACACACTGTATAAACCACATAGGCCTACTTACAGTAAGTGGCGTGTCCTTGCGACCCAAGGAGCCGTACATTACTGGTAGTGTTCTTGTAACCCCTTGTACCTTGCATATACGCAATGCCAAATATTTTTCTATTTATTCTTATTTCTATGATATTACTTACCGGAATAGTAGCAGACGAAACCCGTACGTTGAAGGGATGGATACCAGCTTGCTCCGAGCATGTGCAAGGCAGGCCACGTGGCTCCCTGTAGGAAATAAGGTGGAATCTCAGAGCAAGGCACTCTAGAATTATGTACAGTCATTTTGGGAAAACGTTTGGTTGGTTTCAATGGAGACTTTAAGAAAGTAGATTTCGTGAAGTCAAAAGGGTAGAAAAGTTTTCTTATTCGAACATCCTAGTTCCATTATTTCAATACTTTCGATCCATAACGGGGCTTGGGACATCAACCCCTTGTAATTAATAGTATATAAAATCTACCTGATAACCTGCGTTTGTGTGGTGCGTAATGTCTGGGAATACTGTATTTGGAGCTGGAACTGAGACAGCCGTCATCTTGCCGGCATCTGTTTTAAATTGGCGGGAGAAAGCTCGGAGAACTAGGGTACCTGAGGTTGAATTTGAACACACAGATCTGGCAATTAAACCCGAGACCCTCAGAATAGGAGTCTCTATATGTACCCCAAGACCAGGATGGTTGCCAGCCTATTAAGTCGCTACACCTTTCGTCATCACATCTCACTCAACAAAAACTATCTGTATACCAGCGTAGCTGAAGTGTCTTATTTACCCACGTCTGAACTGAATAGCTGAGCGTCCCTAAGTCACAGCTGTTAAAAAAGACGACACAAATGTACAAAGGTGCATTATTTTACAAAAAAAACATACGGGACAGTACGTCACCCTCTGCAACTCCACTTGCAAGTTTTCTACTGTGCGTAAAACCAGGAACCATGAAATACCACTTTAGAATGAGTCAGTAGCTACTTCGTGTTTTGGTTATCACGAGAAGATGAG
This sequence comes from Meconema thalassinum, assembly GCA_946902985.2. NCBI lineage: Eukaryota > Metazoa > Arthropoda > Insecta > Orthoptera > Tettigoniidae > Meconema > Meconema thalassinum. The sequence goes on from OX336388.2 coordinate 1,945,205,585, forward strand.
ACGTGGTTGGTTGGTTGGTTGGTTGGTTCTTAAGTTTAGGGGCTGCGACAATGCGGTCATGTAGCCCCGTGTACTTTGGGTGTGTGTAGAATCTGTCTGATAACCGATGTTAATTGTGATGACTGTATTAGTGTGTGCTATCTGTTTTTTAATTTAAGTACTGCAACTTAGAATTTTTCAAATAGTTCCTACTTTTGCCGCCAAGCGCCACCGTCAACGACTACTAGGCCAAGTTCAGAACTTAGCTACTACAGTAGACGTCACCGCACTCTGCTCTTGGCAACGAACGTAGGAACCTAAGAGCGTTGTTTACATTTTTAACCCATACAATTTAGCTTCATACAGGTGTAGTTAGTGGAAGGTTCTTTAACATGCCATAAATCTATGACATGGGACCGCCGGCTTAACTTCCCCTCCGAAGGAACGCATACTGAGGGATTTTTAACGCTCTTAAAAAATCCGACGACTACAGCCAGATTTGAACCCGCGGTCTTGGGCATAGAAGCTCAGCATGCTACCGACTACGCCACCGAAGCCACCAGATGAGACGTGACATATTGGTTTTGTGAATAAACATCAACAAATCTGAAACGCAAATAAGATAACAAGTAACAGACGTGCAGGCAGTTGCTACCCAGATGAGATTCACGCAGACAGGTCATGTACAGGGTGGGGGTTCACGGAGAGGGACTGAACACGTCTACAAAATGGCAGTCCCATCTCCTCATGAGCACATGGCACTTGTAGCACTGTAGCAGACCGGGTACGGTGAACAACCCCACACAAAGTCATGGTAGAAACATTTATTTTTGGGAGAACCACACGTTGGTTGCAGATCCCCCTCAGATACCTTTACTGTACCTTGTTATGCTGCAAAATATATGATGCTCACACAATTAAACATGTTTATATAATCTCACTCAACCATTTTATCGCTAAACCACGCACCTTTTACTATACGTCTGTCGCGTCTTTCAGCACTTCTTGACCAAGGAGAACTATAGGTTCCCGTCTAAGCAGTCATACCCCAAACATCCTGTGTTCTGAACGAACAGTCATCACAGGAATACAGGTTATCAGATAAGTTCAACACACACCCAAACAACAACTGTGTACCGAACACTCCTTCATTAACTCTTCATACGACAAAACTTTCTTTTTCAAATATTATTTTATTTGAATTTACTTAATTATTGAAAATTTTAGCGGCTTCGATGGCGCCGTTGGTAGCATGCTGAACTGCTATGCCCAAAATCGCAGGTTCAAAACCGGCCTAAGTCGATGGATTTTTAAGAGCGTTAAAATACTTTAGTATGCCTTCCTTCAGAGAGGAATTAAAGCCGGCGGGTCCATGTCATAGATTTATGGCATGAAAAAGAACCTACCACAACAATTAATAGTATGTACGTAAATTTGTAGGTTATTTGATGAGAAACGCTCTATCAAGTTCCAAAGTTCGCCACTGGGTGACAGTGACATCTGGTAGCCGAAGTTGGAACTACTTGAAATTGAACTTACATTCATCTTCATTCATTTCATCTGTCATTAACTCATCTCGTGAGGTTGGCGTAAGGAAGGGCATCCAGCCGTAGAAACCATCAGTCACGAGGAATTGCAATGCATCTCATCCCAGACCGAGTTGGAAACGGGATTAATAAGGGGGTAGACATACATAGATTTAATTATTGAAATCCTTATTTAAATTTTGATTGTAATTATTTTAATTTTAGTTTGTGCTTCATTAATTATAATTAATTTTATTATATTTATCTTCTTTTCTCAGCGAGGGAACTCACCACTACCGCCTCTACGGGCAGTGGCCTAGAGCTGGGAACATCTAATCGGAGTGGATACAACTGGTGAGGTGTGATTGGCACCTCGCCCAGGCGGCCTCACCTGCAAAGCGAACAGGGGCCTCATGAGGGAAGGTAATGGATGGTCAGGATGGATAGGCAAGGAAGATGGAAGGAGGCGGCCGTTGCCTTGAAGAAGGTACTGTACCCGATATCCGGATAGTAGGCTGTCAGATATCCGCCCCCTCAATCGGATTGCCAATAATCAAACGCGCCGGCACAGCTACATCAATGAAAATGGCACTGACAGATACTATCGAGATTAGAGCACAATAGTTAACAAGAAAATTATTGTGGAACACACCAAAATATACGGGGGTTCATACTTACCTTTACTTACCTCTTAAATTTATCTCGGGGACTGGGTTGTCAACTGGATCACTTAAAGTATGCCCACACAATAACCTCCACCATGATATTTAAAATGAACCAGAACGAAGACGAGAAACTTTAAACTGCACAATAATTTATTTCACATAAAGAATGATTTTAACAAAAATAAACAACAAAATCCACGTGGCAATCAGAAGCCATCGACCACATAACCATGTCCTCCTGTAGGACCTGTATTCTCTACATATAATGTTCCAGCTTTCTCAAGCTCATAGCAACGTAAAATATTAATGCACTGGGGATGGAGACGGGATTTGGGATGAGACACATATATCAATTGTTTTGCGTGTTTATATACTTCACATTTTATTTATAGCCACAAGGCTATTATGGAACGTCCTTGGCCTCTGTAATTCAGTTGTCCGGGACAGCTGCAATGCACCTGTATCGTCAAAGTGGACTCCCGTTCGTTCAACCCTAGCATAAGCGTGTTACCTCAGAGCTTGGCTCTCCTTTTTCAAACACGTAAATGTTCACATCTCAACTGAAATATTATCACGCAAATGTCAAATGCTTCATTCAAACACCAGTGGATTACTCCAACAATCCCAAATCATGTTTAATTGTTCAAACCACTTGCTTAACTTGCGTTGTTTAGAGTATAAAAAAAACTCTAAATGTTAATAACAAAAGTTCATTAATTATTTATAACAATAATAAATTGTTTATAACAATGTCAAATGACAATTGAAAATGTTATACACGCTTCTATTAATCACTATCATTTCAAATTATTATCAAAGATATTTACAAAATTATTTTACAATGTTATATTGTTTATATTATTTATAAAAGAAATACATTAAACCACACGTTTCTCCGGTTGATAATTACTCAAATCGTGATGATATAATCGACCAATGAAGGTTAGTTATATTTAACTGTCAAATTCAGGTTTAATAAGGTTTAATAATAATTATTAATATTTGTGACTGTAACCTCCATTCAAAATCTTTATCTCAAATTATTTAACACTCTTGTTAATTTTAACAGTATCTTCCTATGAATAACCTTTCAAAGAACAAGAACAATACAATCAGCGGGAAAATACTTCGCTTATAACGCACAAAATTGCACAACAATTGGCCCAAAATTCATCATATATCTTCATATATATGGCATAAAAATCTTCCAAACTCCACACAAAAATCCTCCACTTATAAATTCATCAACTTCATTAATTATTGTGGGAACCTCCTTCATTATTCAAGGGCATTATTCAACAGCGACTTTTACACGTCCACTGAACTAACGATTATACATCCATTGTTCCTCTTTAAAAATTCTTATATTCATCAATTGTAATAATGACTGTTATTATTTAACCTTCATGGGTTTCATTCATGAATCGATATGAAGTAAAAATTACCAATCACAAATAAATTTAATAGCGAATACGATTAGACACTCCTGCCTGGTCTATCAAAATTGAGATTGATATCTTCAAAGTAACGCAGTATAAAAATACTATCTTCAATCAAGGTTCATCTAAACTGTATGAATAGTCGAATAGAATACAATTAGATTGTGGAATGCAAACATTATTGTTCCAATCTATAATTGAGAAAAACTCCTATCAAATGTTCATTACTATAGTGTATTCAATACATTGTAATTAACGTTCATATTTCATAAAATTGTCTATAATGCAATGATGAATGTCTATGTTGCAATCATGTTCGTAAGACGACTAGTATTTCAAAGATCGTCGATATCGTAATAGATTTTAACGCTCTAAAATCATTTAATCATTCTTCTTTCTTGAGGATGACAGAAAATTGGTCAAAGTAATTTACTGAATAGAATTACTTTAATAAAATGACACGCTGTCTGAATTCAAATCTGCCATAGCAAATCGTTAACTTTACAGTCAAATCGTGACTACAAAAATATGCAAATTACTGAAAGAATCTAAATCATCAGTCTCAACTGATCCAAAATTATTAAGTATGCCAATGACATAGCAATGTCTCAAAAATCGAAGAAAAAGGCATAAATCATCGAAGTGTACTGAGTACAGAAATAACAATCAAGAAAATGAGGCAAAAGATAGGACAGAAAATATGGGAAGAATGGTTGCTCAGATATCGCTACAAGACTCAAATAATACAAGAAACGTTCACGACTACCTTATATGTTGATTGAAGATCTAGAGGAAAGTTTTCAAAGAAAACTGCTGTTGGTTCCATTTCACCAGCGTGAAGATGTGCTCCGTCCTCGAACCTGGAATCAGCGTCCTCGGAGAATCGAACTGCTTCCTCCTCCGAAATTGCACTGCTCCGTGGATACGAAAAACATCCTTCTGGCAAAACTCTTCTTTGTGCGCCGGGACAACCCTGGCCTCTCTTGAAAGTTCCCTGAAGTTCTTGCAGGAATTCGCCATGAAGTTTATTGTAGTTATTTCCGCAGAAATATTCATAGTTGTGGAGTATGAAAATATTTCCACTGTTATCTGGAATAATTCAGCGATGGATTCACGATGCATGAGTGTAGTTGGATGTTCACTACATGCTCGCTTTTGTAGAAAGACGATTAACGAAGTTCCATGCTGTTACTTTACTCCAACGATATATGTCCCAATTGCATTAAAGCCTTAGCCTTCCATCTCAACTACTGTTATAATCATTGAAAGCACTGCAAGATTATAATATTCCATAGTCGAATGTATCGTTGTAATACCAAACGTATTCTCCAATATCACTGTTGCACTCCACGTGTCAGCCGTAGTGTATAATGTGGAATTTTAAACGTGTTTCTCATGTGGCGAGAAAATCACTTTTGTTGGCAGCCTTAAAGTTTCAATATCTTTTGAAGTATAACTGTGAAATTGTTCAAATCTTCTACACACCTCAATGTTATACTGCCTAATAGAATTATAATGCAGGCTGAAGTTAGCGCTTGATATCTTGACTGGTGGAAACGTTAATGTGAGCGTTTCAACTTCACCTAGTTTCGAGCAGCGTAAAATGGAACTGCTCCGAGTTCGTTCGATGCGCCGGGCTTTAACCACGCTAAAGACAACTTACTTCACTGAATCACTTGAAAATAACTATATATCACCAGAAATATATATGCGATCTGACATATGAGATCTGAGATTATGAGTTCTGAGTTCTGAATTCTGAGAGCTCCTCTCTCCTGTGCACGACCTTTTATCAACTTCTTAAGGGGCGTATCCATCCCTTCCATAGCCTGTTGCTGCGTCATTGCTGGAAGTTTTAACTTTGGCTATACTTGACGGATTTTCAAATTTCAAAAACTCAAAATTAATTTCTTCAAAATTCCAAATCAATGCCATAACTGAAAATAGATTTCCACAAATCTGCATGCCAAAAGTAATTAAATATCGTAGTTTCAGCAATCTCCGTCTTCCTTCCAAACTATCGTTCATTGGTTCGAGTCTCTCCTCCAATAGCGTAGCTTCTTCCTTAGCACAATACCTTGTTTCCTTCGACTGCGTCGTAAATCTAAGATCTTTCTCGAACAAAATCATGACGTCACCAAGAATCTCAGCTCAAACAGCCTACTTGCCTCAAGTCTGCGTCATCCGTGCCTACGTCATGAATATCCACGTCATAACTATGACATTCATAACTTTACTCATATTTGCCAATACAGCCATCGTGGTCTCAATATAATTCAATTTCCGGGGGCATTCTCCCTTCACCACGTTTTAAAAACAGTTGCAAATTGTTTTTAAACTCTGTGTTATAAATATCTCAATTCACTTGAACACGAAATTGAATTATTTTCTACTCTTGTATGATATTTCCTTTATGTTCCTTAATCATAAGTCTCTTCTTCTCTGGTTTGTGTGTGGCTAATGCATTCTCTCCTCTCTACTTTCTCTTCTGTCCTGAATTCCTGTTTTCCAAGTTCTGCTGACTTGTAGAAGGACCAGGATCGATCACTACATCCTGTCTTTTCTTTTGATTTTCAGCTTCCTTTTCTCGTAATTCCTTCAGATACTGCTGACTTTCTTTCTCTCTTTCTTGATACTTGTCGGGTGTCATAACCTGACCTTGAGAATTCTGATTCTGATTCTGGTACTGGTTATTTCTGTTATAATTTCGATTATAACCATTGTTGTAGTATCTACCTCTTCCGTTGTTGTAATTCCCTCTATTATTATTCCAGCCTCGTCTTTGCTGATATGGACGGTAACCTTGCGATCTGTGGTTTTGGAAATAATTATTCCTGTGAGGACCTACATTTTCAGTTTTTCCTTCCTCAGGCTTATCAGTTTGCTGCACTTGATCCATGTAGACCGTATTAACGTCTTTGAATTCGTGCCTCTGACCTTTTTGTACCAAATTTGGCATTGGACTCGTGTAGTCAAGCCTTCTCAACAATTCGTCCATACTTGTCAAATCTCTAATGTTTGACGATATGATCAGTCTTCTTACCTCCACAGGCAGCATACGTGAAATCGCATCTATCAACTGCTCTGTTGACAATGGGGGTTGCAAAAATCTCAAGCGTGATAGTTGACTCGTGAAGAAATCAGCGTACCGTGTTGGAAGAGTACCTGAATACTTCCTCGAGTATACCTCAGCTCTTAGCGAATTCTGAGCTTCTATTGACAAGAATCGTTTAATCAGTGCCTCTGCAAATTCGTCAAAATTGCTGAAAGTGTACCGAAATGCTCTAAACCATTCGAGGGGTCCTCCAGCTAGAAATCTTTCTACGATTCTCATCTCTCTCTCTCTAGGAATGTGGGCTTCTATGAAGTAGTCTTTAAGATTCCTGACATATTCGATCGGTGTGAGACTATCAGTGTTGCTAAATTTTTGAGGTTTGTCTTCAAAATTCCGGATGACTGTCACATTTCTCGGATATGAATCCATATAATTCCTCCCACTATCACGATACTTCCATTCGGGTTCAATATTCCGATCCTCTTCTTCTTCCCTGAATCTGGATATACGTTCCTCAGGACTAATATCTCTCTCTTCTGTAGTAAGGTTACCTCTTCTCACGTAATTTCTCTCCTCTTCACCAGTCAATCCTTCGGTATCCTTGTCTGTGATTTCCGTGATGACTTTCCTAATCAACTCTTCCTTATAGGTTTCCATCATGCTAGCTTCTCCTAGTTTTAAATTCTGCAGCTTGCTCGTAGTTTCATTAACATCAGAGACAACCTTATGAATCTGTTCCTCTAACGCAGTTTTTAATGCTTGCACGTCCTGACCTATCTGAGTTCTATCCTCTACTTGCTTTTCGGATAGTGAATCCATCCTTACATTCAAGTCTTTCCTAATCTGAACTACTTCGTTATTAATGTCTACTTGTGTACTGGCAAGTTTTCTTTCAATTCGTTCCTGAATCTGATCTACATGTTCCCCACTTGACCTGTTCCATTCATCTTTCCACACTGTTACATTTGCAGTTAACATTTCTGCAATATCTACTTCGATGTCTTCCTTAAGTAAACGATTGTGATCTAATACTTGGGTTCTCATGACCTCTACATCGTATTTTAAACCAGCTAAAGAAGCTGTTGTCCTGACAAACTCGTCAACTAACCGAGTTGTTAATGCACTAATGTTACGAGTACAAAGTGTTTTTGAAGTTTCAATTTCCTCCCTAACTTTGTTAACATCAGTCTGAACTTAAGCAATGTCTACAAAAACAGTATTGACTTCTACTTGTATTTTATTGATATCGCTTTGCATATCGTTAACATCTGAATGAATATTATTGATGTCAACTTGAACATTTGACACATCAGTTCGAACATTACTAACCTCTCTTTGAACTTCTTCTACTTTGTCTTGTACAGTAGCAACATCATTCCTAACAACAATTACTTCAGCTCTAGCACATGAAATATCACCCCGGACATTAGCAACATCAAGATTCAACATAGTAAGATCTTTTTGTACCTTAGACACATCAATTTTAACATCAGACACATCTTTATGCACATTGGATGAATCTTTATGGACATTGGACACGTCTGTGCGCATGTCAGTTACAGCATTCTCGATTCCCTGGGTACTGATCTGTAAACGCGACATATCATTTTCTAAGTTTGCAGAACTGGTCTGAAGAACTTTCAAACTTTCACCAAGCTTAATAGACAAATTACTAGCATTCCTAGCTTCCATCTCCTCCATTCGACTAGTATTCCTAGCTTCCATCTCCTTTATATTTTCATCCAGCCTAATAGACAAATTAGCTGACAAACTACTAGAATTCTCCTCCATCATCTGCTTCATATTGTTGGACATCTCCTCCAACATTTTCTTCAGTCTCTCGTCTGCCATTTCAATAATATTTCAATAATAAACTGCTTTAGGGACATACATCAAACAGAGCAAAATAACAACATCTGAGCAACATTCTTCACCATATATAAATTTGAGCAATTTTCAGTCTTAAATCTAACTTATAATTACCTTATAATTAACCTTCGTAGACACTTCATGTTGAAATAAACTCAAGCACATGTTCAAGTTTCTTTGGTTCATTTTAAAATATCCTAACACAAATAATTTACATTTATAATCCAAATAGTTTAATTTTATCTTTAATATGACTATACATGTCATAAGCCGGTCAAATAAAATAAGATTCCAGATCATAGGCGATTTTTCTAAGTTTCCAGCCTATTTAACCTCTTTCAAGTCGTATAAGATCTGATCTTTTCTGAGTGTAATTTTCCTAATACAACACAACATTTATTCCTATATAATCACACTCTCAAATTCTACAATTGGCCAAGACATCTAACAAAGAATCAACCTCTTTATTTGAGTCTTCACAATCCCTTTGACATCGATAACTTGGTAATCCAATGTTATTCGAACACTCCACAAAAATTGCGGTGTCAATTCTACTGCAATAACTTGGTAATCCAATGTTTTGCTGATCGTGCCCCACCGAATTGCGGCGCCAATCCTACTTGGTAATCCAGTTTTGTAGAACAAGCCCCACGTTTTAGGGTCGCCAATCCTACTGTACCCGATATCCGGATAGTAGGCTGTCAGATATCCGCCCCCTCAATCGGATTGCCAATAATCAAACGCGCCGGCACAGCTACATCAATGAAAATGGCACTGACAGATACTATCGAGATTAGAGCACAATAGTTAACAAGAAAATTATTGTGGAACACACCAAAATATACGGGGGTTCATACTTACCTTTACTTACCTCTTAAATTTATCTCGGGGACTGGGTTGTCAACTGGATCACTTAAAGTATGCCCACACAATAACCTCCACCATGATATTTAAAATGAACCAGAACGAAGACGAGAAACTTTAAACTGCACAATAATTTATTTCACATAAAGAATGATTTTAACAAAAATAAACAACAAAATCCACGTGGCAATCAGAAGCCATCGACCACATAACCATGTCCTCCTGTAGGACCTGTATTCTCTACATATAATGTTTCAGCTTTCTCAAGCTCATAGCAACGTAAAATAATAATGCACTGGGGATGGAGACGGGATTTGGGATGAGACACATATATCAATTGTTTTGCGTGTTTATATACTTCACATTTTATTTATAGCCACAAGGCTATTATGGAACGTCCTTGGCCTCTGTAATACAGTTGTCCGGGCCAGCTGCAATGCACCTGTATCGTCAAAGTGGACTCCCGTTCGTTCAACCCTAGCATAAGCGTGTTACCTCAGAGCTTGGCTCTCCTTTTTCAAACACGTAAATGTTCACATCTCAACTGAAATATTATCACGCAAATGTCAAATGCTTCATTCAAACACCAGTGGATTACTCCAACAATCCCAAATCATGTTTAATTGTTCAAACCACTTGCTTAACTTGCGTTGTTTAGAGTATAAAAAAACTCTAAATGTTAATAACAAAAGTTCATTAATTATTTATAACAATAATAAATTGTTTATAACAATGTCAAATGACAATTGAAAATTTTATACACGCTTCTATTAATCACTATCATTTCAAATTATTATCAAAGATATTTACAAAATTATTTTACAATGTTATATTGTTTATATTATTTATACAAGAAATACATTAAACCACACGTTTCTCCGGTTGATAATTACTCAAATCGTGATGATATAATCGACCAATGAAGGTTAGTTATATTTAACTGTCAAATTCAGGTTTAATAAGGTTTAATAATAATTATTAATATTTGTGACTGTAACCTCCATTCAAAATCTTTATCTCAAATTATTTAACACTCTTGTTAATTTTAACAGTATCTTCCTATGAATAACCTTTCAAAGAACAATACAATCAGCGGGAAAATACTTCGCTTATAACGCACAAAATTGCACAACAATTGGCCCAAAATTCATCATATATCTTCATATATATGGCATAAAAATCTTCCAAACTACACACAAAAATCCTCCACTTATAAATTCATCAACTTCATCAATTATTGTGGGAACCTCTTTCATTATTCAAGGGCGTTATTCAACAGCGACTTTTACACGTCCACTGAACTAACGATTATACATCCATTGTTCCTCTTTAAAAATTCTTATATTCATCAATTGTAATAATGACTGTTATTATTTAACCTTCGTGGGTTTCATTCATGAATCGATATGAAGTAAAAACAAGATGTTCAGTAAAGAACATATAGCCTACTTTCTCCTAAATGTATGAGTATAGTTATAACTCGTTGTTATTATCAAAGAGTATAATAGATCTATTCTTTGTTGAAGACCTTAGAAACGATTTACCTCTACCAAACGCCACAACCTAGATAAAAACTGCTAACATCATTGAAGAAAGAAAGATAAGAAGTATATCAAGAATGTTATGGATCTGGAGACATAATCGACCGGACTGGCGGCGTGGCTCAGCGGTAACGTTCTCGCTTGCTTGGCCCTAGGTTTCAGGTTCGTATCCTGGCGCAGTCAGCTGGCATTTGAGGGTGCACAAATGCGAGGGAGCCGTGTCAGTACATTTACTGGCACGTTAAAGATCCCCTTCGGGCCAAAATTCCGGCACCCCGGTGTCTCTAAAAGGGATGTAAAACCAATAACATTATTATTATTATTATTACGACCTGCCGTGGGCAACATCCAACTTTGAGTTGAGGCATGTCTTTACACGTCTGGTTGTGCATGGCTTTCACAACCCTAATTGAATTAACAAATCTTTCCATGACCCTACAGAGACGTGTGTATACAAACTATGTGGATATTTTCGATAATATAATCCTAACAGAGCGAGTGCATTCTAGCGGCCAGAAGAAGAAACTTTTCAATAAAATCTGGAAGTTACCTTTTCGGCAGCTAGATGTCTCGAGTAAATCTGCTGGCGAATTATGTTTTAATTAAATATATATTTTACACCATAATGTGCACAATATAACGCTTAATAACATTTTCAAGTAACGCAAAATGGGCTGTTACAAACCCTTTAAAATAAAAAGTTAAAATGTATCGTAGTATCATCTTGTCATTCTTCAAATTCGATGCGCATAGAATGATAATGGTATAGTAATCAATGGATCCCCACGTACACTAGTCGTGACATCTATTGGTGAAATATCGAACAATATAATCCTAACAGAGCGAGTGCATTCTAGCGGCCAGAAGAAGAAACTTTTCAATAAAATCTGGAAGTTACCTTTTTGGCAGCTAGATGTCCCGAGTAAATCTGCTGGCGAATTATGTTTTAATTAAATATATATTTTACACCATAATGTGCACAATATAACGCTTAATTTTAAAACATCTGAGTCATTACAAAACAATAAACATATAACATTTCAAGCAAAAAACCTAGCTCTGATCGGGTTTGAACCATAGGCATTTGAACGATAGGCTAACGCTCTACCACTGAGCTAATTGTGTCAACGAATATCGCTCTATTTAAAATGTCTTACATAGAACTTGTTAGCAAATAATGATTTATACTAAACGATTTCATCACTGGAGTATATTATTTATATATAAAGCATTTCATACAAAGTTTATTTATTTTTTATCAGTACGCTATATTGCATGCAATACTCAAATTAGTGAAATATAAGTCCGGCACAAGATATCCGCTGCCATCTTGTCTTATTACTGAATCAGTTCAGCTTTTTAAAATCACGTCTGCACTATAGTATTACAAAATAAACTTTTAATTTCGAACGTGCCTCTTCCTTTAGAACAGTTAAAACGATTCTCGGCTCGATAATCGGAACTGGTGGGTCCCATGATATGGATTATAAAGTTTGCATATTTCGCACGGCCGCCATCCTGAAATGGTATGGCGGACGACCTTGTAATTTGGTCACAAGACGCATGCTATACGAAGGTATGTTGTTACCAAATTTGGTAGAGATCGGATGATTTGGTTAGTCGTTATTTGATTTTACGTGTTGAACGTTTGAGTGGCCGCCATTCAGTTTTAGTAAAGATGGCGGCGATATAAAACATGACACTGAGGTGTCCTTTGCTAGTGCTACCTTTGTACCAAATTTCGTTCAATTTGCATTCACCGTGTTCGAATTGATAGGGGGGGGACAGACATTCAGAGTACACACACTCACACACACACAGACACACACACACACACAGACTCACACACACACATACACACACACACAGACTCACACACACACATACACACACACAGACAGACACACTTTTTTCGCCCTGTGTTGATCTCATAAGTCTACTTTCATTTTTTGCAAAAATCGAAAGTAGGCTAATTAGCCAATCACAAATAAATTTAATAGCGAATACGATTAGACACTCCTGCCTGGTCTATCAAAATTGAGATTAATATCTTCAAAGTAACGCAGTATAAAAATACTATCTTCAATCAAGGTTCATCTAAACTGTATGAATAGTCGAATAGAATACAATTAGATTGTGGAATGCAAACATTATTGTTCCAATCTATAATTGAGAAAAACTCCTATCAAATGTTCATTACTATAGTGTATTCAATACATTGTAATTAACGTTCATATTTCATAAAATTGTCTATAATGCAATGATGAATGTCTATGTTGCAATCATGTTCGTAAGACGACTAGTATTTCAAAGATCGTCGATATCGTAATAGATTTTAACGCTCTAAAATCATTTAATCATTCTTCTTTCTTGAGGATGACAGAAAATTGGTCAAAGTAATTTACTGAATAGAATTACTTTAATAAAATGACACGCTGTCTGAATTCAAATCTGCCATAGCAAATCGTTAACTTTACAGTCAAATCGTGACTACAAAAATATGCAAATTACTGAAAGAATCTAAATCATCAGTCTCAACTGATCCAAAATTATTAAGTATGCCAATGACATAGCAATGTCTCAAAAATCGAAGAAAAAGGCATAAATCATCGAAGTGTACTGAGTACAGAAATATCAATCAAGAAAATGGGGCAAAAGATAGGACAGAAAATATGGGAAGAATGGTTGCTCAGATATCGCTACAAGACTCAAATAATACAAGAAACGTTCACGACTACCTTATCTGTTGATTGAAGATCTAGAGGAAAGTTTTCAAAGAAAACTGCTGTTGGTTCCATTTCACCAGCGTGAAGATGTGCTCCGTCCTCGAACCTGGAATCAGCGTCCTCGGAGAATCGAACTGCTTCCTCCTCCGAAATTGCACTGCTCCGTGGATACGAAAAACATCCTTCTGGCAAAACTCTTCTTTGTGCGCCGGGACAACCCTGGCCTCTCTTGAAAGTTCCCTGAAGTTCTTGCAGGAATTCGCCATGAAGTTTATTGTAGTTATTTCCGCAGAAATATTCATAGTTGTGGAGTATGAAAATATTTCCACTGTTATCTGGAATAATTCAGCGATGGATTCACGATGCATGAGTGTAGTTGGATGTTCACTACATGCTCGCTTTTGTAGAAAGACGATTAACGAAGTTCCATGCTGTTACTTTACTCCAACGATATATGTCCCAATTGCATTAAAGCCTTAGCCTTCCATCTCAACTACTGTTATAATCATTGAAAGCACTGCAAGATTATAATATTCCATAGTCGAATGTATCGTTGTAATACCAAACGTATTCTCCAATATCACTGTTGCACTCCACGTGTCAGCCGTAGTGTATAATGTGGAATTTTAAACGTGTTTCTCATGTGGCGAGAAAATCACTTTTGTTGGCAGCCTTAAAGTTTCAATATCTTTTGAAGTATAACTGTGAAATTGTTCAAATCTTCTACACACCTCAATGTTATACTGCCTAATAGAATTATAATGCAGGCTGAAGTTAGCGCTTGATATATTGACTGGTGGAAACGTTAATGTGAGCGTTTCAACTTCACCTAGTTTCGAGCAGCGTAAAATGGAACTGCTCCGAGTTCGTTCGATGCGCCGGGCTTTAACCACGCTAAAGACAACTTACTTCACTGAATCACTTGAAAATAACTATATATCACCAGAAATATATATGCGATCTGACATATGAGATCTGAGATTATGAGTTCTGAGTTCTGAATTCTGAGAGCTCCTCTCTCCTGTGCACGACCTTTTATCAACTTCTTAAGGGGCGTATCCATCCCTTCCATAGCCTGTTGCTGCGTCATTGCTGGAAGTTTTAACTTTGGCTATACTTGACGGATTTTCAAATTTCAAAAACTCAAAATTAATTTCTTCAAAATTCCAAATCAATGCCATAACTGAAAATAGATTTCCACAAATCTGCATGCCAAAAGTAATTAAATATCGTAGTTTCAGCAATCTCCGTCTTCCTTCCAAACTATCGTTCATTGGTTCGAGTCTCTCCTCCAATAGCGTAGCTTCTTCCTTAGCACAATACCTTGCTTCCTGCGACTGCGTCGTAAATCTAAGATCTTTCTCGAGCAAAATCATGACGTCACCAAGAATCTCAGCTCAAACAGCCTACTTGCCTCAAGTCTGCGTCATCCGTGCCTACGTCATGAATATCCACGTCATAACTATGACATTCATAACTTTACTCATATTTGCCAATACAGCCATCGTGGTCTCAATATAATTCAATTTCCGGGGGCAGTACCATCCCGGCATTTGCCCGAAGACGAAGTGGGAAACCACGGAAAACCACTTCGAGGATGGCTGAGGTGGGAATCGAACCCCCTCTACTCATTTGGAACACCCGAGGCTGAGTAGACCCCGTTCCAGTCCTCATACCACTTTTCAAATTTCGTGGCAGAGCCGGGAATCAAACCCAAGACCTCCGGGGCGGCAGCTAACCATGCTGACCGCTACGCTACGGAGGCGACATATTTATATTATATGTATATTTATAATAGGTTAAAGCGTTAAAGAATCGGAAGACTTCTGTGAGTCCGAACATTTAGGATACTTTCTACTACAGTACGCCACCTTCACTTGCCAAATAGTTCAATATTATGTTACTAACGTGAATGAAAATGCTCCCCTTGATGTAGTGGTGTATCATACTTCTTGAAACGGACCACTCTCCACCCACGCCACCCGCGATCTAAGTTTCTGAGACCCCTAAAGAGCAGAGCTAAAATTTCGTAATCAATTCTGACAAACTGTGCATACGTATCAATCCAATAAATCCAGTATTTTAATGAAGAATCATACCTTGACTTAATCGTCAATTATTATCGATTTTGTTTCAGTCGCTCAACACGTGTGTGTGTCCTATTAATTAATCGAATGTCATTGTTTTTCAGATAAAGTTTAACTTCCCACCTTATCTAATTGGGCACAAATACGTAATGACCTACTAAAAATATGCCAATTGATCGATCAGGTAACACTGAAAATTGTTTCAAATCTTCCTATATTGACGTCACCAAGCAATGAGGCTTTTTGAAATGGAGGAACAACGTAATCACCTATCTGGAGTGACCATTAGCATAAATGTGTTATCTATACATTCGGAGCACTTCGTATAATGTGGTTTTCTGAAAGCGTTATTTGATTCCATGTATGTTCACTTTTTTTTTTTTTCAATTACTGAACTCCTATAATTCTGAGTGCTTTTCTCCAAGACGAATCTTTTATACCTGCCCATGGTACGTTTTCGACATTGCAGAGAAACATATTCTATCAAACCTGCAACCTTTGTGTTCTTCCTCTTTTACATTTCTGTCCAAGAAGAATATTTTTTGCCTGACCATGATACGTTTTCGACATTGCAGAGAAACATATTCTATCAAACCTGCAACCTTTGTGTTCTTTCTCTTTTAAATTTCTGTCCTTTCCACTTTATATTTATTTATTTATTTATTTATTTATTTATTTATTTAGCGTATGGCTTTTAGTGCCGGGAGTGTCCGAGGACATGTTCGGCTTGCCAGAGGCTGTGGCAGCTTCATGGGGACACCCATGGGGTGAGCTACAAGTTCCGTTCAATTTCAAGTAGTTCCAACTTTCACTACCAGATTTCACTGACACCTAGTGGTGAACGTTGGAACTATGATAGAGCGTTTTAACGAAATCTAACCTAGAAATTTAGCTTCACACAAGTTTAGTTGGTGGAAGGATCTTTTACATGCCATAAATCTATGACATGGGACCGCCGGCTTTACTTCTCCTCCGAAGGAAGGCATACTGACTTCGGCCGGGTTTGAACCCGCGATCTTGGGCACAGCAGTTCAGCATGCTACGAACTACGCCACCGAAGGCGCTACTATATATTAATAAAGAAGTCAAAACGATACCTCTATGCTACAACAAGATATAGACAGATCCCGATTTCCTTGGATATCTGAACTTCATAAATCAAATTATTGCGGCCTCCTACTTCAAACTTCTGAAGCTTGAAAAACTTAATTTGAAGGGATATAGAAAAAGTCTACAGTTCAATGAATCCCCAGCGAATCAAAAAGTGCTACTCCTTGTATTGTCCTTGACGGGGCTTAGGTCACAGGGATGCCTGCTACGCCATGTTTACATTATAATCCCACCCAAAACACCACATAAAGAAGACTCGGGCTTGGTATCTCTGCATCTGTCCTTAATAACCTACTGTAGGCCTAAATGGGCAACTTATAGAATCGCCTCAACTGAGAATATCTCGTGATAAATGGTATTTGACCAATCCTATCGACTACCTATTAGCCTACTTTTCACATTTTGCAAAAATGAGGAAAAAGTAGACTGTAAAGTGTCTGTCTGTCTGTCTGTCCTTCTGTCTGTATGTCTGTCCTTCTGTCTGTCTGTCTGTCTGTCTGTCTGTCTGTCTGTCTGTCTGTCTGTCTGTCTGTCTGTCAGTCTGGCTGGCTGTGTGTGTGCCGTCGTCGTCGTCCCCCCCCTATCAACTCCTAAACGGCTGGAGCAATCGAAACAAAATTTGGTAGGAGTAAAGATCTATACCTGAATATCTCACGGCCATATTTGAAAATGATGTCAGTGCTACCAACTGCTGAAAAATCGCAATTGAAATTTGAGCTCCATGTTGGATATTATGGAAGGTATGAATGGGAGCTATTTCAAAATTGGCACACGTATAGATAATAATATTGCAGTTTAATTTCCAGGAGGCCATATATTGCAGTGCTGCCAAAATGATTATAAGCCTGCTGATAAGTCCAAATTTTAAAAGGCATATAACTTCTACACTATCAATTGGATTTCAACCAAATTTCGTATGTGCTATGTGTACATAAACAGATATGATTGAGCTTACTCTTAAGAGCCACCAAGGCTGCCAACTGTTAAAAAATTATCTCATTTTTTAAAATCCAAATACCCATATATCAGAAAGTATGCAAGCAGACAGCTTTAAACTATGCACACGCATAGTACCTGACATTCTGTATTAATTTGGAGTAACTTATATACGTCAGTGCTACCAACATGATTCTAAGCCTGCAGAGAGATCCAACTTTAAATACATGTAAATTCTATACTCTCATTTGGATTTCAACCAAATTTCGTGTGTGCTATGTGTACCATAACAGATATGACTATGCCGATTCTTAAGAGTAACCAGGACTGACAACTGTTAATAAATACTGCCTCTATTTTTGTTACCCTAATATCAATATATCAGAAAGTATGCAAGCCAATAGCTCTAAACTTTGCACACGTATAGTACCTGGCATTCTAGATTAATTTTGAGTAACTAATATAGGCCTACGCCAGTGCTGCCAACATGATTCTAAGCCTGCTGATAGGCCCAATTTTAAAATGCATGTAACTTCTCTACTAACTAATGGATTTGATTCTAAATTGACACAACAATAGAACATATTATTTCAGATTATTTCTGACCAATACATGTATGTCATTGATGCCAACATGATTTTACGCGCGCTGTTAGATGCAATGTTTAACTGCATGGAACGTCCATGCTATCCTTTGGACTTCAACCAAATTTTGTATTCTGTACCTTAAGAGATGGAACTAAGAATATACTCAGTCACCAGGGCTGCCAACTGTAGTTCTCTATTAGGCTACATTATGCCAGGTATACAGTATTTCGGAAAGGAAGCTTGTAGTTTAACGTGACCGTTAATCTCGAGATCATGAGCCACGGGACCTCCTTTCTACGTGGAATCCGAACCACAGGACATGGCATTTCACTTCGAAAATCTCACATGCAATGACCGGGAATCGAACCCGGACCGCCTTGGTGAGAGGCATACAGCTAGACCGCTGAGCCACCACGCCCCCACAAACAGTATTTCGAACTAATTAGAAATTTCGATATTACCAACTTAATTTCGTTATTATTTTAGATAGATCCATTTAGATTAATCATTGGCATGAATCTTAAATTTTAAGAAAAGTAGGCTCTTTAGTTCGTCACGGAACTTCCTGTTCTTTACTATATATTATTTTCCATGGTCCGAGAGAGGTCCTCAATACAAAATAGCAAAGAATGCTAAATGCTTAAGTGTGGTTTGTTATCAATGTACCAAGAGAGTCTCATATAACTCATTTTTAGACTACTTTCGATTTTTGCAAAAAATGAAAGTAGACTTATGAGATCAACACAGGGCGAAAAAAGTGTGTCTGTCTGTGTGTGTGTATGTGTGTGTGTGTGAGTCTGTGTGTGTGTGTGTGTGAGTGTGTGTACTCTGAATGTCTGTCCCCCCGTATCAATTCGAACACGGTGAATGCGAATTGAACGAAATTTGGTACAAAGGTAGCACTAGCAAAGGACACCTCAGTGTCATGTTTAATATCGCCGCCAACTTGACGGAAACGTAATGGCGGCCATACAAATGTTCAAAGCTTAAATCAAATTACGATTAGCCTAATCATCCGATCTCTAGCAAATTTAGCAACAACATACCTTTATGGAGGGAGCATCCTTTGACCAAACTAATAGGTCATTAGCCTAATATTTTGCGGATGGCGGCCATCTTTGTGTGAAAATCGATTCCCCTTATCAATTCGAACACGGTGAAACCGAATGGTACGAAATTTGGTACAGAGGTAGCACTAGCAAAGGGCACCTCAGTGTCATGTTTTATATCACCGCTATCTTGACGGAAACGTAATCGCGGCCACCCAAATGTTAAAAGCTAAAATGTAATTACGACCAACCTAATAATCTAGTCCCTACCAAATTTTGCAACACCATATCTTTATGTGGGAAACATATTCTGACCAAACTGCAAGAACATCAGCCCAATAGTTTGCAGATGGTGGCCAAGTATGTGTGCAAATCGATTCCCCCTATCAATTCAAACACGGTGAAACCAGATTGAACGAAATTTGGTACAGAGGTAGCACTAGCAAAGGGCACCTTCAACAAGCTACTACAACCAACATTCAATCATACTCCTTGAAAATGACAAAGAGTTATAACAATACCCATGCATTTAGGAGAAAGTAGGCTATATGTTCTTTCCTGAACATCTTGTTTTATATTCAGATTGAATGGCTAAAATTAAAAGAACGACGACTGACTGTGATTTTTTTAGTCTTATATTTACAGCACACTAACTCTCATGCAGTCAGTGCATAACCGTGCGAATACACACACTGCAAAAATGCTACAAATACCTCATCATAGAACCGAAAAATGTAAAGGTTCATTCCGTATTTCAACTAGTATTCTCTGGAATAAATATAAATTGCACCAGTATTCTGGACTTCCCATCAGAACGACAAAACACTTCCTTCATGGTAATCTATCAGCTATGCAATTATAATGATCAATAATAAGAATATCGTATGGCCTCGGGTGCCGGGTGCAAGCTTTGTAATTTGACACCCAGAGGGTAGATTGCATGTCGAATTTCGTTGTTCCTTGAATCACTATGAAAGTCAAGGAGGTTAGATATCTAAGCTCCCTGAACACTATAGCGCTTTCTAGTAGAGAAATGAGGAACTTTATGTTGGCGGAAACTCCCGAGATTACTTTTGCCATTATGAACACGGCCTACTGAATTCAAATGGGTTCTTTGACATGCCAACATCGTATGACATGCGTGTCGTATTTTTTCCGCCTTTCAAAAATCACTTACCACGGCCAGGAGCGAATCTGCAATCTTGGGGTTGGTAGACCGACACGCTATCCACTCACCCACCGTGGCAAGCTATCATGATCAATGTGAACATTCAATTGGTTTAAAAGAAGTGAAACCAAATATGATTCATCTGTACTGTTAACGAACCATGGAACTTTATAGGCCTACTAAAAATGTCATAAATAACTTAAATAAGCTAAGAGATAGTAGAGTAGCAGGGATTAATTTTACAACGGCAAAAAATCAACAATTATCCAGATGTAATAACAACAACCTGTATTAAGAACTGCTATTGTCAATTTAATGTTTAGGTTGAGGTATTCCTATTTTCTTCATTTCTTTTATTGTATTTAATGGTTACATCTCAAAACTCACGAGCTAAGAACAGTAACAAATAGTATCAAAACTCACGACTACAAACTAGTAGCTGAATTAACATTCTAATCAGAACTCAAACCTCACGACTCCGGAGAGCACGTGCCTGCGATGACCACAGGAAGAATGAGTTGCACGGTGACTCACACTGCCCGGGATTTCGTTTGTATTGTTTTAACAGGAATAATCAACCTACCACTGACCAAATTATCCAAGTATAACTCAGTCTTTCTGCTTGGTGACATAAAGCAGGCCTAAAAAACTCCATCGGAATCATGGAGGTCGTTATTTTGTGTTTTCAAAGAATAACTGGCTTGGCTCGTGAGTTTTGAGACTGACCCAAGTCAGAAACCGGCTAGAATCTACTTTTACTAACCGTCATCTTGAAATTCGTGAATTTTGAGACTCGTAAGTTTTAATTAAGACTCGTGAGTTTTGAGACGACACGGTATTTAACCACCCTCTGAATGAAGGGAGCCGCATGAAGAGGCTTTGTAGCCTCAGTGGCCTGTATAAGAGAAACAATAAATTCAATTCAATACAAATTACAGGACAAACAGTGGGGCATAACCTAGGAGCACGTGGTAGCTCGTTCTCAGATGGCATTTCCTCTTTGCTAGAAGCTTTCCTGATTGCCTTGTTAGGCCCTACGTCGGAGCTGTGTTTCACAATAGCTAGAGACGTAAATAGAAAAACAGGATGCGGATCATATGCAAGCTTGTGCATTTCCTCGTCTTTTCTGTCTTTCTGCAACAACGAGAAGTTATGGGCCAAGACAGACGTTATGTCCACACCTGTGTTTTATTCATTCCCTGCATAAGAAAACAGAAATGTTACGTGTGTGGTAAGAAGCATTCCAGATCTCTGGACCAAGAAGGAAATGAGACCTCATACCCTTCAACTTTTACTTATAGTCAAGTCATTGCTATTGTGATGGCATTTGTAGTTTTGTGAAATGTATTGATCTTAGCCTTTCACTCTGTGTGCAGGAAACAGAATGAAGTATTTGATCATCTTCTGAAACTGTGTAGCCTTCGGTAGGTCTCTGTGAAACTCCTACTAGGGAATGTTCTTCGAATAATTCCCAATCACCAAATTGAAATTATTTTAATGCTAAGTAGGATCATTTTCATGGAGCATAAAATATGAAACCATGGGGTAGAAACACATCTAATTTTTCTCTTCCAGCAGTAACGTTCTCGCCTGCTGTGTCCAAGGATTCAGGATCTAATCCTGGCGCAGTCAGTTGGCATTTGAGGGTGTGCAAATGCAAAGGAGCCGCGTCAGTATATTTACTGGCACGTTAAAGATCCTCTTTGGAGAAAACCTCCGACACCCTGGCGTCTCTAAAAGCCTCAGTAGTTAAAATGGAGGTAAAACATTATTACTATTACTAAATGTCTGCATCTCTATGGTCAAAATACTGCCAGTGTTACCAAATGGAGCATAATTCCACCAAATACGTGTACATTTATAGGACGCGTGTAATTTAGTGTGTACCGTGGATTTGCTAGGCTTGTGTTATTTTAAAACTCAGCAATCGATCTAGGTTTGTGCCATGTCATGTGTGGGGTTTCACCTAGGACACCAAGCTGGCTCATCAGCGGACTCTTGGTGTCCCCACCCAAACCCCCACAGGAGTAGCGAACTGCGCGCTACTTCCCGACACGGCACAAACCTAGAAAGATTGCTGAGTTTTAATTCACTGGCCGCGAAAGCCAATATACCACCTTGTGTTATTTTATTTCATTTTATGATGTTGCTGTTGCTTATTTAGGGACTGTGACATCGTGATCATATATCCCCGTGTTTTGGGGTGTGTGTGTGTTAATTTGTGTAATAACCTGTGTTATTGTGATGGCTGTACTGGTGTGTGTATTTGTAAATTGGGGATATGATTGGGAATAAGGCGGCTGAGGTCTTAGGTTAGGAACCATCCCAGCATTACCTTGGAGTAGAAGTGGGGCAAACTACGGAAAACCACTTCCAGGAAGGTTGAGGTGGGATTCGAACCCTCCTATTCTCATGTTTGCCTCACGAGGCTGAGTGTATCCCGTTCCAGCCCTCACACAATTAAAATTTCTTGGCAGAGTCGAGAATCGAACCCAGACCTCCGGGCCGACAGCCAAGAACATTTTATGATAATAATAATGAATCATAATTAATAATCATTTTGTTGTTGTTGTTGTTACTACATTTAGGGTCTTGGCCATCAACTTCATGCTCTTGGTTCTGCATTGATAACTTGCGTTCCTTTGGCGACTGTCAACCCCTCTCCCCCTCTGGCACTATACAGCCCATGATGGGCTAAGGCCGACCAAGCGACCGCTGCCCAGCCATTTGGCCTACAGACGCGTGATCAGCGCGTCGGGTCCCCTCGGCGCCTAATCTTGGTATTCGTGATCGGAGCGCTGTCTCACTGTCAGACAGCTACTCAATTGTCCTCACGAGGCTGAGTGCACCCCGTTCCAACCCTCACGTCAGTTTTAAAATCCCTGTCGGAGCCGGGGATCGAACCCGGGGCCTCCGGGTGAGAGGCAGGCGCGCTACGCCAACACCACGCGGCCGGCCTTTGGCGACTGTAGTAGTGTAATAATTAGGATCAAGGATTGCGTTATGGGACTTATAATAAATTCCCTGTAGTGATCACTGAAAAATACTGTAAGAAATCACAAACCACGGATGTAGGAACACCAGTCGTGGAGGCTTACATTCAGCTCCCCCCTATGAATGAGCAAGAGCACTGTGTGAGTGTTGTAGATGTCACTATGGGGGCGAAAAAAACATCGAAATTCAAGTCTAATATTGCCTCCCTAGATGAAACACGATTTTTAGCATATTTTCATTTATGAAAAAAAATTGGCTTATGAGATCATCTTTTGTCCGTGTGTGTGTGTACGTGTGTGAGTCACTCCTAATATAATCTAAACGGCTGGAGCGATTTCAATGAAACTCGGTAAGGACATAGTACTATTTCGTCGGACCCCGATCGTGCCCTTCAAATTTTATTACGTCTCACCAATCCAACTTGGCGGCTCGGCTGTGCGAAATATATCACCAGCATTCTATATCTCCGAAACTACTAATGATATCACCCTGAAATTTTGTACGGTATTGAAGGGTATTACTAGAAGTTCACCTATGTGACTCTTAGAAACCTGTTAAGTACAAAACGAACATGGCGGCCAAGCAAAGTTGAAACATTTAAATAGAGGTTTCTCGCTATTTTACCTTCCGAGCGCAGTGAGACTTGGTACAACAAATGTTTTTACACATTATAATGCAATGCAATCTAATTAAGTTCAATTGTTTACGTAACCTCAAAATGGCGGCTGTGCGAAATTTTAAAATTAAGTTGTTTTTCTTATGTCCTAATCATGCAATCGAAGTCAACGTTTGAATAGTCAACCTACGCAATAATCGTCATCTGATAGTACATAACTATATGGCCTACATATATAAAAATCCATTATGGCGACTATCCGAAATATTTAGACGGTTCTCAATATCTACTAATATATGACAGAATCAAACTGAAATTTTGTATATTGATAAAAGCTATTAACAGAAGTCCACCTATGGAAATTTTAATAACTTGGTCAGCACAAATACAACATGGTGGCGACGCGAAATTTAAATATATAAATGGACTTTCCTCGCGATTTAACTATCTGCGTGCAGTGAAACTTGGTACGGTAAATGCGTAAACAAATTTTAATCCACTGACATCTAATATATTGCAATGGTTTTCATAACCTCAAGATGGCGGCTGTGCGAAATTTTAAAATCTCGTTTTTATTTCTTGTTTCCTAATTATGCAATTGAAGTTTGAATAATAAACCTATGAAACATTGGACCAGTCAATAAGTCAATTTTAACGTGGGTTGCCAAAACCTAGGCTCTTAACTGGCTCCGTGTCTCAGAAGTACCGTCCTCACCTGCTGTTCCGAAGGGTGCAGGATCGAATCCTGGCACAGTTGTTGGCATTTGAGGGTGCGCAAATGCGAGGGGCAAAATTCCGACACCTCGGCGTCTCTAAAAGCCTAAGTAGTTAAAAGGGACGTAAAACCAATAACATTATCTTAACTGGGAGCGTGGTGGCGCAGCGATCAAGCTGGTGGCTTCTCACCAAGGTGGACCGGGTTCGATCGAGATGTGAGATTTTCGAAGTGAAATGCCATGTCCTGTGGTTCGGATTCCACGTAAAAAGGAGGTCCCGTGGCCCATGATCACATGATTAACGGTCACGTAAAACTAAAAGCTTCCTTCCTTCCTTATACAGGGTGTATTTTGATATGATGGAAGTCCGTTACACTGGTGATAGAAGATGGTATTCTAAGCAAATATCTTCATGAAATTCAGTCGGATCTTAATTAGTGTAGGTGGAATTAAATCACAAAAATCGTCGGTCAATGTCTTGGAAACGGGCTTACACGTCGTTCCCCTCAGCAGCACAGCTGACTTCTCCCCGTCACCCTCCCCTACAACGCTAAGGAATGTTGACAAGAGTCTGAAGTTGAGTGACCTCGTCTTGTCTGCCAATGACATTGAAATACACAAACCGAGCCTATGAACAGCTGTTTCACACCTTCAAGGGGAGTGGCTACATGGCTAGTGATGGTGGATCTGTTTAGGATTTTGCCATCCTCATGGCCTATGCATAAAAAATGGAAATCCTAAAGATTTGGTAAATTAATTTAAGAAACTGTTGGTCTATCTTTGTGTGAAGACAGTGCAATAACTATAACAAAAATATTAATAATACTATTATTATTATTATACTAGGCTACCGGTACTACTACTGTACTAATAATAGTAATAATAGAATTTTAGACACATTAACTTCTTTAATACGGGGTTACCTGACTACGTTGTCGCAGCTCCTAAACTATGGAACCAACCTAAGTTCCTTTATGGTTTGTTTGTTTGTTGTTTTTTTTTTTTACTTTTGTTTTTAGTACTCTACCAACAGAGCTACACATGCTGACTCTTAATATTATTATTATTATTAGACTATTATTATTATTATTATTATCATCATCATCATCATTAGGGCTCGGATTTTTAGGTGCTAAATATCGCGAAAATATTTATTTTTTATGTATTAAAAATACCTGAAATATGTGGAAAAAAAGTAAAAATATGCAATTATAATTTAGTTTAATAATGTGAATGTAAACAATATGCAGTACTCACGAATGCATTTTATTCAATGTCTCACTGACTGCTGAAGAATTACAATACACAACGAGATACATCTTCAGGTTTTCCATTACAAATGACCAACGATTTTCGCGAAACACTTCTTCTGAAGGCGCGAAACTGCGGCAATATGTTTCTTGCCCTTGGGGTGTTGTGTAACTTGAGGTCACTGTTCAGCCTTAATGGCTTTCCCACATGGATGGCAGAACAGAACGCCCCCATGAGTAGTAAAATTATCTTTTAATTCTGCAACATACGATAACTTGTAGTTGTTTCTACTTTAGGCATCGTAGAACTGCCTTGCACTTCACATTGCCCGAAATGAACTGCATGTGAGTGACACTGGTTCCAGGTATCTGGGGAAGGGGGAGAACTAGCACGTGGTGCAATATGGCTAAGTACAAGGAAATCCCAGACTTCCACAGTGAGTGGCACGGGGCGACAAGTTAAGAATAACTCAGTTGCAAGCTGGCATACGCTCTGCATGAAGATTAGATAGCTCACAAGTTCTTCCCCGTAGAAGTAACACAGAACAAAAATGCAATAAACTGCTTTAAAAAACATGTAAATATGATGTCTTTTTATGTCCTAATAAGTGAAAAGCAGGATTTTGTGTATCTATAGAAAAATGCTTAAAATATGTATTTACATAAAAAATATTTATTTACATAAAAATCCCAGCCCTAATCATCATCTACATGGGGTGCTAGTATTGAGGCAGCTTACCATCACCGACCGATATGCAAGTCTGGGAGTGATGGCGCAGCGGTCCAGCTGTTGACCTCTCACCACGGCGGACCTGGTTTGATTACTTGTCAATGCATGTGAGATTTTCGAAGTGAAATGCCATGTCCTGTGGTTCGGATTCCACATAAAAAGAAGGTCCAGTAGCTCATGATCACGAAATTTACGGTCATGTAAAACCACAAGCCTCCTTACTTCCTATCATTTGCAGCCACAAGATGATTTTCCTTGGCATCCCACGAGCCCAACGTTGGAATGTCCCTTCATAAGACCACGGCTGCTTTCTTTCCTACCCCCGCGGTGTAGGCATGCGCATTTAATCGTACATCACGATCGCAGCAAGTCCGGTGATTGGAGGTCCGAACTCAGCACCGACAGTGGCTATCCTGAGTTTGGATTTCCCTGGATTCTTCCACGCGCTTTCCAAGCACATGCCGGGATAGTATGGTACTTGGAGTCCCGGAGCACCAACCTCATTCACGACCCTAATAACTACAGCTACACATACTACTACAGTCACCACAGAAACACAGTTTATCAGACAAATCCAACACTCACCCAACTACACGGGGCTGATAAACAAATGTCCCAAGCCCCTAAAATGAATTAACAACAACCATCACAACAAGCTTTCAAGTCTCTTCCATCATCATTGTTACCAAAAATATTTATTTACTGAACGTCCTAAACAATTGGAACCCTACTTAAAAACAAGTAGTTCCGTGAAGAACTATACAGCCTATTTTCATATATCCTACTTATGTTAATTGCCACTATCAACATGCACAATTTCTGTTTGATTGCGGTAATAGATTCGTAGATATTAAGAACCGACTAAATATTTCGGATGGTCGCCATGTTGGATTTTATATATGTAGGTCCTAGAGTTATGTACTGTTACATGCATATTATTGTGAACGTGTAGTATTCAAACTTCAATCACATAATTAGGACACAAGAAAAAACAAGGAGATTTTAAAATTTTTCACAGCTGCCATCTTGAGGTTATGGAAACAATTGAAGTAAATTAGATGCCAGTGGATTAACATTCGTATAAGGATTTACTGTACCAAGTTTCACTGCACGCGGATGGTTAAATTGCGAGGAACGTCCATGTGAATATTTATAATTCGCGTCACCGCCATGTTGGATTTGTGATCACCAGGTTATTTAAAGTCCTATAGGTGAACTTAAGTTCATAGCCCCTATGAACATTAAAAATGCAGTTTGATTGCTAAAATAGATTCGTAGATATTCAGTATCGTCTAAATATTTCGGATGGTCGCCATGTTGGATTGTTAAATGTATAGGCCATAGAGTCATGTACCATTAAAGGAAAATTATTGCGTAGGTTCATTATTCAAACTTTCACTTCGATCGCATGACTACATCACAAGAAATAAAAACTTAGTTTTAAAATTGGCACTGCCGCCATCTTGAGGTTATGTAAACAATTGAACTAAATTAGATACCAGTGGATTACAATGTGTATAAATATTTTTGTGCCAGGTTTCAGTGCGCTTGGAACATTAAATCGCGAGAAAGGTCTATTTAAAATTTTCAAATTCGCTTGGCCGCCATGTTCGTTTTGTAGTCAACCGGTTTTTGAAAGTCTTATAGGTGGACTTCCAGTAGTGCCCTTTATCTCTGTACAAAATTTTAGGGAGATACCGCTAATAGTTTCAGAGATATAGAATGCCGGTGAAATATTTCGCACATCCGCCATCTTGTGATTATGTAAACAATTGAACGAAGTTAGATGTCGGTGCATTACATTGTATATAAATATATACTGTACCAAGTTTCATTGCGTTTGGTTGGTCAAATCGCGAGAAACGTCTATTTAAAAGTCGCAAATTCGCTTGGCCTCCATGTTGGTTTTGTAGTTACCAGGTTTTCAAAAGTCACATAAGTGAACTTATAGTAGTTCCCTCTATCACCATAGAAAATGTCAGGGTAATATCGGTAATAGTTTCGGAGATATTGAATGCTGGTGAAATATTTCGCACAGCCGCCATGTTGGATTGGTGAGTCGTAACAAAATTTGAAGGGCACGGTCGAGTCGCCGGGAATAGTGCTATGAACTTTCCGAGTTTCATTGAAATCGCTCCTGCCGTTTCGATTTTATCAGGGGGGGACACATACACGAATCACACACACACACGCACACACACACGGACAAAAGGTGATCACATAAGCCTATTTTTTCAAAATTGAAAATAGGCTAATAAATAACATTCAGCAAAGATATAATTTCTTATAATGTGTATAATAATAATAATAGCAATAACAATAATAATAATAATATATTGTTGGACACACTATTTTTATTTTTGGCGGGGATGTCGAGATTCCGGAATGTTGTGCTCACAGGATTTCATGTACGTGCCATTACATCCATCGGCATATGGCTGTCGTATTTGTTCAACTTCATGTATTACATGACTCAAAATAGATCGAACCCTCGAGAAGGATAGCACCCTACAGTAATACCTGAGCTCAAAGCCTCACTATCATTTAATTATTATTATTGATTTATACAGTACATATAACACATTGCTGGTACATCACAACATAACTAGACGGGCTTCAGGGAACCAAAGTATTGCTACTGAAACGGCCACTTCTAAGCTGGAAAGTCGAAATCGTTACCCATGAATTTCCAGACGATTCGGGTTGTTGAGAGAACTACTGCCTTCTGCATTAGTGTGTCCATTTGAGTATCTAGAACTAGTTCTTTAAGGTCTTGGGGCAAGGTATTTGGGATCACGCCCGTATTTGAGATAATGATAGGTATGGTCTTTACCCGTTCTAAATGCCGTTGTCTTTTGATAGGGCCAACCAACTCGCTATATTTGCTTTAATGTTATTATTATTATTATTATGATTATTATTAAAAATAATAAATAACCTCCGGCACTACAGCCCGTGAAGGGCCTAGGCCTACCAAGCGACCGCTGCCCAGCCATTTGGCCTGCAGATATTGGGTTGACCCGTGATCAGCGCATCGGGTCCCTTCGGCCGCTAATCTTGGTTTTCGTGATCGGGGTGCTGCCTCACAGTCAGACAGCTACTCAATTGTCATCACGAGGCTGAGTGCACCCCGTTCCAGCCCTCACGTCACTTTCTAAAATCCCTGACGGACCCGAGAATCGAACCCGGGGCCTCCGGGTGAGAGGCAGGTGCGCTACCCCAACACCACAAGGCCGGCTATTATTATTATCATTATTATTATTAATAATATGTACATGTGGTACCATACTAGTGTTAAATCTTGGAAGTAGTTTTCCATGGTTTCCCACTTCTACCCCAGGCAAATGCTGGGATGGTTCCTAACTTAAGTCCACGGCCGCCTCCTTCCCAATCCTCACCTGAATTACAAATACCCACATTACTAAAGAAACCTCAAAAAAACAGGTTATCAGACAAATTCTTCCCACACCCAACCACATGGGGTTAAATGACCAAAATTGCCAAGCCTCTCAAACAAAACATCAAGTATATTCCTTCCGTCTTAAATGCTAGTTCTGAACAGACTACGGGATGTCGGAATTTTGTCACACTGTATTTCATTAAAGTGCCGGACGACAATGACACTTACAAAGTAGGCTACACAATACTACCGGTCATAACGTCCCAAGACATTGCGTGCAATTTCGACGACAACAACAACAGCGATACAAATTTTCTTACGAGACGGGTATCGCTCGCTTTCCTCGTAACAGCTGATACCTCCCCTCAACTAGTAAGGTCAACGCTCCGATTACGTAAAAACTTCTCCTCCGCGCATCGTCCCACCTCACCCCGCCTAGGGCCGATAACCTAGATGTTAGGCCCCTTAAAACAACAATTATCATCATCATCATCATCACCCCGCCTAGTTTCCCCAGCCTGCTGCCTCACCTTCTGTTTGATGAATTTCGGAAAATCCTAAAAACATTGACTTTTTAATGATAAATTTTCAATTTAAAGACAGGTGTCAAATATTTTACCTAGGAAGCTTACAATAGTCTCTTCTATCACCAGTGTAACGGGCTTCCATTATATCAATTACACCTTGTATATCTTAACTCATGGTTAGTTCGGATGATCATTCTAGTACATTATCCAGTCGGTCAACACAAAAAGTGCCCAATTACATTAGGCGGGAAAACAAGTATTTTTATACGGTACCCTAACATGAAAGAAATAATACATGAGTTTTTTTTATCGAGTTTACCCTCCAGGGTGGTGGCTCCCGAGGACTCAGCGAGGGAACTCATACCTACCGCCTTTTTAGGCAGTGTCCTAGAGCTGGGAACATCTGGTCGGAATGGATACAACTGGTGAGGTGTGATCAGCACCTCTCCCAGGCGGCCTCACCTGCAAAGCGAACAGGGGCCTCATGAGGGAAGGGTGGGGAAGGTTAGGATGGATAGGCAAGGAAGATGGAAGGAGGCGGCCATGGCCTTACAAGAGAGACCGTCCCGGCATTTGCCTGAAGACGAAGTGGGAAACCACGGAAAACCACTTCGAGGATGGCTGAGGTGGGAATCGAAGCCCGTCTACTCATTTGGAGTACCCGAGGCTGAGTAGACCCCGTTACAGTCCTCATACCACTTTACAAATTTCATGGCAGAGTCGGGAATCGAACCCAGGACATCCAGGGCGGCAGCTAACCACGCTGACCGCTGCGCTATGGAGGCGACACATGAGATATTTATAATAAAATATTTCATGTAGCCTATCAGACTCTTTTATGTGGGTGTTATTTTGTGATAATATTTATTTCAGGTTAGTATGTATAAATACTTGTTTTCCCGCCTAATGTAATTGGGCACTTTTTGTGTTGACCGACTGAAAAGCTTTCTATAATTGAACTAGGTAACACTGAAAAATGGATTCGAATACTTCCATTTTTAGTATAGTCGATGTGTGTGATTTCTTTTCTTTTACGTATTCGTATTGTTATTTTATTGAAAATTTACCAAATACTTCAGCTAATGTGAATGGAATTGATATTTTATTTTCAAAAGTTCTGTTTCTTTATTTGTTTGCTTTTATTTGTATTAACAACAGGGGCGTGATGGTGCAGTGGTGAAGATGCTAGCCTATCACTAAGGCGATTCCCGGTCAATGCATGGGATAATTCCGAATGAAATGTCACGCCCTGCGGTTTGGATTCCACGTAAATCTGGAGGTAACGTGGCTTATGATCACGAAATTAATGGTCACGTAAAACAACAAGCTTTGTTTTGTATACCAGGTGGATCAGCTGTCCCTAATAATATTGTTTTATGCAACCCAACTAGCGAAGTTATCAGGAAGGTCGATATTTCTCTGCTTGTATCCCGTATTGTGCTAATGTACAGCGAGCATATCCTACAAACAATACTGAACATTATGACCTCAGACTAATGCGAGGGAAAATAATAGTATTCAGTATCGTTTGCGGGACGGGATTCAAGCAGAGAAATCTACCTTCTTGACAACACACGTTAGTTGGGCTGCATAAAACTATATTATTACGGGTAGCTGTTTGCCATCTCTTGATGAATACAGTACATTTGCATTTGTCAGTTGGCACAGGCTAGAGTAAAAGGTGGCTTTTCACCGATGTCTCAGTCTCACTCATGGCTGTGATTATATGGAAGCTACTGAGGTATGGGTGGTGCTTAGTAATGGCATTCTGGGCACAGTCAGTGCCTGTGAATGCTGTGAAAGGTTCTACTCATAGGGTTAGGACTACTGTTCTGACTCAGTGAGGAAAGCAATGGCAAACTACCTCACTCCTCTTCTTGCCTAGAACGCCTCAATATAGCGCTGCCTTGGGTTTTTGTGGGTATCTACTCACATAACGTAACGGCGGTGCTTTTTGAGGATCCAACCAGCCTTCGGGCTGACTACCTAACACACACACAGCTTTTTTTTAAAATAACGTATGGCTTTTAGTGCCGGGAGTGTCGGTGGACATGTTCGGCTCTCCAGAGTTGGTAGCTGCTTCTAAGCGGACACCCATGGGGTGAGCTACAAGTACTGTTGCGTGTGGAGTGTTGTCTGCGGAAGAAAGTGTGAATGTAAGGACTAGGAATTGGAAGGTAACGGCTGTGGCCTATAGTTAGGGACCAACCCCGGCATTTGCCTGGAAGGAAGATAGGAAACCACAGAAAACCATCTTCAAGGTTGCCGGCGGGGGATTCGAACCCCCTCGCCTCCCGGATGTGAGCGACTGCCTGCAGCCACGCCGTAACAACCACGGCTGACTCGCCCGGTTACGGGTAGCTGATTCACCTGGATACACCAGCTATAGGAGATGTTTCTTCAAATTACATGTTACCATCCATTGAAATTGGGGTGATATACGCATCATGTATGAGTGTTAAATACAGTAGATAAATTTGAACCCGCTGTCTCCCAGCTCCGGGAAACTTGACCGCAATAACTATTGCTTCAACACACTCGCTTAGCGTGGTCTGTTCCTTTCCGGATAGCGGCACAGTGCTATCGTACATGCAACTTGATAGTCCAAATAGGACACAAGATTTATGTAATACTCTATACGGAAGTAATGCAATATCGCGTATGCATTTCCTCTATTTCGAAAAGTGGAAATTTGAAGAGCTTGGCGCCAGCAGCAATAGGAAGTAGTTAACCAGACATAAAGGTCAGTAGTCGTGACTCGGAAGTGGCTACCATCTCAAACGATTGAGATAGGTAAAACAGTCTCAATGTAGCCAACATTTTGAACCAGGGTCTTCCAAGAATGTCGCTCATGTGCTGAACTCTTCGAGGCGACCGTACACGTTCTCCACTACATTTGTACCCACACTGTCACCACATCGCCACCCAAGAGAACCTCACGATCGTGAATTCTCAAATCCTTGCATGCATGTTGGTCAGACCACAAGGAACCCTTATACTTTTGTCCCCAAAATCACTCAGCTATCCATAGAAGAGCTTAAATTATATACTACCTCGACTACCTCGTGGTGTAGCGGTTAACATTCTTGGCTGCCACATCGGAGGTTAGAGTTCAATTCCCGGCTCTGCCAAGAAATTTAATTCTTGTCTAAGGAATGGAACGGGGTATACTCAACCTCGTGAGACAAAACTGAGAAGTGGCGGGTTCGATTCCCACCTCGGTCAATCTAGAAGTAGTTTTCTGTGGTCTTCCCCACTTCTACTCCATGCAAATGCCTGGATGGTTCCTAACTTAAGGCCACGGCCACCTCCATCCCAATCAGGGGCGTATATAAGGGGGGCCCAAGCTCCCCCCCCCCCCGGAATTTTTTTTCATATATACTAGTTGTTTATGAATTTAAACATTAAAATGCAATATAATCATGTACTATTGTTACTAAGCGACGTATGGCAACGTTGCAAAGCAAGGCGAAGGTAGAGCGATGTAAACAGTGTGACAATCAGTTTGCTCTGATCTTATGTGTAACAACATAACCTCTTATTACTCTCCAGTGCCTTCGCTCTTATGAACGAACCAAGAACAGCAACAAATGGCCTTGAAGCGTGTGACAAACGTTTTTCCCTAACTTTTATACACTTATCAAACTTTTGGCAAATTTGCCTCTCTTTGTAGCTACTGGTACTGCCGAACGGAGTTTGAGTTGGTAGAAAACATACTTAAGAAATTCTACTTCTGAAAACAGGCTCAACGGTCTAGTATTTTCATCTATTCACAGAGACATACATATCACTGACGATGAAGTTATGAACCGATTTGGCAATGCTTCAAGAAACCTTGACTTTATATTATAGTGTGAGTTGTAAATCAAAACAGTAACATTAATTCTTTCCATGTAAATATTATCAAGTGAGCAAGATGACTGTATTAATAAAAAGTATCATAAAATGGTCTTAGTTATGTTTGACATTAACCAAACATAAAACATCACATCAAATTGGTTGAAAAAGTGATGCCAGATAGCCTTAAAATTCATCATTTTGTACCAAATTATACAAAAGTTTCCCGGGGAGAACCCCGGACCCCCTATTCTTTGGTCCTATACCATGCCCCCTAACCCCAGTTGGGCACCCCCCGAAATAAAACTCTATATACGCCCCTGATCCCAATCCTCACTTCAATTACAATTACACACACTAATATAGACACCACAATAAACACAGGATATCAGACATATTCTACACATAGCTTATCCAAGTACACGGGGCTACATGACCGCGATGTTTCAAAGCCCCTAAATGAATCCACGACACACACGCGCTAAGATTACACAACTCAGAAAACAAAACAGTTTGTGTTGAGTCTATTATTTAATGCATATCTTCTGACTGTCTACATCGAACAGTAACCAAATACTCCATTCATAATAAATAAAGTTTGCTTGTGTACTTTATGTAATGATAAATATATGTGTGAAGTTTTGGCAGACTGTTTACGGGGTAACGGCTTTGAACACGTATGAGAGGGGATATTTAAAGACTATTTTTTCCTAAATTGTCAGAAGCTAAAATTAAAGCTGGTATTTTCGTCCATCCTCAAATAAAGAAACTAATGACCAGTGAAGAATTTCCACATTTACTCAATACCCACGAAAAACAAGCACGGTACAGCCTTAAAGCAGTGATCCATGGATTCCTTGGAAACAAGAACGCTGAGAATTACAAAGAGCTTGAGAACTTTAAAATCATGGATTGCAGAATGTTCCTTAAAGTACACATGTTAGATGCTCAGTTGGACCAATTTAAAGATAACTTGAGGATATATTCAGAAGAGCAAGGGGAACGTTTTCACCAAGACGTGATGGGCAATGAGCAAAGTTATCAAAGACAATATAATGAGAATGATTACATTTGTATGTTTATAAGTATGGGTTATGATATTTACAATACATACACTTATTTTGTTGAAGTAGTGGAGCCTCTGTGGCTTAGGCCGCAGCACGCCGGCCTCTCACCGCTGGGTCCGTGGTTCAAATCCCGGTCACTCCATGTGCGATTTGTGCTGGACAAAACGGAGGCAGACAGGTTTTTCTCCGGGTACTCCGGTTTTCCCTGTCAACAATTTAATTCCAGCAACACTCTCCACTATCATTTCATATCATCTGTCATTCATTTAATCATTACCCCAGGGGAGTGCGACCGGAGTGCGACGCAGCCGGCACAGTTCATATCCTCCCGCTAGATGGGGTCTTCATTCCATTTCTTGACACGGTCGGTCGACTGGAAGCAGACTGTGGATTTTTATTTTCATTTAGTTGCAGTAGTGATTAAACTGGCACCACTAGTCAAGATATGTGTTTTTTGTTTTCTTTGTTGAGATACTGATAATAGTGATTGACCTTCAAGTTTGTTTACTTAGTGTGATCATGTGGTTCAACAAACAAACTTGAGGGTCAATCACTATTATCAGTATCTCAACAAAGAAAGAAAGACACATATCTTGACTAGTTGTGCTAGTTTAATCCTTACTCCAACTAAATGAAAATGAAAATCCACAGTCTGCTTCCAGTCGACCGACCAGATCAGGAAATGGAATGAATGAAGCCCCCATCTGGCGGCGAGGATATGAACTGTGCCGGCTGCCGAAGCCTGTCGAACTCCCCTGGGGCAATGATTAAATGAATGACAGATGAAATGAAATGATAATGGAGAGTGTTGCTGGAATGAAATTATTGACAGGGAAAACCGGAATACCCGGAGAAAAACCTGTCTGCCTCCGTTTTGTCCAGCACAAATCGCACATGGAGTGACCGGAATTTGAACCACGGACCCAGCGGTGAGAGGCCGGCGTGCTGCCGCCTAAGCCACGGAGGCTTACTCCAACTAAATAAGTGTATATATTGTAAATATCACAACCCATCCTTATAAACATAGATTTAATAGGCTAAGTGTGAAGTATCTGATTATGATCGCTTGACGATCGAAACTGATAATCCAAGTGTATTTATTAATCTCATGTTTTCATTTTTCAGGATTAGGGAAGCATCCAATGTGATGATGACGATGGGAGTGACCAAATTAACTGTTCTCTCCAGGACCATGCAAGACTTGACCAGATAAGTAGCCTGTGCAATACAATCTGAATTGGCAATCACATATTCACTCTAAACAAGCAAATTTTTTAGGTCAATCACCACTGCCAGTATCTTAGCAAAACATCACATAGACTATAACTAACAAATATTGACGAGTTGCATTATCCTAACTAATACTGCAACTAAATAAGTGAACATATTGTAAATACTTTCACCCATATTTCTCAGACATAGATTTTATAGCCTAAGTGTAATGGATCTGATGATGATCGCTTGACGATCGAAACTGGTCATCCAAGTGTATTTCTTCTTCTTCTGTCGTTTAGGCCGACTGTGGACCACGTCAATTTGATTTCAGCTTCTGGGTCTTTATTTTTGCCCAATACTCCTTCATTCCATCGCTCTGCATTCTCCTTCTTTCTTCAGTCCATGGTGCCTGGATCCTTGATGTAGGATGACTCTTAAAACCCGTGAAATTCTTAATTTTGGCTTTTATGCTTCCCTGTGGCTGATTTCAGCTTCAGATGTTGCCATCTCTTCTAAGTCCTTCTTCACCTCCTGATACCAGCAAGCTGTGGTTTTCCTGGTCGTAAAGAATTTCATTATCCGGTTGGTTAATCTACCTGGGTCCATTCTGTATATATGTGCCCTTCTTTTCCGGATGGTGTCTGAGATTTTATCCAATCTGAGGTATAGCCTAGTTCTTGGTTCCCTTTTTGATGTGTAACATCTTTCCACTCGGTCGCTGGATATTTTTGTGGGAGTGGTTTTGAAAAACGGGACGGAAGTGGATCGGACGATCCAGCTGGCAGTGGTGGATCGAACGAAAGTGTGTAAGACGCACTGCCAGCTGGATGGATCGATCGATCCATCTGGCAGTGGTAAGATCCAGGAAACAATGAGCGCGCGGTGTCACAAATTGATACCAATTCTGACGGTAAACGCTCATGCGAACTCTGGTGTCAACTGATTGAAGCACATGTTATACGGGAACTAGGCAAGCCTTCATGAACTATTGCTGAATACAGTCTCTTTACTCACAAGAGGGCCTATTCATAAGGCATTTTAAACTCAATTTCACGCAGGAACATTATCGAAACAAGCAAAATATAAATGAAACTTTATTCCGTAATGCAGTATTATTGGAACTTGGAAATAAGTCACCATTTCGTGCATTACATTTGCGTGCTCGAAATAGCTGTGGTGTTAGCGCCTCTGACTCTCGGGTTAGAATCCCGGACGGGATACATAGTTTTGCTACCAGATTATCATTTTAAACGATATTTATCATATCAATATGACTCATTTTAACAGAATCCATATGAAATTACGTGTTGATCTGAGAATCACGAGGTCCGGGAACTGGGCAAGCCATTCATGATCTACTGCTGTGCACATTGCATTTACTCGCAAGATGGCCTATTTATAAGGAATTTAAGGTTATGAGCGGTGTCGCGTCTCTTAATCTAGTTGATCCATATTGTTATTCTTTATTTAGGCTAGTGCTGGTGGAAGCTACAAATCATCTAATAAAATGATTTCCGTATTATAAACTACAATATCTGTAAAACACTCCCTTTTACAATAGATTAATATTTGTGCCAATAATAGTATAAAATACCGGTGTATCAACAATTTCGCGCGAGGTTTCTTCTATGTCAGATGTTACAGAGCATATGCGACTACTGTAAGGCTCGTTTTTTTTTCTATACGACCCATCTTCTGTTCTTTTAGGTCCAAGTATCTTCCTAACAATCTTTCTCTCTATTAGCTCCAACTTTTTGATCATTCCTTTCTTTCTCAGACACAAATATCAGCTGCATGTATGGCTTCCGGACGAATCACTGTCTGGTAGTGTCTCAGTTTTGAGTTGATCGAGATGGTCATCTCGTTGTAAGTGTTCCAGGTTAATTTGTATGCCAAGTGTATTTATTAATCTCATGTAATTGGTTTTCAGGATTAGGAATAACCCTTCACAATTAGGTGCAATCGTGTTGACCGACTGAAAAACATCAAACTTCGTTCATTCATTTATGTATTTATTTACTTATTCATTTATGTATTCATTCATTTTATTTATCGTAAGGCATTAAGATACAGGGTAAAAAGAAACATGTTATTTGCAAAATTTACTATCACATAACAAGGTGGGATTAAAGATCACGATGAAGGATTATATTGAAAAAAAATTCACCTTCATTCGTTCGTCATAGGAAAAAATAGCGAAAAGCGACCCCATCGAAATAGCCATTTCCCGTATCCACCATGGCCAATCATAGCCTCGTTGTAACATACGTCAAGCGCTACCGGCTCTCTGTCTACAAACACTCTTTTATTTTTAAAAAATAATTAAATTGCATAGTTCTTGTCCTAGAGACTTGACATTTATTTTCGTGGTAGAGGGGGTAAGGATCTTTCATTTATGTCAAACAAACTTATTTGTCAACGTGTTAGTTTCCAAAATAGTAAAAATTCAAAATTTAAGGGTTTTCAAAAAGTCTCAAAAATAAAAAAGTATTATTATAAAATAAAGGTCTTAGAGACCATTTGTTTGAACTATTGAACAACGTTCTATCATGTTTGGTTTTCAAACTATCGCCTACTTTTAAAAACAAAAATTTTCAAAAAAAAATAACGAGTGGTCTATAGGAAACAGGACGTCAGCTCGAGTCCAACGACACCTCATTTGTTAAAATCCGACCATCCGTTCGCCAATGATCACCAATGTTCGCGAGAAAGTAGGCTATCTTTTTTTCCTCCTACACCCTTTAAACTTGCTTTCCGCCAAAAGGGCATACCCACCTTTCACTAACGACAAACAAACTTTTTTCCAATTCACCGTTTCCAAAATAGCGCCAATCCAAAAAACAAACATTTTCAAAAAAAATCTTTAAAAATACCAACACACATTCTTAGCCAAGAGAACGTCATCCCAACGCCAACAATACCTCGTTCGTTAAAATCCGACCACGCGTTCGGGAGATATCGGCAAAGTTTATATGAAAGTAGGGGGTTAAGTAGAACTGTCCGCACCACACTACTGCACAGTTTTAGTCCTAGAGGCTTGGAATTTATTTTTCGAGTAGAGGGGGTCAGGGCCATTCATGTATGTCAAACAAAATGTTTTGTAAACTCTTTAGTTTCCAAAATATAAAAATTTCAAAATTGAACTTTTTTCAAAAATAAAATAAAAAATAAAAACGTTTTATTATTTAAAAAAATAAAGGACAAAGAGACCGTTCGTTTAAGCTATTGCACAACATTCTATCATGTTTGGTTTTCAAACTATCACCTACTTTCGAAAACAAAAATTTTCTAAACATTTTTCAAAAATATAACGAGTGGTCCATAGCAAAGCCCCCGTCAGCTCGAGTCCAACGACACCTCATTCGTGAATCTCCGACCACGGGTTCGGGAGTTATCAGTTCGCATTGGGAGTAGTGGTGGTGGGGGGGGGGGGGGGGGCAGAACCCCTGTTACTCCCCTACTTACATGTGCTCAGTAGTTGGTATGAGAGCACCAGTCACACTGGGGGAAGGTATTTTACCCCCACTTGAAGATGGATTCATCTCAGATACCATGGTTGGTCCGAATCCTATTCAGACCATTCCAATGATTTCGTGGGTAGGTACAGGGTAAATGATTTTTGTTCTTAAGAACGGATGAATCTTGAGAGCTGACACTACAGGACCAATATTCTATCCAGTGGGCATTTGTTCGAAATGGTTTTCCAAGAGACTCTGAGAGTAATTGATAGGTGGATGCCTTGTTTTCACCCGGTTACTACGGAGATCATGGATATCATCATGAATAGGCAGTACCGGGTTCCCTAGGATTTTCTTGTACTCCCGAATCCTGTATTAATAATAACCCATTACCGGGTGAGTTAGCCGTGGTTGTTACGGCTTGGCTGCAGGCAGTCGCTCACATCCGGGAGGTGAGGTGGTTCGAATCCCCCCGCAGGCAACCTTGAAGATGGTTTTCTGTGGTTTCCCATCTTCCTTCCAGGCAAATACCGGGGTTGGTCTCTAACTATAGGCCACAGCCGCTACCTTCCAATTCCTAGTCCTTACATTCACCCCCCCCCCCCCCCCCAGACGGCACTTGTAGCTCACCCCAAAGGTGTCCACATAGAAGCAGCTACTAACTCTGGCGAGCCGAACATGTCCTCGGACACTCCCGGCACTAAATGCCATACGCTAAAAAGAAGAAAAAACATTTAACTTAACCTAATTCACCTGTATCTGAAAAAGTCAGAATGATGACGTGTCATTCCGCAATCATTTTAATTACAGGCCGGACGTTTGTTTTAGACGAGTGAAAAATCTTAACGGAAGCCTGGAGGCGAGTTACTAATGTACCTGTGTTGTTATCAGCTGCCCCAAGCGGTCCGATGATTGACAAAGCTGTCTGACACTACTGCTGAAGTACAGTCATTGGCAAA
Source organism: Meconema thalassinum (assembly GCA_946902985.2). NCBI lineage: Eukaryota > Metazoa > Arthropoda > Insecta > Orthoptera > Tettigoniidae > Meconema > Meconema thalassinum. The sequence goes on from OX336388.2 coordinate 1,945,246,955, forward strand.
TATAATGACGTTTTGTTCGTAGCTACGTAATGTGTACTTCCGCGTCACACAATACTTCGACAAGGACTGTACTGTCTCCAAGGCGATGTCGCCAAGTGCTCAGGTCTGGAATTCCATTAGATCAGATCGGTGGTGACAAGTGTGAAGCGATAGGGTGAGAGAGTGACTGTGTGCAGGCTCACCCGCAGGCTTCAAGATCAAGGACAATCGTCTAAAACAAACCTCCGGCCTGTAGCGTGTGTACGATTTATACCATATGTGTATTTTATTTCAAATATTTGTGCAGAATACATTAATATTAACCACCCAAGATAATTGGACTCCCTTTACTTGTTGACCGACTGAAAGACAAAGAAATTTATTTTAAGTTTTCTAAGTGTTCTCCCAAAGAAGAAGCCATACTTACAATAAGGATGCCCTGCGCCACGCGGATCAGCATGTGGTAGGCCGTGAACCAGGCGAAGGGTACGAACGCCACCAGCGCTCCTGCTCCAAGGATGCCTCCTCCCATGACACGTTTGGGCCCAACCTTTGTAGCCAAGAAGCTTGCGGGCAGTGGAGACAGAAAAGAGCCCCAGAGGAAAGCCTCTCTCATGATGGAATCTATACTGTCCTCCTCAGAAAGTGGCACCTGTAACATAAGTTACCATCTGCATCAGATAAAGATACTGAAATATATGTCTTCTATGGCGGGCCGCACCAGGCGACATCATCAAAGAGAGTGATATCCTGTGTTATTTGATGGTTTTACTAGTGTGTGTATTCGTAAATTGAGGGTAGGATAGGGGAGGAGGCGGCCGTGGTTTCAGATTATGAGCCATCTCAGCCTAGAGCAGAAGTGAGGAAAACCACGGAAAACCACTTCCAGGATGGCTGAGTTGGGAATTGAACCCACCTCTTCTCAGTTTTGCCTGGCGAGACTGAGTGTATCCCGTTCAAGCCCTCACACCAGAATAGAAATTTCTTGGTAGAGCCGGGAATCGAACCCGGACCTCCGAGGTGACAGCTAAGAATACTAGCCACTGCACAGCAATACATTATAGTAATAATAATAATAATATAACGATAAGAAAAAGGAGATTGATATTTTTTGGACATATTTACAGAATGGATGATTCCAGATTAACAAAAAGGGTATTCAAGTACCTTTGTGATAAAAGGGCAACGACTAGCTGGATTCAAGAGGTAAAGAAAGATTTAGAAAGAAATAAGAGAAGAGAAGACTCTGTGGACAGAGAGTTTTTTTTTTGTTTTTTTTTTAAAGAAAGTGTTAAGTATGGAAGGATTCCAGGGAAGAGTGAAAAGTAAACCTGGAGCGAAGTGGTCTGAGGACAGAAAGAAGTAGCATAGTCTAAAACTACGGTACTTTCTTCGGCTTTTCCCAATTACTTGAGGTCACCGGAGCCAACCAAGCTCAGTTTGAATTTGGCCGGGGATTTAAGGCCAGATGCCCTTCCTGACGCCACGTGATTTTTCAGGTGAAGATTCCACCCCACTGTCATCGGGATTCGAACCCCGGCCGTCCGGATGAAAGACGAGCAGCTAAGCCACTGCGCCATCAAGCAGCATAGTCTAAGAATGAAGAAATATTGGGAAGAACGGAAGAAGGACGGAAAATTGTAGTTTTACGTGACCGTTAATCTCGAGATCATGAGCCATGGAACCTCCTTTTTACATAGAATCCGAACCACAGGACATGGCATTTCACTTTGAAAATCGCACATGCATTGACGGGGAATCGAACCCGGTCCGCCGTGGTGAGAGGCCAACAGGTTGACCGCTGCGCCACCACAACCCCAACAACGGAAGAAAAACAACAAAGAGTGAAGAATTGAAATTGGCGCGTTGTCCAGAGCAGGCCTTATCGGAAAGAAGAAGAAAAAGAATATATTAATAATAATAATAATAATAATAATAATAATAATAATAATACTGACTAGGCATCACAGATGACATTGTAGGCTACTAGACAGAGCTAAGTTCAGAGAATTAGTCGACAATCACCGCTTTGCAGACCATTCAAGCACAATCACCAACAAAACCTGGTCAGAAGATCGCAAGAAAAGCCACAGCGAGAAGAAGAGATTTTGGGAGAAGAGAAAGGCAATGCCATCAGCTAAATAAATTCAATCGCGCTCCTTAGTCGGGCATGACGAAGAAAGAAAGAAGAATACCGACTAGGGTAGCTACGAGCAGTAGGGTACAAGGTCATGGGGCCAGGCTATCTCAAGATTCGGAAGACGAGTGGTTTCGAACTCCACCGTCGGCCTTCCTTGGAATGGTTTTCTGTGGATTCTCATTTTCAACTTTAGGCAAATGCCGGGGCAGTAGGCTACTTCTATTAGGCCACGGCCTCATCCATCCAAATCACCACCCAGTTTCATTCACGAACTGCTGAAGAAGAGGCTTGTAGGCTCACGTGGCCGTTCATCTCGCGCGATTATGAGCCACGTAATCGCCATACTCAACCTCGTGAGACAAAACTGAGAAGAGATGGGTTCAATCCTCCAATCAGCTATCCTGGAAGAGATTTCCCGTGGTTTCCCTCTCCCCACTCCCAAACTTCTACTCCAGGCAAATGCTTGAATGGTTCCTAGCTTAAAGCGACGGTCGCGTCGCGACCTTCTGAATCCTCACCTCGCCTAAATTACAAATACACACGCTACTACAGACACCACAATATCACAGGTTATCAGGCAAATTATTTATATAAACACAAACAACTACATGTGGCTAAATGACTAAAATGTTCAAGCCCCTCAAATAAACAACACTATTATTATTATTATTATTATTAATTTTGGTAGTAGTAGTAGTAGTAGTACAATAAAACAAGTTATATCAGACACAAGGTTGATTATCATGGATGTTCCTTGTCCCTAAATAAGCAGGCAACAATCTTGTGTCTTGGCCAGTTTTATATTCCATCCTTTCAATTTGCTCATGGAGGGCATAGTTTTTGCTAAGTCTGTAATTTGTTTATTTTGTAGCAAAATAAACTGACAGGCATCAAACGGCACTACACTGGGGGCTACCCCACGGGAACACCGCAGACAATAGAAGCCTACGTCAGGCCTGGCACAAGGCCAAACAAGGTCATGTCCGGGAGACAGCCCAACAATTTATGAATGGATCGCCATTGTTTCATGCTGACGGTTTGGGACTCCTACCACCTTCGTAATTGGCCAAGTCCATTCAATGATATCCCCCGCCTCAACGTTAGGTATTTATATTGAACGTTCTACCAAACAAATTGAAGGCAGTGCTCTAGAAGTGAGCTCAGTAACTACGGTATTAATAATTTATGGTTCATACTTTGCAAAACATCCATGAGTGTTTGTATCAAAAAGTGTTACTTTATTTTGGCTTATCATGAATATTATATTCCCAGTTTTGGGTGATTTTTATCCTTATGACATGCAGATGCCCTTCGGATTATTCTAACTTGTGTATGAAAATGAAAATCCACAGCCTGCTTCCAGACTCCGACCGGGTCAGGAATGGAATTAATGAAGCCCCCATCTAGCGGCGAGGATATGAACTGTGCCGGCTGCCGAGGCCTGACGCACTCCTAACTTGTGTATAAATGTTTTAAATCCAATTGAAAGGAGAATTGATCATTCATCTTCATCCATTCCATCTATTATCCCGGCATGCAGGTCGCCCACGGGCGCCGACAGGCGCCGACTAGAAAGACCTGCACTCGCCCTCTCAGGAGGTCACACGACAAAAAAAAAAAAAAAAAAAAAAAGAACTGAGGAACCAACCAAGGTACCGCACATGGAATTTGAAACCGAATCCAGATAAACACAGCTTATTAACGATTACCCTACGTAATGGTGGTGATACTACATTTAGGGGTCTGGGACATTAGGGCAAAACATCGGAACATCTCGCTCCTACATTATTGTTGAGGGCAAAGACGGGAAGCAGTCACCCTAATAGAATATGTAGAGATTTGAAGCCATTGTTTTATCAGTGTTGCCTTTACAAATTGACTTTTTGTAGCTCTTTTTTCGGTCAACACGGTTGTGCCCAATTAATGGGCGGCTACAAGATACAAATATTTAAGTACACTCCTCGAAAAACTTACATATCCTAAATTGATGCCAAATCGCCCCATTTAGTTGTGAATATTAACTAATACAAGTATTTTTTTCCAGGAGATGCAGTGCTCTTTTTTTTTTCCTAAAAAATATTTAAGGGGTACTCTCAGTTGTAGTCGACAAAACATCACGATCTTGCAATTTTCGGCAATTTGGAAAGTCCTGTCCTTGTTTGTGTTTGAATCATTAATTTTCAGCTTTATCGATGCCTGAGAGGATGTTAAATAGTTCGTTATTTTCTTCATCCATCAAAACTAACCACGCGCACAAAATAACAACCTACCCCACCTCCAAACACTAGCCTAAGTGCTTATAAGAACGGAGTGCCGAGTTGCCAACAAAAAGAAACTGATTCGATAAATCGATTTAATTCGAGGATTACTCGAAATCTCCTCCAACTGTTGTGAACAGCGCGTTGACGCCAGCAGATCGATGAACATTCAAGTCGGAAGTTATATTTGCCGGACTACAAATGTACCAATATTTTTTTCTTAAATATTTTTCAAATGTTTAAGGGGTACGCGTACCCACGCGTCCCCCCTGAAAAAAAGGCACAAATTATATATATGTATCATGTACCCACTCATTCATTGGGCACAACCGTGTTGACCGAGTAGAAAGCTACAAAAAGTCAATCTGATAGAATACGTCTTAGATTCGTATTTTCCAAGCGAAATTTACAAGTAGGAGGTATTATGTCAAAATGGTTGCCTACATTAAGGGAAAACGATCATTACTTTGATGCTATCTGGATCCTAGGTGGGGTGAGACCGACTACTCAAAACTACTACAGTAGTAATGCACATTACTGCACCTAATCGCTTCTATAGCCTAATGCTTATTATTTTGCACAGACTTTCAAAACACCTTGTACAGTACATGGATGACAGTTTCCTGTCTAGTAGCATAGCCGAGGACGTTGTCATGCTCGACGACTGCAATGTGAGCTGCAATTTTGGATAAGTATCGAATCCTGGCGTTGAGAGCAGTCATCCCGAGTATTTCCCCAGCAGATGTTTCCATACTCTTCCATGAAAATGCCAACACAGTACCTCATTTAAAGTGCTGGGGTACCCATCCAAATCTTTATAATTACAGTTGTACAAATATAATAATTATTATTGTAGCCATCACAGAAACACAGGTTATCTGAAGAAAAAATACATACCCAAGCTCACAGCGCTGATGATCATATAATTTTCCTTAATGAACCGAGCTGAATATTTGCTCTTCATTAGATTTATGATCTCCTATCACAACTTAGATAATAATAATATGGTATTGTGCCCTTTTAGCATGAAATATGCAAATCACAGTATGCCAGCAATGCTCAAATCGGGATTTTCGGGGTTATGGTATGTTCTCCCACTCTGTGACTTACACATTTTGGATTAAATAGAGGATACACTTCCAAAATAAATAAACAAAACAACTCCTACTATAAAACATTTAATTAACCAAATATATGGCGCTACAACAAATTAAACAAATAAAATACTGACCCAATTCTAACTTGTTCAGAGTGAACAAGGAATACATAATAAAACAAAGGTTAAATTATAATAAATGGTTTTCATAAACCAACCAACTTATATTTCTCTTCACTTCCATATAGTGTCCTTTTAAAATTCAATACAATCAAGAGCTCCAATAGGCTCGATACTTTTCAATATAAACTGTGTTATCCTTTTTTTTTTACAACACATCACTTCCTATTATCTGAGTATCTTATAATCAAAACAATATATAATTCTTATTAAAGTACTTTTACTCATTTACTTAAACTCTTTCACAATGTTCTCATGTTACCACCTCTCTCAAATCAACAATTCACTACAGTGATTGGGAAAACATTTGCGCACTCCCGAGCTAGAGAAGACTACTTGAACACGTCAAAAATTAAGATCACTCCCGAAATCTAATTGTCTCCACTAAACTCGTGAATCACTACATTATATAACATTACATTAGGGATTTATCATTATTTGTCTTAAAAGACCATCGTATCAATAGAAAGCAACGATCTGAACTTGCAAGCGGTAATTTTCATCTAGAAGAACCTCGGTTCGAAGACCGGGTCGTTAAAACCAACTCTAAACACTCTGTGTATTATAACTTCAAAACAGACGGCTATTCAAACCTACCACAATATCAATGGCAAGGGTTCTGGCCTGGCCACTTAGCGTGATTTATTGTCCGGGAGCAGGCCTTTTATGGTCAGACTCGCAAGAGGCGAGCTACCCTCCGCTTTCATACAGCTTTTTCTTAAATGTAGTTCTTTGAAGAAGCAAGGCTTTCATTCACTTATTTTAACAACTTATTTAGGTTCATTAGACCATTCTCGTAACCTTGGCATTTATTAGCCTACTTTCGATTTTTGCAAAAAATGAAAGTAGACTTATGAGATCAACACAGGGCGAAAAATTGTGTGTCTGTCTGTGTGTATGTGTGTGTGTGTGAGTCTGTGTGTGTGTGTGTGTGTGTGTGTGAGTGAGTGAGTGTACTCTGAATGTCTGTCCCCCCTATCAATTCGAACACGGTGAAACCGAATTGAACGAAATTTGGTACAGAGGTAGCTCTAGCATAGGGCACCTCAGTGTCATACTTTATATCGCCGCCATCTTTACCAAAACTGAATGGCGGCCACTCAAACGTTCAAAACGTAAACTGAAATTACGGCTAAACTAATCATCCGATCTCTACCAAATTTGGTGACAACATACCTTTATATAGGACGCGTCTTTCACCCAAACGTCAAGGTCATCGGCCTTGCCATTTCAGGATGGTGGCCGTGTGAATTATGCAACCATTATAATCAATAGCTTATGACCCACCAATTCAGATTATCAAGCCTAGGGTGGTTTAAGCTACCCTGAAGGTCGTGATCCGTTATTTATTATAATTTAATATTATAATATTATTCTGTATGACTGGCTTAAAAGAGCTGAGCTGTATCTGCCACACGACAAGATGGCAGCTGTCCTCATGAGCCTGTCTTATATTTCAGTAGTTTTAGTATGTTGTATGCGATATACCCTACTGATACAATAATATAAACTTTGTATGAAATGATCTATAATGAAGATGTACTGCAGTGAAGAAATAGTTTATTTCAAGTCATTATTTGCCAACAGGTTGAATCTAATATATCAGTTAAGATCGCCATGATGTTACGGATATGTTTAGCTCTGGGCTAGCGTGTTAGCCTGTCACGCAGTTGACTGGGGATCGAATACTGCTACAGTTGACTTTTTTTTCTTGAATTCTTTTACAAATGATGTGCACAAGCTCTTTTCACAGATACTGAATAAAATGTCATTTAGCTCAAAGGGGAGGCTAATGTATACACTCGTTTATTAATAAAATCACAGTCCCAGCATTGCACATAAACAGAAGACATTACGAAAAGGAGAATAGAAGAATTAGATACACGTTGTTATCAACCACAGCCTTCTTAATGTCTCTGTACGGTGCTGTCCTCTTGTGGGTTATGTGGGTAGTATTGTTCCAAATATACCGCTGTGTCAATACCTGGCCTCCTAAAGTATGGCAATTTTGTAATACTGGTAGTTCGACTATTAGCCACGATCGCGCTCCGATTACCTCTAATGATAGAACGTACAAGGCACTGCCGGCAGGAAGTTAGGTCCTCATTTGAGTACGTAATTCAATTGCTTATATGAGGACGAAGCGTCCTGCTGGCAGGACCGTTCTTTTTTCCATTATATAGAGGGAAATGTAACGAATCAGCGCATGCAAGTCTGAAGTTGGTAGCTCTGACCGTTCAGTAATGGCGGCGATTATACGTAATGGTGACTGTGTTTATGTTTTTGCTACCTATTTCGATGCTCCAAACAGCGGAGATGCATGGAGTCGCTCGTTATTTTCTAGTAATTATGATATCAGTAAATGTCATGGTACTGTAGTTTAAATTACGTGTAGTTGTGCAACTGTGCAGTGGGATATTGACAAAAACACAACTAGGCTTTTTTTTATTTTTTTATTCTCGAGTGATGGACGCGCCGTCGCTCATACATTTATTTAGTCTCTGTACTATAAGAAAACACGTTTATACTTTATACGTTTATATATTTTAGAGTCAATATGTTGTTAAGAGACAGTTATTGTATTAGTCAATATGAGTCATATTGAATATTTTAGAATATTTACAGACTTTTATTGTTTGCCCAGTACCAGAACTGCAATATTATTACGCTCTGATAACCCAAAGTACTGCCGGAAGGACGCGTCCTGCTGGAAGGCCAGTTCAAACATTTGCCATAAGGGTCCAAAGTCCTGCTGGAAGGACGCACCGCTGTGTACAAAAGTACTTCCGGAAGGTCCTTCTAGCAGGACGAGTGACTGTACGCTCTATCATTAAACACTGCCAGTTGGATCGCCTCCCTCCTGGCTACTTTAAACTGCCTACTCGTTGAACACCCAGAGGCGTACTAGATAAATATGAATTCACTGCTAGGTCGCAGCACCAACCTACTGTGATTGGCGCGGATTTTTTAAGGGGAAGGTACCCAAAACGATAGATCCTTAAGTTTGCAGGCTGGCTTAATATAGAGATTAACGGACGTGAATGCATTACAATAAGTTAGTAGTTTTGTTATTCAATCATCATAAAGTACATAATATTGATTTTGACACTTACTGGCTAATTATCAATATAAAAGAAAACAAACACTACATGGTGGTAGAGGTGGTTTTAGGGATGAGGACAAAGAGTTATAAATATACCCATACATTTAGGAGAAAGTAGGCTATATGTTCTTTGCTGAACATCTTGTTAATTATGAAGTATCCTCATTGGTGGGTAAGAGTAATTCAATACAACAACAAATATTTAGGGGCTTCAACAACAGATGAATCTGGGTTTGACTCTTTCAACTACCACGGGAACCATATCCCATACTGGAGGACTTATACAATTGCGACTTAGGGTGGCCTTTGCCTTGAACCTGCGCTCATAATACAATAAATATTTCGCACCCTTTTATAACACAACACACACATGGCCTCGTGATCACATCACTATTTAGAGGACTTACTATAGCTCAATTACCACGACCAACTGCCCCTCATAATTAATTTACCAAGTATATTTAACGCATTCCTAGCGTGACAAAATTCTTTAATGCGCTTCACAGCGCTTACATATTATTGAGCCAAGTTGCCTTCAAAGAACTGATAAATTCAACAATACACATATGATCTATATCTCAATTTTATATTAATCCTCTCCCGTAACAATAATCGCTTTATCTTAAGAACATGTGTTCACAACATGTATTTATTCTTTTAAAGGAGCTCAAAAGCTACTACTTTCCTATAATTCATCATAATCTTTACTCATTTATATCATTGTCATTATTATTATTATTACGCTTGCTTTCACATAATTAAAACATTAATCAAATACACTGATATTTTATTTCATACATTTCCCCTAAGGGATTTTTTATTCATTTCACAGAATTATTTTATACTTTCTCAATTTTTATTGTTCAGATCGCGCTATTATTCTGTTATTTGTTATTCAAAAACATCCCTATTTTCTCATTCTCAGGTGGATTGTACACAAATATTCCCCAACACATAACATAATGAAATGGTTACTCACATGAGGTCACGGTCACCGACTGTATTTTCCAGCGATGTTTCATTTTCGCCCACTTAATGTGTTTAAGCCATCTTGATTAATCCCATTTCACACAATGACATTTCTTGATACACATACACAATATTTACCTTATACACTGGTAACATTTTGAACACAATTCTGTATTCTTTTATCATACAGAAATAAATCCACTAAAAATTATAACACTAACACAAATTTTCTATATTTACAATACACTGCTTTTAATCACTGCGGCTTTGATTTTGCCTTACACACGTGATTTTTTTTCTTCCCGTTTCCAAGGGTGAAACTCTTAGATGTCGGCTCCCTATCTGGCAAGAATTTGAAAGTCTCGATCAATCTACCCCTCCCTGGAACGGCTATTCTTCAAATCTGGTTTCCTGACTATTCGGCTTCTATTTTTACTAGCTCGAAGTCGTTTCTTTCTAGACACTATTTAATTTGTCTAGATAAAGTCTATCTTGTTTACGGCACCTTGAATACTTTATCGGTGACCTATGATTCTCTAGCATTTACTGCTATTCCTTAGTTTCGTAGCTTAATGCTTTTACTGTTTGTTTGTCTCCTGTTAGACAACGTCTTGGATTAACTTTTCCCTTCTTATTTTCTTCGCTCTAGTCCCTATCTTATCGATACACTAGGCGTTATTTATTTCGTCCGACCCTGATCGGGTTCCTTAACTTTGCTGGAAATGTTTGTTTCACGATCTTTGGTACTTCAAAACGTTACGATACTTTCAGTCGTTTAACTGAACTGTTATTTGAAGACCTATCGCCTGTTCTTTAAGTAAGTTCGCAGCCTAACTTGACTGTAATACTGAACTTTTCACTATAAAGACTGACGCTTGCTGAACTAAATCCTGTACTAGGATTTTCCTAAGTCTTCACACGGTGACACTATGATGATACTTCTCGTACTCTGACTTGGACACTGTGATGCAGCCCTTCCCCACGAGGTCTGCTGTAAACTGCATTCGATGTGATGTAGCGTCACGTTCCCTGGACGGAATAATACTGCATGATTGGTCTGGCTCTGCCAGGACTTTTATACTTTTTGGCTAAAAAAGATAAAATCCTCGTCTTTTTCGTAACTAACTTTTGAAGCAATAGTCGCACACTATTGAAAATTATATCTCTGGAAAGCTCGTTTTCTAAACGTAAACTGACCTCTTTGCACATAAAAATCGATCGTACAATTCTGAGATATTAAATAAAATTCGGTCTTCAGATACGTGGATGTTACAGTTGATTTTTAATCCCCACCTCCTCGGGTCTCGGGGAACTTTTAATTACGTAATGCCGCATTTGCACTTTTTTCCTGGGCAATTATTATAACATCTTTTCCCACACAAAAATCTCTATTCCGAAATGATTCACAATGATGTATCTCTTTTGTTAATTATATGCTCGCAAATGGCTTAAATCTAATTATTCTTCCTCTTGCACAACTGCGAGGATGCCGTTTTACTGCAACGAAAGCTCAATTTCTGAAACCTTCTCTCGCTCACTCCGAACGGAAAGTTCCTCTCGTTCTAATTATAGCCATGATCGCTCCTTATCGGTGCGTCACGCGTGATATCATTTCCTGGCCACCTGGTCTCTTACTCTTGCACAAGATTGAACCAGTCCTCTTGCATAGAATCTTTCCAAGTCATTCTAAGGGCTGTATTTTTCCTTCCTTCTTTTACCAATAAATGATGGATTCGGCGCTTGAACCAACAGTACATGGGTTCAGTATGGCCTCGGGTACCAAGTGCCGGGTGCAAGCTTTGTTATTTGACTTCCAGAGGACAGTTTGCATGTCGAATTTTTGTTGTTCCTTGGAGCGCTATGAAAGTCAAGGAGGTTGGCTATCTAAGCTCCTTGACACTATGGCGCTTTCTAGTAGACAAAGGAGAAACTTTGTGTTGGAGGAAAATCCCGAAATTAATTTTGCCATTATGAACACGGCCTAATGAATTCGAATGGATTCTTTAACATGCCAACAACGTATGACATGCGTACCGAGATTTTTGCCGCCTTTCGAAAATCACTTACCACGGCCAGGAGCGAACCTCCTAGCTTGGGGATGGTAGTCCGACACGATAACCACTCACCCACCGTGGCAAGCACAACTCAGATGATTAAATAAAAGATCCAGTGTCAAACTCTGACAATTATTTTGTCGTTGTCACTGTGCTGTGTCCCTTTCGAGTTGTGGTTTGGCGTAGACTGTTGAGGGTGTAGACGATTAAGTTGTCTGTAATTCACAAGATTACTGTTCGAATTCTGACTAGGGTCTATTTCAAGTCTTACTCAACAAATATGGCTTATTTAAGGGATTTAGGGAGATGAAGCTTAAGAGCAATGAAATAAATAATAATAATAATAATAATGTTTTGACTGTGTATGCCATAAATCTTGTGCAACAATTATACACATTTCCCAGAGGTTGTTGTCGAGTTAGTTCCACAGTCAGTGATGCCCATAAACGGACGGTTGAGTTGGGTCCACAGTTAGTGATGCCCATAAAAGGGACGGTTGAGTTGGATCCACAGTCAGTGATGCCCATAAACGGACGGTTGAGTTGGGTCCACAGTTAGTGATGCCCATAAAAGGGATGGTTGAGTTGGATCCACAGTCAGTGATGCCCATAAAAGGGACGGTTGAGTTGGGTCCACAGTTAGTGATGCCCATAAAAGGGACGGTTGAGTTGGGTACACAGTCAGTGATGCGCATAAACGGACGGTTGAGTTGGGTCCACAGTTAGTGATGCCCATAAAAGGGACGGTTGAGTTGGATCCACAGTCAGTGATGCCCATAAAAGGGACGGTTGAGTTGGGTCCACAGTTAGTGATGCCCATAAAAGGGACGGTTGAGTTGGGTCCACAGTCAGTGATGCCCATGAACGGACAGTTGAGTTGGGTCCACAGACAGTGATGCCCATAAAAGGGACGGTTGAGTTGGTCCCTTGGAATTGCCCCCAGTTGTCACGGACACGTTTGAGTTGGGCCCACGATCAAAATACGGGGTCATCGAAGAAGGTTGCAGCAATTTTAGAAAATCATAGCTCAGGAACTATTTGAGATATTAAAACAAGTACTTTTTTGTTAAATTTACCACCTCAAAAAGTATTTTTAAGACCTTATACAGTAGTAATGTTTCTATGCGCGCTCCCTTGGCTGCTCTGCAAACATCCAGTCGATAGTCGATTTCGACCCAAGTGCGCTGGATCATCTCAGGTGTTAATACACAGCAATTCTTCTAGGTTTGTGCCGTGTCTTGTGTGGGGTTTCGCCTAGGACACCAAGCTGGCTTATCGGCGGACTCTTGGTGTCCCACTCCTGTGGGGGTCCGGGCGGGGACACCAAGAGCCCGCCGATGAGCCAGTTTGGTGTCCTAGGCGAAACCCCACACAAGACACGGCTGAAACCTAGAAGAATTGATGAGTTTTAATTCACCGGCCGTGAAAGCCAATATACCATCTTTTTGGAAGCCTTCATAGGGAGGTTAAGGCTGCTTGAGCTTTTAGTTCTCGCAGTCAAGTGGTGTAGTTGCACCTAATATAAAGGTAGGTGGCGCGCAGTTCGTCACTCCTGTGGGGGTCCGGACGGGGACACCAAGAGCCTGCCGATGAGCCAGCTTGGTGTCCTAGGCGAAACCCCACACAATACACGGCACGAACCTAGAAGAATTGCTGAGTTTTAATTCACCGGCCGTGAAAGCCAATATACCATCTTTTTGGAAGCCTTCATAGGGAGGTTAAGGCTGCTTGAGCTTTTAGTTCTCGCAGTCAAGTGGTGCAATTGCACCTAATATAAAGGTAGGTGGCGCGCAGTTCATCACTCCTGTGGGGGTCCGGACGGGGACACCAAGAGCCTGCCGATGAGCCAGCTTGGTGTCCTAGGCGAAACCCCCACACAATACACGGCACGAACCTAGAAGAATTGCTGAGTTCTAATTCACCGGTCGTGAAAGCCAATATACCATCATCTCAGGTGTGATTGTAGCGACATCAGCGGTGCTGCGTTGTCTTAAATGTTGTAGATATCTGACCGGTTCACTGAATACAATGTTTTTTATGTATCCTCATAAAAAATAGTCTAGGGGTGTTGAGTCGGGGCTAGGCCATTCAATAGGAGCGGTCCTACCAATCAAACATTAGAATGAGGGTGATTCCTATCATAACCACGTCGGAAAGTGAACTGAACAGTTATATCAGATTTAAACTCCACTAACCACAACACACACTGTGCTTTCTGCTGAATTGTCACCATTGCAATCACACTCTCTATTGAAACAGTGGCGTGGCAGCTTCCTGTCGCGCACTCATTCTGCGCATCAGTTGATGCTTACGGGCCGAGTACAGTCACATCTAAAACTAATACTCAATGAATTCCTGATTGGTTTTCAGGTCGAATTATTAATTTATCTCACTTGTAACGGGAGATATGATTTTTTAAATTGCTGCAACCTCTTTCGATGACCCTGTACTCATCTGTGGTTTATCGTCGGCCCTAGGTTAGGTTAGGTTAGGTAAGGCTAAATTATTTAACCGCATTTAATGCCTTATTATATCATATTAAGACGTTATAGTAATCATTTATTGGGGATGTAATAATTCCAATAATTGTCTTTCATATTGAAATGTTTTGACCGTGGTCCCTACTCAAACGTGTCCCTCCCAGGATTCTCAAGCATTTTTCCTTTCAGAAACAACTTATAAATTTTCATAAGTATAATCATAACTATTGTTTGTCCAATTTTCAGAACTGTCCTTGACCGTTTCCCACTCATCTCACAATGTATTGGTTTTTCCTTTACTTTTTGTGCATGTCAATCCTCCAACTAAGAAGTATTCACACATCTTAAAATTAAGCACTTGTAGGGCATTTAGCTGCATTAAATAATAATATTATTAATATAAATAAGATATATAATCTCATTATTGTTTCATTTTTTACCAAAGACAACTTTTAAAAATCATTTAAAATATTTTTTAAAGTCCTACCGGTCTAAGCGAGGTTCAATTTTTAGTATGGTGCTGCATTATAAGACTTGACTCTGAAACAATCACCATTATCTATTGAAAAATTGTATTTCTATGGAGGAAACCAGTATATAAATTCTAATTCTGAGAAAAATATTCTTAAAGATATTTTGTACTAAGAAACACCTCGTAGTTTCGCCCCTTAAAACATCAATAAATAACTAACTACTAAGAAACAAAAAGTTGCAGATGTCATCATTGTGTGCATATCCTTGAAACCAGAGCAATTAGTCCCATAACAGTTTCTATAAATTAAACCTTTCAGTTAGCTTGACAAAACTAGAATTAAGTGTGATATTTTTGTAATGGTAAACTCTATCTCCCCCTCCTTGAATACCATTGATATAGACTATTAGTAATGAAATGTAAAGTTTTGAAGCCATAATTCCAGTATTGCCTATACAAACTGTCAGTATTACCCATGTTCCATGTTCATTTTCTACTGTTTCATCAAAGTGATAAGTAAGGTTCGGAAGTTAAGGAAAAGTCTTTTTTTTTTTTTTTGCCTTAGCTCATTTTACCCGAAATCTGAAAAATAAGTTTGAATGACGGGTCCCTGACCACGTTTAACGCAATTTGATGTTGCCTATAAATGCATATTTCGTCCATGTTTATTGTTTTGGTCATATTTTAGTGATATAAGGTCATATTTGGTTATAATTTCAACATTTTTGTTTAAATTGAGGCGTCGTTAACAAGGTACGTGTTATCTGCGTCGAGTTTCAAACACAGGATTTACGAATAGTGTAGTAGATATATTTTTCTTTCTTTTTCCGGAACAGGCATATAGCAGGTTTTGAACACCTTATTCCAAGAAGGCGCTCCTCTACGGACTTACGCCAACAGATATCATAAAGCATGCTAATACTTCTTTTTTTTCTTTTAGGAAAACCGACCAAGAACTGCATCTCAAGGCTATGCTATTGAATGAATGTTGAAAATTTTAATGTACTGTAGGTCTCTGTCAGTTTGTATGATTAAATATGTCTGGTGTATTGCGCCCGTTGACGCATGTTTGCTCAGATAACACAGACTAAAACGTATGCTGGAATGTAACTGAACATACCCTGCGAGCGGCGGGAAGAAGCTGAAGCAATATCGCTTATGATCATATTTTTATATATTTAGGACATTCCAAAAATCAATTATAACCAAGTAATTCTGCATATTTGAAGTACAGCATACTTCGTAAATCAATGAAACTATCAATTTACGCGGCTAACTCATATCCTAAGAGCACGCCATATTTGGTAACACCAGCTCCTATTTGTCTTTGGATGAGGCAACATCGATGTGCATGTTGGAGCACAAGTGAAAGTACGTCCGTGAAGGGAAACCATGTGGCACGAAAAATCAGTGGATATTTTTCTCATGGAGAGCCATCATGGCATTATTTAACAATTTAAAGATTGGAGACATTCATTATTACATAAACTGTGAAATATTTTCATTCTCCGAGGTGAAATGATGGACTTGTGTAAAGCAAACTTTATGACCGCATGGTCACACACACACACACTTCAGTGTTACATAAATTGTGTAATTAATTAACGGTACAAAATCTACGAGTACAATCTTTATTTGCCGGATGGGCAGTATTATTGGTTTAATAATTTATGTTAATATTTTCTGTAAATATCAGTGCAAAAGTCACGAGTGAGTGTCGCACAAGCGACAAGACTAGAGCCAGTGGCGGAGTGAAAATGGGCAATTTTTTTACCGCATATTAGCTTCAGTGCGCGCAAGTTTTCGTTAATTATGTGCTACGTTATTACCAACGCTAACATTACAATCATGCTACACCATCAGATCTTCAAATACAACCCCAACCACGCGATGGCATGTGATTTCTAAATCATGCGTGGGGAATTGGCAGCGGAAGATGTCCAAAAACAATGAGAAGATAATCTAAAGCCATACACGAGACCGCATATAACATCTCATGGCGGGTCTCGAAGCAAGGGTCGCTGCATCTGTAAGTCAGATCAAGTATTTGTAGCGTATTGAAAATGAGTTGGAAACAGTAGATTAGTTTAATTTGGTTTCACTTATTTAAGTTCACAATGCAGGTAGTTAATTATAAGACGCGTGTGGAAAGTAATAGTTTTATTAAACATTTATAGACGACAGGAAGACTGGATTTTCAATGCTCATTTCGTATCATTTCAAAACAGTTATTATCAACTTTTATTTTGTCAGGCTGATGAAAAATAAACTAGTTTGGCAGATGTTAAATCGAGGCCAAGGTTACGAGCCAAACCCACTACACAGCACACTCGATTCTAGGCAATGCATCAGTATTATGTTTAGAAGGCTGTGAGATTCTTAACATTATTACAAGGGGAATGCAGAGTTCCGTTATTCACATTTGTTGGCCAGATCAATACTTGAAAACAGGTTTATTTCTTTACGAGTACGCAGGCAATGAATGCAACTGTATTTCGTAACAAAATGAACGCAGGTTCGACCTTATTCAGGGAAGAGGCAATTTTATAAATGCTCACACACACTTTTAGCTTGTATCAGAAGCCTTCATGTTTATTTAAAGCGTTGTCAGGATGTGTTTTCTGTACACATAATCTTTATTACCAGCACTTCAAACGTGTATCAATTAGGAATCCACACTTTTGTAAATTAACGTTATGAGAGTATCATATGAGTCGTGACGGTGGATTAATACCTCCGACATTGTTATTGTGGTTATACCGGTGGTAATGAACTATTTGAAGTCGTACCAAACCGAGGGCGCCTGGA
The DNA here is from genome assembly GCA_946902985.2 of Meconema thalassinum. Classification (NCBI taxonomy): domain Eukaryota; kingdom Metazoa; phylum Arthropoda; class Insecta; order Orthoptera; family Tettigoniidae; genus Meconema; species Meconema thalassinum. The sequence goes on from OX336388.2 coordinate 1,945,264,493, forward strand.
TCAATGAATCCAAAATAAGAGTAAAGTAATTGGTGAGGACACAGGATGTCTAATAATTATGAAGGAAGAAGGAAGATTGTAGTTTTACGTGACCGTGAATCTTGTGATTATGAGCCACGGGACCTCCTTTTTACGTGGAATCCGAACCACAGGACATGGCATTTCACTTCGAAAATATCACATGCATTGACCGGGAATCGAACCCGGACCGCCTTGGTGAGAGGCACACAGCTAGACTGCTGAGTCACCACGCCCCCTCTAATAATTATGAAGTAAATGGTGAAGACACAAGGTGTCTAGTAAACTATTAAACTTGTAACGTCTTGTTTGCTCCACGTTGAGCGTACAAATGAAACGCTTCCTTTGCCCTCACTATGGCGTGACAAATGTAATAGTTTCTTACTAGCTCTGTCTTGCACTTTGAAATATTTACTCTGACTTAGATATGTTGTTTTAATGGGCGCCAAGACCTCAACGCTATGTTGAAATCTAAATTTATATTTAACAACACCTAGCTCTGGTAGAACACCTTCAAGAATCTTTATACTCAGATCGTGGTATGATTTTATCATTAACCCAACTAACAATTGTATCAGGAGAAGGAATTTGGTCTATATCTAATGCTACCTACTGAAAGCAAAGATTGCATGAGTAGAATACTTTTCTATGTTTTGGATATTGCGTAATCGCGAGGACATATTGCATCATCATGACGTCATCTGTTAGCCATGCGGATGTAAGCACGTGCAGCGTGCACGTGCACATGTAAGCGTGGGAAGAGGTCGACCTTTAACCGCTTGAAGCAGATAACCTTTGACTTATTTATGCGATGGAGATAAAAATTAATGGGTGTTGACGTCATCTGATACCCATGCAAGTTCGCAGCTGGGCGAGCGATCACGTGATATGTCTGCAGTGTTCGCGTGAGACGTGGTTGACCTTTAACGTAATCGGGTAAGAATGTAATCTTTGATTTCTTTAAGTAATAGTGATAAAAATATAATGAGATGATTGCGTCAGAAGCTTGTTTTGTAGCATTTGGTTTCTTGAGTGTAGGTGGGGGTGAAGGATATATAAATGCATGTGTGCGTGGATGAGTTTAACTTCTACGTTTGCGCGAAGGGAGTGTGTGTGTGAAAGAAATAAAGAAAGTCAACGACGAGGAACAAATTGTGTGTGTGATGGATGTTCTAACGAAGTTCAATAACTTAGCCACTTACGTTGAGTATTCTAATAAGAAACTATCAGAACTAATAAATGATTTACCGTATGTGGTCCAAATTATTCGGGCTGTGGAGACGAGATTTGGAAGAAAAATAGTGGTGGACATTATCATTGAAGGTGAAATAACAAGTGTATTTCTACCAGCAGTATTTGCAAAACTAAGCGCATCCGAGATCGATGAACTAAACTCACTTAGAGGCAAACTGATGTTGATGTATTTGGGGTTGAAGAACCGCTCACATCAAGTTGTTTTAAAACTGTAAATCTTTGGTGAGTACCATGTACCATAGGCTTCCAAGAGGGGTCGAATCCATGTATTTTGTGAAAGGAATGAAAGAATCATACAGTCTCTAAGGGAACGGAGAGAGATTTCAAGCCAGGATTCTAGCCTAACATTGCGCAAGCTGCAGGACCAGGTGTTCATAAGATGAGCTCATGCCTCTTGACATTTATAAGGAGCCAGTCATGGATATTAATAGAACGAGTGGAAAGTTTGGACTGTAAGACGAAGAAGCTCGACTCGGAAATTGCTCTTACGTTGCAGGAAAACGGCAACCTCACTGCTGAGTCAGAACAAGAATAATTAAATTTATCCCGTTTACGAGTATAAAAATAAGTAAACAAATACAGTACGGTGAATCATTTCGGATTAAAGATTTTTGTGTAAAGAAAACCCCTTTAATAATTGCACAAGAGAAAAGTGCAAATGCAGCAGACGTCATTGGGGGTTCACTGGGACCCAAGGAGTGGGAGAATTAAAAATGAACAGCAACACCCACACAGTTGAGGACGAAGAATTAATTAATATCTCGGAAATGCACGATCGATTTCCATGCACAGGAAGATCATTTTACGTTTGGAAGACGAGCTTTCTGGAGATATAATTTTTATAATTGTGCGACAATTAGTTCAAAAGTTGGTCACGAAAAGGACTAGGATTTTATCTTTTTTTTTACTAAAAGGTTTAAAACCCATGGCCTCACCAAGCCAATCATGCAGTATGCAGTCTACAAGCATTCCGTGAGCGGAAGTGCTGCATCACATCGTACATGCAGTTTCAAACGACCTGAGGGTATCCGATAGCCACGGGCGTCGCAGTATTAATAACTTGCGTGCCTCCATAAGGAGTTGCAAAGAAGAAATATTAAAGTATCGCCGTGTTGAAAAATTAGGAAAATCCTAGTTACAGGACTTAGGTCCGACAGTGCAAAGTTTACCGTAAAAGTTCCTAAAAATACAGTTAAAGCAGGCTGCGAACTTAGGATTCAGGCGATAGGTCTTTCAGTAAACGACCAAAAGTATCATAACGTACGGAAGTACCGGAACAGCGAGATAAACAGTTTATCAATTTTAAAGAACCCGAACAGGGAAAAACAGAGTAAGGTTCGCAACGTATTTCAGAAAATTAGATGTACGAGAACCGAATAAACAAAGAAGAACGGAAACTATAGACATTGTCTCAAGAAAGCAGACGAACTATTCGAAAAGCACTAAGACTCGAGAAGTATTAGTTGCTAAAAAATCCATAGGTCATCGATAGGTTATCGAGGGGACCTCGATTAGAACAGACTTTCGCTAGGATCAATAAACCAGATCTAAAAGGGGAGCCGTTCAAGCTAGAGAAATAGCCGATCATCAGGAACAGGATTCGAAGAATTGTTATTCCAGGGAAAAGGTAGATGATTCGAGACTTTCGTATTCTGCAGGATAGGAAGCCGACATTGAATAAATTTCACCCTTGGAGACGGGAGATTAAGAGGTCAGGTGTGATAGGCTAGAAAAAGACGGCCTAGTGATCAAAAGTCGTGAAGTGTAAATATATTAAGATTGTGTGTTAAAAGTAATATTTTTTAGTGTTTTATTGTGTGTTCTAAACGGATACACCAGTGTATTAAAAATGTTGTCAGTGTTAAATGTATTGAATATGTGTCAAGAAATGTTTGTACATGAGATGAATTTGTACAATATGGAGTAAGTCAAGAAGGTGGGCCAAAATGACACATCGAACGAGAATAAAGGGCAGAAAACGACCTTAGACATGTGAGTAAAGATTTTCATTATGTTTTGGTGTCGGGGAAATTTTTGTGTACAATTCCACCGGAGTTTTGAGTAAAAGGGATGTTTTTAAATAAATAATAACTAAATAAGAACGCGATCTGAACAAAAATAAAGTTTTGAGAAATAATAAATAATTATGTGAAAGAATAAATCCTGTAGAGGAAATGTATGGAATAAAATGTCAGTGTATTTGACGAATGTTATAAAAGCAAGCGTAATAATAATAATTATAACAAAGATATTTAAATAAAGGTAAATTTGAATTATATGAAAGAAGTAGCTTTTGAGCTTTTGTAAGGAATGAAGACATGATGTGAATAATAATAATAATAATAACAAGGTAAAGAAATCTAAATAAAGATTAAATTGAATGATATAAAAATATAGAGCGTTGGAGCCTTAACAAATGTATAAGACATGATGTGAAGGCATGTTCTTAAAAATGGAGCAATTTATTGTCAACGGAAAAGATAAATATAAAAATTGAGATATGTATCAGTTGTTACTATGAAATTTATCAGTTCTTTGGAAGACATTTGGCCGTAAAGTAATGTGTAGCGCAATGGAACGCAATTAAATAAAAAGTCACGCTAGGAATGCGTAGAAATTAAAATGTACTTGGTAAATTACTTATGAGGGGTAGTTGATTGTATTGAATTGAGATATGTTGTAAGTCCTCTAATTGTGACGTAGATCACGAGGCCATGTGTGTGTTATTATATAAAGGGAGCAAATGTATGGTATTATTGAGCGTATGTCATGTAGGCCACGGCCGACTCTAAATCGCGTTTTGTATAAGTCCTCCAATGTGGAAATGGTTCCCGAGGCATGTTAAGAGATTCGAACTTAGAATCCTCTTGTTGTTGAAGCCCCTTATTATTCGTCGTAGAATGTGTATTACTCTTCCCAATCAACGAGGACCCTTCATAATTAATAAATGCCAAGGTTACGAGAGTGGTTTATGAGCCAATAATATTGTTGAAAGTAAAACGAGGAGTAGAATGCCATGTCTCCCCAATGAACTGAAAATGAAAAGGAAGGTTTGTTTTGAAAGCATTGAAGAGAGCTCCAACCGTAGGCTAGACAGGGAGCCGCCCTCCCTGTCATAAATCACGCTCAAGTAATTGACCAGACCTTAGCCGCATGAGGGTTGGGGAAAAGGCTATTTGTAAGAAGTGCTAAATACACCGTGAGTGTTTAAAAGTTGTTAATGACCCGGGCGTTGAACCGAGGTCCTTGTAGGTTGATATTATCGCTTGCCAGTTCAGATCGTAGTTTTCTTATGTGATAATGGTCTTATAAGACAAATGAATTAAATAGAAATCCCTACTGCAATATTGTATGGAAATAAGGAATCCACGAGTTTTGTGAAGATAACTAGATTTCGGGAGTAATCATAGTTTTTGACTTTGTCAAGTAATCTTTATAACTCTGGAGTACACAAGTAGTTTCCCGATCACCGTAGTGAATTTGCAAAACTTGAGAGAGGTGGTAAATCCTGAGAACATGTGAAATGCCCAAATATTGAAGTGGATAATTAACATGTAATTTTAAATGTAATTATATATTTGTTTTGATATTAAGAAAAGATAAAAATAGTTATTGAGGTGTACAAAAGTATGACACCATTATTATGGAAAAGTATCGAGCCAAAGAAGCTCATAGTTATATGGAACTTTAAGATAGGTACTTTATGGAAGTGAAAATAATCGTGAATTGTTGGTTTTAAAGAAAACCATGTGTTTTAATCTAATATTTGTTTTATTCTTATGTTATTCCTTGTTCACTTTGAACAAGTAGAAAGATATTGGTCAGTAGTTTATTTGTTTTATTGTTTGTAGCGCCATAATTTTGATTAATTAAATGTGTTAAAATAGGAGTTAATTTTGTTGTTATTTTTGCAAGTGTATCCTCTATTTAATCCAAAATATGTAAGTCACAGAGTGGGAGAACTTACCGCAGCCCCGAAAATCCCGAAATGAGCAATGCTGGCATACTGTGATTTGCATATTTCTTGCTGAAAGGGCACAGGGGGGTGAACAGAAGTACTGTGCTTGGATTAATAATTAGAGGAACACTAAAGTCGGACGATTCATGTAAAAGTAAAGTAATGATAGGAGTAGCTACAACGTATAATGTTAACTGACCGTATGGGTCCCTAGAAACTCACACCGAGCAGCCCTGGATTAAACGACCCCCCAGCAAACAACATTACTTTTTGGCGCCCAGTACGCAGGGCTGAGTTTTCCTAGGGAAAACCCGAGTTTTCTCGAAAAATCAAAATTTTCATTTTTTAAAAAATGGTTTTTCGAAAATTTTGAATTTTAAACACTTCCATAAAGGTCTTTGAGTTTGAATAAGAATATCAAAAGGGTACGGTGTAGTAAAAACCCGTACCAAAGTAAATTTTTAAAGAAATTGGGACACAAAAGTTCAGATTACCATCTCTCAAGCATGTTCTGGCGATGTGGCATTAGTAGCCCACTATATTCTAATAAGATGGCATTGAGTGAAGAGATGCAACGGCTCTTGGAGGCCATGAACAATAAATTGGGAACAATAGACAATACATTAGGTCTCCAAAAGGATGAAAATAAAAAGGAGTTCGAATCTATAAGAAATAACTTAACAGCTCTTAAAAATGACAGTGTTAAGATAGAGAATACATTGAGCCTCCAAAAGGATGAAAATAAAAAAGAGTTTGAATCCATATATGAGAGTTTGGGGTCACTAAAAACTAAAAGTGATAACATGGGGACTAAATTAGAAGCCATTTAAGCTAACTGTATAAAAATGAATAAGGAACTGAAGGCTGAAATTAAGGAAATGAAAGAGGGGTCCAAGGTTTTAGAAGAAACAATGAATAACAAATTTCAAAGTTTTGACACTGAGTTTGGGAAGAAGTTAAATGAGTTAAAAGAGGAAAATAAAGGATTTCATTCAGGATTGCAAGTCCAAATAAATACCTTGAACGATAGTACGGTAAAATCCATAAATGAATGTCAAAATCATTTTAAACTTATCGAGGATAAAATTGGTTCTATGGAAACAACTTGTAAAAAAAATGGAGACGAATGTAAAAAGGAACTTGTAACCCAGATCCAAGGTGTGCAGAAAATTTTAGAAGCTCAAATAAAATCGAACAAAAGTATTTGTGAAAAATCCCAGGGAGAGATAAAAAGTAGTATTGATGCGTTAGGAGACAGATTTGGAGGGATGGAAAAGAAAGTAGAAAACCTCGAGGGGAAAGTCGAGAAAGTACAGACAGAAATAACTGATGTTAAGAAGCAAGGTGAGGCCGATGCCAACAAAAGGGAATTGCAATTTAACGCATTCACGGGACAGGTGGATGAATGGTTGAGGAAGCATGAGGGGGATATTACTATGGAGTTAGGTAAATATGAAGGGAATCTTAAGAAGGAAAGCACGCAACGAAAAAGGGATCGTGATGAACAACTTATAAAAATAGAGAGGATAGATAAAGGGGTTACTGGAATTCAGGAAACCGTAATAGGATTAACAAAACAAATGGGAGACACAAAGGGAGATATAGATAAGGTTATGACCGACATAACAATTATATTCGAGGAGCAAGGAAAGGCTCGAGAGGATATGAACAAGATCCAGGACAAAGTCTACAAAGGACAAAGAGAGATGGAGAAAAATATAAAGGAAATGCGAGAAGATTTAGATACTAAAGGTGACGTTAAGCCAGATTTTATAAAAGAACAGGTCATGGTCATCAAGAAAGAGGTAGAAGAACACCTAAATGAAATCAAGGATAGCTTCAGGGATTAGAAATTCCAACTCAAACGAGAACTGGAAACTAGTAAGAAAAATCAGGAAAGAATTCAAAATGAATTAGGATCACGGTTGGAAAGGACTGAACACAAAAATAGTCAAATGGAAATCCAACTCATGGCAAATGAAGAAAGTGCCCGAAGGGAAAGGAAATTAGAATTTGAAAGTCAGGATGAGTTTCCAAAGACAGGATGGACAGATCCTCGTGAACAAGGCACAGATACAGATAGGGACTTAGGAGGGGAGAGCCCTTACAAGAACCCAGGATATCCGATGGCGATGTCAACCCCGTATATGAACCAGACAAATGGTCAGATAATAAACATTATCAAATCGAATGAGGACAGACCGGTAAAATTTACTAGGAATAACATGTCAATTACTCCAAAATACTGGATAAAGGAAGTCGCAGAGTACTTAAACGAAATGAAAGTTCCTCAGGATCGGAGACTGAGAGCTATTGAGAAGCTGTTGGCAGGTGATTGTCTCACCTGGTTCAGAAGCTTCAGATACACCTTTGATACGGTGGAAGGCTTTAGAGAAGCCTTTTTAAAACGATATTGGGCAGCAGACGTCCAGGAGAATTTGAGGCCAGATCTGTACTCTAGGAAGTACAGCACAAATTCACCAACTAAGTACTCGGAATTTTTTGCCGCTCAGCTGTGTAAATTCCGCGAACTTGACATTGCTCCAGCTGAGAACGACCTGTGTGCCACCATTGCAAGACAACTTCCATATGAGATTCAGAGGCTGTTAATCTCATCCAAAGCCAGAAGTGCTGTGGAAGTGGAGAGTGTATTACGTCAATTAGACATGACGACGTCACACGTAACTCCTAGGCATCAAAGACAGACTGAACAGGTACACATGGCCAGCAGTCAGGAAACCAGAGAAAAACCATCGACCAGGAATCAGTCCACTAGCACGGATACTCAAGGACTAGGTCGAGAGTATGGGCACCAAGAGCCTAGAGGAATACAGCCATACTACAGAGGAGGATATCGAGGAAGAAATCCTAGATATACGGGTTATAGCAACAAGAGAGCCGACCCTATAACAATAACCATCAGAGGCAAGAAAACAGAAAGAAATGGGAGAATTATCCCAGAAGGAACGTAATGCCAGAGGATAGGGATGATGAATATCGGGCCGAAATAGAGGAAAGATATCAGGAAAGTCTTCGTTATATGAACGAACGACCAGACGAACCTGAAAGGCAAAAAGTCCGTTGGAGTGAGGCAATCAAGAACCGGAAATCACCCGACCGACTAGATGGAGCTCAAAGCTTGGAACTACAAGCTCAAATAAAGAATGAGGGGAAAGGAAGCCCTCGGGATAAAAAAAAACTCCAAATTTAAATCGTCAAAAGTGGAAACATACCAGGAGCTGGGAGGAGGTAGAAATTGTGAATTGGATAACAAGACCTGATGAGCTAATTAATGAGGATGTGGAAGGAATCCCACCTATCAAAAGAGAATTACCCATAATTATGCTAAGGATAGAAGGATTACTGGTCAGGGCATTGATTGATACCGGATCAACAATAAGTTGAATTACGCAAACCCTTCTGAATGAATTGGAAACAAGAGGCCGCGTATTAAAAATCCCCACATCAAGTGTAAAGATTAAGGGAAATATCCCTGAAAAATCTTTAACATGCAAATTTCAGGTATACATTGATCTAATCATGGGTAACGCAGAAATTTCGCAATGCTTTTTGCTGGTAAATCAATTACCGTATAATGTCATATTAGGTATTGATTTTATCCGTGAGAACAAGGTCATCATAGACCTAGCGCAAAATTGCATTAGAATTCAAAGAGAGGATGTGGATGAGCAAAACATTAACCTACAGGAACAGGAGGCGAAAATAGGAGAACAAGTATGGCATGTGGAAGAAGTAACGGAAGAAGGTTGTAAGGACATAGAAAGGATATTTGAAGTCCTCAACACAGAACTCGAAGATAATTTGGAAACTGAGTTCGAGACCAACCTGTCAGGAAAAGTAGAGGAAGCTAAAGTGAACCTCGAAAATAAGGAACAATTAAAGAAATTATTATTGAATTTTGGGGACGTATTTGATTCCAAGCCAGGGAAGATTGAAAATTTTAAATACGCGTTCCAAGTCAATGATTGGGCACCGTTCAGACAAAAACCATACCCGGTTGCGGAAAAACATTACCCACATACGAAGAAAACACTGCAGGAGATGATGAATGCAGGTGTTATTGAAAAGATGGCGACACCATATGTTAGTCCATTAGTGATTGTGAGTAAACCGGATGGCTCAGTAAGGGTGTGTCTAGATGCCAGAAATTTAAATGCAAAAATCATACCAGAAAATGATTCGGCACCACCCATAAAAGAAATACTGAGAAAATTCAAAGGCAAGAAGATTTTCACAAATATTGACATGACTTCTTCGTATCATCATCTCGAACTGGAAGAGAAAACCAGCTTGTTGACTGGATTTCAGTTCGACCAACAAACCTATTGTTTTAGGAGATGTCCGTTTGGATTGAAGACCGCGGGATCTGCCTTAATAAGAGCGCTTGATCGAAACCTGTCAGAGGAAGTGAAAGATTGCACTATCCGTTATGTGGATGATATTTTGCTTACCTCGGAGAATATTGAGGAACATTTAGAAAAATTGAAGAAATTATTGGAAGACTTAAGAAGGGCAAATTTTAAAATCAATTTAAAGAAGTCAAATTTTTGTCAAAGGCAAGTAACATTTTTAGGGCATGTGATTGATAAGGATGGTGTAAAACCAAATCCATGCAAATTAGAATCGATAAGAGATTTTCCAAGGCCGTTGAAGGTAAAGAACGTTCGCCAGTTTTTGGGATTGATTGGTTTCTTCTCAGGACATTGTCCATCATACACAAAAACTGTTGCACCACTACAGGACCTTCTGAAGAAGGGGGGCAAGTGGAAATGGACGGAGGAAACAGAAAAAGCATTCGTGGAGGCCAAGGAAATGCTTCTAAACTATGTGAAGCTAGGATATCCTGATTTTAATCAGCGATTTATCATTCAAACAGATGCATCCCAGATTGGAATAGGGGCAATGCTATATCAGGAAAACCCGGATAACCCTGATAAGAAAAATTATCTAGCTTTCACAAGTCGGAGACTGAAACCACACGAGAAAAATTATACGATCAGCGAAATCGAGCTGTTAGCGATATTGCACGCCCTGCAATATTGGCGAAAGATCGTATATGGGTTTCAGGTCATTTTAAGAACGGATCATAAAGCCTTAACCTTTTTGATGAAGACTGATCTATCCAGTCAAAGGTTGATGCGTTGGGCTTTATATATTCAACAGTTTGATGTAAAGATAGAATTCTGCCCAGGAAAAGAAAATAGAGTTCCAGACTATTTAAGTAGACAGCCAGAGTCCACAGAAGAGGAAGTAATGGCTATTGATTTGGAAGACAGGGATCAGCGTACTCTAAATGAATTAAGGAGCATTAGTCAACGGCAACGTGAGGATCCATGGATGAACATGCTCATATCTTTCCTTGAAGGAAGTTTGATAAGGGGAACACCGGCGTACACGGAAGCTAATAAGATAGCTCAAGATTACACATTTTATAATGGATTATTATATAAGTTTGTGGACTCTGACCATACACGATTAAGGTTTGTTGTACCTGCAATTTTGCAGAGGAAAATAGTATGGTTAGCCCATAGATCGTTCGGACATATGGGAGTCGACAAAACAGTCTCGATGCTGAAAGAAGCATTTGTATGGCCGAGACTGAGAGAAACTGTAAGGGACACGCTAAAGACATGTGATCTATGTCAAAGGATCAAACCAAATGCATTTCTGATGAGACAAAAGCCTATACCATTGTTGCCCGAAAGGCCAGGTCAAATCATATCTATTGATAACTTCGGACCTTTGCCAAAGGCAAGAAGAGGAAATCGACACATAATGGTGGCTATGGATGTCTTCACTAAAATGGTTGTCCTTGCTCCCATACAGAAGACTAGTACCAAACAGGTGTTAAAACGACTCAAAGAAAAAGTGATACCGATTCTGGGAAAACCTGAGAATTTGTTGTCGGATCACGGTAGTTGTTTCACCAGTGTAGAGTTCAGACAAGAATTAGAAAGACTTGGAATACGTCAGATTTTGTCAAGTATTCGCCATCCTGAGGCAAATCCTATAGAAAGAGTGATGAGGGAGACGGCCAAGTATTGTAGAATATACTGTGCCGAAGAAAATTGGAAGTGGATAGATATCTTGGATATTATCGAATTTTGTATAAACAACACAATCCATGAATCTACGGGAGAGATACCAATAACGTTACATCGGAATGAGCAACCAGAGAGACCTTGGAGTCTGGTAATTCCTAGGCCAGCAGACGCTCAACCTGGAAGAGATGTACGTATTAGAAGAGCCTTTGAGCATCTAAAAGCTCAAGCCGACAGGAGACAAAGAAGAAATAGGCACAAGAGGTATCATCGGCCATTATTAGCAGGGGAAATGGTGTTAGTAAAAAGACCAGCCATTTCGGATCCAGGGAACCGCGTGTACAAAAAGTTCCAGAAAATGTACCACGGACCGTATCAAATAATAAGGGATTTGAGAAATAATGCCTATAGAATTCGGCACTGTGAAACGAATCACGAAGTGGCCGTGAATTCAGCAAATTTAAAAGTGTATTACCCTCCCGAAGACTTCGATGAAGCCAATGAACAAGCCGTGGTTATGGAACAATTTAGAGATGAGGAATCCACTTTTGATAGAAACGAGAATGAGATAGAAAAAGGAAACAAAGCTCAAACATTCGAGTGCGAATGCGAATTGGAGAAATTATATTGGGAAATAAAAGAAATAATTGATTTTATTGAAGAAGAAAATTTCAATTTAAGAAAGGAGAATGATGAAATAAAGGAACGGGTAGGGATAGACCACACCCGTAAAGAAGAATGAGGTTCTGGAAACCTGAAGTCCAGATAAATGAAAAGGGGAAAGAAAGGGTAGGGACAGAGCGTACCCAACCGACACAATTACCGGATATGACTTAAAAAGATTAAAGAACTCAAATTATCGTGGGATTTTTAAGGAATAAAAATCAGAAGGTACGGATAACGTTATGATGGCTTCGACAGTTAAAAGGAAAAATAATATTTTTTTTTTGGATAATTGAAATAAAGTCCCTCAAAATTTTTCGAAAATTTATTTACCTTAGGAGGGGAGAGATGAACCCATGTACCATAGGCTTCCAAGAGGGGTCGAATCCATGTATTTTGTGAAAGGAATGAAAGAATCATACAGTCTCTAAGGGAACGGAGAGAGATTTCAAGCCAGGATTCTAGCCTAACATTGCGCAAGCTGCAGGACCAGGTGTTCATAAGATGAGCTCATGCCTCTTGACATTTATAAGGAGCCAGTCATGGATATTAATAGAACGAGTGGAAAGTTTGGACTGTAAGACGAAGAAGCTCGACTCGGAAATTGCTCTTACGTTGCAGGAAAACGGCAACCTCACTGCTGAGTCAGAACAAGAATAATTAAATTTAACCCGTTTACGAGTATAAAAATAAGTAAACAAATACAGTACGGTGAATCATTTCGGATTAAAGATTTTTGTGTAAAGAAAAACCCTTTAATAATTGCACAAGAGAAAAGTGCAAATGAAGCAGACGTCATTGGGGGTTCACTGGGACCCAAGGAGTGGGAGAATTAAAAATGAACAGCAACACCCACACAGTTGAGGACGAAGAATTAATTAATATCTCGGAAATGCACGATCGATTTCCATGCACAGGAAGATCATTTTACGTTTGGAAGACGAGCTTTCTGGAGATATAATTTTTATAATTGTGCGACAATTAGTTCAAAAGTTGGTCACGAAAAGGACTAGGATTTTATCTTTTTTTTACTAAAAGGTATAAAACCCATGGCCTCACCAAGCCAATCATGTAGTATGCAGTCTACAAGCACTCCGTGAGCGGAAGTGCTGCATCACATCGTACATGCAGTTTCAAACGGCCTGAGGGTATCCGATAGCCACGGGCGTCGCAGTATTAATAACTTGCGTGCCTCCATAAGGAGTTGCAAAGAAGAAATATTAAAGTATCGCCGTGTTGAAAAATTAGGAAAATCCTAGTTACAGGATTTAGGTCCGACAGTGCAAAGTTTACCGTAAAAGTTCCTAAAAATACAGTTAAAGCAGGCTGCGAACTTAGGATTCAGGCGATAGGTCTTTCAGTAAACGACCAAAAGTATCATAACGTACGGAAGTACCGGAACAGCGAGATAAACAGTTTATCAATTTTAATGAACCCGAACAGGGAAAAACAGAGTAAGGTTCGCAACGTATTTCAGAAAATTAGATGTGCGAGAACCGAATAAACAAAGAAGAACGGAAACTATAGACATTGTCTCAAGAAAGCAGACGAACTATTCGAAAAGCACTAAGACTCGAGAAGTATTAGTTGCTAAAAAATCCATAGGTCATCGATAGGTTATCGAGGGGACCTCGATCAGAACAGACTTTCGCTAGGATCAATAAACCAGATCTAAAAGGGGAGCCGTTCAAGCTAGAGAAATAGCCGATCATCAGGAACAGGATTCGAAGAATTGTTATTCCAGGGAAAAGGTAGATGATTCGAGACTTTCGTATTCTGCAGGATAGGAAGCCGACATTGAATAAATTTCACCCTTGGAGACGGGAGATTAAGAGGTCAGGTGTGATAGGCTAGAAAAAGACGGCCTAGTGATCAAAAGTCGTGAAGTGTAAATATATTAAGATTGTGTGTTAAAAGTAATATTTTTTAGTGTTTTATTGTGTGTTCTAAACGGATACACCAGTGTATTAAAAATGTTGTCAGTGTTAAATGTATTGAATATGTGTCAAGAAATGTTTGTACATGAGATGAATTTGTACAATATGGAGTAAGTCAAGAAGGTGGGCCAAAATGACACATCGAACGAGAATAAAGGGCAGAAAACGACCTTAGACATGTGAGTAAAGATTTTCATTATGTTTTGGTGTCGGGGAAATTTTTGTGTACAATTCCACCGGAGTTTTGAGTAAAAGGGATGTTTTTAAATAAATAATAACTAAATAAGAACGCGATCTGAACAAAAATAAAGTTTTGAGAAATAATAAATAATTATGTGAAAGAATAAATCCTGTAGAGGAAATGTATGGAATAAAATGTCAGTGTATTTGACGAATGTTATAAAAGCAAGCGTAATAATAATAATTATAACAAAGATATTTAAATAAAGGTAAATTTGAATTATATGAAAGAAATAGCTTTTGAGCTTTTGTAAGGAATGAAGACATGATGTGAATAATAATAATAATAATAACAAGGTAAAGAAATCTAAATAAAGATTAAATTGAATGATATAAAAATATAGAGCGTTGGAGCCTTAACAAATGTATAAGACATGATGTGAAGGCATGTTCTTAAAAATGGAGCAATTTATTGTCAACGGAAAAGATAAATATAAAAATTGAGATATGTATCAGTTGTTACTATGAAATTTATCAGTTCTTTGGAAGACATTTGGCCGTAAAGTAATGTGTAGCGCAATGGAACGCAATTAAATAAAAAGTCACGCTAGGAATGCGTAGAATTTAAAATGTACTTGGTAAATTACTTATGAGGGGTAGTTGATTGTATTGAATTGAGATATGTTGTAAGTCCTCTAATTGTGACGTAGATCACGAGGCCATGTGTGTGTTATTATATAAAGGGAGCAAATGTATGGTATTATTGAGCGTATGTCATGTAGGCCACGGCCGACTCTAAATCGCGTTTTGTATAAGTCCTCCAATGTGGAAATGGTTCCCGAGGCATGTTAAGAGATTCGAACTTAGAATCCTCTTGTTGTTGAAGCCCCTTATTATTCGTCGTAGAATGTGTATTACTCTTCCCAATCAACGAGGACCCTTCATAATTAATAAATGCCAAGGTTACGAGAGTGGTTTATGAGCCAATAATATTGTTGAAAGTAAAACGAGGAGTAGAATGCCATGTCTCCCCAATGAACTGAAAATGAAAAGGAAGGTTTGTTTTGAAAGCATTGAAGAGAGCTCCAGCCGTAGGCTAGACAGGGAGCCGCCCTCCCTGTCATAAATCACGCTCAAGTAATTGACCAGACCCTAGCCGCATGAGGGTTGGGGAAAAGGCTATTTGTAAGAAGTGCTAAATACACCGTGAGTGTTTAAAAGTTGTTAATGACCCGGGCGTTGAACCGAGGTCCTTGTAGGTTGATATTATCGCTTGCCAGTTCAGATCGTAGTTTTCTTATGTGATAATGGTCTTATAAGGCAAATGAATTAAATAGAAATCCCTACTGCAATATTGTATGGAAATAAGGAATCCACGAGTTTTGTGAAGATAACTAGATTTCGGGAGTAATCATAGTTTTTGACTTTGTCAAGTAATCTTTATAACTCTGGAGTACACAAGTAGTTTCCCGATCACCGTAGTGAATTTGCAAAACTTGAGAGAGGTGGTAAATCCTGAGAACATGTGAAATGCCCAAATATTGAAGTGGATAATTAACATGTAATTTTAAATGTAATTATATATTTGTTTTGATATTAAGAAAAGATAAAAATAGTTATTGAGGTGTACAAAAGTATGACACCATTATTATGGAAAAGTATCGAGCCAGAGAAGCTCATAGTTATATGGAACTATAAGATAGGTACTTTATGGAAGTGAAAATAATCGTGAATTGTTGGTTTTAAAGAAAACCATGTGTTTTAATCTAATATTTGTTTTATTCTTATGTTATTCCTTGTTCACTTTGAACAAGTAGAAAGATATTGGTCAGTAGTTTATTTGTTTTATTGTTTGTAGCGCCATAATTTTCATTAATTAAATGTGTTAAAATAGGAGTTAATTTTGTTGTTATTTTTGAAAGTGTATCCTCTATTTAATCCAAAATATGTAAGTCACAGAGTGGGAGAACTTACCGCAGCCCCGAAAATCCCGAATTGAGCAATGCTGGCATACTGTGATTTGCATATTTCTTGCTGAAAGGCACAATATATGCAGATTATATATGTATTGATTGATATAACGAATGATATATATATTTAGTTGCTTATTATTCTTAATTTGTTTAATTTTTTCAGATTATCTGAGAACTAATAAAAGGAACAGCAAAATGAAGTGGAAAACTGTTAATTTTCTGAGTGGAACTGAACATCGATCGCACCCAGTAATAGAGTATCATCGTGTATGCTTTCATCAGTCTGAAGAAGAAGAAGGAGAAGAAGATGATAATGAGGTGAGTCATAATGAGAAAGAAGCTTGTTTTAACAAATGGACATCTTCGAGTGGAATTTCAACATTTTCAGTCTACGTTACTAATGTCAGCATATCAGATGATAGTCAGCGAGAGGTGACAGAAACAGTTCTAAGATATTTGTTATAAGAATTATGTGAAGATGAACATTTTATTTGTTTCTTCGGATACAATACATTTGATGAGGTTTACAAAATTGAATTTTCCATCACTTGTTTTGAAGTAACAAAATTGAATGAGTATAGAAACAAATTGCTTGGTAAACTTCAGGACGAATTTCCCTTTGAAGCCATTCATTGTTCGCTGGAGATTACAGGCAGCAATTTATCTCAATGGCTTGAATACACTTTAAAAGATTATAGGTTTATGGTGAGCCGATGTTACAGCAACTGCTGGTGGTGTATTAACAACAGTGCAAATTGGATAATTGCTTAGACAACAATGGCAACACCTCCTAGCAAACGTAGAAAGGTTCATATTGTAATACATAATAATAACAGTGAAAATATAAGAAACCAATTGGACAATGCATTTGAAAGTGTTTCTAATTTTAGAAGTGAACTAAACGGTGCTATTTCAATATCATACCAAATCGGGGAATACACTCAAACGGACTTGATTGAGAACAGTGATGAGTTGATTGAATGTTGGAGAGTTATTAGCAACCACATATTGCAACAAGCTGTGAATTGTGAGGAAATTACACTTCAAATAAAGGATGAATCTTTCTTAAGCTGTGAGTTAATTGAAACGGCATTCAATTCTAGAGTGTACACACTTGCAGTTTCAAATGTTAAGAATGAGTTTTTGGATCCCCGCGAATTTTTAGCAAATGCTAATATTTGGTTTACAAAGTATGTTAAGAAAGCGTTAACTGTGCAAGCTTTAAAGGTGAATTCAGTTTTGTGTGCACAGTATGTGCTTCGCGACAAATCAGAAACAAAATATTTTGCTGTCAAAAATAAAGTAGTTTTCGAGTATACGGATGTAAATGAATTTTATAATAATCATATCATTGAAGGTACATTGACAAAAATGAGCGAATTTGAAGCAAATGGCTCTGGGTGGGCTTTAGAAAAAAATCATAGTTTGAGAATTAATATAAATAAATATGTTGGATTTCAAGTAGGAATGTCCAATACTAGTAGATTGACTGATGTAATAGTCAATAAACATGCAGTGCTAAATTTGTATGATACAAAGGAAGCTTGTTTTGCGTGGAGTGTGGTTGCTGGTTTGTATCCAAAAACGCGAAACGTGAAATCATCTTTCTTCCTATCCTAATTACAGAGATGTTTTAAATTTAGATGATATTCCAATTCCAATGCAAATGAAATATTTAAACAAGTTTGAAAATCAAAACAATATTTCTGTGAATGTGTATGGAGCACAATATGATGAAAACAATTGGGTGTGTATGGGAACAAACGAAGTAAAAGGAAAAAAAACATTTACTATTGTACCTTTGTATGTATCAGATAAAGGAAATGAAAGGAGTGTGGACTTATTGATGTTGCAGATTGGAAACAGTGAAAGTTATCACTTTTGTTTAATTAGAAATCTCACTCGCCTTGTGCGTTCAATCGTCACTAGCAATTGTAGACGGATTTATCTATGTAGACGTTGTTTGTCATATTATTCTCTTGAGGATGAGTTAAATGTTCACTTTGCAGACTGTAAACAGTTTCCTGTTGCAAAAAGCATATTGCCAACTGACGAACAAAGATTTGTTAATTTTACAGAATTTAAATTTAAAGATAAAGTTCCATTTATAATTTATGCAGACACTGAATGCGTTTTGTCTCCTATTTCCTCTTGTTTTCCAAATAGTGACATTCCTAACTCTAAATTAACCCATAAACATATTCCTTACAGAATTTCTTTATACCTTCATTGTAATTTTGATAGTGATTTGTGCAGTTTTAAACTCTTTAGGGGAAACAATTGCATAGAATTGTTTGTAAAGGAACTTTTTAGTATTGTAGATAAACTTCAAACATATTATTTATCAGCTAAACCGATGTTAAAGATGACGGAAAATGAAGAAAGATTATTTTTGTTAAGTAAAATTTGTCATATTTGCGAGAAACCGATTGCAGATAATGAACTCAAAGTACGCGATCATTGTCACATAACTGGAAAATATAGAGGAAGCGCACACAATAGTTGTAATTTAAATTACAAAGTAACAACGGTTCTGCCTATAGCATTTCATAATCTAACGGCGTATGATGGACATTTTATAATTAAAGTAATTTGTGAGAAACAAGATGGTGAGGTGTTACATAATCCTGGTCATATAAGTTTGTTAACAATGAATATGGAACGTTATAAAGGGTTTACAAAGCATGTACGGGTTAAGAATGGATTCATTCAGTTAAGATTTATCGATACATATAATTTCTTGTCCTGTTCACTAGATCAATGTTCATCTTCGTTAAGTGAAGATTCAAAGCAAATAACTAGACGTTATTTTAATGATGATGCACAGTTTCGACTTACTGCGAGAAAAGGCGTGTTTCCATATGAATACGTCACAAGTTTGGATGTACTTAACGAAAATAAATTACCTGAAATATCCAAGTTTTATAGCAGTCTTTATAATCAAACAATATCGAACGAGGAGTATGAGTTTGCTCAATCGGTGTGGGAAACGTTTTCCTGTCAAACATTAGGAGAATACGCCGATTTGTATTTAAAAGCAGACACACTTCTTTTGGCAGATGTCTTTGAAAATTTTAGATCGAATGGCATGGAGACGTATGGCATTGATGCAGCTCATTTTTACACTGCTCCATCTATGTCTTGGTGTGCAATGAAAAAGATAACCAATGTTCAACTTGAATTGCATCAAGATATTGATATGTTACACTTTTTTGAACGATCTATTCGAGGAGGTAATGTTCAGTGTATAACACGACATGCGATTGCTAATAATACGTATATGAAAACTTATGATGAGAAAAAACAAGAGTCCTACATAATGTACTTTGATGTTCATAATTTATATGGATATGCTATGATGGAATATCTTCCAACAGATGGCTTTAAATGGGTTGCAAATGTTGAAGGATTTAATGTTTTAAATATTGATGATACTTCAGAAATCGGATATATCTTGGAAGTAGATTTGAGTTATCCTCAAGAGTTACATGACAAACATTCAGATTACCCTCTATGTCCAGAAAAGTTGACAAAGCTAATGGCTACCCTAGATAATAAAGAACGTTATGTTTTGCATTATAGAATGTTAAAGCAATGTATTCAACTAGGAATGAAATTAGAACGTATTCACAGAATAATCGAATTCAATCAGAGTCAAAGGATAAAACCATATATTGATGTGAACACAGAGAAACGAAAACAGGCAAAAATTATTTTGAATTTTTTTTTTATAAATTGATGAATAATGCAATTTTTGGTCGTTCACTGATGAATGTGAGGAAGTTAAGGGACATCAAATGGGTTACCAAATGGCATGGAGCCTATGGTGCTAAGTCTTTAATAGCTAAGGCTAATTTTAAACATAGAATTATATTCGATGAACAATGTATGGTCATTGAGATGAGCAGACTAAAGATTTTTCACAATCAACCAGTATATGTTGGTGCATCTATATTAGATTTGTCTAAATGTAAAATGAATGACTTTCATTACAATGTTATTTTAGCAAATCCTGAATCAAAAGTGAGGTTGTTATACACATACACAGATAGTTTTATGTATATATTCTATTATGATATATATGAGTTCATAAAACTGCATTCAAATTTGTTTGATACTGGAAACTATGAAACAAACAATCCTTTTGGCATTGTCAGACAAAATAAAGGTGAAATTGGTTTAATGAAAGATGAACATGCTGGAAGGATTGTTGAAGAATTTGTGGGGCTAAGACCCAAAATGTATGCAATAAAATTGTGTGATGAAATGAATAGCTTGTGTAAGACTAAAGGCATTAAGAAGAGCGTGAGTAAAACTTTGAATATTGATGAGTATCGAAAGTGTCTTTATAACAGAGATCAAGCCAGCAAAGTTCAAGTTTGTATAATTTCAAAATCTCATTCTGTATTTACTATTCGGCAAAATAAGTTGGCAATTTCATCAAACGATGATAAAAGACACATAACTGAAAACGGAATTGTTACTTTACCGTTTGGTCATTTTTCTCTGAAAAATGATTAGAAACAAATTTGAGATTAAAGCACTTCATCTCTCTTACTTACTTTATTTCTTTCACACACACAAACACACTTTTATTCTGTTAATAATACTAATTTTTGTGTGTTCCTTTGCTTATGAAAAAGAGAATAAATAATAACCCAAATTTTGTGTGTTTTATTTACAACTCCTCCCCCCACCATTCCCATTTTTTCCTGAAATATATATATATATAATTACATTATATTACTTATCATTTAGTAATGGTGCGTTGTAAGAGGAGCAACTCTGTCACTCAATATAAACGATCAGGAAGTGGATCATTCATTAGTCGTGTACTTAATAAAACTATTGATAATTTACCTGTGGAATTACACATTCCGGGATATGAATATTGTGGACCAGGAACAAAATTAGAAAAGCGATTGAGCCGTGGTGATCGAGGAATAAATATATTAGATAAAGCGTGCAAAGAGCACGACATTGCTTACGCAAATCACAAAGATTCAAACAAAAGAAGAGAGGCTGATGAAATTTTAGCTTCAAAAGCTTGGTCTCGTGTAAAATCTCGTGACGCATCATTAGGAGAGAGAGAGCGGCTGCACTAACAGTCAGTGGCATAATGAAAGCTAAGTCTAAGCTTGGTGGAGGTAAACGAAAATCTATATATATAAAAATCAATGTAACGTGATAGTTAGTCTGTGGGTGGGTATGTATGTCTCCTATGCGTTCATATACCATTCGTCCGATTGCGATGAAACTTGGGTGAGATGTTGAGTACACTCCAAGGAAGGTTTCTGACTTAGTAAATCCATTTTACAATAGGTAGCGCACGCGTAGATTCAACAAATGAGCGACGACACGCAATGCGTTTCAACAAAGTCCCGTATGCATTCATATACCATTCGTCCGATAGCTATGAAACTTGCGTAAAATGTTGTGTACACTGCAGGGAAATGTTCTGGCTTAGTACATCCACTTTACAATAGGCAGCGCACGAGTAGATTCAACAAATGAGCTACGACGCGCGAAGCACTTCAACAAAGTCACGTTTGCGTTCATATACCATTCGTCCGATAGCGATGAAACTAGGCTGAGATTTTGTGTGCACTCCAGGGAAGGTTTCCAGCTTAGTAAATCCCTTTAAAAATAGGTAGAGCACGAGTAGAATCAACAAATGAGCGACGACGCGCGAAGCGTTTCAACAAAGTCCCATATAATTTCATATACCATTCATCCGATAGCGATGAAACTTGGGTGAGATGTTGTGTACACTCCAGGGAAGGTTTCTGGCTTAGTACATACATTTTACAATAGGTATCGCACCAGTAGATTCAACAAATGAGCGATGACACGCGAAGCGTTTCAACAAAGTCCCGTATAAAGTCATATACCATTCGTCTGATAGTGATAAATGCTTGGTGAATTGTTGTGTACACTCCAGGAAAGGTTTCTGGCTAAGTAAATCCATTTTACAATACGAAGCGCACGTTTATATTCAACAAATGAGTGACTACGCGCGAAGCGCTTCGACAACGTCCCGTATACGTTCACATACCATTCATCCGATTGCGATGAAACTTGGGTGAGATGTTGTGTACACTCCAGGGAAGGTTTCTGGCTGAGTACATCCATATTACAATATGTATCACAAGAGTAGAATCAACAAATGAGCGACGACACGCAAAGCGTTTCAACCAAGTCCCGTATGCATTCATGTACCATTCGTCCGTAGCTATGAAACTTGGGTGAGATGTTGTATACACGTCATGGAAAATTTCTGGCTTAGTAAATCCACTATACAATATGCAGCGCACAAGTTGATTCAACAAATGAGGGACGACGCGCGAAGCGTTTCAACAAAGTCCCGTATAAGGTCATATACCATTCTGCCGTTAGCGGTGAAACTTGGGTGAAATATGGTGGACACTCCAAGGAAGATTTCTGGCTTAGTAAATACATTTCACAGTAGGTAGCACACGAGTAGATTCGACAAATGAACGACGACATGCGGAGCGTTTCAATACAGTCCCCTATGTCTTCATATCCCATTAGTCCGATAGCCATGAAACTTGGTTGAGATGTTGTGGACACTTACGTGACGGTTTCTAACTTAGTAAATACATTTTACAGTAGGTAGCGCACGAGTAGATTCAACAAATGAGTGACGGAGCGCGAATCGTTTAAACAAAATCAGGTATGCGTTCATATACTATTCATCCGATTGCGATGAAACATTGATCAGTTATTGTGTACCCGCCAGGGAAGGGGACTTAGTAAATCCATTTCACAATAAGTAGCGCAAGAGTAGATGCAACAAATGGGTGACGACGCGCGAAGCGTTTCAACAAAATCC
This sequence comes from Meconema thalassinum, assembly GCA_946902985.2. NCBI lineage: Eukaryota > Metazoa > Arthropoda > Insecta > Orthoptera > Tettigoniidae > Meconema > Meconema thalassinum. The sequence continues at coordinate 1,945,287,391 of OX336388.2, forward strand.
CCTATTGCGTTCATATAACATTCTTTGATTGCGATGAAACCTTGATGAGTTATTGTGTACACGCCAGGGAAGGGCTTCGACTTAGTAATACATTTCTCAATAGGTAGCGCACGAGTAGATTCAACAAATGAGTGACAGCGCACGAATCGTTTAAACAAAACCCCGTATACGTGCATATACAATTCATCCGATTGCGATGAATCATTGATGAGTTATTGTGTACACGCCAGGGAAGGGTTCCGACTTAGTAAATCCATTTCACAACAGATAGCGTACGAGTAGATTCAACAAATGAATGACAGCGATGAAACTTTTGAAAGTTGTTGTGCACGCTTCCACGAATGGTTCTAAATTAGAAAATCCATTTTACGATAGCTTAGAGGCAGTTAACATGTTGTGGATCCAAAAGCACTCCAAGAAACAGAATTTCAACGCCAACACTTTCTTTGATTGGCATTGCAACGCATGCCAGGTACAGCTTGTTAAATATTAAAAAAACAAGAAAAGATTTAAAAAAAAGAGAGCATCGAAAAAGCAAGGTGGTATTTTACCCCTATTTCCGATATTTGCAGCCTTGTCGGGCTTGGGGGGGTCTAGCAGGCGGAGCAGCCGGGGTAGCGTCTGCTATAAACAAAGCGAAAGCTGCATAAGAAGAATTAAAAGAAATGAAAAGACACAATCGAATGATAGAAGCAATGCGAGGAAAAGCAGGTCAAGGCATTTATTTAAATCCTCCTGCATACAAAAGATAATTAACCAAATACCAAATAAAGCATTAAGTAATTTCGATTTAGCTAAATACGCACATCAATTAAATATTCCAAATTTTAGAGGAGTCTTTATGCGAGATACGTTACCAAGACATCCTCGAAAAAATGAAAACTGTATTGTTAACCTTGAACCGATGGTTAAATCTGGTTCACATTGGGTGGCTTTCAGTAAACGAGGTAAATGTGTGCATTATTTTGATAGTATCGGTAATTTAAGACCGCCATTAGAAATTTTAACATATCTTAAAAATTGTTATCTACAATATAATTTTCATTCATATCAATCAATTACTTCTTCGATTTGTGAACATTTATGTTTAGTCTTCTTGTATTGTATAAATAAGGGAAACACAGACTGTCTTTAAACATTTCAAAGATGGCTTTCGAAAGACGGATAACTCTTGAAGGTAAAGGCTCAAAGATTGATGTTACATTGGAGAATCCGCTTCATCTTGTAGGAGCAGAGTTTTTTTGAAATAGGACTTGCAGGATTGTATACATCTAATTCTATTCGAAATGTTACCAACCGAAATAATAAATTTCGCATTCATTTTACTAAATTTTTGTTATCAATTGATTTAGTGGTACCACCAGGTATTTATGAATTTGAAGATCTAGCCTCAACATTTGATGATTTACTTAGTTATCACTCATTGTCGAAACTTATAACAAATCATATACAAAAAACAAATCTTTATTTGGAAGAGGATATAAATGGAAAAGGACGCAACCGTCTTGTTTCGTCTTCTCCGTTTAATATTGATTTCAGTGTACCCAACAGTGTAGCAGAGGCTTTAGGTATTGAAAAGAAAGTATACCCTAAAGAGAATAAAAAAGAAATTGAGATTGATCGAAATAGAATCGAAAGTGAAGTAAAAATTAACGAAAATAATAACGTTTTAGCCATAAAGATGAACGATGTGGATACAACAATTATAATAATACCTGATGCTAGCTATACGTTTCAACAATTAAGTGCAAAGATAAAAAAAAAATATTACTAGCACATTTATTATCAGTTTTATTAGGTGAAAAAGACAAATTTCCTTCATATATTTATATTAATTATGATAAAGTGTTCTCTAATTGTAAACTATATTCGAAAAACTTTGCTATAGATTTTGGTGTTGCAGATTCTATTGCAGATTTGTTAGGATTTTCTCATAAAAAGTTCGAGGCAAATGCAACTCATCATTCTGAATATATGATTAAAATTAACACTGTTAATAGTATTCGAGTATGTTGCGACCTTGTGCTTGGTACGAGTTCTTATTTGAACCATAAACCAACACACTCTTTATATAATTTTAAAGCTCATGTTCCTGCTGGTTATCCGATTGTCGTACAACCAACAACAATTAATTTTTTGCCTATGAACAGCAAGGTTATTCAACATGTATCTGTGCAAATTGAAGACCATCTTCAACAGCTCATTGATTTGCAAGATGAAGATTTAACTGTAGAATTAATTATTCGTCCAGCACGTTATCTTGCTATATAAAATAATGAAATACTGTTATATTTTCATTCTAGTTGAGTAAGCTTACTAGAAAACATTCACAAATATGGTTATACTATATAATTCTCAAAGTTTGAAAAAAAAGAAGTCGACTTTGATTCGAAAAAGAAATATAAATCAATCAGCTAAAATTTCTAAAAAAAAAAACAACGCCATCACACCTTAAAATCTAAGAAACAGTTATCGAGTAACAACAAACATTTCTTACAGTCTTTAGGCCATCGCGTACTTTAATTTCAATATAAATATATATGCAATTGTTAATCTTATTTAGTTTCTATCTATATTTGAAGCTGTTAACATGTTTAACATGTTTAACATAACGGATAAAAGAGAGGTTGACAACAGAGTTATGCGACGAGAATAAAGAGTTTACCAACCTTATTCAGCTAATAAATTCGAAAATAATGATGAAATTCGAATACCAATTCAAAATGAAGAAAACATAGTTTTATTATCAGAAGGTGTTCTTCACTTAGAAGGACAAATTATTACTTCTAACGTAAATCCGGCTGCTTCTACTACAGTACATCCTGACCAAAATGTTGGGGCTAATCTTTTTAGCGAAAATCACGTTACGTTAAATGGTAAAGAAATTGATCGTACACGCCATCTAGGTATAACAAGTTCTATAAAAACCTTTGCATCATATTCAAAAAACGAATATACAGCTTTAAAAAATGCTGGTTATTTTCCCTCTTTAATAACACCAGCAAGTGAAGCAAATATTGTTGATAGTATCACAAAACTTTTCCATGTAATACTTCCTTTAAGCAACCTGTTAGGTTTAGCAGAGGATTATAGAAAGCCGATTTTAAACTGCAAGCATGAGCTAATACTTCTCAGATCGTCGAGTGACGCACGTGCGTTGCAATCTGCAACCGAAAATGATCTTTCTAAGGTCAAGTTATTTAAAGTTTATCTAAAAATTCCCGTTTTATTATTATCGGACGAAGAACAAATTAAAAGATTAAAACTAATGCAGAAAAATATTCCCATTCAGGTTGGTTTTCGATCATGGGATGTTCATGTCTTGCCATCTCTTCCTAGAACAACTAAATATAGTAGGACTGTAATGACAACTTCTGAAACTCAAAAACCACGTCAATTTTTATTAGGTTTTCAAACTAAAAGAAATGTACTAAATACGTGCTCTTCCTATTTTGACCATTGTAACATTAAATCTATAAGAGTTTTTTTAATTCAATTTTTTATCCCTATGAAATGCCAACTTCTGAAATTGCTATAAATGACTACAGCGAATTGTATGACATGTTTGTTAAATTTCGTAATGTATATTATCAGATCGATGAATTTCGTTCAGAGACTCTAGTTTCACGAGATGAATTTAAGTCTCATTGTCCGATTATTGTAATTAATTGCCTTGAGTAAGTGGAGGCAGTGAAGACATCTTCAGTTGATGTGCGAATTGAAATCGAGACAAGTGAGAATATACCTGAAGATACAACTCTTTATTGTGTTCTTATTCATGATCGTCAAATATCTTACAGACCATTAACTAATGAAGTAATTATCTAAACCAATATTTGCTAAGTTATAAGCAAGCAAGTAAAGAAGTATTCTCACTTTAGTTGCAATCATGGAATTGACAATAACAAACTCTCCTTCTACTGATGCTGACACGTGGAATAAGAAGCAGCCAATAGTTGCAGACATTCGCAAGCTACCAAACGGCAGTTTGGAACTTGCTTACTGTATGTTAAATAACAGCAATATACCTTCATTCAGTCCTGTGTTAACATGGGTCGCAGCGTATTGTGAAAAAACTCTTTCTTCTTTTTTTGACTCTATTAAAAATAAATATGAATATTTAGTTGTGTATAATTTGCCACAAGAATTGTCTTTGTTTGCACTAAAAACACTTTCCCCGGGGTCATTAATCGATCTTAATACGATTGATGGAATGTCAGATCTAATGTTGAAGCATAGCCAACGTTTACCAACAGATTGTCCAAAACATTTACCATCTCTTGCAATGGGAAGCAATAGTTGTGCTAAATTTAATGTCAATGCTGTTCAACATTGGTTAAATTCTTCTGACGGCATCATGAAAATCGTGTGTTCGATAATAAACGTTTCGAAACAATGGACTTCAAGGTTTTAATAAGTTTGATTGGAACTACTTTCCTATAAACATACTGACTATATATGAGCCACAACGAATTCGTCTGGAGTGGGAACATCTACCAGATCATCTAAAAAGAAAATTTCAACTGTTTCATCGTCGCTGCAAATGTGATAACTGTAATCGCTATCTATAAAAGGTAATTCATTAAATCTACTAGTGTTGTTGACATCTATGCATATTTTGTTTTTGTTTGCTTTTTAACACAGTGTATATTTTTTGTCTACAGAAAATAAACATCTGGACAACTAAAAGAACAAGATCATCTCAACACACACTCATCAGGACAACTAAAAGAATGAGATTACTTCAACACTCATACAAGAGAAATGAAATTGTATTAATTGTAATTCTAAATGAATAAAGAAGAAAAGGTCTTTGTATCACTTCATATTAAAGTTTCTTTAATGATCAAACACCTCCTCACTCCACATGTATATAAAATAATATTGTCAGGTGAGGGATTCGAACCCTCGCTTTCAATTTCTGAAAATAAGATCTTAAGTCTAACGTCTTAGACCGCTCGGCCAACCCAACACACGCAAATCTTGCATATTAGCCAGCGTGTTTTGTTGATTCATATCCGTTCACATTTAGCTTCGTGTGGTGAACATCTTTTTTTTTTGTGAAGTAAAGCACCATCATGATGTATTTTAATTGTGTAAAGTATTCCAAGAAACAGCTAATGCAAATGATATTGAGTCAAAAAGGAATGAATTTAAAATCTGAAAGAGATCGGCTAAAAACATTTAAGAACTGGTCTTCAGACAGTTTTACGAACACTGCATGGTTAGCAGCTGCATGATTTTACTATTATGGATATAAGGATATGGTCAGGTGTGCTTTCTGTAATCTGCAACTTAGTTATTGGGAAGAAGATGATGATCCGTTTGAAGACCATAAAAAATGGGCTTTTTCTTGCCCTTACGTAAACAATATTTCTCCTAGCATAGAATTAAAATCTGAATATGAAAGACTTAAAACTTTTCAAAATTGGCCTCTTCCCTGTCCAAACGAATGTTGTTTAGCATCAGCAGGATTTTATTATACCGGTCATGGTGATAAGGTGAAATGTATATTCTGTAAGATTGAAATTGAAAATTGGAGAGAAAATTATATTCCTTTAAATGATCATAAAAAATGGGCACCATATTGTCCATATTTAAGAGGGTTTTACGTTGTCAACGTTGATATAAATCCTGAAAATCCTACTATTATTCCAAATAATACAAGTTATGATACGTGTGGAAACAATATATGTTGATGTGATGTGATTTTTTGTGCAGTGTGCATTCTCAGACGTAAACGTTGACATGCTGAAGTTCGTTATGCAGTCAAACACTCTACCAGTAATTTCATTTACTAATGGTGAAAACCAGAGTAAAAGTGAAAAAAGAAAGCATAGTGTTTTACTACCGAAAACTATTCGATGTATCATTTGCGGTCCATCGAACTGTGGCAAAACAAACGTAATGATAAATTTATTATGTCACAAAAATGGAGTTCGTTTTGAAAACATTTATATTTATTCTAAATCACTTGCTCAAAGTAAGTATGTTGAATTTAAAAAGTTTTTGGACTCTATAAAATAAATAAAAAGTGATTTTTATCTGATAATGATGAAGTTATGCCTCCAGAAATGGCTAGAAAAAACTCTATATTTGTTTTTGATGATGTACCCAGCAATAAACAACAACACATGAAAGATTATTTCAGTAGAGGTCGTCATCACGATGTTGACGTATTTTATTTTTGTCAAACATATTCTTGTATACCTAAACATCTAATTAGAGATAACGCTATTTTTTTAAATCTTTTTAAACAAGACGGAACAAACTTGCGTCATGTATATAACGATCATGTAAATACAGATATGAGCTATGATCAGTTCTTCGATATTTGTTCTTATTGTTGGCAAAACTCAAAGTTTGGCTTTTTGGTTATCGATAAAGATAGCGATTTACAAAATGGTCGATATCGCAATGGATTTGATGTTTATTTTCATCTATAAATAATAGTTCAAAAGAGCTAAATGCTCATTCGCGTTATACACTTTGTGTGGTTAACAACCTAACTATGACATCGTTTAACAAAATCAATAACGTGTCAATCAGACCACCAACTTCACGCCATGATATTGCAACTAAATCGTATGTTGATGATAAGCTACTGCAATATGGAAATCAAGTAACAACAACAACAACAACAAGCGATGGGCATCTAAGTATTAACGGCAAACGGTTAAAAGATGTTGGAACGCCCATACATGTTGAAGATGCTTGCAACAAAGGTTATGTACTGTACCCATGTGAGTAATCTCGTTGGATAATATGCATCTGCCTCCAACTAGCATCAGCTCTCAGGCGTGTACGGTAACCCCAATTTTGCAGTGCATATTTTGGATTTGAGGCTAAAAGGTATCAACTCTACAATGATAAGGCACAACTTTATTCTAAAACTTTAATCCAGTAAAATAAATCATGGCTTCAAACACAAAACAATACCCAAAAAAAGCATAAAATAAAGCAAACAAAATTTTTACTTCCACAATCCACAAGTAAACAAATATGAAATCACAACAAAGTCATACCTAGCCATAATGCTTTACCCTTCTGTGAACTTCACAAGAATATACTAGTGCGCTGATGCACCTACGACTTCAAAACAAACTGTACATTAACATAATAGTCATACAATGTGACTTCTTTAATATTACAACAAGGATTATTCCTTAAACCTCTTTATGTTAAACAATTATGTGTGCCGTGCGTGTTTTAATATTTTTCTTCTCACCAATGAAATGCTTTGCATGCATTTACCTATTTGGACGTTGCACCAAAATCAACGTGCAACTCCATAATTATGTAAGCTACCCCCTACACATCCTCCAATTATATGGTTTCACCGCATGCTGTCTGTGATTCCTAGATAAAACGTTACGTTATAGCTTATGTCGGATTGTACGATAGACTACCTCGCGCTCATGGCGATTGGCATCTAGTCACCAACTACATGACTTGGTTCCAGTGACAGTACAAATATATCATGTAACTATTCGTCAGATAGCTAAATTAATGAACCATCAGGATTAACTATAATTATCCATGTGTTCACAAACCACATGGCTATAATACTCAACATAACAATCTTGCATTATATGTCATTTTAACAAGGTCTAGAATCTCTTCCCTTTATAACTTGCCTGAGCGGTCCGGGTGGTTGGCTCCGACCCTCGGCTAAGGAAATCGCTACACAATAGAAAGTGGAATGGGTCGTTTCACCAATTATCTCGACCTTTCTAAAAGTTTGAAAGCTTCCCTCTCTCTAAGCAGTGGAGATTTACAAGACAAAATACTGTGTCCTGAGCGACACACATGTTCCCAAAGGATCTTAATTGACTATTATGCCAACAGGTATTGAATGAGCTTTTTGTAATTATTCCTACGTCGAGGATAACGATTAATTAATGGCCTCACATGGGTCCATCCAACATGAAGGTTCGGGGTTCGTAATGCATGAGCCTGGCGGTTGACCGATGTCTCAAGTATAATATAGGCGCACAAAACCACTGTCGCCATGAGTTTTCGCTGCCCACGAGCGTACATAACTCATCTATAAGTTCTCGGGAAATCATAGAGCTGCGAGGTGTCCCTGTTTCCTCGACTCTTACAAAGATTCCAATCCGGAACACATTTCCATCCTTTCTTCAGAGTTAGGGTCCATTCACTACAACTCTGGAATAGATAATATCTCCAACAATGTCCACGACATAGGAGAATTCATACGTAGAATAGACTATCTGGCCCCTAATGCTCCATGCTACGACACTCCGACCTCTAACATTAAGAGAAATCTAACATTTACTCTATAAGCTTCTCAATTAAGCTGCAAATTCAATTCACTAAAAGCTCTTTCATTACTGGTATCATTACTGAATATATGCAATATTCTGATATAAAACTTCTTTCCATAATTACTGAAATGTAACCTCACTGTAACATCCTCCTGCTTAGATTGATAAGTCTTGCACTTAGCGTTAATAATTCTCGCTTACAACAATTTATTTGTTTCCTGATGTGTTCATTCATACTCTTAATAACCATTATTATTATTATCATCATTTCTCACTGACATAAATGACCAAAATCATAATTTACCATTATTATTATAAATCTCATTGACATAAATGACCAAAATCATCATTTATTATTATTCTCATATAAATTACCAAAATTTCCGACATAGCTAAACGTTTTAAACTCGAACAATCGCGTTCGTTACATTTACATAACTGATTGCCATTCTTAATTCATAGTGGGAATAATTACTCCACTTAATGATGCAAATCATCATTTCAACTCTATAAAAATCAACTCAATACTGATTAAACATGGAGGATCAGCCTCCTAACTGATTTTTACTGGCATCTATAAGGAATTCACAATATCTTTACGGAATCACAGACATGCATCGGTCCATACTTCTACATAATTATAACCATAATTTGTGGGGTACTTACATCTCTATAGGCATCTAAGGTGGCTCCGACCAATCATATTCTTCCATGTCGCCCGCCATAATGGGTTTAACGCGACATATTTCTCTTGTTTACACACATTTGATTACACCTAATTTCTATCACCAACACGACACGTTGCATACCTTTCAGGAAGTTATCACTCCCCAAACATGTGAAACACTTCATCAAACACTACTTTAAATGATATTTTTACATATACATTACACTGAACACTCGTCACTTTATACACACTTCAATGCTGAAATTCCCTAGCAGAGATCGAAATTGCAGGTGTCGACGGCATCTGACGTTACCAACTCCTGATTGAAAGTCTGGTTATCTGCTCTCGGAACTCTCCAACAGTTTTATGACGATCATTACTCCTACAGTAAGCGTCCTGCGTTACATCAATACGCTTGCTCCTAAACATGAGCGTTAACATCTGGTACTCTCATGGCAATACCAAACACTTAGTAAGGTTTCTTTAGCGCATTCTATCGTTGTTACACACATATACGATTAGTTAATACTATACACACTGCGCTTAATAAAGTTCAACACTTTCACAAATAATTATATACAATATTTCTACCGTTAGTCTATACGGTGCTTCGTAACTGAACACGTCATAGTTCGTGCTGCTAATTATGCCTGTATCACGACTATTATTCATACAAGCATGTTTACTGTTTCTTTTACACATACCAGTCCTTGTTCGGCGTCTCGATGAATAGATCCGTCATGCGTTTTGCCTTGACGAACTTGCTTCAACCTGGCTGTAGCTGACTGAAGTTTCACTCGAAGACTGCACGTAGCTTATTTGAAGACTTCTGTCTGCGGCTTACACGCTGTCTCGTACTGCTGCATATTTGCTGCATACTGATTGCAACTTATTTCCATTGTGCTACAATTGACAATTGAGTAAAACTGTAACTGGCTGTAACTGCGCTTGGCGGCATGTAGACTGAGCTTGACTGCGTCTCGACTGAGCTTCAAGTGAGTTAGAACAGAGTAACACTGAGAACAGAGGGCTCCTCCTGGGGTCTACTCCCTTATATCGGATTTCCACAGAAAGTAGAGCAACATCTTCCCGCGTAATCTTCGCTCCTCTCACAGCATGATTCAGGTCTTCAAACCATGATCATTGTGTTCCTCTCTCTTCACAGGTCCCAAAACTATCTGTGTGCAAAGGAATCGCTCGTTCAATTAATTAATATTAATTCCTTTCTCCATGGCGTGGGACGCTACCTAGTCGGGAACTCCCCGTCAACATCTTCACATCCATCCGCGAACAATGGTCGTTTTACAGTCCTTACGCACATCACTAAATATGCACCAATTTCGCAGGTAAAAGACTCTAAAATTATCTTCTTGCCAAGATATTCACCTGTGTGCAACTCTCATCTCGATTCGTTACTCCAATCACGAGTAATCAATGATTTTTCTGGGCATTTCTCCGCCCCTCCTCTAAATCTATTCTCCGTCGGGGAATAACTGTGTCATTATTCAGGCCTCTCCCCTGCTCCAGACGACATAATGGGGTGACAGAGATGGACGTGGCTCCACTGGGACCAACCCACAATTCTGGGCCGATTAGTAAATGTCAGCTCTGCCCTCCTCTGTGCTTCAAACCTCCAATAGCTTACACCAAATCGTCTTATAATGATATAATCTGCTCATTATTTCCTACATTATTTTAATAAATAATGCCATTTCATCAAAAATCACACCAGTGATTAAATATACATTTCTTTCGAGGGGTTTTTTTACCAAGAAACTCCCTGTACAGATCTCTGGTTCGCTCCCTGGTGGAACCTTTTTACTGAGATCACAGTCTCTGAGAACCATGTTCGATTCCAGTCAGCATAACCCCATCGGGTTCATGTTCCCCTTGCAAAACTTATAAAAGTCCAATGCAAGTGGCTTATATAAGTAACCAGCTGACTGTCGACCACCGTCTGTGTTTACGTCTGGGGTCCTTCACCTTGTCTGGCTACGAGTGGGTTAGTAGTGTTCCCCCTTCCACACTCGGCCTTGTTTCTGAGCTGTCTATTCTCCCTGCGAAGGGTCGCGTTTACAGCCTCAACCTCTCTAGCCATTCTGACCATTTCTTCATAGAATTCTTGCAAACACTGGCATTCTTTCTGCTCTCCGCTTACACTGGGTAAACTGTCTGCTTCTCGTCCCGTCTCGCCGTTCCAACATTCAGGTCTGCCTGCTTGGCTGCCTCCGCTCTCCACGTTGAGTTGGGTGTGCGTTACTAATTCTTCTTCTGGTTCATCGAATTCTTCTGGCGAGTAATAAATTTTTAAGTTGGCTATGTTCATAACGACCTCGTTTCCATTCTCTAAATGCCTTAACCTGTATGCATTGTTCTGGAGGTCTCTTATCACCTCGAACGGGCCGTGGTAAGAAAAATTAAACTTTTTTATACTTCCGTGCCTCTGGATCTGAACTGGCGGGTTTCTTAATTAAAACTTTCTGTCCCACGAGAAGCGGTTTATGATACCTCTTCGCACGATTCCTTCTCTGACGTCTCTCCGCCTGTGCTTTGAGATATTCAAAGGTTCGTTGGATCCTCAATTCTCTACCGGGCTGTGCGTCTACAGGTAATGGAATAACACCATTCCACGGTCTCTCAGGTCTCTGATCCAGATGTAGAGTAACGGGAACCTGACCTGTCGCCTCATGTACAGTATTATTTATACAGTATTCAATTACTTCTAGAAATTCAATCCAACGCCAATTCGCTTCAGAACAGTAGATCTTCATGTATTTCTGGATCTCTCTCATTACTCTTTCAACGGGACTTGCCTCAGGATGGCGAATGGTAGATAAAATCTGCCTACTTCCTAGAGTTTCCAGTTCTCGACGAAATTCTGCACTAGTAAAGCAACTTCCGTGGTCCGAGAGAATGTTATCCGGCTTCCCAAGAATCGGAATAACTCTCTCTTTCAGGCGCTTCAAGACCTGTTTTGAACTTGTCTTTTGAATGGGGCACAACACCACCATTTTCGAAAATACATCCATGGCTACAAAAATGTGTCTATTGCCTCTACGTGCTCTAGGCAATGGTCCAAAGTTGTCGATACTCAATAGCTGCCTTGGCTTCTCTGGTAATAACGGGATAGGTCGTTGCCTCATTAAAAAGGGATTCGGCTTTACCCTTTGGCAAAGATCACATGTTCTAATAGCATTTCTCACCGTTTCTCTCAATTTTGGCCAAGTAAATGCTTCCTTCAACAGAGCACAGATTTTATCAATCCCCGGATGACCAAATGCTCTGTGGGCTAGCCATACTAACCTCCTCTGCAAAGATGCAGGAATTACAATCCTTTGACGTGTGTGATCCACATCGTCCCACTTGTGTAATATCTGATTATACCATACATAATCTGTTGCCAATGCCTCCGCCTCTCTGTATATCGCAGTTCCCCTTGCTAAGCGCCCCTCAAAGTAATCGATTATCATCTTCAACCATGGGTCTTCGCGTTGTAGGTTGGTAATGTTCCTTAAGTCATCCAACGTCTTCTGATCTCGATTCTCAATCTGGACCGCTAGTACTTCTTCTTCTCTAGGGTAACGACTTAATATGTCCGGTATTACATTCTCTTTCCCTGGACAGTATTCTATTTCCACATTAAATTGCTGGATATACAGGGACCATCTTGTCAATCTCTGACTAGACAAATCTGTCTTTAACAAAAATGTTAAAGCTTTATGGTCTGTTCTCAGAACTATTCGGAAGCCGTACACGAGTTTGTGCCACGATTGCAACGCGTACAAAATTGCGAGCAATTCTATCTCTGTGATCGTGTAATTTTTCTCATGGGCTCTCAGTCTTCTGCTGATAAAGGCGATAAAAACTTTCTTCTCAGGCTGGTCAACATTTTCCTGGAATAGCATCGCTCCAATCCCAATAAGTGATGCATCCGTCTGTATGATGAACTTCTGGGTATAATCTGGGTATCCCAGTTTCACATATTTCAAAAGCATTTGTTTTGACCTCACGAATGCTTCCTGACATTGCTCCGTCCAATTCCATCTGCCGCCTTTCTTCAATAGGTCCTGCAGTGGTGCTACTGTCGCAGTATAGTTTGGGCAGTGGTTCGAAAAGAATCCAATTACTCCCAAATACTGTCGGACGTGCTTAACTTTCGTGGGTCGAGGGAAATTCCGAATTATCTCCAATTTATCTGGATTGGGCTTCACTCCATTTGCATCAATAACATGCCCTAGGAATTTAACTTCCCTCTGACAGAAGTGCGATTTCTTGATATTGACCTTAAAGTTAGCCTCTCGAAGGTCATCTAGCAACTTCTTCAGGTCTCTCATGTGCTCCTCCAGAGATTCTGATGTGAGTAGAATGTCGTCTACATATCTGATGGTACTCTCTTTAACCTCATCTGATAGATTGCGATCTAACGCTCTTATCAGGGCTGAACCAGCTGTTTTCAACCCAAAAGGTAGCCTTAAAAATGTGAATGTATGTTGATCAAACATAAATCCTGTCAACAGACTAGTTTTCTTCTCTAATTCAAGATGGTGGAAACTGGATGTGATATCCAAGTTTGAGAATATAGTTTTCCCTTTAAACTTCCTGAGGATCTCTTTAATAGGTGGCACTTGGTCAAATTCCGGAATAACTCTCAAATTTAAGCGTCTCAGGTCCAAGCAGACTCTGACAGATCCGTCTGTCTTTGGTACAATTACCAATGGACTTACATAAGGCGTAGGTGTTTTCTCAATAACACCGGCCTCCAACATCTCCTGAATTGCCTCTTTCACTTTAGCATAATGCTTTTCAGCTATAGGGTAGGGTTTCTGCCTAAATGGTGTCCAATCACTGACTTGAAAAGCATAAGTGAAGTTCTTTATCCGACCAGGTCTCGAATCAAAGACTTCCTTCTGTTCCAGCAATAACTGCTTTAAATTTTCCTTCTCTTTTAGCCCAATTTTCGCTTCTTCTAGCTTCTCCGAAATGTAGTCTTCCAATTTGGGTTCCAGATCTTTTTCCAAGTCTGTGGCTAGTGTTTTGAGCTCCGCTTCTAACTGCTCAATAGCTAACACTTCTTCATCAGCCACATCTCTGTATGTATGCCATACTTGTTCACTGGATCCTGGTTCAATTTCATTGAGTGCGACCTCTAAGCCTTCAGCTTCTTCATTCACATGGAACATAACCCTGTCCTGTGCTAGGTCAATTATCACTCTGTATTCCCTTATAAACTCTGCCCCAATAAGTAGGTTATAAGGTAGTTTGTTTACTAACAGAAAACTCTGTGAGAAAATAGAGCCTCCTATCTGTAAATCTAGGAATACCTGGTATTTACATATCATTGTTCTGTCTGGAATTACCCCTTTAATTTTGACACTGGAGATCGGTATCTTCAAAATGTTCTCTCTCCGGGCTATTTCATTATATAGAGCTTGTGTCATCAGGCTCACTGTTGATCCTGTGTCTAGCAGACTTCTGACTTTTAATCCTGCCACTCTCACAATTATAATAGGCAATTCTCTCTTGACCATGACCTGTGGTCCTCCTGTATCCTCAATCAATTCTTCTGGTTTGGCTATCCAATTGACGATGTTAATAGACTTCCATCCATCAGTCTCGAGCTCTTCTAATTTTGGCGTTTTTTTTTCTTCAGCGCCCGCCCCTTTGGAGTTCCTTCTCTCCTGTTCGCTGCGCTGTAGTTCCAAACTCTTAGCTCCATCTCCATATCTGTCTGGCGATGTCCTGTTCTGCATGACTTCTTGCCAGCGGACTTGTGATTTCTGGGGCTCATCTCCCCTTTCTTCGAGGTATCGCAAAGAAGCATGATATCGCTCTTCTGCCTCGTCATCGAAGTTATTTCTTCTCTCTTGGGGTCTCCAATTTCTATTATTGCCTTCCTGGCCATTATTACCTCCATTGTTATGGTACGGTTTGCCCCTGTTATTGTGTTTATTCCACGAACTTCGACCTCTTCCTGCTTTATTAGCATTTCCTTTGTACCTTGACTGCCATTTTCTGGGTTCCTGTTCCCATTGCCGTCCATAGGAATCTAAAGTTTCTGTGCTCGTGGCCTTGTTGTTCCTTGGAGCTTGCTGTTGGTCAGTCTGTGTGTTGGTCACGTGGACTTGTTCCACGGTTCGACTCTGACGCATAGTATTTGCTGTGGTGAGGTCCAGTTGCCTTAGAACTGTCTCCATTTCCATAGCCGTTTTCGCATTAGCCGAGATTAGTAGCCTTTGGATCTCGTATGGAAGCTGTTTGGCGATAGCAATGCATAGCTCCAGTTCACTAGGTTTTTGATCCAGCTCTTTAAAACGACACATCTGCGATATGAAGAATTCTGCGTACTTCGTCGGGTTGTTCGTGCTGTACTTTTTGGCATACAAATCCAGCCGTAAATTCTGCTGAGTCGCGGCGTCCCAATATCTCTTCAAGAATGCCTCGCGGAATTCCTCAACAGTATCAAAAGTGTAACGGAAGCTGCGAAACCATAATGCGCACTCCCCCTCTGTTAACTTCTCTATAGCACTTAGCCTACGCTCCTGCGGTATTCGTGCATCATTGAGATATTCAGTCACTTCCTTTAACCAATATTTTGGTGTCATACTACAGTGACTACCTGAAAATTTCCTAGGTTTTTCTTCGCTTGCCCTAATGACGTTTATCACCTGGGTGTGCATCGCATTTTCATGTGGCGTCGATGCCGCAATTGGTACACCTGGCGTCATGTAAGGACTTTCTCCTGCGCCTGCAGCATTCCTGCTTATAGGTTGGGTTTCTAGGTCTGCCCACCTTGTTTTTCTTATATCCTCTATGCTGCCTTCACTTGACTTAGGATACTTCAGAAGTGTCTCCTCCTGTGCTATTATCCTAGTCCCCATTTGGTTATGGCGCATTTCTGCTCTTTCTAGGCGAGTGATGACTTCTTTTTCTATCCTCGTAAGCCTATCTCGGTTTTCCTCGGCTACTTGAAAGATTTTCACCTTGTCTTCTTTCAGACTTTGTTTGATATGGGATATTTCATCCTCTACGTCCTCTTTAATTTGAGCAAGGGTCTTGTCGCTTGCCTCTGTTTTCTGGCCTTCTCTTATTTCGAGTTCTTCTCTCAGACCTTTAATTTCATCTTGAATGTGTCCATTGACTTTAGACAATTCATTCCGGACCTTGGTGATCTCGCCTCTATTTTCCTCTTGTCTTTTATTGACTATGACAATATCACTCTGAACTTGGTCCAGTTCTTTATGAACTTTACCCATCTGACCTTTTACGTTGCCTACCAGCTCCTTACTTTCCTGCGCGATAGCCTTAACTTCGCCTATTTCCTGGCATTGACCTAATATATTCTGGTCCTGTTTCTTGAGGTCACCGTTAATTGCTCTAGCGTAGCTTTTCAATTTCTGGTCCCATTTGGAGTCGTTCTCCTCTAATCTCTGGTCTACTGTTTTCGTAAACTCTGCGAACTGTTTCGCTTGGCGTTCGAGATTCGCCTCATTTTGGATCTGAATATCCTTAATATCGTTAGACAACGCCTCTAATTTACTGTTGGTTTGCTCCTGAGCATGCCTACACGCTTGCAAATTACCCTCAAGTTTGGCTTCTATGGCCTCGAAACGTTTATCAGTATTTACCTGCATTTCCGATACAATGCTTACAACAGTATCTGTTACTTCGGTCTTAATGACTTCTTGCATTTGACCTAACTTATTGTTTAATTCATCTTTATATTCAACTTTATTTGCATCAACCGACTGTTTATTTCAGTTTTATTTGCATCTAAACGGTTGTTTATTTCAACCTGAGTTGCATTAATTGCCTCCTGATTGGCATCTAACCTGTTATTTAACTCTCTCTGGTTCTCATCTAACCGAGTGTTTATACTATCCTGGAACGCTTTGGTTTCCAGTTTACTCTGCTCATGAGCAGCATCAAAATGTTGTTTCAGTCCTGCAATAACTTGCAAGATCTCCTCCGTACCTGACATTTTACAATAACACACTTAAATATGCAGGCAGGCTTCCTGGAAAAATATGTGGATACGTTTCGAAGAGAAACATCAAACACTGCACACATATTGTGAAGTCGTACAAAACCTGATAATATTATGGTAGATTGTGGATTGGGTATGTAACGCTAGTACCCTTAGGCCATTCTCTTCTCAATAGAGAGATTCTGCGTTACCTCAAAAGCCTACTGAATTCAAAAATCACTCAAACACAGTTTGAGGCAAAACAATTACTATGGTTTTCCCCATGAAATACCATAAAAAATCTATGGGTTTTCCCTAAATCCCATAAGTTCCACGTATTCTGGGCGCCATGATAAATTAATATGTGTCGTGGTACTAGTAGGACATCGGCCGTATTTTAATTTACTATAAAAACTGTTCAGGGAGTGGTTTTTTACTGCCGAAAGCCCCACGTTGGGCGCCATGATAAATTAATAGAGCTTTTACTACCATAGACTCCACAGATGGGCGTCATGATAAATGATAGTGATACACAATCTATCAAAATTTATATATACGTATCGGAACTTAGCTATGGATTAGGAGCGGTCACACCCTACTTCGTTAATTCTTACTTTAATAGAGTTGTGTGCATTAAATCTGACCGACTTTAGTCGTACCTTTAGCTCAAATCACAGTATAGGACATCAAATCCCATGTACCCATGTGAGTAATCTCGTTGGATAATATGCATCTGCCTCCAACTAGCATCAGCTCTCAGGCGTGTACGGTAACCCCAATTTTGCAGTGCATATTTTGGATTTGAGGCTAAAAGGTATCAACTCTACAATGATAAGGCACAACTCTATTCTAAAACTTTAATCCAGTAAAATAAATCATGGCTTCAAACACAAAACAATACCCAAAAAAAAGCATAAAATAAAGCAAACAAAATTTTTACTTCCACAATCCACAAGTAAACAAATATGAAATCACAACAAAGTCATACCTAGCCATAATGCTTTACCCTTCTGTGAACTTCACAAGAATATACTAGTGCGCTGATGCACCTACGACTTCAAAACAAACTGTACATTAACATAATAGTCATACAATGTGACTTCTTTAATATTACAACAAGGATTATTCCTTAAACCTCTTTATGTTAAACAATTATGTGTGCCGTGCGTGTTTTAATATTTTTCTTCTCACCAATGAAATGCTTTGCATGCATTTACCTATTTGGACGTTTCACCAAAATCAACGTGCAACTCCATAATTATGTAAGCTACCCCCTACACATCCTCCAATTATATGGTTTCACCGCATGCTGTCTGTGATTCCTAGATAAAACGTTACGTTATAGCTTATGTCGGATTGTACGATAGACTACCTCGCGCTCATGGCGATTGGCATCTAGTCACCAACTACATGACTTGGTTCCAGTGACAGTACAAATATATCATGTAACTATTCGTCAGATAGCTAAATTAATGAACCATCAGGATTAACTATAATTATCCATGTGTTCACAAACCACATGGCTATAATACTCAACATAACAATCTTGCATTATATGTCATTTTAACAAGGTCTAGAATCTCTTCCCTTTATAACTTGCCTGAGCGGTCCGGGTGGTTGGCTCCGACCCTCGGCTAAGGAAATCGCTACACAATAGAAAGTGGAATGGGTCGTTTCACCAATTATCTCGACCTTTCTAAAAGTTTGAAAGCTTCCCTCTCTCTAAGCAGTGGAGATTTACAAGACAAAATACTGTGTCCTGAGCGACACACATGTTCCCAAAGGATCTTAATTGACTATTATGCCAACAGGTATTGAATGAGCTTTTTGTAATTATTCCTACGTCGAGGATAACGATTAATTAATGGCCTCACATGGGTCCATCCAACATGAAGGTTCGGGGTTCGTAATGCATGAGCCTGGCGGTTGACCGATGTCTCAAGTATAATATAGGCGCACAAAACCACTGTCGCCATGAGTTTTCGCTGCCCACGAGCGTACATAACTCATCTATAAGTTCTCGGGAAATCATAGAGCTGCGAGGTGTCCCTGTTTCCTCGACTCTTACAAAGATTCCAATCCGGAACACATTTCCATCCTTTCTTCAGAGTTAGGGTCCATTCACTACAACTCTGGAATAGATAATATCTCCAACAATGTCCACGACATAGGAGAATTCATACGTAGAATAGACTATCTGGCCCCTAATGCTCCATGCTACGACACTCCGACCTCTAACATTAAGAGAAATCTAACATTTACTCTATAAGCTTCTCAATTAAGCTGCAAATTCAATTCACTAAAAGCTCTTTCATTACTGGTATCATTACTGAATATATGCAATATTCTGATATAAAACTTCTTTCCATAATTACTGAAATGTAACCTCACTGTAACATCCTCCTGCTTAGATTGATAAGTCTTGCACTTAGCGTTAATAATTCTCGCTTACAACAATTTATTTGTTTCCTGATGTGTTCATTCATACTCTTAATAACCATTATTATTATTATCATCATTTCTCACTGACATAAATGACCAAAATCATAATTTACCATTATTATTATAAATCTCATTGACATAAATGACCAAAATCATCATTTATTATTATTCTCATATAAATTACCAAAATTTCCGACATAGCTAAACGTTTTAAACTCGAACAATCGCGTTCGTTACATTTACATAACTGATTGCCATTCTTAATTCATAGTGGGAATAATTACTCCACTTAATGATGCAAATCATCATTTCAACTCTATAAAAATCAACTCAATACTGATTAAACATGGAGGATCAGCCTCCTAACTGATTTTTACTGGCATCTATAAGGAATTCACAATATCTTTACGGAATCACAGACATGCATCGGTCCATACTTCTACATAATTATAACCATAATTTGTGGGGTACTTACATCTCTATAGGCATCTAAGGTGGCTCCGACCAATCATATTCTTCCATGTCGCCCGCCATAATGGGTTTAACGCGACATATTTCTCTTGTTTACACACATTTGATTACACCTAATTTCTATCACCAACACGACACGTTGCATACCTTTCAGGAAGTTATCACTCCCCAAACATGTGAAACACTTCATCAAACACTACTTTAAATGATATTTTTACATATACATTACACTGAACACTCGTCACTTTATACACACTTCAATGCTGAAATTCCCTAGCAGAGATCGAAATTGCAGGTGTCGACGGCATCTGACGTTACCAACTCCTGATTGAAAGTCTGGTTATCTGCTCTCGGAACTCTCCAACAGTTTTATGACGATCATTACTCCTACAGTAAGCGTCCTGCGTTACATCAATACGCTTGCTCCTAAACATGAGCGTTAACATCTGGTACTCTCATGGCAATACCAAACACTTAGTAAGGTTTCTTTAGCGCATTCTATCGTTGTTACACACATATACGATTAGTTAATACTATACACACTGCGCTTAATAAAGTTCAACACTTTCACAAATAATTATATACAATATTTCTACCGTTAGTCTATACGGTGCTTCGTAACTGAACACGTCATAGTTCGTGCTGCTAATTATGCCTGTATCACGACTATTATTCATACAAGCATGTTTACTGTTTCTTTTACACATACCAGTCCTTGTTCGGCGTCTCGATGAATAGATCCGTCATGCGTTTTGCCTTGACGAACTTGCTTCAACCTGGCTGTAGCTGACTGAAGTTTCACTCGAAGACTGCACGTAGCTTATTTGAAGACTTCTGTCTGCGGCTTACACGCTGTCTCGTACTGCTGCATATTTGCTGCATACTGATTGCAACTTATTTCCATTGTGCTACAATTGACAATTGAGTAAAACTGTAACTGGCTGTAACTGCGCTTGGCGGCATGTAGACTGAGCTTGACTGCGTCTCGACTGAGCTTCAAGTGAGTTAGAACAGAGTAACACTGAGAACAGAGGGCTCCTCCTGGGGTCTACTCCCTTATATCGGATTTCCACAGAAAGTAGAGCAACATCTTCCCGCGTAATCTTCGCTCCTCTCACAGCATGATTCAGGTCTTCAAACCATGATCATTGTGTTCCTCTCTCTTCACAGGTCCCAAAACTATCTGTGTGCAAAGGAATCGCTCGTTCAATTAATTAATATTAATTCCTTTCTCCATGGCGTGGGACGCTACCTAGTCGGGAACTCCCCGTCAACATCTTCACATCCATCCGCGAACAATGGTCGTTTTACAGTCCTTACGCACATCACTAAATATGCACCAATTTCGCAGGTAAAAGACTCTAAAATTATCTTCTTGCCAAGATATTCACCTGTGTGCAACTCTCATCTCGATTCGTTACTCCAATCACGAGTAATCAATGATTTTTCTGGGCATTTCTCCGCCCCTCCTCTAAATCTATTCTCCGTCGGGGAATAACTGTGTCATTATTCAGGCCTCTCCCCTGCTCCAGACGACATAATGGGGTGACAGAGATGGACGTGGCTCCACTGGGACCAACCCACAATTCTGGGCCGATTAGTAAATGTCAGCTCTGCCCTCCTCTGTGCTTCAAACCTCCAATAGCTTACACCAAATCGTCTTATAATGATATAATCTGCTCATTATTTCCTACATTATTTTAATAAATAATGCCATTTCATCAAAAATCACACCAGTGATTAAATATACATTTCTTTCGAGGGTTTTTTTTACCAAGAAACTCCCTGTACAGATCTCTGGTTCGCTCCCTGGTGGAACCTTTTTACTGAGATCACAGTCTCTGAGAACCATGTTCGATTCCAGTCAGCATAACCCCATCGGGTTCAGTACTGAAGTTATTGAATGAGCTAAATAAAATTGAGTCTAAAGAAGACATACAACGAAACATTAACGACCTTAAATGTTTAATTTTTTCAATTTGTAAAATAGAGAAACAACAACTTGACTTTGAAAACAAACGTCTCGCAGGCTTAGCTTTACCATGATCTGCAAATGATGCAGTAAACCTTATTGCAATGCAGCAACATGCATCGAATATAAAACAAGAAGTTCCGTGAATAACTATACAGCCTACTTTTCATGCCAATGATTATTCTACAGTATATGAACCTATCCAGAATAATGACGAAATTAAGTTGGTAATATCGAAATATCCGATTAGTTCAAAATATACCTGGTATAATGTTGCCTAATAGAGCACTACAGTTGGCAGCCCTGGTGACTGAATATGACGATTGAAGAGGCTCAACAATATCTTTATCCTGGCAATGCACAGATGTTTCATCATTTCATAACGGATGTTATATAGGTATTTGGATTTTTAAAAGAATATAGAGAGCAATTATTAAGAGTTGGCAGCCCTGGTGGCTCTTAAGAATCTCTTAAGCTACAGAATACAACATTTGGTTGAATTCCAATGGACGTTACATGCAGTTAGACACTGGATCTATCAGCACGCGTAAAAGCTTGTTGCCAACAATACCATGCGTGTGCTGGTCAGAAATAATCTGAAATATTATGATACCTTGTTGTGCCAATTTTGGATGAAATCCATTTGTAAGTATAGAAGTTACACGTATTTTAAAATTGGACATATCAGCAGGCATAGAATCATGTTGGCAGCACTGCCTTGTATTAATTACTCCAAATTAATCTAGAATGTCAGGTGCTATACGTGTGCAAAGTATAGAGCTGTTGGCTTGCATACTTTCTGATATATTGATATTAGGGTAAAAATATAGGCAGCATTTATTAACAGTTGGCAGCCCTGATTGCTCTTAACAATACTTATAGTCATATCTGTTATGGTACACAAAGCACATACGAAATTTGGTTGAAATCCTACTGATAGTATAGAAGTTACATGTATTTAAAAATTGGTACTATCAGCAAGCTTATAGTCATGTTGGTAGAACTGACGTATATAAGTTACTCGAACTTAATGTAAAATGTCATAATATACTGTACGTGTGCATAGTTTAAAGCTGTTGGCTTGCATACTTTCTGATATATTGGTATTTGGATTTTTTTTAAATATGTAGAGAGCTATTATTAAGAGTTGCCAGCCCTGGTGGCCCTTAAGAATACGCTGAGTCATATCTGTTTATGTACAGATATTACATACAAAATTTGGTTGGTATCCAATTGACAGTGTAGAAGTTATATGCATTTAAACATTGGACCTATCAGAAGCCTTAAAAATATTTTGGCAACACTGTCATGGTTGGCCTCATGGGAATTAAACTGAAATAGTATTATCTACATGTGTGCCAATTTTGGAATAGCTGCCATGCATACCTTGCAAGATATCCAACATGGAGCTCGAATTTCTAGTGCGTTTTTTCAGCAGTTGGTCGCACTGACATCATTTTCAAATACGGACGTGAGATATTCCGGTGCACATCTTTACTCATTCTAAATTTGGTTTTGATTGCTGCAGCCGTTTAGGAGTTGATAGGGGGGGACACACACACAGCCAGACACACAGAAGGACAGACAGACAGACAGACACACATTTTCCCGGATCGATCTCATAAGTCTACGTTTTCCTCATTTTTGCAAAATGTGAAAAGTAGGCTAAAAATATCTGGAAAACCGAATAACCGAAGTGTTACAACGAGTAGAATTCATTCATGGTTTAGTGAGAGAATTTTCAGAAGATCACTTTCCGTTTGATGATGATAGTCTCGACTTGGGTAACAAAAGAATAAGAAATGTTAAAGATCCAATTCAAAATCAAGATGCGATATCGTATTCTTTTCTTAAAACTCATGTAACAAAAGAACTCAATGAAATTAAAAAATCTCTTTTGAATATAAACAATAAAATAGAAGAATAACAAACATATCTCAACCAATCGATTCGTTAGATGCAATAAACAAATATTATTTAGAAAACTTTGCTGCTTCTCGAAAAGATCTAGAAGACTTAATCACTAAATTTAATAAACAAAACTTCTTAAACGTAGACGATGGTGGGACTTTAAATATGATGAGTAGACGAATTACTCACGTAAACAATCCCATATACGATAACGATGTTGCAAATAAGACGTTTGTTGAACAATATGCCGCTTCACGAGATGAATTTGTAAAAATGAAACAGACTGTAAACAATCTACAACATCAAAAACAAACAAATGTTGAGTTTCCTGTTAACGACCAAGATGTGACAAATAAACGGTTTGTAGAACACTATGCTGCTTCACGAACTGAAGTTAATCAACTAAAATACATTTTAAGCAATTTACAAACTCGTATTGGGGGTGTTGCTAACAATCTAAATATTGTTAAAAAAAGAAGACGTTGAAAGTTATGCTGCTGCATCCAAAGATGAATATAACAAGTTAAAAACTGAACTAGAAAATATTGAGCAATTGGTTAACAAAAAACCACTCGAAAGTTTTACCGCATCCAAAGAAGAATATGGTATATTACAAGATGAAGTAAAGAAAAAGAACTTATCGAAATTTATTCTGAAATTCTCCAACACACCATCAATCCATTCACCGGTATACACGCTTCATAATCATAATATACAATACCAACTTCCCTATAAAGGTATATTAAAACCAATTTTTGTTTCACCAAGATCTCCAATTGTGTATGCAATTTTAAATATACGTCAAGAGATTGAACTGGATGGCAGTGACATTGTAGTTGAAGAACAAGATGAAATACAGTTTCGACTTAGAGACCCTGAGAAACATAAAACCAATGATCTTCCTCTTCAAGTTGATTTTGAATATACTATAAATAAGCAAAACAACTACAATTTTAGTTTAGTCATGGAGAAGAGCTTGAAGATTAAAGCTGAAAGTCGAGTAAAGGATAAACTTTCTCGCTTAAAAACAGATGTTAAGGACAAGTATCTTTCACTTCAAAATGATGTTAGACGTCAAGAATTAGATATAGAGACTAAGTTTAAACCAGTAACAAATTCATTAAATCAGCTTGTAGCTATTGCTAATACAACGTCAACTAAAATATATATATATATATATATATATATATATGATGATTCTGAATCAATTGCTACTTCAGACGAAGAAGATGGAGATAGCATCAAAATAATTACACTACTTAACCGCTACTTTGATCCGTTCATTAAACAAAACGTGGATAGAACATTTGGTATAACGATAAGAAATGATAAACAATACTTGGGACGTGAACGAGTTTTCTTTGATAAAAAGTGGATAAAAGTTGGTGGTGAAAATTTTCCTATAACAGAAGGTCTACTTGAATTGATTCAAAGGAAAGTACCAGATCACTCTCTAATCGATAGGAGTGATTTAAGTTCTTATTTGAAATTATTAAATGTTTCAAACGTGCACAAAAGAAATTATGCAAGCAATGCAGCTCCGAGAGGAACACAACCTCATAAGTATAAAAATATAATCGAACCCCTTCTTACTGAAGACATAGAATTATAAAAACAACAGATGAGAATGAAGAAGCAAATACTACGATGCATACTGGATATGGCCAAAAGAAACACATCACACCACAAGCCATTTGGAAATTCGAAGGAGGAAACAATATTGAATTTGTCCATTGGAATTAACCAAACAAATTAATATCAAGACTTAAAAAATTAATTGCATCGAAAGTTGCAGGTCACACAGGACTTGACAGCGAAATCTTTGCAATTGAAGAAGAACTAAGAAATGCAGGATATATTGAATAAAAATTCAAACATTTGTAAAACAATGCACAGTATGTTATAAATCTTTGTTTAGAAATTAACTATGAACGAAATCAGACGAGAAATTGCAAAAGAACTTCATGCACCTCTTAGAAAAAAGTTTAAAAGACGACTTGTTATTAGCAAAGGAATCGATGACCTCCATGAAGCTGATCTTGTGGAAATGTCAAAACTTGCAAAATGGAATAATGGATTTAAATATTTATTAACCATTATTGACGTTTACTCAAAATATGCATGGGCAATTCCTCTTAAAACCAAAAAAGGAAGTGAGATTGTAAAAAGTTTAAAATTTGTTTATTCTCAAAGTAAAAGATTGCCCAATTATTTACACACTGATCGTGGAACGGAATTTTATAACAGTGAATTCAAAACATGGTCTCAGAAACAAAATCTAAAGCATTATTCCACTGGGAGCTCCATAAAAGCGAGTGTAGTAGAGAGATTTAATCGAACTCTTAAGGAATCGATGTGGAAAGAGTTCACAACACGTGGTTCATACCGATGGGTAAATATTTTGCCTGAGTTATTAGTAAAGTATAATCACAAAAGACATCGCAGCATTGGCATGAAACCTATTGATGTAAAAAGAAACAATCAACCCCGCTTGCCAACACAATACAATGAAACTTTAAGAAAACCAAAATATAAAATTGGCGACATTGTAAGAATATCAAAAATCAAGAAACATTTCACCAAAGTATACGAAGCTAATTGGACTACGGAATTATTTACAATTTATAAAGTTCAAAATACTAATCCACGAACATATCTTTTAAAAGATAATAAACATTTGCCGATATTTGGGGCATTTTACGAAGCAGAGTTACAACGAACCAAACATCCTAATATTTACTTAGTTGACAAAGTACTACGTAGAAAAGGAACCCAAGCCTTCGTATCTTGGCTAGGATTCGATTCAACTCACAACTCTTGGATTTCGAACAAAAACATATTCTAATTAAAACAATGTAAGTTTTTTTAATTCATCGCAAAAAATATTATTATTATTATTATTATTATTATTATTATTATTATTATTATTATTATTATTATTAATGTGTCTCTATATATTTTCAGCTCACTAAAACCAACACACTCAAGAAAGAAAAGAATGATTGTACTTACCTTCCACACAAGATCACCAGCATATTCAACTCTGCAGACAGCATCTTCAATTCTCAGCATCTTGGCGGAAAAAAAAGAACTACTTACCACTTTAAGAACGAAGATCATACCATTTTGTTTTCACTATTTCGTATTATATAATTAATGTAAACCACAATGATTAAAATAAATATATTTTTAAAAAAATATACATTTCAATATGAAACACCACCGTTCACTGTCCATTTAGTCAAGTATTTGCACTTCTTCTTCTTCTTCTTCTTCTTCTCCTTCTCCTTCTCCTTCCTCTTCCATATGCTCTCCATCTTCTTCTCTTTCTTCTCTTTGCACCAGATCTTCAAGCCTCACTTGGTCTTGGTATACTCCATTGGGAGGGGGAGTCGCCCTAAATGCTTCCACTCTGGATAGGATAACATCCAGAATGGTTAACGTTAGCCCGTTAAGCACAAATTCTGTGCGGTAGCGTTCGTCTCTTAGGATGCCAAGAATCTCTACGTCGAAGAGATCCCTCTCTAGCGCAGTGAACGATCTGACAATAATTTCCTCCTCCATTTTGGAGGAGGAAACCATAAAATTACACCCCAACATCCTGGCTTTCTCTGCTAGCGTCTTAACCTCTCTCAGATGTTGCATCTTCGCAATAAAAGAATAGCAGAGAGACATGTTGAATAGTAACTACTGCATCATAATAATCTTGCTCTTATATACTATGATGTTAAAGAAACAAAAAGCTCATTAAACATATCTCATGAATGAAACTTTATGAACTGATATCCAAACTTGTTCTCTCATTAAAATAATATCCGAGTTCAATAATGATGGTTAAGAATTTAAAACAAACAAGCCAATATTCATTTCATGCAGTCAATGATATATATTTGTCTTATAAAACAGTCTATGCAGAAAGAGACCATAGAGCATGCAAGCCCGCAAAAAATGTTAACTAACAGCTGCACGTCCTATAAGGAGTAGCAAGCCGGACCCCCCACGTTCAGCATGCTAGCGCTTGCCAATGAACGATAACAGCCGCGCGCGGGGCAAAGGTTATCCGATTAAAGCGGTCAAGGGTCAATCTCTTCTTGCTGCTAAGACATGCAGAGCAATTAGCAAACGCGTGTGGATAACCAACTGGCTCTCCACGGGGGCGTCGCGCCCAGGCAGTATAATTCAAATGTTAGTACACCTAAAGCTTTTCTGCTAACAAAGACCCCATTTGAACATTTTTTTCATTTTTGTCCTATACACCTGAGAGTTGGTTTACTGGTAGAGGAGATAGAGAGCTTTCATTTATGTCAAACAAACTTTTTTTATAGATTTCCTAATTTTGGAAATAAAGCCTATTTTCAATATTCAATTTATTTTGTCCTAGAGAGTTGAAATTTGGTGTGGGGGTAGAGCAGGTCAAGGACATTCATTTATGTCAAACAAACTTTTTGTCGCGAACACTGCAGACATATCACGTGATCGCTCGCATGATGATGCAATATGTCCTCGCGATTACGCAATATCCAAAACATAGAAAAGTATTCTACTTGCATGGTTAAAAGAAATGAATTTATTATATAAAACAAGTATTGCAAAATTAATAATAATAATAATAAGTTTAAAATTTAAATTGGAGCGTTGCGATTTGAATATTACCGCTAGAAAATTACGTGAAAATGGAGTCGGATGAATTACTGATTTTACACTTATTCCCAAGCTATGAAGTTACTGAAATACTGAATATGAAAAAAGAGACGAGAAATTACGTAGTTCTGAGTCATTCGCGCTTACCACTGGAAATTGCCGAAGCATTTCCCTCGTACTGGATGTTGAAGAGAGCTTCCCTCAGCCTCCTGGACGTCGTCATCTTCTTCGTTAGTTGATGAGATACTTGTAGATCTGATAATTTATGGTCCGAACATCGGAACCAACCACACGTATAACCACACTGGTTAAGTTTTACAAAGATAGTCCTTGCCTCCACGGCGCGCAAACCATATATGCACTCGTCGCCTCCCCTCTCTGGACCCGGCTTCAAGTCGCCCGCTCTCCTCTGATTGGCTGAGCCACCACGCGCTACTTCCCTCCTCAGTGGCATTACACTCGGCGCGAGGATGATGTCGTTTACCGGTCCAAGCCATTTCGCCTTTTCTTGAAGCAGCAACCTAGCTTGCGTCATGCTTCTCGACAAGAATAAGCCTGTAGCCGAATTCCCAGTGACTCATCTCCCTCATAATACCCTAACTGACAAAACTCCGTAAAATTCCGTAATCATATAATTTTCTATGATACTGTTGTTCGTAATAATTTGCTTGATAGTGTTTTCTATATCATTGAAAACCTATCTGTATGCTTATAATTTTATTAAAAAAATGCTCCAACAAATAATACCTTAATAATAATAATAAGTTAATAATAATAATAATAAGTTAACATGAAAACTTCTCTTGGCTGAACCCTTTGCAGCGTAAATAAATATAGAATGGCTTCCTACTGACTTATGTCAGTGGCGTAAAATCCCCTCGAAAAACACGTTACATATTCGCCTCGGATCATAGGATGATTTACCGTGACGACGGTCCATTATCCGATTATCCCAGACACGTTAATAAAGCCCCATCCAAAATACATATTACATAAATGAAATTACCCTAAATTACACAAATATACACTCATAACTTTCTTTACGCACTTTGCGTCAAAGTTTGTCGTCATTTTTGGATTGCTCTTTGCAACCAGTCTAATGTTTTTCATATAGAATAATGTTCCACGGATATTTCCGCCTCTCAAATTTCTCTATGTTCGAAAAATAGACATAAATAATGTGTGAGCACTATGTATATAAGATGTGATATCACACGCATCAAGGTGTTCTGATATATGCATCACCACAGAACTTCCTAATTTCACTGGAGGTCCCTTCCTTATGGTGAAATTTAATCTCACTGATCTCACTGAGCACACGATCACACTATTGTGGCAGCGCATCGTGACCATAATACTTAGTCTCTCTTTATATAAGACGAAATAAATATTGACTTCCGAAAAATAAAACAGTACGTGCGCATTACATATAACACCAAATATTTCTGTGCCGTAATCGCCCTGTCTTCTTAAGTCCCCGTAGACCAAATTCTACTTAATACTAGTTCTCAACTCAGACCAGTTCTCCTCACACAAATAATATCTTTGTACAAATTACCTTAAATTACACACTTACAAATCTTACCTGGCGAGGCCGTAAAGAGAAATCACGTGTGCTGTTATGTATGAGTTTCATGAAGGACTGTCTCGCCTTCTGATGGCCCATCTTTTGTCTCGTGGACGCCTTAAGCAAAAATACCCTGTTCAAGCGCTCACTCATCTCTTGGAGACAAATGGGAATTCACCAGCGCTACCAAATTCTGGCCTTGGTGTATCGAGACATTTTAGTGCTCAAGAGCATCCGACAATCCCGTCATATTTCTCTGTACCTTAAAAACTCTCATTTACTTACATACTACCCCCCTGTGTGACTTCTGATACGCCTGCCTGGAAGACCAGAACTTCCACGCATCAAATTCCACACTTACTCATTTGATAGGCTGGCTGGCCAGCTAAACACACTTACTTTATGACACATCCTTAATGTCCTCACGTTGCTCCACTAGCATATTTATCAGTGTCTGTAACGATGCCCTGTTGCTACTGTCCACACATGCTAACGCTACTTTCATCTGGTGTCACACCACTACTCGACACTCTATGACCTAAAAATGTCACTTTTGACTGACAGAATGACGACTTAGACAGCTTCAAAGTGAACCCTGCCTGATCTAACTTCCGATAAACTATATTTAAATGACGTAGATGGTCCTCAAAACTGCGTGAACTAATTACCATATCATCAATGTAAATGGTTACAAACTCTCCTGTGCATCCCCTAATGCGATGTTTAAAGCCCTAATTAAAGCTGCTGAACTACTCTTTAACCCATAAGGTGTTCTACAAAATTGATAAAGGTTATATTTATGACTAAAAGCTGTAAATGGTCTATCTTCGTACATAAGTGGCACTTGCCAAAAACTGGAACTCAAATCTACACAAGTGAAATACTTCTTCCCCTCAAATGTTTGCATTAATTCCTCTATTGACATAGATTTCAGCTGATCTGAACTAATTCTACTGTTAACTAAACGAGCGTCTAAACAAATACGAACTGTGCCGTCGGCCTTGGGTACCGTGATCAAAGAATTAACATATGGACTGTTAGAGTGCTCAATAATCCCATCTTCAAGCATCTGGTTAATTTGTGCCTCAACTGCACTCTGATAAGCGAAAGGTACAGGATATCTATGTCCTGTGAATACTGACCTATCAATAACGTTCAATGAATGTGTATAGCAATTGGCCATACAAATGCGATCCTCAAAAACTCTCATATTAAACAATCACACATTATAGAGCCGAACACATTGTTCCACCTCAATATTTCCCTGAAATGCAGCATCACGTAACGAGTCCTCTAGACTACCGTTCGTAATCACACTGCCCACAAAACATGGAGAACCCCGCTCTACGGCTGGCGATATCTCATTTAAAGTACAAATTACACCTACAACACTACTTCTCTGAATATGGTCATTGAACGCTACTTCTACTACAGAATCTCCCTATTTAAATTTCAAACTCCCTATCATAACATAAGTTACCAGATACTCTACTTAGCCACTCTGAACCCAAGATAACACTGAATACTAAATTTGGAATTACAAGACAAATCTGCTTCTCTACATGATTATTAATTTTAATGTCTACTAAAACTTGCTTAGAAATTACTTTAGACCTCTTCCCAACAGCTGTGATAACAAAAGTGCTTTTAATTGGCATCTCCTCAAAATTTACTCCAGTTCCTTTCATTTTATCATAAAATGCACTACTTATGCAACTCTTCATACAACCACTATCAATTAAAACGTCTGTGTACGCCTCGGACACGTTAAATTTAACTATGGGGCTCTTACTAACCACTTCCTGAATAATACCTTCATCATTTAGTTCACGTAATAATTCATTTCTTACATTTAGGTCATAGGGTTCCTGAATAAGTGTATGGACAGGGCTTGTTACAGACTGAGATTCTGACCTTACATCGCAGCCTGGTTCGTGTTTAAAGCATTACTACCGCTTGGTGTAGTACTACTCACTACTGCACTGGTCTGGTTGTTCTGGGTTGTGTTAACGGTATCTCTCTGTCCGTTATTACCATTGGGCTGATTCCCTCCTTGACCCCTGTTCTGGTTATAATTATTATTATTATTATACCTCCCTTGGTTACCCCTAAAATCATTATTTCGGCCTTGATTTCCCCTGAAATCATTATTTCTACCTTGGTAGTTTGTACCATACCCATTTCCTCTGTACCGGTTTTGCTGATTATTATTATTATTTTGGTTCCCCCTATTTTGAACTTTGGCCCCTTCGCCACTGTTCCCTTGAACTTCCTGGTTCCTATTTTCATTAGGCCTGTTATTATTGTTACCCTGGTTCCTACCAAAATTCTCCTCGTAACCACCTCTTCCCAGAGCATCGAATGTACTTAATAAATTCTCCACTTTGAGAAATAGATTTAACATTTTGGATACAGGCCGCTTCCTTGATTCTATATGGAAAATGTCTTAGCAATAGCCTGACTACATCACTTTCCTCCTTCAAACCATCCAGATATTTGCACGTTAATACCTGTCCTAAAAAGTACTCGGTCATAGTGTAGTTTCCTCTCGGGTTATATTTCCCACACACAATTCCCTCACGATGCTGAGACTGAATCACCTCATTCCAAAATTTCTCACAAAATTTAACTTTAAAATCTGAAATATTCTCGAAATTGTCTCTGTAGAGAGCAAACCAGTTTCTTGTCTCCCCTACAAATGCTTGCTCTATAATTTCAACTACCTGGCACCACTCAATACTACCATCTTCCAACCTCTCCCCGAATTTATTTTCTATAGTATTCATGAACTCCATTGGACAACCCTGCCGATTACTAAATTTGCCTAGTTCTATTTCCCTGTGTGTGCTATTCACATAAACTGGCCTGACTATTTTCCTGCCTAATTCTAGCTTTTAACTTCTGTTCTAGTTCAGCAATTTTCTCCTCAGCTTCTCTTTCAATATTACAGTTAACCTAATGCTCCCTTCCGATGCTTCAACTTTACCACTTAATTTAGCTTGTTTCTCACTAATCTCCTAAATGCTTTCCTTATTCCTCTCCCTTAAAGTATTAACTTCAGTGATTATTTCTGCATGTACTTTATCAATTCTTCCCCCCAGCTGTTCTCTAACCTCTTTAGTTGCTACCTGAATTTTGTCAATTTCTCCCCCCAATTGCTTTTTGACCTGCTGTGTTTCCAGTTGTACTAGTTCTTTTAAATTTTCAGCCTGTGTACTGATTCTAATTTCTAACTCCTCCTGTACTTTTCCTAATTTTCTGTCTACATCTGCAATACTCTCTTTAGCCTTCTCTTCCATCACCCCTCTGATCTCACCTCTAATCAGCTCAAATTTATCACTGATTTCCCTACTGTTTTGTTCTAATTTAGCATTTAAAGTTTCAGTACTCTCTCTATTTTCCCTACTGTTTTGTTCAAGTTTAGCGTTTAAACTATCGCTCAATTCCCTATTACTCTCTTTATTTTCCCTACTATTTTGTTCAAGTTTCGCGTTGTTTTGTTCCAGTTTAGCATTTAAAGCGTCTGTACTTATTTTATTTTGTTGCATAAACTGAAGAAGCAAACTCTCTAACCCTGCTTGACTGTTTTGATTACCCCCCTCAGTATCGAGATTTACCTCCGACATCCCTGTACTGCTTTCATTTCCAAGACTAGCCATACTGCTCGTATCTTCACTATCCAACTGGTGACCACTACGCAACTTCATCTCTTCCACAGCACTACCCATGCTGATACACACCGATAATGAAAAAAAAATACAGGCACAGAAATATATACCCTTCTCCTTCCACAAATGTTATTAGGTTTTCGGCCCCAAGTTGGTAGCGACAAATGTAACGTCTTGTTTGCTCCACGTTGAGCGTACAAATGAAACGCTTCCTTTGCCCTCACTATGGCGTGACAAATGTAATGTTTTCTTACTAGCTCTGTCTTGCACTTTGAAATATTTACTCTGACTTAGATATGTTGTTTTAATGGGCGCCAAGACCTCAACGCTATGTTGAAATCTAAATTTATATTTAACAACACCTAGCTCTGGTAGAACACCTTCAAGAATCTTTATACTCAGATCGTGGTATGATTTGATCATTAACCCAACTAACAATTGTATCAGGAGAAGGAATTTGGTCTATATCTAATGCTACCTACTGAAAGCAAAGATTGCATGGTTAAAAGAAATGAATTTATTATATAAAACAAGTATTGCAAAATTAATAATAATAATAATAATAATAATAATAAGTTTAAAATTTAAAATTGGAGCGTTGCGATTTGAATATTACCGCTAGAAAATTGCGTGAAAAAGGGAGTCGGATGAATTACTAATTTTACACTTATTCCCAAGCTATGAAGTTACTGAAATACTGAATATGAAAAAAAGAGACGAGAGATTACGTAGTTCTGAGTCATTCGCGCTTACCACTGGAAATTGCCGAAGCGTTTCCCTCGTACTGGATGTTGAAGAGAGCTTCCCACAGCCTCCTGGACGTCGTCATCTTCTTCGTTAGTTGATGAGATACTTGTAGATCTGATAATTTATGGTCCGAACATCGGAACCAACCACACGTACAACCACACTGGTTAAGTTTTACAAAGATAGTCCTTGCCTCCACGGCGCGCAAACCATATATGCACTCGTCGCCTCCCCTCTCTGGACCCGGCTTCTCTGATTGGCTGAGCCACCACGCGCTACTCCCCTCCTCAGTGTCATTACACTCGGCGCGAGGATGATGTCGTTTACCGGTCCAGGCCATTTCGCCTTTTCTTGAAGCAGCAACCCAGCTTGCGTCATGCTTCTCGACAAGAATAAGCCTGTAGCCGAATTCCCAGTGACTCATCTCCCTCATAATACCCTAACTGACAAAACTCCGTAAAATTCCGTAATCATATAATTTTCTATGATACTGTTGTTCGTAATAATTTGCTTGATAGTGTTTTTTTATATCATATAAAACCTATCTGTATGCTTATAATTTTATTTAAAAAATGCTCCAACAAATAATACCTTAATAATAATAATAATAAGTTAATAATAATAATAAGTTAACATGAAAACTTCTCTTGGCTGAACACTTTGCCGCGTAAATAAATATAGAATGGCTTCCTACTGACTTATGTCAGTGGCGTAAAATCTCCTCGAAAAACACGTTACAGACTATTGAGTTATTTTGCTTAAGTTGGATACACACGTTACCTAAATACACTCTACGCTTTTAAAGGTCCATAAATTAAACAACAATACTGTCAGGGATAAATAATTGTGTGAAGCTTTAATAATCAAAAACAGGGTTTTGAAAACTAACGAATCTTATAATTCCCCCTGAGTCTAAATAAAATTTCTAAACATTAAAAATAAACTATTTTCTGGACCAAATGTTAACACTTAGATATTGTTAAGCTATTTTAGAGATATTTTGATACATTTTCACATGAATAGTCGACAACTAATTGGTGATGTGATAACAGAAGCACACATCAGATTAGTAGCAATATGAGTCGATGTAATTGTTTAATTACTATCGCATTTGCAGGCTTTCCTATATTTTTCTACTTTCTTAACACTTTGACACTATGACCGTTTGTTACGAACAGTAACAAATCGAGTACGCAGGCAGTGCCAATTGCACAACCATAGGAGTGCTGAATTATTGTATGCATTTGTGTTGTATTAGAATAGCTTTTTTTATTTATTCAGCAACATTGTGCACATGGCTTGATTATCTTAGTAATAAACGCATCTCGTTTATTAATTAATGATATTTAGGACTAGCTAAACACTTAACTCTAAAGATAAATGTTAGAGATGGCACCGTCATAGCATAGAACAAATTTTCCCCTTGCTGCTAAATGTAAATGTTCTAGTATTTGTAAACAAGTAAATGTCTTGCTTTGCTGTAGATTCTTTTGATGTTTGATCCTCCCGTAGTCATTTCGTTGTAATTGCTTAGGGCCGATCTTACGTGCCATTCTCTTAGCTTGTTCATTTTAGTCGAATTTTGTATTAGGACCATGAGAGTAATTTAGATCTTGTTTAGGACTTTTTTATATTTTCTTTCAGGGCAGAATAGTATTGGACTAGCCGTTTGCAACTCTCATGCTAGGCTAGGGATCTATTCTGAATAAAATTTATTTGTGATTTTAACATAAGACTGACCTCTCTTTTCTTGTTTAGTTTTGTTATCGATGCATTCCTCTGAGCTGGTTAAAGATCGAACCTCACTAATTCCCGACACCCCCGAGTGCAGACTTTGTGCTACACCAGCCTATGAATGTATCGTCCCCTATACTTGTGTGTTAACTAGAAGAGGGTCTCGGAAGGGTCATTTGAAACCGGTGGCTCCCCGAAACCTTCGGCCAGCGGGCACAGTATTATCGCTGATCACGTTTTGGCACTTAAGACGTTTACTGTATGTTAGTGATACTCTACCTATCCCAAAATATATGTTATATTTCATAGTTTTTAAGGACATATTTTATAGTTTTTAGGTCATATTTAGCTAGTTTTTAGGGCATATTGGCTTGCATATTTTGTACTTTCTTAGGTCTTAAACTTCCGAACCCTAGTGATAAGACATATTTATCTTACTGCATATCAACAGATAGCAGTCATTATGAAGTGCATGTATTACGTAGCATCAAAACAAACATAGATTTACCTAGAAAACCCAGATACAATCGGTAGTTATCAACTTCCTACGGATACGGTGGTCAAAACTGCTTGCGTCACAGCTCATGGCCTTGAGATAGGAACAAATCTCAGAGTTTTAATCGTAAACAAGTTTTGGCCAACCGGGAGTGTTTGAACAAACATCACTGCTGACTTGGTGAGCCACTGTTTCGATAACAGTGAGAATTCACCCTTATAACTAGGGCCCGGATGTTGATGACACGTCATCTTTTTACTGAGCTGTCTAAAACAATGCTGAAGTACATAGAAACTCCGGATGGGCCCCCCGTCTTCAAATATGTCATTTTTATTTTGCATCTTTTTGCATTTTTTGCTATTTTTCCATTTTAAGAGCATTTTGTTAAGTTTGGTAGATTTTTTGGTCTTATTTTAGAGAAATCGGCCTTTTAAGGCCTTTTTTTTTTTTTTCAATTTAGTCATGTCACAGCTTTATATGAGGGAGTTACGTCTCTCAGAGTTAAGAAGAAGAAGGAGCTAGTAGCTGATACAAGACACAGTAATTTAACATATTAAAATATTGAATCCATTTCCTTAATCAACTGGGTGGAAACTAGTCTTAGCAACAATCGTTGCGAAATTGCTGCAGGTATTGTCTCAAAACTGAAAAAAGTGCTGGACCAAAACACCGGGTATAAAACATTATGCAAAATCACAGACATTCTCTCTGGTGAGAACTACTGCATGGATAGGATTGAGAAGGATTTAGCAGCAAACAACCTTCCTCACTTCAAGTACGCTCCGATCACATCATTTGTTGTTGAACGCAGCATTTCGAGATATAAAAACTTGTTGGCTGATAACCACAGATCATTTACACTTGACAACATTAGAATGACATTCATAGTGCAGTGCAACTCAGATTGAAGTGAACATAACCCTTTGTTAAGTGCTCGAAATCTAATTTGATTGACTTTTCAATTTGAGCTCAAGATATCATTTTCGAAATATTAGTAAGTTTGTTGTTACAGAAGTTGTCCAGACCAAATCCTTAGCCTGAAATTAATAATGGAATATTACAAAAACAGAAATAAGCAACTCTTTATCTCTTTTATAGATTTCAAGAAAGCCTATGATAGTATTCATAGACTGACACTGCTAAAAATCCTCAGATCATACGGTCTCCATCCTAAATTGATAAAAATCATTCAATTAACATTAACAAACACAAATTCGAAAGTTAAATTTAGGGGAGAAATATCAACAGCTTTCACAGTAAAAACTGGTCTCAGACAAGGTGATGGATTATCCCCTCTGCTTTTCAATGTGGCTCTTGATTATATCATGAAGGTTTGGCAAAAGGAAAACCCTCCTAAGATCAAAATTGGAACAAAACCATCAATAAAAATAAACTGCTTAGGATTTGCAGATGACTTGGCTCTTTTAGCACTAGACAAGGAAGAGGTTTGTACTCAGATCACTAGTCTCCAAGAAATTGCTCAAGGGATAGGATTACAGATATCCTTTGAAAAAACTGAGATCATGCCTATGAAACCCTTAGATATAAATGAAGTCTATATAAATGATCATAAAATTAACCTAGTTCCTCAATTTAAGTATCTTGGAGAAATTATAACACATAACTTAAACGAAAAAGTAACTTGGATAAATAGAACAAATAAAATGAAAAAGGCACAATCTCTAACCTGGTCAACATATAATAAAAAATGCCTATCAATAGCTACTAAGATCCAACATTATAAAACTGTAACTCTCCCTGAAGCCACTTATGCTTGTGAAACACTGTTCCAAATTAAAAATGAACAAAGAACTGATCAGCTCCTCAAAACGGAAAGAAGAATCATTAGAACGTGCATAAATAAAAAGTATCAGGTTGAGGGAGTCTGGAGGATTCTCCCAAATGAAACTGTCTATCGTGAGAATGATCCAATCACCAGCACAATGAAGAAGAAAAGAATTTCATATTTTTTTCACATCTTACGGCTTCCAGAAAACAGAATTGTACGCCAACTGGTGATGAGAAATCTAGGAAAGAAAACTGGAGGGAAATGGATCCAAGAAATCCAACAAGATCTCAAAGCAGTTGGACTCAAGATAACAGATGCCGAGGAGAAAAATAAAATTAACACCATTCTTAAAACTCACAAATTTTCTGCAGAAATGACACACAGAAAGCCTATGGAGATTTCAGATGAGTTGAGAAAATCCCGATCTGAAAGAATGAAAAAGTACTGGAAAGAGCGCAAGAACCAAGCAGTACTACCTTCAAAGAAGAAGTGATTGTGGAACGACTCAAGTGGTCCAATGTGACCAATCAAGATTAATAATAATAATAATAATAATAATAAGACCATTTTATAGTGCATCTTTCGAATATTTCAAATATTGGTGAGTTTATTATTATAAGATCATTTTCTCAATTTTATAGTGCATTTTTCGAATTTTTAGGTCATTTGTTACAGTCATTTTTGAAAATTTTAAGTGCATTTTTTTTTTACTTTTTACGGTATCAACATCCGGGCCCTACTTATAACGAACCACAAAATGTTTACCATATACAGGGTGTATCCGCGAAGATTTTACAAACTTTCAGGGATGATGGAGGAAGGCAAATGGATATATTTGTGGTAAGGACCCATCGTCCGGAAACGATCGAGTCAACAGTTACTAACAACCGCAGATGTTTAACGTTCATCCTCAATTCTAGTTCTTAACAGACGCCGGGGTGGCGGATTTCGTCCCGCAGGCTTTCTTTAACGTCCCGGAAGCCAACGCCATGGGGTTGGCACGTGTAAACACCCGTAAACGCCACTGACCGCAGTCTGATTGGACCCCGCTAACTTGGGATTAGTAGACCACTAATCCACTACACCACAGCGGCCGGCAGTCAAAAGTTAAAGCAAAAATCGGTCTGATACCTCCGATAGTGGAATACATGTACTGCGGCTTCGGTGGCGTAGTTCGTAGCACGCTGAACTGCTGTGCCCAAGATAGCGGGTTCAAATCCGGCCGAAGTCGTCGGATTTTTTAAGAGCGTTAAAAATCCTTCTGTATGGCTTCCTTCGGAGAGGAAATAAAACCGGCGGTCCCTTGTCATAGATTTATGGCATGTAAAAGATCCTTCCACAGACTAAACTTGTGTAGAGCTCAATTTCTAGGTTAGATTTCGTTGGAACGCTCTATCAAAGTTCCAACGGTCACCACTAGGTATCATTGACATATGGTAGCGAAAGTTGGAACTGCTTGTAATTGAACGGATCTTGTAGCTCACCCTCTGGGTGTCTGCTGGAAGCAACTACAGACTCTGTCGAGCCGAACAAGTCCCCCGGCACTAAAAGCCTTACGATAAATAAAATACTGTACTGTAATGTGCTACGATTGAATGGTAGACAGTACACTCCCGACGAGCAGAATAGGCTAAGAGGATAACTCAACCACTCTACTGCGTATTGACTGGATCGGTGTACGATGTCTGTACTGTAGGCTTCAGTCTGTGTTGACGAGTTGACGTGGTACGTTGCTATGCCTGCATTGACGCAGGGGGGTGCCATTTTGAACAGTTGTAAATGTAGCGGCTTGTAAACCGTGTGCAGGTAAACGGTATTAAATGAGTACCGGTACATTTTGCTTATAGCCTAACTTGTGACTTGATCGTTTCCGTACTATGGTTCCTTATCTCACATTGATCCACTGTGGGTGAGTGGTCAACGTGTCGGTCTACTAACCCCAAGCTTGCTGGTTCGCTCCTGGCCGTGGTAAGTGATTTTTGAAATGCGGCAAAATTTACGACACCATGTCATACGTTGTTGGCATGTCAAAGAACCCATTTGAATTCAGTATTCCGTGTTCATAAAGGCAAAATTAATCTCAAGAGTTTCCGCCAACACAAAGTTCCCCATTTCTCTACTAGAAA
Organism: Meconema thalassinum; assembly: GCA_946902985.2. Lineage (NCBI taxonomy): Eukaryota > Metazoa > Arthropoda > Insecta > Orthoptera > Tettigoniidae > Meconema > Meconema thalassinum. Next base: position 1,945,327,873 of record OX336388.2, read on the forward strand.
GCGCTATAGTGTTCAAGGAGCTTAGATATCTAATCTCCTTGATTTTCATAGTGCTTCAAGGAACAACGAAATTTGACATGCAAGCTACCCTTTGGGTGTCAAATAACAAAGCTTGCACCCGGCACCCGAGGCCATACGATATTATTATTCATTCAATCAATTTCGCTAATCGGCCAACTAGGGACCACGATAAGCCTCATTTTACAGTCTGGCATTTGTTCATTTTTCGCTTGATCCACATTGTCTTCATGAGCTCATTGTATTTAGCACGACGTTCTTTTGTCCATTTCGCACCAATTGTCCGATTTTCGTCCCGGAAAGTCCCAAACGTCTTGATGCCTGCTCTATAAAGATTTCGGTCTTGTGCATCTTCTGCTCGTATCCCCATTTCTTTCAGATCTTTCTGGACGTTAACATACCATGGCATTGTCGTTTTTGGTTTTGAGTCGAATATACTGAAGATACGTTTCGTCCATCGGGAGTCGATCATCCGTCGTATATGACCGTAGAAGCAAACTCTACGGTTTCGCATTGTGTCTGTGATCTTCTCTATCTTCGAGTACATTTCTTACCTGGATTTTCTGATGTAGATGCCATTTTTGTAGTCCGGGCCAAGTATGATGTGTAGGATCTTTCGTTCTTTTCTCTCTAAATCGCGAGCAAACATTTCTCTGATAGGATAAGGCATTCAGATGCACATAGCGGTACTGGTTTGATGACAGTGTTGTAGTGACGAATTTTTGTGTTCATAGAAAAGCACTTTTTGTTATATATGTTGCGGGTGGTTTGGAAAGCGACTTCCATTTTCTTGATTCTTGCTTCTATGGCTTCCTTGTGAAGGCCATTTTGCTGGATCCATTCCCCGAGATATTTAAATTTATTAATACGGCTTATCGTTCCATATTTGGTGTTTAGTAGTGCTATGTCATCCTTGATGTTCGACATTATTTCTGTCTTTTGAAAGGAAATTTGTAATCCTGTTTGTTCTGCTACTTCCTTCAATATATTGACCTGTTCTGTTGCACTTTCGAAATCGTCTGTCATCAGGGCTATATCATCAGCTAATGCTAAGCAATCTATTTCCACTCCGTTTTTCTTTGTCCCGATCCTTAAAGGTTTGTAAAGGCGTCCATCTTTTAACTTCTGTCGCCAATTTTGTATTACCTTTTCAAGCACGCAGTTGAACAACAGAGGTGACGACAGGCTATCTCCCTATCGAACGCCTGTCTTCATTTCAAAGGGTTCAGAGAAACATCCTTGGAATTTGACTTTGGATGTGGTATTAATTAGGGTTGCCCTTAATATCGCCAGCAGTTTCTCATCGACTCCCATTTCTGCAAGTATGTTAATCAACACATCACGGTCGATGCAGTCGTAGGCTTTCCTACAGTCTGCAAATGTCGATACATATGTTCGACCTCTCAACACATAGTACCTAATTTTGGTTTCTAGGTTAATCATTTGTTCTGCAATCGATCGGCCTTTCCTAAAACAAACCTTGGTATTCCCCGAATTTGTGTTCAACTTGCTGTTCTAGTATTATTATTATTATTATTATTATTATTATTATTATTAATATTATTATTATTATTATTATTATTATTATTATTATTATTATTATTATTATTATTATTATTATTACGGTATTATTATTGATCCATTTGCCTTTCTCCAACATTCCTGAATGTTTGTAACATCATCCCGGATACACCTGTATATCCCTCAATCAATGAGATGTCTGACAAAACTTGCGGTAGACCACACCGATACAGAAAGTATATGGGAGATTGGTTAATTCGGCGCTGAGTAATTCAAATAATTGGAGAATTCCAACAAACATATCCCCCTTGAAGTTCCTGTTTAAATCAATGTTAAAAATTATATTAATTTCAAATTTAATTAGCTAGCGTTCAGATAATTTGAAGCTGCCTGATTTCTAAAACATAACAGTTTTCCAAAATACAGTATAAATATTCATATCCGAAAGCACTTCTTGTAGACCACAGTCAAATGATTCTAAGAATGTATCTTCTACTTTGTAATCGAAGTTATAAATCAATCTGAAGACTTTTCTATGTAATTAAACTTTAAAAAAATGAAAGAAATATATTTTACAAACTTTTTGATCGATAATTGTGAACGCGAAATATTTTTATAAGTGAAAAACCAGTTAGATTACCTTTTTTATTTTTTACTTTTGCACTGATGGCCAAAATATTAGCCTACTTTCAATTTTTGCAAAAAATGAAAGTAGATTTATGAGATCAACACGGGGCGAAAAAAGTGTGTCTGTCTGTGTGTGTGTATGTGTGTGTGTGTGTGTGTGTGTGTGTGTGTGTGGACTCTGAATGTGTGTCCCCCCCCCCCTATCAATTCGAACACGGTGAACGCGAATTGAACGAAATTTGGTACAAAGGTAGCACTAGCAAAGGACACCTCAGTGTCATGTTTTATATCGCCGCCATCTTGACGGAAACGTAATGGCGGCCACACAAATGTTCAAAGCTTAAATCAAATTACGACTAACCTAATCATCCGATCTCTACCAAGTTTTACAACAACATACCTATATGGGGGGAGCATCCATTGACCAAACTAATAGGTCATCAGCCTAATAGTTTGCGGATGGCGGCCATCTTTGTGTGAAAATGAATTCCCCCTATTAATTCGAACACGGTGAAACTGAATGGAACGAAATTTGGTACAGAGGTAGTACTAGCAAAGGGCACCTCAGTTTCATGTTTTATATCGCCGCCATCTTGACGGAAACGTAATGGCAGCCACACAAATGTTCAAAGCTTAAATCAAATTACGACTAACCTAATCATCCGATCTCTACCAAATTTTGCAACAACATACCTTTATGGAGGAAGCATCCTTTGACCAAATTAATAGGTCATTAGCCTAATAGTTTGCGGATGGTGGCCATCTTTGTGTCAAAATCGATTCCCCCTATTAATTCGAACACGGCGAAACCGAATGGAACGAAATTTGGTACAGAGGTAGCACTAGCAAAGGGCACCTCAGTGTCATGTTTTATATCGCCGCCATCTTGACGGAAACGTAATGGCGGTCACACAAATGTTCAAAGCTTAAATCAAATTACGACTAACCTAATCATCCGATCTCTACCAAGTTTTACATAACATACCTATATGGGGGGAGCATCCTTTGACCAAACTAATAGGTCATCAGCCTAATAGTTTGCGGATGGCGGCCATCTTTGTGTGAAAATGAATTCCCCCCATTAATTCGAACACGGTGAAACTGAATGGAACGAAATTTGGTACAGAGGTAGTACTAGCAAAGGGCACCTCAGTTTCATGTTTTATATCGCCATCTGAGGCCATCTGAGGTGCCCTTTGCTAGTGCTACCTCTGTACCAAATTTCACTCCATTCGGTTTCACCGTGTTCGAATTAATAGGGGGAATCGATTTTGACACAAAGATGGCCGCCATCCGCAAACTATTAGGCTAATGACCTATTAATTTGCTCAAAGGATGCTTCCTCCATAAAGATATGTTGTTGCAAAATTTGGTAGAGATCGGATGATTAGGTTAGTCGTAATTTGATTTAAGCTTTGAACATTTGTGTGGCCGCCATTACGTTTCCGTCAAGATGGCGGAGATATAAAACATGACACTGAGGTGCCCTTTGCTAGTGCTACCTCTGTACCAAATTTCACTCCATTCGGTTTCACCGTGTTCGAATTAATAGGGGGAATCGATTTTGACACAAAGATGGCCGCCATCCGCAAACTATTAGGCTAATGACCTATTAATTTGGTCAAAGGATGCTTCCTCCATAAAGGTATGTTGTTGCAAAATTTGGTAGAGATCGGATGATTAGGTTAGTCGTAATTTGATTTAAGCTTTGAACATTTGTGGAATTCATTTTCACACAAAGATGGCCGCCATCCGCAAACTATTAGGCTGATGACCTATTAGTTTGGTCAAAGGATGCTCCCCCCATATAGGTATGTTATGTAAAACTTGGTAGAGATCGGACGATTAGGTTAGTCGTAATTTGATTTAAGCTTTGAACATTTGTGTGACCGCCATTACGTTTCCGTCAAGATGGCGGCGATATAAAACATGACACTAATAGGTCATCAGCCTAATAGTTTGCGGATGGCGGCCATCTTTGTGTGAAAATGAATTCCCCCTATTAATTCGAACACGGTGAAACTGAATGGAACGAAATTTGGTACAGAGGTAGTACTAGCAAAGGGCACCTCAGTTTCATGTTTTATATCGCCGCCATCTTGACGGAAACGTAATGGCGGCCACACAAATGTTCAAAGCTTAAATCAAATTACGACTAACCTAATCATCCGATCTCTACCAAATTTTGCAACAACATACCTTTATGGAGGAAGCATCCTTTGACCAAATTAATAGGTCATTAGCCTAATAGTTTGCGGATGGCGGCCATCTTTGTGTCAAAATCGATTCCCCCTATTAATTCGAACACGGTGAAACCGAATGGAGTGAAATTTGGTACAGAGGTAGCACTAGCAAAGGGCACCTCAGTGTCATGTTTTATATCGCCGCCATCTTGACGGAAACGTAATGGCGGCCACACAAATGTTCAAAGCTTAAATCAAATTACGATTAACCCAATCATCCGATCTCTACCAAATTTTGCAATAACATACCTTTATGGAGGGAGCATCATTTGACCAAATTAATAGGTCATTAACCTAATATTTTGCGGATGGAGGCCATCTTTGTGTGAAAATCGATCCCCCCTATCAATTCGAACACGGTGAAACCGAATGGAACGAAATTTGGTACAGAGGTAGCACTAGCAAAGGGCACCTCAGTGTCATGTTTTATATCGCCACCATCTTGACGGAAACGTAATGGCGGCCACACAAATGTTCAAAGCTTAAATCAAATTACGACTAACATAATCATCCGATCTCTACCAAATTTTGCAACAACATACCTTTATGGAGGGAGCATCCACTGACCAATCTAATAGGTCATTAGCCTAATAGTTTGCGGATGGCGGCCATCTTTGTGTCAAAATCGATTCCCCCTATTAATTCGAACACGGTGAAACCGAATGGAACGAAATTTGGTACAGAGGTAGCACTAGCAAAGGGCACCTCAGTGTCATGTTTTATATCGCCGCCATCTTGACGGAAACGTAATGGCGGTCACACAAATGTTCAAAGCTTAAATCAAATTACGACTAACCTAATCTTCCGATCTCTACCAAGTTTTACATAACATACCTATATGGGGGGAGCATCCTTTGACCAAACTAATAGGTCATCAGCCTAATAGTTTGCGGATGGCGGCCATCTTTGTGTGAAAATGAATTCCCCCTATTAATTCGAACACGGTGAAACTGAATGGAACGAAATTTGGTACAGAGGTAGTACTAGCAAAGGGCACCTCAGTTTCATGTTTTATATCGCCGCCATCTTGACGGAAACGTAATGGCGGCCACACAAATGTTCAAAGCTTAAATCAAATTACGACTAACCTAATCATCCGATCTCTACCAAATTTTGCAACAACATACCTTTATGGAGGAAGCATCCTTTGACCAAATTAATAGGTCATTAGCCTAATAGTTTGCGGATGGCGGCCATCTTTGTGTCAAAATCGATTCCCCCTATTAATTCGAACACGGTGAAACCGAATGGAGTCAAATTTGGTACAGAGGTAGCACTAGCAAAGGGCACCTCAGTGTCATGTTTTATATCGCCGCCATCTTGACGGAAACGTAATGGCGGCCACACAAATGTTCAAAGCTTAAATCAAATTACGATTAACCCAATCATCCGATCTCTACCAAATTTTGCAATAACATACCTTTATGGAGGGAGCATCATTTGACCAAATTAATAGGTCATTAACCTAATATTTTGCGGATGGCGGCCATCTTTGTGTGAAAATCGATCCCCCCTATCAATTCGAACACGGTGAAACCGAATGGAACGAAATTTGGTACAGAGGTAGCACTAGCAAAGGGCACCTCAGTGTCATGTTTTATATCGCCACCATCTTGACGGAAACGTAATGGCGGCCACACAAATGTTCAAAGCTTAAATCAAATTACGACTAACATAATCATCCGATCTCTACCAAATTTTGCAACAACATACCTTTATGGAGGGAGCATCCACTGACCAATCTAATAGGTCATTAGCCTAATAGTTTGCGGATGGCGGCCATCTTTGTGTCAAAATCGATTCCCCCTATTAATTCGAACACGGTGAAACCGAATGGAACGAAATTTGGTACAGAGGTAGCACTAGCAAAGGGCACCTCAGTGTCATGTTTTATATCGCCGCCATCTTGACGGAAACGTAATGGCGGCCACATAAATGTTCAAAGCTTAAATCAAATTACGATTAACCTAATCATCCGATCTCTACCAAATTTTGCAACAACATACCTTTATGGATGTAGTATCATTTGACCAAACTGCAAGATCATCAGCCCAATAGTTTGCAGATGGTGGCCAAGTATGTGTGCAAATCGATTCCCCCTATCAATTCAAACACGGTGAAACCGAATTGAACGAAATTTGGTACAGAGGTAGCACTGGCAAAGGGCACCTCAGTGTCATGTTTTATATCGCCGCCATTTTGACGGGAACGGAATGACGGCCACCCAAATGTTAAAAGCTTAAATCAAATTACGACCATCCTAATAATTTGATCTCTACCAGATTTTGCAACAACATGCCTTTTTGTGGAAAGCATCTTATGACTAACTACAAGGTCATCAGCCCAATAGTTTGCAAGTAGCGGCCATGTATGTGTGCAAATCCATTCCCCATATCAATTCAAACACTGTGAAACCGAATTGAATGAAATTTTTTACAGAGGTAGCACTAGCATAATATCCCTATAGCACGTTGTATTTCAACAAGCTACTACAACCAACATTCAATTATACTCCTCGAAAAGGACAAAGACTTATAACAATACCCATGCATTTAGGAGAAAGTAGGCTATATGTTGTCATTTAGACTTTCACGGCCCGTGTTACTATTCATAATGTTGAATTTTGGGCTTATGCCTTGTTTTATTATACTGAAATTCGACGCGTTTCGAAAGAAACCATGTCTTTCATCGTCAGGAATAATCTGGAATACGACAATGTTGCTGAGAGAAAGCAACGAAGAACATATAGAAGGTGCCCAAAGATGGACTCCATTATAGCCCCATGTTAGGGACAACGGAAAGCAGCAGTGAATTACTTTCTCAGGGTTCTGATAATAGGTAGCCAGGATTCACTGAGATTGTAGCCGGTGTCGCGGTTGAAATTATCTGGGTGTTTACGTATTTCAACCGCCTCCCTGATGATTCTGGGACGATATTGCTTTATACGGGCAAGAACATCCACTCCTTGGAACATGACATCATGGCCAGGTGTTAAAGCATGATCGGCAACAGCTGATTTATCAGGTTGAATGAGCCTGATACATCTATTATGTTCCTTAATGCGAGTGCATATTGTTCTCGAAGTCTGCCCGATGTAAACCTTGCCACAAGTACAGGGAACTCTGTAGATACCCGGTTGTTGCAATTTAGGCAAACTGTCCTTAGTTGGTCGCAGGAGTTGCCTAATCTTAACACAAGTTCCAAATACAGTCCGTATGTTGTACCGACGTAGGATTTTAGCAATACGATCCGTTGTGTTATGTATGTACGGAAGGTAAGCAGTTCCTCTTACATCTCTTTTCTCAACTGACGTCCTATTATTATTTGTTGGTTTCAGAACCGTAGAAATCAAAGCCTTGCTATAACCGTTGCTCTCAAAGGTGGTTCGCAGGGTGTTAATTTCTTCTTGTAAAGAAGACACTTCACAAATCCTCCTAGCCCTGGTAGTTAGAGTTGTAAGGATACCATGTTTCTGGGCAGGGTGATGGTGAGAACTTGCGTGGAGATATCTATTGGTGTGTGTTGGCTTACGAAAAACGCTGTGTCCTAAAGATCCATCCTCTTTCTTGGTGACGAGAACATCTAAAAAAGGTATTTTGCCGTCAGATTCCTTTTCCATGGTGAAACAAATAGAAGGGTGCTGGAGATTAAGGTGATCCAGGAAATGGCTAAGATTTTCCTCACCTTCCGTCCAAACAACGAACGTGTCATCCACATAACGCCACCAGATCTTCGGTTTGAAAGGAGCCGACGACAAAGCTTTCTCTTCAAAGTTCTCCATGAAGAAATTAGCCACAACAGGAGAGAGAGGACTACCCATGGCCACACCATCAGTCTGCTCATAAAAATTCCCATTCCATAGAAAGTAGGAGGAGGTCATGCAGTGATTAAAAAAAAGTCTTGTGATGTCTTCAGGAAAAAGGCCATTAATGAGAGACATAACACCATCAATAGGTACTCTCGTAAACAGAGACACCACGTCGAGACTCACTAGAATATCACCCGGCTGAAGTGTTATAGCTTTTAACTTTTCCACGAAGTGTGTGGAATCCTTAATGTACGAAGGCGTGTTACCCAGAAGTGGCTGAAGTAGTCTACCTAAGTATTTGGAAAGGGCATATGTAGGAGAACCAATCGTACTAACAATAGGTCTAAGAGGGACATCTTCCTTATGTATTTTAGGAAGACCATAGAGTCTCGGAGCAATAGCATCCCCTGGAAGGAGAGTCTTCGCTGTATCCGCTGGAATAGATGATTGCTTGATCAATTTGACGGTGACATTTGAGTAGCGAGTAGTAGGATCACGACTATTAATCCTATATACAGGATCTGATAACAAAGACGAGATCTTGGAATCATAATCAACCTTATCCAATACCACTGTCGCGTTACCCTTGTCAGCGGGGAGAACGATAATATCAGAATTGTCCCTTAGATCTTTAAGTGCCCGGCTTTCGCCTAAGTGATACCCAACAGGCAGTTCTCGCTAAAGGTCTCAATTTTGCTGTAGCGCCTAGAAGAATTCCTATTGAAGAACTTATTACATCCGTAGAATCCTCGGTACATCACCTCACACCTGAAGAAGCCGAGGAAGCCAGGCAAGAATGTTCCCGAGTTCTCAAGACCGCTAAGCCACCTAACACCAACTTAAAGCCGGGCACTTAAAGATCTAAGGGACAATTCTGATATTATCGTTCTCCCCGCTGACAAGGGTAACGCGACAGTGGTATTGGATAAGGTTGATTATGATTCCAAGATCTCGTCTTTGTTATCAGATCCTGTATATAGGATTAATAGTCGTGATCCTACTACTCGCTACTCAAATGTCACCGTCAAATTGATCAAGCAATCATCTATTCCAGCGGATACAGCGAAGACTCTCCTTCCAGGGGATGCTATTCCTCCGAGACTCTATGGTCTTCCTAAAATACATAAGGAAGATGTCCCTCTTAGACCTATTGTTAGTACGATTGGTTCTCCTACATATGCCATTTCCAAATACTTAGGTAGACTACTTCAGCCGCTTCTGGGTAACACGCCTTCGTACATTAAGGATTCCACACACTTCGTGGAAAAGTTAAAAGCTATAACACTTCAGCCGGGTGATATTCTAGTGAGTCTCGACGTGGTGTCTCTGTTTACGAGAGTACCTATTGATGGTGTTATGTCTCTCATTAATGGCCTTTTTCCTGAAGACATCACAAGACTTTTTTATCACTGCATGACCTCCTCCTACTTTCTATGGAATGGGAATTTTTATGAGCAGACTGATGGTGTGGCCATGGGTAGTCCTCTCTCTCCTGTTGTGGCTAATTTCTTCATGGAGAACTTTGAAGAGAAAGCTTTGTCGTCGGCTCCTTTCAAACCGAAGATCTGGTGGCGTTATGTGGATGACACGTTCGTTGTTTGGACGGAAGGTGAGGAAAATCTTAGCCATTTCCTGGATCACCTTAATCTCCAGCACCCTTCTATTTGTTTCACCATGGAAAAGGAATCTGACGGCAAAATACCTTTTTTAGATGTTCTCGTCACCAAGAAAGAGGATGGATCTTTAGGAAACAGCGTTTTTCGTAAGCCAACACACACCAATAGATATCTCCACGCAAGTTCTCACCATCACCCTGCCCAGAAACATGGTATCCTTACAACTCTAACTACCAGGGCTAGGAGGATTTGTGAAGTGTCTTCTTTAGAAGAAGAAATTAACACCCTGCGAACCACCTTTGAGAGCAACGGTTATAGCAAGGCTTTGATTTCTACGGTTCTGAAACCAACAAATAATAATAGGACGTCAGTTGAGAAAAGAGATGTAAGAGGAACTGCTTACCTTCCGTACATACATAACACAACGGATCGTATTGCTAAAATCCTACGTCGGTACAACATACGGACTGTATTTGGAACTTCTGTTAAGATTAGGCAACTCCTGCGACCAACTAAGGACAGTTTGCCTAAATTGCAACAACCGGGTATCTACAGAGTTCCCTGTACTTGTGGCAAGGTTTACATTGGGCAGACTTCGAGAACAATATGCACTCGCATTAAGGAACATAATAGATGTATCAGGCTCATTCAACCTGATAAATCAGCTGTTGCCGATCATGCTTTAACACCTGGCCATGATGTCATGTTCCAAGGAGTGGATGTTCTTGCCCGTATAAAGCAATATCGTCCCAGAATCATCAGGGAGGCGGTTGAAATACGTAAACACCCAGATAATTTCAACCGCGACACCGGCTACAATCTCAGTGAATCCTGGCTACCTATTATCAGAACCCGGAGAAAGTAATTCACTGCTGCTTTCCGTTGTCCCTAACATGGGGCTATAATGGCGTCCATCTTGGGCACCTTCTATATGTTCTTCGTTGCTTTCTCTTAGCAACATTGTCGTATTCCAGATTATTCCTGACGATGAAAGACATGGTTTCTTTCGAAACGCGTCGAATTTTAGTATAATAAAACACGGCATAAGCCCAAAATTCAACATTATGAATAGGCTATATGTTCTTTACTGAACATCTTGTTTTTGTAATGAATTGATGTATCTACATTTTTCGTATTCAAATATAATTTGTTAAGTACACTGCATATTAATTCTGTAATATGAAATGTTCCTAAATCAAACTAAACTACACAACTGCTCAAGGGGCAGATGACCTCGTAGTTCCGCCCCTTAAAACAACAATAACTAATAACAACTGCTCAAATGATTGAACTCAAGCACTGTTTTAACTGAAAGTGTGCTTCTCTTCCCAAAATCATCTCGAAAAACATTATTTATATTTACAAAACTTGTATTTTTGCATACTAGTAGTCCCTTGCATAAAATACTTGCTGTTTGGAGATGTCCCCAGTTAATCTAGCCCACTTTTGTCATTCATCACACCAACTTCCAAACATCATACTGGGGTCGTGGTGGCGCAGCGGTCAACCTATCTGCCTCACACCAAGGTGGACCGTGTTCGATTCCCAGTCAATGCATGTGAGATTTTCGAAGTAAAATGTCATGTATTGTGGTTCTGATTTCACGTAAAAGGGAGGCCCCGTGGCTCATGATAGCGAGATTAACGGTCATTTAAAACTACAAGCTTCCTTCCTTTTTACTGTAAAATGTCGTATAAGATTTCAATATAATAGAAATTTGTCAGGCACGGTTAAGGTATCTGGAGATGGAGCCATATTACTACCCAATATTATTAACATCACTGCAGTCCATCGATTTCCAACCTGTGTCTCGCGAACCCTCAGGGGGCACGCAAAATATTTCAAGGGGTTCGCCAAACACTTTTCCATAATGGCGGGTTTCGAGGTTAGGCCTATTACTGTTTCCTTAATTTCTGCGGAATTGTCATACCGTATTATTATTATTTTTTTCAAATTAAAATATCCCTGTAATGCCCCTTGTTACATATGTGTAATATCGGGAATTTATCACGTTATTTCCACAATCAATTAATATTTACCGCGATTGCCTGATTTACAGTCATGTAACAACGTTAATAATGCATTTGATTTCGCTACAATGGAAATTTAATCTGCCAGCTTCTTTGTGTTCTAACAATACTAACAACAGAAACGCGACCCCACTAGGTTGGTTGGTTGGTTCCTCGGTTTAGGGGCTGCGACAACGCGGTCATGTTGCCCCGTGTACTTTGGGTGTGTGTAGAATCTGTCTGATAACCGGTGTTAATTGTGATGACTGTATTAGTGTGTATTATCTGTTTTTTAATTCAAGTAAGGACTGCAGACTTTGAATTTTTCAAATAGTTCCTACTTTTGCCACCAAACGTCACCGTCAACGACTACTAGTTCAGAACTTAGCTACTAGACGGCACTGCAGTTGGCTCCTGGCAACGAATGTAGGAACCTCAGAGCGTTGTTTACATTCTTAACCTATATAATTTAGTTTCACGCAGGTGTAATTAGTGGAAGGTTCTTTAAAATGCCATAAATCTATCTATGACATGGGACCGCCGGCTTTACTTCCCCTCTGAAGGAAAGCATACTGAGGGATTTTTACCGCTCTTAGAAAATCCGAAGACTTCGGCCAGGTTTGAACCCGCGATCTTGGGTATAGAAGCTCAGCATGCTACCGACTACGCCACCGAAGCCGCACGCGACCCCACTAAGGAACAGTTGCATGTACATTGTATAGCCCTATTTAAAAGTCAGAGGTTAACCCAACTCAGATCGTTGTAGAAGGGGTTCGCGAGTAGAAAAAGGTTGGGAACCGCTGGTCCAGTCGAACAAAATTTATTCGAGAGGTGGAGCGATGTACAGTACATGCACAAAAAAAAGTCGATATCATAAAAATAGTACAAGAAAGAAGTAACTGCTGCAATAGTGTGCAATATTATACAGGGAAGAATTATAAAAAGCGCCTCTTGACTGAGGTCGTCAAACTAAACGTCACATTTTCGTAAATTCAGTAGCATCTCCAACGTCATAACAACCTCGAGCCAACAATGTTTGAAGGAAAAACTGTCTGATTCCATGACATCACTTGAGGAAACATTAGTGCAGGTAAAAACGGATTTCCAAACTCAATATTTCACGTTATTGCCTATGCTTGAAGGTGGTCCGTGCAATACAAGGCGAGACAGGTGATTCCCCAGCCTGGATTCTCTACTAGCGATGGTCTCTTGAGTATACAGTAGGAAGGGAGTTCAAAGGCCTTCTGAGCGTTACTTCACCTTGTTTGTCAAAGATAAAATAATGCTGAGCCGAATACACACAACTTCCTCGCGTAGATGGTATTTGTTTCATTTAGGATCTAAGAAATCGTGGTCATGAGTCATGTGTAGTCAGTTATTAGCCTACTTTCATTTTATTAAAAAAAATAGGCTTATGAGATCACCTTTTGTCCGTGTGTGTGTACAGTATGTGTGTGCGTATGTGTGTCTCCTAATAACATCTAAACGGCTGGAGCGATTTCAATGAAACTCGGTAAGGTCATAGCACCATTTTTGCCAACCCCGACTGTGCCCTTCAAATTTTATTAGTCTCACCAATCCAACATGGTGGCTGTGCGAAATATTTCACCAGCATTCAATATTTCCGAAACTATGACCTTTATCACCCTGAAATTTTGTACGATGATTAAGGACACTAATAGCCGTTCACCTATGAGACTTTCATAAATCGGGTATCTACAAAACCAACATGGCGGCCAAGCGAAGTTGAAACTTTTAAACAGACTTTTTCGCGATTTAACCATCCAAACGTAATGAAACTAGGTACAGTAAATGTTTATACATATTGCAATGCACTGGCTCCTGATCTGGTTCAATTGTTTACATAAACTCAAGATGGCGGCTGTGCGAAATATTTCACCGGCATTCTGTATCTCCGAAACTATTACTATCTCCCTGAAATTTTGTACGATGATCAAGAGCACTACTACAAGGTCGTCTATGTAACTTTCAAAAACCTGTAAAGTACAAAACGAACATGGAACCAAGCAAAGTTAGAACATTTTAATAGGCGTTTCTCGCGATTAAACCATCCGAGCGCAGTGAAATATGGTACAGTAAATATTTATACACATTCTAATGCACTGGCATCTAATTTAGTTCAATTGTTTACATAACCTCAAGATGGCGGCTGTGCGAAATTTTAAAATTTAGTTTTTATTTCTTGTGTCGTAATCAAGCGATCGAAGTGAAAGTTTGAATAATGAAGCTACGCAATAATTTTCCTTTGGTACATAACCCTATGGCCTATACATAAGTTATAACAATTCCAAATGGTGACCATCCGAAATATTTAGACGGTTCTCAGTATCTACGAATCTTTTACAGCAATCAAACTGAATTTTTTTATGTTCATAGGGGCTATGAACATAAGTTCACCTATAGGACTTTCAATAACCTGGTGAGCACAAATCCAACACGGCAGTGACGCGAAGTATAAATATTTAAATGGACGTTTCTCGCGATTTAACCATCCGAGTGCAGTGAAACTTGGTACGGTACGGTCACTGATCTCTATACATGGATGGCTGGTAGCTAAGGCAGCAGTAAGCCGAATAGACGATGACAGGAGGTATAGCAAGATGGCAGCGAGCGCATGGTGCAATATTGCTCGTAGACCACGTGGTCCGTAGAGCGCTCTTGTCTTATTCAGTGAAGCCATCCCCAGTGGCCAAGCCTCTTGATTGTAGTTCCACGAGTGTTCTGTGTTGTGTTAATGCAAAAGAAGTAGTAGTGTATTTTGCGAATTTAGGTTCGATGTATAGTAGTATACTTATAAATTACAAGATTCAATTTCAATGTGTACTATGTGTTCATGTGAATTCTGAATGAGGTTTCAACATGCCGCAGTGTTCAGCATATGGATGTACAAACAGAACTGAACAGCAGAAAGAGAAATCGTTTCATCGGTGAGTTTTATACTATGATAAAAATTAATATTTCGAGGGTAGTGGTTTGAGTTTTATTATATTTATTTATATTTCGCATATTCTGGGAGGAAAATGGCAATTCATTTTTGTAGGTTTCCTATCTCGAGACCCGAACTTCTAAGATCATGGATTAGGAGTATCAGGCGGGAGAATTGGGATCCTTCGAAAACAGCTGTTCTCAGTTAACTTTTATGTGGAGCTGAGGAGTGAAATTGGTTTGGCTTAAAGTGCAGTTTGGCCTAGATCTACTTCCCTTTATTATTAAGTTTATTGTGCTGCTAGCGTGATTAAAAGCTGTAGTATTTGATGTAGAGTGCTGGGATTAGTAATTAAGCCCTGTAATCCTTCTCCCCCCCCCCCCTTCCACCATGTCTTTCCGATTTCTCACCCTGATAATTATATAGGCTACCGGTATATTTAGTTTTGTGTAATTTTTACTGTGGCAATTAAGCTGCTGGTTATGTGATATATTGACAAGGTCTGAATATTTGCTGGTTTCATAAATACGTACAATTTGCTTAAATGATATTTTCATTTTATAAATTAAACTGCGCGTTATTTCATGGAAACAGAAATTCATTACCAAGAACCGATTACGATATGTCGAGTATATAGTGAGCTACGTTTATAGGTACATCATTTGAAAAATGCATAATTTCGTGGCATATATATTTATACAATTTACAAGAAAGTTTCCAGAAATTGTTTTTCACTCGTTACTCTGTTACTGATCGCTAATTGCGTGTACTCAGCACCTAAGTTGATATTTGTCAGCCGTTATTATACATTCATTTTTATTGCTATTCCGGAGATTTACTGACCTCGGAATGACGTGCCAGTGATCCCAATGCCCTTATGCTATGAGTGAACATATCTCTATATTTTTATTTGTTCCAAAGCACCATTAATTACCATTTAAAATTGACTAGATTATCATTGCTTCCCCATAAGGATGGCTCGAGAATGGGCACACCAACATGGCGGACCGCGCGCTCAACCTGGCGTACTTTCTCGTGCAGCGGAGAGCTGCCATCAGCGATCCATGTATAGAGATCAGTGGGTACGGTAAATGCTTATACAAATGTTAATCCACTGGTATCTAATTTATTTCAATTGTTTTCATAACCACAAGATGGCAGCTGTGCGAAATTTTAAAATCTCGTTTTTACTTCTTGTGTCCTTAACATGCGATTAAAATTTGAATACCACACTTATACAATAATCTTCATGTAATAGTACATGAATAAAAATCCAACATGGTTTTCAATATCTACGAATCTATTACAACAATCACACTGAAATTTTGTATGTTGATAGAGGCAATCAACACGAGTAAGATATATGAAAATAGGCTGTACGAGGCTCGTATAGTTCTTCACGGAACTACGTGTTTTCATTTTTTATTTGAAAAATTTAAAGTAGGGGTAAATATTGAAGGAGAAAAAATCTAGTTTCTGAGATTCACTGATGACATTGTCATCTTAGCCGATTCATCAGAAGATTTGAACGAATGTTTAAATGGTATGGACTCCGTCTTGAGGAAGCGCAGCGTTAGGCCATGGAGCCAAGCTCTCTGTTGACTGGGTGTGGGTAGATGATGAACTGTTTTCTTCCATTTGTAGTCCCCCCCTTCTTTCCTTCTGCGTGCCAATTATCGGAATTGTTCTCTTTTTCTTCTTGGTTGTACTGGCCAGAATAACTGAGCGGATCAGTGGACATTTCTATAATTGCTGATCAAGGTTCGTTATAGTAACTTTTTGCTATGCCGAATCGTGATTAGTGGCACCTCTTGCCCTTTTTTGCTTCTCTGTTTTTCGGTTACCAGGGACTACCCCTTGTTTGTCTCTGGGCAGTCTTCTGTTTTCTCTCCCGAAGTAGGTTTGATATTTTTGAGCTTCCGCTCCCGTTTTCGGGATGCCTTGCTCCCTTTTCCCTGTTATCCCCTTTTATCTACGTGTTTATAAAGGTGCGCGTACTGGCGTGAATTTCGTTTATTTATCGTAATCCTGAGTTGTCCGACAGTCCCCGAGTCCATCAAGGTAAGTCCCGAACTACTTCCTTTGCATGTGTGAGTGTGTGGTGAGGCTTTTATGGAATACTATGGTGTCTCACCTGTTTAGTATGTCCATAGTGTGTTTGTCTGCTTCCTTGAGTGCTTCCCGTTACCTTTACCTTCCTACCTTTGTCCCATTTGTTTTGTGTGGGTATTTTGGTCTCGGTTTATTGAATGGTGTCTTCGCCCGAAGTAAGACCTATACCGTACCCCACTTATATTTTACCTTATTTTGTCCCTTAATTATCTCATGATTGCATCTTTTCATGCAAGTCTTCGAATCTATCTTATTCCCTTTATCCTACGTATCTTCCCAACTGAACTCAACCTATTTCCTCTCCCTTTATCGTGACTTATTTTGATGGATTTCTCTTATTTTGTTGTGCGTTAACTTTCTCGTAATTATTTATATACTCGATTGCTTGTCGCCTTTTTATTTTGTTCATTTACGTCAGTTCTACGCGTACTTTGTCTTAAATCGTCTTCCTTTTAAAATCCACCACCTCCTCTGTTCCTTCTGGGCTATTCGGGGTATCGTCGCGTCTTTGACGGTATGCCCATTTTTCCTGACTTCCTTGTCTAGCCCCTTTAATCTTTATTTTTCCCAATTTAACTTTACTTTACATGAGTATACTTTCCCTTAATGTATCCCTCCCCGTCCCTTTACCTCCCACGCTCATGACATTAACGTCTCGATCATTTCTCCCATTATCTTGGTTAATTTCACATGTTCGACATCACTTCTAGCATGTATCGCTTCCTCGTCTTTTACCGTTGATTGATTATTTGATCAATATATTATCTACCCAACTTATCGGCGCTGTGTCTGAGTATTTTATTTAGACTGGTGTTCGTATTATTATTCTACGTTATGTCTTGTGATTGTAGGCTAGGCCCATGATTCATTAAGAGCACGGCATCGAATTGAACTTGCATTTACTGCCATGTAGATGCACGTTCAGTCCACGCCTCTGATACATTTCTCTCCACCTTCTTTACCATCAGTTGGGTCTTTCTCCTTTCATCACCTAGTCCTGTTTCATGGGTCCAGCACAAGACTAAAGGTGTACTTTTCCACTGCTGCAATGACATCTGCGTGAAAGGTAAGACCGTTCAATGAGTAGGCGGTGACGAGGGAGCAACGTCTTCTTTCCTGTCGATCTTCCTTGATCAACTCTTTTCTCGTCCAACCCCGACGTTATTAGGGAGACCGAGGCCTAGGGTGTCTTTCAACATCGTGCCTTAATTGTCCCTTGTTTTATCTTTCCTGATCCCTCATTCTTTGAGGGGTCAGAGCTATTGTGTGTTCATTTCATGATATATCCTGCCTTCTGCTCAAGGCCCTAAAGGAGGCAGGGTGTGTGTAGCCCATCCACTTATGGTGCACCCTGGATAGTGCTACACCCCGAAGAGCTCACAGCTGTTGAGCTCGGGAGTTGGCGACGCCGATAGATTCCTGAGTAGGATCCGTTTTTTGTTTCCCTTTTTCCATTACCATTGGGCCAGACGCTCTCCTTTTTCCCCTTTCCTATTTCGGTTTTGGCTCATGAAGCTGAATTTACCCTGTTCCATTCCTCAAACCAGAATTAAATATCTTGGTAGAGTAATATAATAATGTTATTGGTTTTATGTCCCTTTTAACTACTGCGGCTCTTAAGAGACGCGGGCTGCCGGAATTTTACTCCGAAGGAGATCTTTAACGTGCCAGTAAATCTTCTGACACGGCTCCCTCACATTTAGGCACCCTCAAATACCAACTGACGGCGCCGGGATTCGATCCAGCTATCGTAGGTACAGCAGGCGAAATATTGGTAGAACCAGAAACGTTTGGTACACGGGGTTGATGACTAAAGCCCAAGATTCACGGCAAAATCCACTATATAAATGCATATTATCCCCAGGTATTTCCTCACTCCCTTATTCAAGTCGCGGGGCACCTATCACATTCATGACCCTAATAATTTCAGCTGCACACACTATTACAGATAAGCCTGCCACAGAAACATTGTTTATCAGGCAAATTAAACACTTGCCCAAGTAGAGTTCGTTTACTGTAAATGGTTTATATTTTGACAGTTCCCTTGGGAAAGTATTCCCACTGAACGTAACCATCCGTCGCTACCACGTGCATTGCAGCCAATGAGCTATGACCCACATGGCAGCCATTAAGGACAGCTCGTATTCCACCACGTGGATATTTGCCTGATTATAAATATGGTTAAGTGTAATATAACAACGGCTGCTGGGTTCCGAATAGCATTGTATAGCGCATTTTGTACAGTCATGGAATTAGATCTGTCTGTCTGTTAGGTAGTCAGCCCGAAGGCTGGTTGGATCCTCAAAAAGTACCGCCGTTAGGTTATGAGGGAAAATACCCACAAAAACCCAAGCCAGCGCCATATTGAGGCGTACTAGGCAAGATGAGGAGTGAGGTAGTTTGCCATTGCTTTCCTCACTGAGTCAGAACAGCAGTACTAACCCTATGAGTAGAACCTTTAACAGCATCCACAGGCACTGACTGTGCCCTGAATGTCATTACCAAGCACCACCCATACCTCAGTAGCTTCCATATAATCACAGCCATGAGTGAGACTGAGACATCGGTGAAAAGTCACATTTTACTCTACCCTGTGCCAACAGACAAATGCAATTGTACTGCATTCATCAAGAGATGGCAAACAGGCCCATGGAAATATCACAAATATCATAGGGCTAATCCAAATCTTAGTCCTTTCTTGCATGGGGTTTCAAGAGTCTCAATATCTTCTTCTAAATCCTGCTTGAACAAACACTAAAACCTTCACCCCTTAATGTGCGGTATACACAGCAAAAACGTAATAATTTCAGGAGTACTTTTAGGCACAATCACCATGCCGCGTAAAAGTAATTTACCTGTCCAGTGTTCTTATATTAAGGAAATGTTCTGAAGTTCTACTGCCTTTTTCTTGATAGAACACTTCGCAAGATTATCTAAGAATACTCAAAATCTTAGTCCCTAAGACATTAATTGTTTATGTTTGATTCTGACGATTAGTGGGAGGGTTTGATTGATGATCCAGCAAACTCTGTAAATTTAGGAATGCATTCCATATATATAAAGCAAAAGAGGAATAATGCCCTACACAGTAACAACATAGATACATAGCCTACATACATTTTCATTTGAGACTGTTTTGCCTTTCAGCGTCCAGTCTAGTCTGCAAGCCTCTGTTCGCGGACAAGACGCCACCATGATCCTCTATTACCAGTTAGCGCTGCGGCCTCCCCTGCTCCTACACCTTTCACTTTGTGATCGTTCATCACTGAATCTGACCATCGCCTCCTAGGTCTACCTCTGATTCTCTTACCCTCTACAGCCAAACTCATTAACCTCTTAGGTAATCTCTCCCGTCCCACTCTCATCACATGACCCCACCATCTGAGTCGGCTCATACGAACAGCGTCATCTAGCGTGTTCATTTCTAACTTAGCCTTTATCCATTCGTTACGAGTACCCTCCTGCCATTGCTCCTATCTGTCCCAGCAATCATTCGTGCTACCCTCATAACAGTTACATCTACCTTATATATCAGATACCCTGAATCTACCCAGTTCTCACTTCCATAAAGCAAGGTCATTTTAAATACTGAGCGATGTATGGAGACTTTTGTGACCACACTAACTTCTCTCTTGCAGAATACTGTAGATCGCAACTGAGAACTCACAGCATTGGCTTTTATACATCTCGACCCTATTTCTTCACCCCCCCCCCCCCCCACACTACCATCCTGAGAAAATATACAGCCAAAGTCTTTAAAATGTTCGACAGCAACTCCTCAAAAACAATATTTTTTTTTATTCAGTATGAACAAGATAATTTATTTCTTTTTCTATATTTTGCTCTAAGCTCACACGTAAGTCGAAATTAAAATGATGGACCTGCAAGCCGCATGTTCACATATTTATGCACCATTTACGGTAAACACAGTAGGCCGAGCTGAAAAGTAAACATACAATGAAGTTGATAAATGAATAAATGTTTCCCATTTTCTTTGGCTAAATAATACAGTTTTGCATATTACAATTAAGTGACTTGCTTATTTTGCTATGTGTATTATACCCTTCAGCGTTCTTCTAGGATGCCGACTCTTACTCGGGTAGTGCTCTGTTCGGGGTGGCTCTAACTTATTCTAAACATCCTAGGAATATCGTCACAGGATCACAGGAGGCTTATCTTAAAATCAGTAGGTCAGAGAACTCCTAATATAAAATAATTTATTTCACAAAAACATCATCTCCCTTTTCTCCCAACCATAGACAAATAAAAACAAAATCAACTCCCTTAAATTACTGAAATCAACAACATCAAAAAAATGCAAAAACAATGTTTCACACTGGCTGAAACCAGGAATAGAAAATAGTCTATTTTACTGCAGTCCACTGCTTCAAGTCCAAGAGTTATTGTCAACAGACTTAATTCAAATAACTATGGCTTAAATAAACCAGCCATTCTATCACAATAAATTGCGCACTCATGTTTATAACTTGCAAAATTTGTTCTTTGGGAAATCGGACATGTCTACTCGTACAATCATCATCTTTCCTCACAAGAGTCAGATAATGAAGGCAATAGATTTACTCTAGGTTACGGGCATGTGTGTTTTTATAACTTTAAAACAATTACTTCACTCAGAGCTATGACTCCGTTAATTATGGTAACATAAACAAGTCAACATACATGAAGCATCAAATAAATACTTCGGCGGCCGGTGCGCCGTGATCATTAATAAACAACAACATAATGAATGCACTCCAAAAATAATGACAAATAGAATACATCGCTTCCTGAAGCGGTACACAAGAAGAAACCCCGGGAAGTTGGACTACCTCCCTTCATAGAATACAATGACAGTCTCGACCTTGTGACAGACACACTTTCACCGCACTAGCCAGCTGGCCGGCAACAACCTTCCTGGCTGCTTTTAGAATTCAGACGGCTTACCACACTTCTACCTGTCTCTTAAAGACTCCCTTTTACCTGCCTTGGGCTCGAGCAATACAATACCTTTCCGACGGAGCTAAAGTGGACTCTCATCAGATAATGAATTCAATCATTTTACTTACCATTTATATCGTCGAAGAATGCGGGAATATCACCTCCGCTTTAATTTCACTTACCATTATATATCGTCGAAGAATGCGGGAAATATCACTTCCGCTATTATTTTCACTCACCATTATATATCATCGAAGAACGCGGGAATACCACCTCCGCTTTAATTCTGCTCGACCCAGGATCGACTCTTAGCCTTACCTGAATATATCTCAAATTACCCTCCAGCCATTCTTGTCTTACCTCTTTTTACCTTCGTGTGATAATCACTTACCATACTTATTACTCTCATAATTTCAGTGTCACTTACTGGTCTTGTCACAATATCGAGCGGTCTTCCCCATATTAGCTTTTACATTCACATTGTGCATAAGCACTATCAAACAAATATTCCCTTGACTGTGCATTCAACAAGATTAATGACATACCAAAACAAAACCATATTTAAAATAACACTTTGATGCTCACATACTTATTACGTTATAAAACACACAAAAATATTCATTACTGATAAACACACAAATCTACACAAACATGCCCGATATGCCAAAAATATCTATTTTTATCATAACTGCTTATGATCGAGATAAACTTATCCGATCCCAATGATGGGAAACATTATGGCCCACATGCCCCATACAATATTTACTTATCTCTCATATTTCCTGATGCGGTTCTGGTCCTTGATATCAGTCTTCTTCATTAGTTGGTACATCTTGATAGGAGGATAATTTACACACGGTTTTTCTCAAAATTTCACCAAAAACAAAGGTCCACTGTGAATTATTACCATTAACACAATGCACGGTTCTCGCACATGAAGCTCCTATCTCATATAGCTATCATCAACTTACTTAGTTCGGCTGACAGTTCATAGCTTCCTAGAATACTGGTTTAGCTGTTAATAGCTCGGGTGGCTATACCTATCATTACAACTGCGTCATACTGTTATGATTTGCACTGTTCTACTTCGCACTCGCGAATACTTAGCGATGTTCAATTTTCGGAGGTATACTCGCTCCTACTTATAAACTTGAAAAAAATGTTAATATTCTTATGGCCTCAAGCGCAGGCTCTCGCCTCTACAGCGCGTACTAAGAACTTATAAAACTTGTAAGAATCACGGTACTTTCTGAGGGCTCGAGGCACGGGCTTCCGCCTCTAGCGATGCCCCAAAGTAGACTGACTTCGCTGTGTTTCAATCCATTATTTATACGATTTCTCTTAAAGGGACGTGGAGTACGGGGGTTTCAGAATTTATTTCCAAAATAACACTCACATGAATATGCGAACTAGCTCCTTAGAACGTCCTCATTTCCAATGTCTCAATGACTCCTTTTTATTCAAAATCCGATCGTTGGATCCTTATATAATGAGCTCCGTAATTTGCTTCATTGTCCCTTAATTTCGGCGGGATCTGATCGCGTCTAGCGTCTCTCACTGCCATTGGTCGTTTCAAATCCACCCCCTGATTTCATTTTAATTCTGGCAAAAATCACAGAATAATCCAATTTAAATTTTGACGATATTTCTGAGAGGCTGGGATAATCCCCTATACGATGGTATAATTCCTGTTTCTGTATTCTAATTATTGCTCTAATTCCTTTCAAATGGGCGGGGTTTATTTGGTAGGTGATCGTTGAGGTTTCTGCATTTACCCGCGTAGTGTAACGACCTCCGCGCGTTGTCTGGCGCATTTGGTGTCCAGATGTGGATTTTCTCTTTCCTGCTACCTTTGTCCGCGCTGGGAGAAAGCTTCTTCAAGTCACGTACGAACCATCCTTTTGTCATTCCAGTTTCACAAGCAACTTCTATTCTCACATCGACTTTGAGACATGAATTAAATTTTGTTGGAATAATATGTAGACTTTATGCTATCGGAGATGCATAAAGGTCACAGTATGTAATCACATTATACAAAATATAGGGTACATACAAAGAAAAGCAACACACCGACAGTAGTGGCTACGCTGGCTAACGCGCAGCATTAGGTCTTGGGGCCAAGCTCTCTGCTGACTCGGTAGACGCGTGGGTTCGAGCCCCACCGTCGGCCGTCCTTGAAATGGTTTTCCGTGGTTTCCCATTTTCAACACCAGGCAAATGCTGGGACGGTACCTTCTGCCAGGCCACGGCCGCTTCCTTCCACATCCTTGCCCAGTTTCATTCACCATCATTCATTTCATCTCCCATTAACTCCTCTCCTGAGGTTGGCGTCAGGAAGGGCATCCGGCCGTAAAAACCATCGCCACAAAGACTTCCATCGCATCTCATCCCCGACCCCGTTGGAAAACGGGAATAATAAGGGGTAGACATAGACATACAAAGAAAAGCAACACACAATCTGCTCTGCAAAAGAGACAGAAACACACAACGAATAACAAAAGTGATAATGTGGGACTGAGCACACAAACGTCCTTTTCATGTTGGGGGCATATCAATACCGTGTATGGCCACCACGAGCTCAAAGGCATGCTTGCAGATGACGAGGCATATGCTACTGAGCACCAACGAATCCAACGTAGTTTGGAGCAGATTATCCCACTCTTGGACAGCAGCTTCAATAAGTTGCGGTTTGTTTGTTTGTTGGAAGATTGGGACGGTGCAAAATTACCCTCTTTAGCTCTTTCCATGCATGTTCAATACATATCATGTGCGCAGAATAGACAGGCCACTCCATTCGCTGTATGCCATGCATCTAAAGGAACTGATTAATCACCCTAGCTCGATAGGCACGAGCATTATCGTCCACTAGTGTGAAGCCCTCACCTCACCCATTATGGCAGCGAACCCTGTAACGACACGTTAAGGATGTTGTCTCTGTACACCAGACGAGTCATGTTACAAGGGATAGGAGAGGCGTACTACGACCAAATATGATTCCACCCCAAAACATGACTGAACCTCCTTGCTGTTGGAGCGTTCCTGGATGAAGGGCTCGTGAAATCTCTCACCCACTCGGAACATATTGTTTATAATGTGATTACATACACATAGCAAAATAAACAAGTCACTAAATCGCAATATAGGCCACAACACATTTTTTGAGCACTGTAATTCTGGTTGATTGGTTGGTTCCTCAGTTTAGGGGCTGCGACAATGCGGGAATATAAGCCCGTGTACCTTGGGTGTGTATAGAATCTGTCTGAAAACCGGTGTTGATTGTGATGGCTGTATTAGTGTGTGTTATCTGTTTTTAATTCAGATAAGGACTGCAGACATCCAATTTTCAAGTAGTTCCTACTTTTGCTACCAAATGCCACCATCAATGACAACTAGTTCTGAACTTGGTTACTAGATGCCACCGCAGTCGGCACCTGGCGACGGACGTTCGAACCTAAGAGCGATTGCCAAATCTAACCTATAATTTAGCTTCACATAAGTGTAATTAGTGGAAGGTTCTTTAACATGCCATAAATCTCTGACATAAGCCTGCCGTCTTTACTTCCCCTCCGAAGAAAGGCATACTGAGGGATTTTTAACGCTCTTAAAAAATCCGACGACTTCAGCCGGGTTTGAACCCACGATCTTGGACATAGAAGCTCAGCATGCTACCAACTATGCCACCGAAGCCACCCCACTGTAATTCTATTTTAATATATTTATAAACGCGCTACCTACACTATACCAGACCCAAAACAGCTGTGAACATGAGGGAGGAGCCAGATTCACACAGTCACCCGCGCCAGCCAATGGCATAGCACGGCGTTGCCTAGTTAACTGCGCATTCTGGGCTCGCTGTGCCGTACGAAATCATTATTTCTCTCCGCGCACGAAAATCATTAAATATCCAATTATTTAGATGAACCTATGTTACAGAGCTAAACATTTTGAAGGTGACTGTCCAAACCCCGTGACGCTACGAACCCCGTTCGGGAGATAACATCTGCCCTTGAACTCAAGGGATAATTAGAGTGAAGAATGGTTAGGTGTGGAAATATTTAGTTTCGCTGGGGAAGAAAAGGAAGAGTTGCAGCATTGCTGTATCAATTCAGTAGTGGAGCTTTAAGAAGTTAGTGCTGTGAGCTGAAGTTTTGAACTCATAACAATGTTCCTTAGCAAACCGAGTGGCCGTCGAAGAGCCAGTCAAGAAATATAATATTCAGGGTATATGGCCTTTTATAGAAGCTTTCGAATACAGAAGTACGTGAAAACACATCTGATAACCTGTGTTGTCATGGTGTCGGCATTTATGGTTGTTTTTTTTTTTTTTTTTTTTTTATTGAGTCGAATAAAACTCACCTCTTCACAGTTTTACCTCACGAGGCATACTGTTCCCGGTTCTAACCCTGGGACCAGAACTAAATGTCGTGATTGAGCCGTGATCCGAATCTGGACATCATGGGTGACAGCAGCAAGAGTTGTTGTTGTTGTTGTTGTTGCTGTTGACGATTGTTTCAGGGGCTTTGCGACATCGTGGTCATGTAGCCCCGTGTATTTGGGTGTGTGTGGAATTTGTCAGATAACCTGTCACACTGTGATGTCTTTACTAGTGTGTATATTTGTAATTGAGGTAGGATTTGCTTAGGAAGCGGCTGTGGCCTTACATTAGGTACCAACCCGGCATTTGCCTGGAGTAAAAGTGCGAATCCACAGAAAAACCACTTCCATGATGGCTGTGGTAGGAATCCAACCCTCATATTCCCAGGTTTGCATCACGGAGGCTGAGTGTACCCTGTTCCAGCCTTCAGACCAAAATTACATTTCTTGGGAATCGTATCCGGGCCTCCGCGGTGACAGCCAAGAATGGACAGCAATGGGCTAGCCAGTACACCACAAGGTGGTCTCCAATAGATGACTAATGCGACCGTTATCAACCGTACACTCATCGCATGAGCACGTGGTTCTTCAGTGTGTAAATGGAGTCTTAGAACACTGGTGTTTAGGAAAGTTGGCTACAGTAGCTGTCAAATAAGTGTCAATTTACAGTAAACGAACTATACACGGAACTGATGACAAAAGAAGCCCCGAGCCCCTAATACAACAACACAACAGTATATTGCATTCATATTTAGGTTTTTAGTAGAGCTGGAAATAAGCGATTAATAGAATAATTTGAAATAAATGGAAAACGATTATTCGACTGACCGTTCCAACGATTAACCGATTAACCAAATAATAGACTAATCGGCTTGCCGTAGAATAATTGATTAGTAGACACGAGAAAAGAACAGAAGTTTAACTGAGAGGTTATCGCTTAAGTTGATTTACGCCTAATTTTGGGATGATGTATTAGTACATTATGCAACGAGGCTATAATGGCAATAATTAAGACACGAGTATTTCGCTCGTTTTATAATTTCCATACGAGTGTCTTAATTACCATTATAGGCGAGTTGCACGTTCGACGATAATTATATAGTACATTATGCAACGAGCCTGTAATGTCTATAATTAAGACACGAGTATTTTTATAAAACGAGCGTATGCGAGTTTTATAATTTCCATAGGAGTGTCTAGATTACCATTATAGGCGAGTTGCATACGACTGTTTATGTTCGACGATAATTATAACTTTATCATATGTTTTAACATAAATATTCATAAATATCTATTGAGAGTCAGCCACTTGAATTTTGTGATTGGAAGGGCGAGCGCTAAGTATGATATCTCTGTATTTCAAGATCTCTGAACGACCGACGCATGCGTTCTGTGTGCTTGCAATGCCATATGCAGGCCATATGTTTACATCTGCCGCCCCTCAGTAATATTGTCACCGGAGTCGTTTCAAGACAATGCGCTGTGTAGAAATTAGTGTTGGTAATATTAAGGTACAGTGCTATTTCTTGTCTCATATTCGCCAGTTTATTTACGCGAACATATGGACGGTGCGTATTCCATGTCGGTAATTTATTATAGTTCGATGTTGTGTTTATGTCCGACATGTTGGATTTGAGCGCATGCGCAAAGGTGTCGTTACCTAATTGGTCAATGAACGAGCTCTGATTGGCTGGAGAAACTGTATCATAATGAAAAACAGTGTTATAATGACCATCATTATGATACAGTTTTCTGACACATAATAGTGAGGGTCAAACATAAACTTTATTATATGTTTTAACATAAATATTCATAAATATCTGTGGGATTCAGTAACTTCAGTTAGTGAACAGAGTGCGCTGGGTGGTTTGCTCACTGAACAGAGCGCATGCGTGGGTCAAAGAATTTCGAAAGCAGAGAACATTTACTTTGCTGGGCAATGATATGGTTTACAGTCTGCATGATGTCTTGTGCCGATCAGAACTAGCATTCACTAATATTGTCACCAAAGTCGTTTGAAAGCAATGCGCTGTGTAAAAATTCGAGTTGGGGATATTAAGGTACAGTGCTATTTCTTGTCTCATATTCGCCAGTTTATTTACGCGAACATATGGGACGGTGCACTTTCCATGTCGGTAATTTATATAGAAGGATGCTGTGTTGCTAACTTCTGGACGTAGATTCATAAATTTCTTGCATATGTCATAGTATTTGCTTGTTACCGTAAAGGTTCGTGCTGATTTTGTCTTTGTGTTTGGGATTGTAAGTACAATGGTTGATCCGATATCCAATTTGAACTTTCAAATCATGTAATTCATGTCCGACATGTTGGATTTTGAGCGCATGCGCGAAGCTATCCTTACGTAATTGGTCAAGGTCAATGAATAAGCTCTGATTGGCTGGAGAAACTGTTTCATAATGAAGAATAGTACTATAATGACCCTCATTATGATACAGTTTTCTGACATATAATATTTACATTTCGACATCGTCCAACATAAAGAAATTTATAAAAGTTACATTTTACCTAAATATACAAAGTTTCCTTCCTTGTTTATGTTAACAATAACCAAATAAGAGTCAGTGACACTGGAAGGACAAAATAATATCAATCAAATTGAAATGGGTTTCGAAGAAAGAAAACGAAGAGGTTTTTTAGCAAATATTTTGAATTTGTATTCAATGTTTATAATTTTGGACAGTAACATATTTGTTTTACTGTGTTTTAGCCTAGTTTCCACAAAGAAGGTGCATCGTATTATATAATACGCTAAGGTGTAGGCTATGTTTCACAAAGAAAGCTCCTAAACCAGAGGGAGTTAGAAGGTGTGGTTTGTACCAAAATCTTCCAAATCGTCTCAATTGTAGTCTACAGGAAAAATCTTGCATTTCTTGAAAAGTCAACGGAAATATATATGTATTTGTTTATAATGTGCGTTTAAACAAATAAACAAGACGATAGCCCCTGGCAGAACTGAGTCGCGTTAGTCCCGCATAGCACTAGAGCCGGGCGGGTAGTCTGTACACAAGGGGAGCACACAACCCATTATGCGACAGTTCTCGCACGGGTCCGCTAGTTATTTATTATTTACGATACAATTATATTTTTAATTAATTAAAGAGGATATAAAAAGTAGGTTAGCTTAGGCAAGGAAAACATTTCTACAGAAAAGGAATCTGTTGACATCGAATATAGAATTAAGTGTTAGGAAGTCATTTTTTAAAGCCTTTGTCTGGAGCGTGGCGCTCTATGGACGTGAAACTTGGACTATTGGTGCAGCAGAAAAGAGGAGAATTGAAGCGTTTGAAATGTGGTGTTACAGGAGGATGATGAAGATCAATAATAATAATATCGTATGGCCTCGGGTGCCAGGTGCAAGCTTTGTTAATTGACACCCAGAGGGCAGCTTGCATGTCCAATTTAATGCTCCTTGGAGCGCTATGAATGTCAAGGAGGTTAGATAACTAAACTCCTTGATGCTATACCGCTTTCTAGTAGAAAAATGAGGAACTTTGTGTTGGCGGAAAATCCCGAGATTAATTTTGCCACTATGAACATGGCCTACTGACTTCAAATGGGTTCTTTAACATGCCAACAACGTATGACATGAGTATGAAGATCAAATGGGTAGATATGGTTACAAACGTAGAGGTATTAAGACTAGTGGGAGAGGAGAGATGTTTCTGGCGACTGATAATGAAGAGAAGAGATAGATTGGTAGGACACATACTAAGACACCCAGGAATAACAAGCTTAGTTATGGAAGGAAGGGTCTAGGACAAGAACTGTAGGGGTAGACCAAGGTTAGAATATGTTAAACAGATTGCCTCGGACGTAGGGTGTGGTAGCTATGTAGAGATGAAACGATTAGTTCAGGACAGTGAGGCATGGAGCGCTGCATCAAACCAGTCAAAAGACTGAAGACTCAAACAACAACAACAAAATGTCTGTTTTACTTCAGTGAGAGCGTAGTGAAGAAGCGAAGTACATCGATTAATCAATAAAACAATTAATCAATTATTCGACCAACAGATTAATCGTTTAAATGGCCAATTGAGTAATCGATTAAATGCACAATCGATTAATTGTTATTTGTATCAATTAATTGATTTTTCAGCTTCGATTAATTCGACTACTCAGATTGAACGATTAAAAGTAGCAGTCCTAGTTTTTAGGACAGGCATTTCTGGGTGCTAATGATGGATTGGGATCGGGAAACAGTGCCTTCTTGTCGCAGGCTGGCCTCTGGGTGAATAGCCAAGTCAGCTTTGTAACTCTTGTGAGATTCCAGAGCATTCCATATGGGATTCTCATCTCGCTAAATTCAACTGATTCACATGATGACACATAAAGGAACTCGGATATGCCAGTGCCAAATACTATACCAGATTCCACAAGTCATTCCCCAAGTGCGTGCCGAGCGATGTCTAGCCGAGTTTCCGGAAACCATCTCAGCGAGAGAGGCTAGTCTGAGTCATGCCAAGAAACATTGCGCTGCCTCTGAGTAGTCTACACGGTCATCGCGCAGGAGGCTCGTCTGCATGACGTGCCATGACGTCACGGGAATCTCAAACCGTGTCATTCCGTGTCCACTGAGATACACTCGGTGGCCACGGTCATTCCCACTTCCGCAGAGCAATCGGAAGTGCACTCATGAATCATTATAGGTACGAGCGATGAATCACATCATTCCCCTGAGCAATTATTTGTCGCTTGGACTACTAAAAAAAAAGGGACGTTCGGCATGAATTAAAGAAATTTGCTCATAGGGAAATTGCCTCATGAAACATTTCATGCTCTTCAAAAATCTACAAAATCCCGAGATACACTGCAGTAATATTTACATTACAAATTCCTCTCCTATCTATCTATTTATTTATTTATTTATTTATTTATCTCGAGTGACCAATAATAAGGGAATACAAGTACTGAATTTTAAAGGCTCTCAAAACAAACAGTCTGTTAATATTAATACCAGTATTCCAAACTCTACTCTCAAGGATACGGTATGTCACACGATAATGTGTCGTAAGTAGGCTACGCCTTTAACGCTCTGGGCACATCAATCATCAAATTAAGATGAAAAAATCAATATAATAAAGTCCTAGTGCATATCCAGTCTTCTGGGAATTTTCGGCGATCATCGGCGATAGTGTATAAGCTACCTAAGGCCCACAGAAACATTAAATAAATGTTTTTGGTTTTACGTCCCTTTTAACTACTGCGGCTTTTAAAGACGCCGGGGTGCCGGAATTTTGCCCCGAAGGGGATCTTTATCGTGCCACTAAATCTACTGACACGGCTCCCTCGCATTTGTGTACCCTCAAATACCAGCTGACAGAGCCAGGATTCGAGCCTGCAACCTTGGGAACAGCAAGCGAGAACGTCACCGCTGAGCCACGCAACCAGCTCAGCAGGAACAACCCAGCACACTGTAAACGCTATCCATTCATCCATTTTCATTTGAGACTGCTCTGGTTGTTGTTTCATTTGAGGGGCTTGGACATCATGGTCATTTAGCCCCGTGTACTTGGGTGAGTATGGTATTTTGTATGATAACCTGTATTATTGTGATGGCTGAATAAGCATGTGTATTTGTAATTCTGATGAGGATTGGCAAGGAGACAACCGTGGCCTTACACCACGAGGTGGACTGTTCCTTCAGTTAGTGGCCGCCTGGGCGATTGGCCTTCAGCATCCCCAGTAATATCTGCTGACGAAGTGTGTACAGCTCCCGGACACCGTCCTTGCGACGGTAGAGGAATGATCCCTCGCATAGTCCGTGGGTGAAGCCAAGCTAGAAGGATAAACGATAAAAGAAAAAAATACGAGCCTTACAGTAGTCGCATATGATGTGTAACATCTGAAATAGAAGAAACCTCGCGTGAAATTGTTGATACACCGGTATTTTATAGTATTATTGGCACAAATATTAATCCAGTGGCGGATCCAGGCCTTGCGGGGCCCTGGGCGATATGATAAGGTGGGGCCCACAACAATAGGAAATAAAAAATACCAAATCAAATGGAAAGTAGTTTTGTAATAATAATAAAATAAAGAATAGTTACATTATTTTGAATACACTACAGTACATTTTTTCAATAATATGAAAAAAAAAACTTAAGTCCCCTT
The DNA here is from genome assembly GCA_946902985.2 of Meconema thalassinum. Lineage (NCBI taxonomy): Eukaryota > Metazoa > Arthropoda > Insecta > Orthoptera > Tettigoniidae > Meconema > Meconema thalassinum. Next base: position 1,945,360,219 of record OX336388.2, read on the forward strand.
GAAGAAGATTATGTAATCTATGAAATATTAAAATATTTCTTTGTGACTTTTTTCCCTGCTGAAGTCTTCTTTTATTTCATTGAAATCTAAACTTGCTAAACGCTCAAGGCAGATCACAGCTGCACTGCAAAAAATAAAAAAATAAGAATTATAGATTAATTTGAAAAGTATAATTAATTAATTAAATAATTATTAATTAATTATTAATTAATTAATTAAATTTTAAAAATCCATGGCGCGGGGCCCCCCTTACCGCGGAGCCCTGGGCGGTCTCCCTTCTTGCCCTCCCCTAGATCCGCCCCTGTTTAATCTATTGTAAAAGGGAGTGTTTTACAGATATTGTAGTTGATAATACGGAACTCATTTTATTAGATGATTTGTAGCTTCCACCAGCACTAGCCTAAACAAAGAATACGATATGGATCAACTAGATTAATAGACGCGACACCACTCATAACCTTAAATTCCTCATAAACAGGTCCTCTTGATTCACAGACCAACACGTAATTGCATATGGATGCTGTTAAAATGAGTCATATTGATATGATAAATATCGTTTAAAATGATAATCTGGTAGCAAAAATATCTAACCCACCCAGGATTCGAACCCAAGATCTCTAGATTCACAGTCATACGCAATAACCCCACGGCTATTTCGACTACGCAAATATTCTGCACAAGATGGTGACTTATTTCCACGTTCCAATAATACTGCATTACGGAATTAAGTTTCATTTATATTTTGCTTGTTTCAATAATGTTCCTGAGTAACATTGAGTTTAAAATGCCTTATGCCAATGCAATGCCGACTACTTTCAATGTTTGATATTAAGGCATTTTACAATTTAAAAATACTGATACGAAGACGTCGAACATGTACCATGTCATTTGTTTAAATCACTTGACACCAGAGTTCGCATGAGCGTTTTCCGTTCAGTATGTCATATACATTCCACATGGCCGAGAGTGCGTCATGGTATCAATTTTCGACACCGCGCGCTGATTGTTTCTCTTACCAGTGCCAGCTGGATCGATCGATCGAGTTAGCAGTGCGTCTTATACTTCCGTTCGATCCACCACTGCCAGGTAGGGCACACTTCCATTCGATCGATCGAGCGGGCAGTGCATACTTCCGTTGTCCACCACAGCCAGCTAGTACACTTCCGTTTGATCGATCGAGCGGGCAGTGCATATTTCCGTTGTCCACCACTGCCAGCTAGTACACTTCCGTTTGATCGATCGAGCGGGCAGTGCATACTTCCGTTTGATTCACCACTGCCAGCTCGATCGTTCCGATCCACTTCCGTCCCCCAATTTTCAAAATCACTCCCACAAAACTATCCAGCAAACTACACATCAAAAACACTCAACCTTGACTATTGCTATATTTGGCGATTGTGTATAAATTTGGTGATATAATATTGTGAATTAATTTACACTGATTTAGCAGCTTTGTCACGTCCTAGTAATAGAACTGTTTTTCTATATTGGTAACATATAAATCCAGCGACTATTCTCTCATAAATTGGCAACTTGGGACGATAATATGTCTTCTTCTTCAGCCACTACAGTTCCTGCAAGATTGTACGTAGTAAACGGAAGTCTTATTATGCCAGCAACCCGTTACTTGCTCCGAGGGACAATTTCTCGGAATAATATACTTTGTAGGTCAGTCTAGTCTGAGGGAACCCCCGAGTCAATATCCTTACATCCAGAATATAAACCAACACACGGGTATACTAAACAGAAGTCAATTTCAGTAATAGGAGATTACTTGTATATGTCAGTCTGGTACTGGGACTGTATGCACTCTGTATGTCTGTATGCCGAGCTCCTCTCTTTCATCTTTCCTGTCGACCCCTCTTGGTCAACTCTTCTCTCTTCCGACCCCGATGGTCTTAGAGTATCCAAGACCTAGGGTATATTTCATTTCTTCGCCTTAATTTGCCCGTGTCTCATCTTCTCAGATACCCTTATTTTTTGAGAAATCAGAAGTCTTCCTTTCTTCTCATCGTTTCTCCCACCTCCTGTAAAGGCCAAAAGGAGGCAGGTGTGTTTAGCCCCACCATAAATGGCACACCCTGGATAGTGCTACACTCACAAGAGTTCATTGCTGGTGAGTTAAGGAGTTGGCGACTCAGAGGGATTCCTGAACTAGATCCGGGGTTTTCTTATTAACTTTGGGTCGATTCCCTTTGCTATCTGCATTGCATGATTTTTCTTCTTTCTAATTCCTTTAATCCACATTCTCCGAGCATTGAGAGAATTTCCTTCCCTTGCCTGTTATTTCCCTTAGTCCTGTTTGTTTCTTCCTTTAGTACGAAATCGAGTTGTAAGTCAGTGTTCGTTAAATCGTGCACCACAACTGCGTGGGCAGCTGCAGTAAGTCCGGAGATCATAGGTTCAAATCCCAGCGCTGACAGCGGCTATCCTCAGTGTGGCCTTCTTTCCCAGTTGTTTCCAGGTAAATGCCGGGATAGTACCTTATTTCAAGTCCCGAGGCACCTACCCCATCCCTGTCCCTAATACAGGTATACACACCACTACAGTCATTCCATAAACACAGGCCGATAACCTGGATGTTAGGCCCCTTAAACCAACAATTCCATAAATACAGATTATCAGACAAGTTCAACAAACACCCAACTACACGGGGCTATTGACCAAGATATCCCAAGCCGTTAAATTGAATTAACAACATATAACTGTAAGTCAGTAGTTAGTTTTTATTTCATACTAGCTGAAGTACCCGTGTTTCGCTAAGGGGTCGTAAATAAATTAAAATGTGAAGGTGACAGTTAAAACAGCGGATAGGCTAGGTTCTGCGCGGAGGGAGAGTAAGGATGGATTTGTCCAACTACTGCTCGGGTCTAAGCTCTGTGAACTTGCGGGATGAAGGGCAGAGGCAGGGAAGGAGCAGGCGAGAATTGACAAGCCTGTCGACAGCCCGCCGTGTTACCTGACATTCTCGTCTATTCCAATACTGCTAACATACGGTCTTTTCTGAAACCAGTGTGGCGTTGCGCATGAGTGGGTGAGTCACCGACTAATGTATTTGCTTCTGTTACTACGCAAGAACCGAGAAACCATATCACTCGTCACCATCACCTCTCATAGTACGCGATGCACATTCCTCTCAGGTTCACGCAGCTTAGACCCGAGCAGTACACCGCTCGGTCGGTGATAAGCCTACTGTCTGCAAGGTGTGGTCACAGTGACCAGCTCGTCTCCAGTTGTATAAGAGCTCAAAGAGTCCCGGATCTAATAACCCATTCCAGGGTTTAACCACCTGCTATACCTCCAGCTTGTCTCGATACTTCATTGCTTGTGTTTTTGTTGCCGCTCCAACGTATTTCCCCACATTCCCATGGCTGGCGCGAGGCCAAGTCGGAGCAATAACCTCTCATATCCTCAGCAGCATCCTAAAAAAAAACGGAAAAAGATCCCCAGTGGAATCTTTCTAGACGACGTTGATTTTTGCATTTTTGGTGACGCACTTATCTGACGTAAATCACACTCCTAGGACAACAAATTCACTCCTTCTGAAAGAAGATTCATCCTGCAATATCCTAAAAGAAAGTTCTGTTGTTGCTTATTCATTGAGAGGATTTGCGACATCCTGGTCATCTAGCCCCATGTACCTGGGTGTGAGTTGAATTTATCTGATAACCTATATTATTGTGAGGGCTGTATTAGTGTTTGTAGTTGTAGTTCGGGTGAGGATTGGGAAGGAGGCAGCCGTGGCCTTAATTTAGGAACCATCCTGGCATTCACCTGGAGTAGACGTGGAAAACCACGGAAAACCATTTCCAGGATAGCTGAGGTAGGAATCAAACCCACTTCTTCTCAGTTTTGCCCTATGAGGCTGAGTGTACCCCGTACCAGCCCCCAAACTAGGAATACATTTCTTACTAAAGCCGAGAATCGAACCCGGACCTCCAAGTATACTTGTCGCTACACCTATACCAGATATAGCAGAGGACCTTGATATTCGGCTGGCTGCGTGGCTCAGCGGTAACGTTCTCGCCTGCTGATCCCAAGGTTGCAGGATCGAATCCCGGCGCAGTCAGCTGGCAATTCAGGGTGCGAAAATGCGAGGCCCCTTCGGGGGTAAATTCCGGCACCCCGGCGTCTCTAAAAGCTATAGTAGTTAAAAGGGACGTAAAAACAATAATAGTATTATTATTATTATCATCATTAGGACCTTGATATAATATACAGGGGATAAATTACCATGAATGTAGTTATGGGGGACAACTGGTAAGGCTTCATTCTTACTAATTTAAAAAACGCCAGACTTAGCGCTTTAAATTACATGAAAGGTAACCGACCTTGAGATCTGGCTCCGCCACTATGTGTCTCGAATGATGTCCAGAGTGCGCCGTGTCGTTGTCCGCCAGTAAGGCGTCGTCCTCGTAATCCTCATCATCCTGAGGTAGCTCCTCCTCGGATGCCTCTTCCTCTGAGGTGTCGTTCAGCGGACGACAGTAGCGGGTTACATAAGACGTGTTGGCTACATACTCCGCGAAGTCTTCTGAAGACAGTGGGTCACTGAGGGCCATTAGCGTCACAGTGGCACTATGCTGCACTAGACCTTGAAGTACCATTGCCCACATCACCAAGAAGGCCATCATGGCACGCGTGCCAATTCGTCCTGCAACAAAATTCAACAGTAATGCCTCATACTTATATAGGATACCTAAAAACCTAGTTCAATCCATACTAATATATAACAAGAGTAGTTCCGTGAAGAACTAAAGCCTATTTTCATATATCCTACTTATGTCAATTACCTCTATCAAAATACAAATTTTCAGTTTGATTGCTGTAATAGATTCGTAGATATTGATAAACGTCTAAGTATTTCGGATGGTCGCCATGTTGCATTTTTATAAATGTAGGTCTTAGAGTAATGTACTATTACATGGAAACTATTGTGCAGGTATAGTATTCAAACTTCAATCGCATGATTAGGACAGAAAAAATAAAAACGAGATTTTTAAATTTTGCACTGCTGCCATCTTGTGGTTATGAAAACAATTGAAATAAATTAGATGCCAGTGGATTAAAACTTGTACTGTATAAGCATTTACCGTACCAAGTTTTACTGCACTCGGATGTTTAAATCGCGAGAAACGTCCATTTAAATATTTATATTTCGCATCGTCGCCATGTTGGATTTGTGCTCACCAGGTTATTGAAAGTCCGATAGGTGAACTTATGCTCATAGCCTCTATGAACATAAAATATTTCAGTTTGATTGCTGTAATAGATTCGTCTATATTGAGAACCGTGTAAATATTTCAGATGGTTGCCATGTTGGATTGTTATATGTATAGGCCACAGAGTTATAAACCATTAAATGCAAATTATTGCGTAGCTTCATTATTCAAACTTTCACTTCGATCGCATGATTGCGACACAAGAAATTGAAATTTAATTTTAAAATTTCGCACAGCCGCCATCTTGAGGTTATGTAAACAATTGAACTAAAATAGATGCCAGTGCATTATAATGTGTATAAACATTTATTTTACCATATTTCACTGCACTCAGATGGTTACATCGCGAGAAAAGTCCATTCAAATGTTTGAATTTCGCTTGGCCGCCATGTTCGTTTTGTACTTTACAGGTTTTAGAAAGTTACATATATGAACTTGTAGTAGTGCCCTTTAACACTGTACAAAATTTCAGAGTGATATTAGTAATAGTTTCGGAGATATAGAGTGCCGGTGAAATAATTCGCACAGCAGCAATCTTGAGGTTATGTACACAATTGAACTAAATTAGATGTCTGTGCATTACAATGTGTATAAAAGTTTTCTGCACCAAGTTGCATTGCGTTTGGATGGTTAAATCGCGAGAAAAGTCTATTTAAATGTTTGAAATTCGCTTGGCCGCCATGTTGGTTTTTTAGTTAACATGTTTTTGAAAGTCACATAGGTGAACGTCTAATAGTACCTTTTATCGTCGTACAAAAATTCAGGGTGACATGAGTAACAGTTTCGGAGATATAGAATGCCGGTGAAATATTTCGCACAACCGCCATGTTGGATTGGTAAGACGTAATAAAATTTGAAGGGCACGGTCGGGGTCGACCGAAATGGTGCTATGATCTTACCGAGTTTCATTGAGATCGGTCCAGCCGTTTAGAAGTTATTAGGAGGGACACACAGAAGAAAGACAGGCAGACACACATACGCATACGCACACGGACAAAAGGTGATCACATTAGCATTTTTTTTTTCATAAATGAAAATAAGCAAAAAATGAAATGATGTGTGTCTGCGTATTACTCAATCACACAAGAACCACTGTTCCGATTTACATGAAATTGTACATGGAAGTAGCTGATTTACCTGGTTAACTTTTGATTTCGATACTTTGCACTATTTAAGGATGGCGACCATTTTAGTGACGTCACTACACCCCCTTGGTTTCAAACTTTCATATTTCAAATAAAAAGAGAACGATAAGAAATAGCAAACTTTTGATGACATAGGCCTATACGAGGTTTAAAATTCAATTTTCTATCCGAAAGGTCCTTATACTTTGCTTGTATCTCCAACGGTTAGCGAGTAAAACCTAAATTTGTGCTATAAAATACGATCAACGCCGAGCGGTGTAGTTGGACAAAATGTTCCGTCCTTACTCCATTCGCGCAACACCTCACCTATCGCCTGTTTTAACTGTCACCTTCACATTTTAATTTATTAATGACCCGTAGCGAAGCACGGGTACTTCAACTAGTATTCAATAAAGCCATAGGCCTATCATCTGTGATATTGACATGCCGTTCGCAATGTTACGTTGAGGGATTGTGTACGTACACTTTTCACAAATTTTCAATACATTTACCTTCGGCTACACAGCATAACTTACATGAAATCGTCTACTCATGCAAACAAGGTGCTGTAAGCTAGCTTGTGGCTGAGGCAAAGTGTGAAATCCCCGTTAAGCTCTCACCATAGTTTTTGGGCCGCCATTTGCAAACCAGTTGAAGAGTAGAACGCAACAGATAGTTAACCCATGACATTTTGAAAAATTAGATGATGGTATATTTCAACAATATTATTATTGATGTATCGTTTAAGAAAGAATCAATGCTAATTGCTGGGATTTCCTCTGCGGTATCAGCAAACTTTCCGAATTTCTTTAGAGCGTGAATATGATGTATAACAGGGAGCTAAGCCAATATAGAATACGTGACCATTAACGCACCTGCATCTGGTCAAGTTATACAGTGGCTGACTATGACAGAGTTCTTGTGCACAGCACTTATAAAAAGTTAAGGAAACGGTTAAGAAATTTATTATATGGATATTAAAACAAATAATTTCGGTAAGAACTATAGTAGTCTATTTTCATATATTTTCGTGGTTCTTACAGTTTCAAAATTACCCCATCAATTAAGTTGGTTTCAACGTAAAATACTAAATAGCTTATCGTTTACGACCTACTTAATCTTTTTTTTATTCATTTGCTAGTATTACCCGTCGCGGCTTCGCTCGCGAAAATTGAATAAACACTACACTTTAAATTTAGCGACGACTCACTCTTCAATGCCATGATTTATTTGTAGGTATTTCAATGTTGAAACAGCCCGCTTTAGGATACGATCAAAATAGTACATTATGCAACGAGCCTATAATGGCAATAATTAAGACACAAGTATGTTTAATAAACGAGCGTATGCGAGTTTTATAATTTCCATACGAGTGTCTTAATTACCATCATAGGCGAGTTGCATACGACTGTTTATGTTCGACGATAATTACAACTTTATTATATGTTTTAACATAAATATTCATAAATATCTGTTGAGAGTCAGCTACTGGAATTTTGTGATCGCAGAGCGAGCGTTGGGTGTTATATCTTTGTCTTTCAAGAGCTTTGAACAACCGACGCATGCGCTCTGTGTGGTTGCAATGCCATATGCAACCATATGTTTACATCAGCCGTCCCTCAGTAATATTGTCACCGCAGTCATTTGAAGACAATGCGCTGTGTAGAAATTAGTGTTGGTGATTTTAAGGTACAGTGCTATTGCTTGTCTCATATTCGCCAGTTTATTTACGCGAACATATGGACGGTGGGTATTCCATGTCGGTAATTTATTATAGTTCGATGTTGTGTTTATGTCCGACATGTCGGATTTTGAGCGCATGCGCGAAGTTATCGTTACCTAATTGGTCAATGAACGAGCTCTGATTGGCTGGAGAAACTGTATCATAATTGAAAACAGTGTTATAATGACCATCATTATGATACAGTTATCTGACACATAATAGTGAGGGTCGAACATAAAGATATGTAAGGCACCATGCTGAGTATTCTACTCGCTCTTGATTTATAAGGAACAGTTATAGGCTGATTTGCTAGAATTGTATCTTCGAATTGTTCTATAAATGATCAATATAGAAAATATTGTACCAATAAGAAATGTCAAAAAGACACAAACTTAGTGGCTATAGAGTAAGAAAAAAATCGAAAAGACGTTACCAGTGAAGATCACTTCCCTATAATTAAGAAAAAATGCTAGTTTCGTGCTCTATTGGCAGATATATTAATTTATCCGCAGCAACAGCGCGCCAATTCGTATTTGTTGAAATGATTTGAACGCTGCCTATTCCAATGTCATTTTATGAAACGACTCGTGTGCCAACAATACTACTTAAGAATGGTGCATTTTCTGCCTATGCCCATACAATAACGTCAATCAGTCGTATGGTGACGAAATGAGGAACTTCTTTCTTTTCTTGTAAGCTCATTGACATACATTTTTGGCCACATTGTTTTGTTCTATTAAAAACTAATTCAGAAACCTGCGTGGGAGTGCGCACAACAACTCACCAAAGTTCCATAGTCATTGGATGAATGGTATAGGAACGCATACGGGGAAATCATACAATGAAACCACAGAAAATGCCACTAAACGGTATGAAACACAACATTCATTAAACGCCTCGCGCACCATTTTTGTAAAATGGAGTCACGTTTACAGAAGACTTCGCATGCTTGCGCCCAACTCACCAAAATTAATTTGTTGAAATAATTCGCACGGCATCACCCTTTTGTTGAATCGACTCATACTCCATCTATTGTAAAATGGATTTACTTATTCAGAAACCTTCACACAAGTGGGCACAATAACTCACCAAAATGTCATCGCAATGGGATGAATGGTACCGGTATATGAACGCATGCGGGACTTTTTTTGAAACAATTCGCTCACCAGCACTCAATTGTTGAACAACTCGCGCGCCATCTATTGTAGAATGGATTTAGTCTACTAATTCTATTACCTTTCTGGCATTGGGCACAACAATTCACCAAAGTTTCATTCCAATGGGATGGATGGTATAACAACGCATACGGTACTTTGTTGAACGATTCGTGCACCAAAACTCTTGTTGGAACTATTTGTGCACCACCTGTAGTTAAATTGATCTACTAAATCAGAAACCTTCGCGGGAATGGGCACAACAATTTACCAAAATTTCATCGCAATGGGATGATTGGTATTTGAACGCACGTGAGACTTTGTTGAAACGATACGTGCGTCAACACTTATTTGTTGAAACTACTCGTGTCCTATCTAATGTAAAATAACCTTCCCGGGAGTGGGCACAACAACTCACTAAAGTTTCATCGCAATCAGATGAACACATACGGGACTTAATTGAAATTATTCGCGTGCCATCTATTATAAAATGGATTTACTAAGCCTATATATAACCTTCCAGGAGTGTGCACAACAACTCACCAAAGTTTCATCGCAATCGGATGAAAGGTATACGAACGCATAAAAGACGAACAAACAAACATTCATTTTATATGTAGATCATACAGTAGATTACTATTATTTATTTTATTTTACTTTTTTTTACAATAATTGAAATCTCTTCACTCAGTATCCAAACAAGATAGCACTTTAGAAAATAAACATGAAAGTTAATAACAAGTAGTTCCGTGAGGAACTGGTACTTACCATCTCAAACTCTCTCGTCAATCAAATACATTTTCCATGTGATGAAATAAATAGCTTTAGATAAATGACCTTCATTGCGATAAAATATAAGGCAACAATTTCAAATTCAAAACCCAGTATCTAAACATTGTAGTAATTTTAGACAATGAACATAAAAATAATATTTTATGCTTCGGAGACTTTATGCTTGAATCGAAAAGGACACGTTGACCAGCTACAGTACTTAAAAGAGAACGTAGGCTACTACAGAAGATCTTGGGCAACAGAAGGGTTGACGGGCAGGATCGTCTGAGATCCAACAAAGAAGTATACAGTAAGATAGTACCAATAACAACAGCAATCAAAAAGAAAAGACTAATATTCTATGGGCACATCTTCCGTATGGACAATGACCGGCTCACAAAGAAAATCTGGAATTTTCTAAAATTCAAGACATCTAGAATACAGTAAAGTGGCTCCAAGTGTGTGAGAAAGATCTGAGAGAGATAGGCATTGCGCTTGATAAAATAAATGACACGGACAGTTTCAGAAGCACTGTGAAAAACCATCAGGGTTCTATAGTGGATTTAGAACCCAGGAAACAGAGAGGACCGTTATCCGAAGAGAGAAAGAAAGCGCTGATGATGGACTCAAAAAATACTGGTAGGATGTCAAAGCTGGCAAACGAACAAGATCTACTCGTAACTGAAATGAGATTGGTTGTTAACATGTTCCGTAGTCCATAGAGGCTCAATTCGGGTGTAAAAAATATATATAAATATATTTTATGATAGCAAATTAGTCTTAGTATGGTACTAGTGCTTGCCCTGTCCTAAACCAAAGCTGTTGTCATTGCTAAAGGTAACTCAAATCAAAATATACATCTCCAACCCTGGAAAACATGTGTACAAATTCACATGATGAGGTGCTATCTACAATACACGAATACTATACTTAATATTTGTGTACCGGAATATTTAGTTCATAGTACCGTACTGGTTTAAAACTTTTCCATAGAACAGTTCAATGTGACATCAGTAAGAGATGTTCCTTTTTATAACCTATAATTTACGATACCTTCTAGAAAATAGGGGCAGTTGACCTCGAAGTTCTAGCCCTTAAAACAATTACCACCTCAGTGAATTTATTTCAATTTTTCTTTCACATAACTATTGACATTAGTGTTTTCGATGTCCCCTACTAAATTTATCAGTTTATCACTATTATAGCAAGAAATATAACATAATGTTTTTAAATGCTAAGTTTCAAAGATATTTGTTTCCTTTCTTCATATTCAGATTTTGAATGGGGACATATTTTTCTCAGTTTTATTACAGAGCATTCCTAATGGAACGATCTTTAATTTGAGACCTTGTTGAGGTTGATAGGTGAATTAAAACTAGACTTATTGATGTTTGAACCTATAATAAAACACAAGTCTTAGTTACTGAGTAAATTAAGTTAACGTTTTGCATTATGATTAGACAGGTGTGGCCTCGTTCGTTTAAATACATTTCCTGAGCAAATGTAGGCCTATGCATGAAGCATGTAAAAACAATACATTTTCTTGCAGTAGAAGAATCAAGCTTTCATCTGGAAATCAAAAAATGAAAATTCCATCCAGATACGCCATTTCAAACGTATTATAATATGAATACCTTAAGTAAGCAAGGGAACAAATTCCCAGTTAAAGCTTCTGTTTTCATCATAGCTCTTACAAAATTTTCATATTGCGATTTAGTAACTTGTTTATTTTGCTATGTGTGTGTAATCACATTATACACAATATAGGGTACATACAAAGAAAAGCAACACACAATCTGCTCTGCAAAAGAGACAGAAACACACAGCGAATTACAAAAAGTGATGTGGGACTGAGCACACAAACGTCATTTTCATGTTGGGGGCATATCAATGCCGTGTATGGCCACCACGAGCTCTAAGGCATGCTTGCAGATGACGAGGCATACTAGCCCCAGTGGTGTGTGGTGGGATTTTACTTAGGGTACCGGTAAGCAATGATATACAATGTGAGACATACTGTAGTGCCGGCAGTTGAATTGTGTTTGCTCATCATTTGGGCTTTTCTTAAACTATTAGCATTTGGAATAAATTACTGCAACACTACCATACGACAATCATAATTACTACTAATAATAATAATCATCATCATAATAACAATATAGCAGCATTTTTTTTTAGCGTATGGCTTTTAGTGCCGGGAGTGTCCGAGGACATGTTCGGCTCGCCAGTTTTGTAGCTGCTTCGAGACGGACATCCAATGGGTGAGCTACAAGTACCGTTGGGGAGGAATGTTGGAAGGGAGGGTCGAGGAGTTGGAAGGTAGCGGCTTTGGCCTATAGTTAAGGACCAACCCCGGCATTTGCCTGGAAGGAAGATGGGAAACCACAGAAGACCATCTTCAAGGTTGCCGGCGGGGGGATTCGAACCTCCTCGCCTCCCGGATGTGAGCGACTGCCAACAGTCATGCCGCAACGACCTCGGCTAACTCACCCGGTATAGCAGCAATGTGTTACCTGGAATGTAATCTACTTGAAGTGAAGCTCAATCCTTCTAGGTTTCTTCGCAAAATCATTGATGACCTGGCTGTAGAAGTTTGGCAATTTTTGAAGTTCAGAAAGTAAATCTTTCTCCATTGATATCAATGATAAACCTTTAAGTCTATCCTGGCCTTGCGTATTGCAAGCACAGTTCTTTATTCGTTTAAGCGCAGAAACTTCTTTCTACAGAAGCACGTGTTGCGAGAATCGCAGAGATAAGTTCACAGAGTCGTACTACCTCTCCATACGCTTCGTGGAGATGATGAGATTTAAGGAAAAGTAGCAGTTCACTAACATTTTTTCTCGTAAGTCACCAGAAGTGTCCGTAGCCATTAGCTGTGATCGAAGAGCAAGAAAGTCAAATACATTGGGATAAAGGAAGGTTGTAGTTTAACGTGACCGTCAATCTTGAGATCATGAGCCACGGGACCTCCTTTTTACGTGGAATCCGAACCACAGGACATGGCATTTCACTTCGAAAATCTCACATGCATTGACCGGGAATCGAACCCGGACCGCCTTGGTGAGAGGCATACAGCTAGACCGCTGAGCCACCACGCCCCTACATTGGGATAACTCTCTTTAAGGGACTCGAAAGCAATTTCTGGGAACACTCGTTTATTCTCGTCCGAATTAACAGGATTGATGAGTTCCAAGGATCGTAGGGATTCTAAACTGTCAAACCTATTGTTGAGCTGTTGTACAACCGTATCTATGATTTCATAAAACAGCCGTTTATGAGATGTCTTAGAATCGAACTCGTCGTGCAATCTTGGTCTCTTACTATCTGGGTCACAGATGCCCTTTACCTCTTGTACTGTCTTCTCCCAATATTCTTCGAATTGACCCCTTTTTTCTGCAAATTCAATTTTTAGTTCTCCTACTTTACGAATACAATAGCCAATAAATACCGTGGGACTTATTTTGCAAGATAGAAAATAACACGTCGGTCAGAGGGAATATGCTATAAAATACGGCGGGTATAAAATTAAAGCGAAAATCCTTTCATGACACTGAAAATCCATTGCAGCAATTAAGGCTTCGTGATCCCATTTTTCATCGGGATCTGTCATTATCTCGAATAGTGAAACAAGCTGATCACGATATTCGAAGACGGTTCCAACCAAACGTGAATTGTAGTTCCAGCGCGTAGCTGACACCCTGGGCAGCCTCTTCCTAATTTCCTCGTCTAATGCATGACTTCTCTTCGTTGAATTCGAGAAAAATGAAGATAATCCATTTAAAGTAAGAAAAAACAACCTGCAGTCTCTGATACTTGAGGTTGCCTGAGATAACACCAGGTTTAATTTGTGGGCGAAACAATGGACAAAAATGGCATTAGGATACAATGTTCTAACTTTTGCCTGAAGTCCATTCAAATGGCCTGCAAAAACGGCCGCACCATCATAGCTTTGTGCAACTAACTTTTCCCCAAAACTGGCTAACAATGTCGAGACATTTATAAACCCCATAAATCGTTCTCTAGAGACACCATCGGGTCCTGCGTAACGAATTACATAAGAGAGCTGGGAAAAATTGCTTACATCCGTGGCTTCATCCAGTGCTATGGAAACAAAACTGGCTGTACAAATTTCTTGTTTGATGTATGCAAGTAACACATTAGAAACAGATTCTATTAGATCGTTCTGAATTAAATTTGATAAGCCAATGAATACATTAGAATTCTCCAATTGGTTATGCAATAATGCATCATATTTTGCTAACTAGATTTAGCAGTTCAACGTAATTTCCTCTATTTGAGGAATCTGCACATTCATTATGGCCCCTGAAAGTTTGCTCTTGTTTGCCGAGGAAACAAACAACATCAATGAAACGTTTCATAATATCTCTGTTTTTTACGAACTCGTTCGTTATGTTGCTGGTCACTTATTTTCTTTTGCTCGTCTATCAAATGGTCAATCCTGGATTTTCCAAAGGTCTTTTCCATAATTTCTGCTTGCAGATGACTTTGAGATGGACTGTGTTTTTTTTTAAGCATTGTGCATATTATTCATATCACTGTATCCCCCGTGATTCCAAATGCTCTTTTCGTTCGAGAAAAGAAGACAAGGCCAACAATATACAGTAATTTGTTAACAGAAGGGCAACCACACAACCATGTGTTATTGGTGTATAGATTTAAATTAAAATGCCGAATACAAGCTTTCACTTTTGTGTTAATATTTAATTGAGGAGTTGAACGACCTCCTAATAAAATTATTTTCTGTTCTCGAATGATCGAGGAGAAAAGCTAACTTGCCGCAGATCACAAATTATGCAGTCACTGTCGCTGTCATCTCTAGACTCAAGTTCCGACTCCATATTTTTACAGCTTTCTCACGGCTACTAGTATAAACAGAAACGTCCACTGCATACCCTACTCCCTTGTAGCCTATTGTTCATTTGGCCTATACGGTATACAGGGTGATTCTTATTAACGTTTAAAACTCTCTGTAGCGACGTAGATGGCATTGAGACAAGTAATTTGATATAGGACACTTAGGGTCACAAGTGTCCGGAAATACCTTAAAAGTGAACCACAACTGCTAAACATATGACGTCATCAGGTGACGGCTACGCTCAAGTGGTCAGGCCCGTGCTCTCTTACGCACACCAAAGCAAACGTTGAACTCTGGCTTCGAGTCTGCGTGTGTGAATCGGGCGCGTGGGGTTCGAGATGGAAATCCGGGGCCTATCTATCAGCTTTCTTTGCTCTCTCTCTTCTCCTCTCAAGTGGAAGCAGATTGTTTGTTGGCATTAAGACACGGAACCAGAGTGATATGATATTCAACGTTTGCTTTGGTGTGCGTAAGGGAACACGGGCCTGACCGCCTGAGCTGAGCCGCACCTGGTGACGTCATATGTTTAACAGTTGCGGTTCACTTTTAAGGTATTTCCGGACACTTGCGACCCTAAGTGTCCTGTATCAAATTACTTGTCTCAATGCCATCTACGTCAATATAGAGAGTTTTAAACGTTAATAAGAATCACCCTGTATATATAGAAAATACGGCCTACGACAGTAAAACACACACACACGTTTAAACACAATATATAAAATACTGTTTTTTACAAAAACTAGCACAGCTTTTTCAGTTATAATGGGCAAGTAAACACACTATCTTCGCAAACTTCTTCTTTCAGGCCGTAGGTATGTAACTTCAGAATTGCTTCTAGCTTCCCATACTTTTAACTCGCCGTGCAGTACCAAGGAATACCAAAAGATAGCATGTCACGTTATCGTGCTGTGAACGGAACTCGCAGCAGACATCAAAAACCACGAAGTACGGTACAGTACCGGTACATTTAAACAATTGTCCAAAAAGACTGAAAAATCACGTCAACCAAAGTAATAATTACTTACGTGTCATTCTTTCGCTTGGGTATGTAATGCTTACCTTGCATCTGTCGCGCCTGATGTGCCCGTACCAATGGGCCTATGTCGTGCTGAAAGCAACAGATACGACCCTCCCTGCGAGTGGTTTTGCGGGGGCGTCCAGTTCTTGGTGAATCAGCAACTGTTTGGGTCTCCCTGAACTTTTTCCACGCCCTCAAACATCACTTTGACTCACTCCAACACTATTGCCATGTTTACAGTAGGCTACAGACCTCCGTCTTCTCCATGCGCTCGAAACCAACTACTGTATGGCACTGAGCACGTGATCCCTGCAAGGAATGCGACCGTACCACCTGCGTCATATCAGCGGACAGCCTGACAAGGGCTACTACTAACGGCACAGGAAACATTTACTTACCAGATGAAGATTTTCACAGTGGAGTTGCTAGTTCAGACTCACATCCAGATTCAGCTTCACTGGAAACCGTGTTGTTAGAAGAACTAGGAACATCACTATCACTCGATTCACTGCTATCGGTGTCGAGGGAAATAATAATGCTGTCTATTATATCTGGAACTGCACTGTCTCTCTCCCTTTACTCATGTTCCACCTATAGGACAGTAGCCTTCCCAGTCCTTCTTTGTCACAGAGCTCACGGCCTCTTCTGTGATAGCCTTCCAACGCTGAAGAGATAAATCTCCCGTAACATTGTGCTCTCTTACTAAACGCTTTACTTTTGCCCATGCCAATTCAATCGCATTTAATTCGCACATGTAAGGGAGAAGTCTGAGGACCGTATGACCGAACTGAGGTAGCCTATTGTCTATCTTGAATGTTTTCTCTCTGGGCTTATGTAGTTCTATGAGCTTATACATATCCACTTTGTGCATTTTTAGCCTACTTTCGATTTTTGCAAAAAATGAAAGTAGACTTATGAGATCAACACAGGGCGAAAAAAGTGTGTCTGTCTGTGTGTGTGTGAGTCTGTGTGTGTGTGTGTGTGTGTGTGTGTGTGTGTGTGTGTGTGTGTGAGTGTGTGTACTCTGAATGTCTGTCCCCCCCTATCAATTCGAACACGGTGAATGCGAATTGAACGAAATTTGGTACAAAGGTAGCACTAGCAAAGGACACCTCAGTGTCATGTTTTATATCGCCGCCATCTTGACGGAAACGTAATGGCGGCCACACAAATGTTCAAAGCTTAAATGAAATTACGACTAACCTAATCATCCGATCTCTACCAAATTTTGCAACAACATACCTTTATGGGGGGAGCATCCTTTGACCAAACTAATAGGTCATCAGCGTAATAGATTGCGGATGGCGGCCATCTTTGTGTGAAAATCGATTCCCCCTATTAATTCGAACACGGTGCAACCGAATGGAACGAAATTTGGTACAGAGGTAGTACTAACAAAAGGCACCTCAGTGTCATGTTTTATATCGCCGCCATCTTGACGGAAACGTAATGGCGGCCACACAAATGTTCAAAGCTTAAATCAAATTACGATTAACCTAATCATCCGATCTCTACCAAATTTTGCAACAACATACCTTTATAGAGGAAGCATCTTTTGAACAAATGAATAGGTCATTTGCCTAATAGTTTGCGGATGGCGACCATCTTTGTGTGAAAATCAATTCCCCCTATTAATTCAAACACGGTGAAACCGAATGGAACGAAACTTGTTACAGAGGTAGCACTAGCAAAGGGCATCTCAGTGTCATGTTTTATATCGCCGCCATATTGACAGAAACGTAATGGCGGCCACATGAATGTTCAAAGCTTAAATCAAATTACGATTAACCTAATCATCCAATCTCTACCAAATTTTGCAACCACATACCTTTATGGAGGGAGCATCCTTTGACCAATCTAATAGGTCATTCGCCTAATAGTTTGCGGATGGCGGCCATCTTTGTGTCAAAATCGATTCCCCCTATTAATTCAAACACGGTGGAACCGAATGGAACGAAATTTGGTACAGAGATAGCACTAGCAAAGGGCATCTCAGTGTCATGATTTATATCGCCGCCATATTGACAGAAACGTAATGGCGGCCACACAAATGTTTAAAGCTTAAATCAAATTACGACTAACATAACCATCCGATCTCTACCAAACTTTGCAACAACATGCCTTTATGGAGGGAGCTTCCTTTGACCAATCTAATAGGTCATTAGCCTAATAGTTTGCGGATGGCGGCCATCTTTATGTCAAAATTGATTCCCCCTATTAATTCGAACACGGTGGAACCGAATGAACGAAATTTGGTACAGAGGTAGCACTATCAAAGGGCACCTCAGTGTCATGTTTTATATCGCCGCCATCTTGACGGAAACGTAATGGCGGCCACACAAATGTTCAAAGCTTAAATCAAATTACGATTAACCTAATCATCCGATCTCTAGCAAATTTAGCAACAACATACCTTTATGGAGGGAGCATCCTTTGACCAAACTAATAGGTCATTAGCCTAATATTTTGCGGATGGCGGCCATCTTTGTGTGAAAATCGATTCCCCTTATCAATTCGAACACGGTGAAACCGAATGGTACGAAATTTGGTACAGAGGTAGCACTAGCAAAGGGCACCTCAGTGTCATGTTTTATATCACCGCTATCTTGACGGAAACGTAATCGCGGCCACCCAAATGTTAAAAGCTAAAATGTAATTACGACCAACCTAATAATCTAGTCTCTACCAAATTTTGCAACACCATATCTTTATGTGAGAAACATATTCCCACCAAACTGCAAGAACATCAGCCCAATAGTTTGCAGATGGTGGCCAAGTATGTGTGCAAATCGATTCCCCCTATCAATTCAAACACGGTGAAACCGAATTGAACGACATTTGGTACAGAGGTAGCACTAGCAAAGGGCACCTCATATTCATGTTTAATATCCCTATAGCACGTTGTATTTCAACAAGCTACTACAACCAACATTCAATCATACTCCTTGAAAAGGACAAAGAGTTATAACAATACCCATGCATTTAGGAGAAAGTAGGCTATATGTTCTTTCTTGAACATCTTGTTTCATTCAGTGATATTTCATTCTTCGCTAACCAGTCCATCATCTCGTGATTCACAGAATACTTCGTTGGTGGCTTGTTTACCTGTATGCAATGATATGGGGCATTGTCCTTCACAATCACTGAGTTTTACGGCAGGTTTGGCAGCAACTTCTCATTTAGCCATTTTTCAAAATTACAATTATTTATTTGCCCATGGTAATCGCCAGTCGGTGATCCGGCTTTATATAACAGCAAAGCATTCGGGATGAATCCACTGGAACATCCCGCATGGAGGATTATTAGTCTAATTCCTGTGCTGGCAATTCCATGCACGCCAAATTCGTCTTTTTCATGTTGCCAACACTTTGAAAATGTCATATGAGCATCGACCCAAGATTCATCCTTGAGTACAATTTCCCGTCCAGCTTCGCGATATTTCAGGATCTTAGTCAAATAGTCATGCCTCCAAGAAATTATATCCTCTCTCTCAATTAGCACTTTTCTTTTCGACTGACATTTTTAGCCTATTTTCAATTTTGAAAAAATAGGCTTATGAGATCACCTTTTGTCCTTGTGTGTGTGCGTGTGTGTGTGTGAGGTGTGTGTGTGTGTGTCCCTAATAACTTCTAAACGGCTGGAGCGATTTCAATGAAACTCGGTAAGTTCATAGCACTATTCCCGACGACCTCGACCGAGCTCTTCAAATTTTGTTTCGTCTCACCAATCCAACATGGCGGCTGTGCGAAATATTTCACCAGCATTCAATATCTCTGAAACTATTCCCAATATCACCCTGGATTTTTGTACGGTGATAAAGGAAACTACTAGAAGTTCACCTATGTAACATTTGAAAAACTGGTAACTACAAAACCACATGGCGGACACGCGAATTTGCGACTTTCAAATAGATGTTTCTCGCGATTTAACCAACCAAACGCAATAAAACATGGTACAGTATATGTTTATACACATTGTAATGCACCGATATCTAACTTCGTTCAATTGTTTACATAACCACAAGATGACGGATGTGCGAAATATTTCACCGGCATTCTATATCTCAGAAACTATTAGCGGTATCACCCTGAAATTTTGTGCGGAGATAAAGGGCACTACTGGAAATTAATCTATAAGACTTTCAAAAACCGGTTAACTACAAAACGAACATGGCGGCCAGGCGAATTTGAAAATTTTAAATAGACCTTTCTCGCGATTTAATGTTCCAAACGCAATGAAGTCTGGTACAGGAAATGTTCATACACATTGTAATGCACTGGTATCTAATTTAGTTCGATTGTTTACATAACCTCAATATAGCAGCTGTGCGAATTTTAAAATTAAGTTTTTATTTCTTGTGTCGTAATCATGCGATCGAAGTGAAAGTTTGAATAATGAACCTCCGCAATAATTTTCCTTTAGTGGTACATGACTCTATGGCCTATACATTTAACAATCCAACATGGCGACCATCCGAAATATTTAGACGGCTCTGAATATCTACGAATCTATTATAGCAATCGAACTGAAATGTTTTATGCTCATAGAGGCTATGAACATAAGTTCACCTATAGGACTATAAATAACCTGGTGATCGCAAATCAAACATGGCGGCGACGAGAAATATAAATATTCACATGGACGTTTCTCGCAATTTAACCATCCGAATGCAGTGAAACTTGGTACAGTAAATCTTTATACGAATGTTAATCCATTGCCATCTATTTTTTTTTCAATTGTTTCCATAACCACAAGATGGCAGCTGTGCGAAATTTTAAAATCTCCTTGTTACTTCTTGTGTCCTAATCATGCGATTGAAGATTGAATGCTACACGTACATAATAATCTTCATGTAACAGTACATAACTCTAGGACCTACATATATAAAATCCAACATGGCGACCATCCGAAACATTTAGTCGGTTCTCAATATCTACGAATCTATTACAGTAATCAAACTGAAATTTTGTATGTTGATAGTGGCAGTTAACATAAGTAGGATATATGAAAATAGGCTGTATAGTTCTTCACAGAACTACTTGTTTCCACCTATAACCCATTTTCTTAAGAAGTCTATTCAAGGACATCCTACCCCATGGAAAATGTATTTTGCTTTTTATGATTGGTAATAGTTTTGGTATTGTTGGAACTTTCTTCTCCCGCACATAAAAATCATGGATAGTGTTTCTAATTACACATTTATTAAAGGCGTCAACACTACCTCATACTCAGGACGCGTTACTCGTTTCTTCCCTGGTGTTGATAACGGGTTAACAGGAAACTGTTGCTGTCTTATTTTGTTTTCTTTGCGAATTCTTTTAATTGCGGCTTTTCCCTTTCCTGTGTAGTATGCCGCTCTTTTAGTCGCTAACTTGACTGGAAATGTAAGTGCATTGTTCTCAGTTTCTTCATCGCACTTTTCGATAACTTGGCTTATTATTTCCCGTCCTTATGCATGTAATACTTTTTTATTTCCTTGAGACATGGTTAACTATATTACTACAGTATATTAAGTATCTATTATTATCAACAACAACAGCAACAACAACTGAAGCATAGCTGAAGAAAGTAATTATGGACAACAATGTACTATCACTTTGTCTTCTTTCGACCACTACTGAAAAACTCTCACTTGATAAAACTTACTGTAACTCGTGCACTACCACCCAGTAACAAGAACCGGTGTATATTGGTACAATGCCACCCGCGCGCCCAATGCGTATTGTAAACATGTTCTTCTCTTAAGGCACCACAATCATTTCTCTTCCGCTCTTTATATCATTTTTGTCGTCCATCATGTAAATTATCGTCTCAATTCTCCAAAGAGCCATCTAGGTCCCATGCTGACACATGATGGAAATGTCTGGCCCTGGCAAAGGGCAGCCATCTTGCAGCACCAAGTTCCACATACACTTCACCGCAACACCACACTGCATTGGAAATTACATGACTGAGTTGATAAATAGCATATACAGGGTGTTTCAGAAATACTTTTACAAACTTTGGGGATTGGTTCCTTACACCAAAACAAGAAAAAAAAAGTTCATATACACATATGTTCCAAAATCATTCGTTTTCGCTTTATTAATGAAAGAACATTGTTTGGCCAATCACCAAGGTGGACCGGGTTCGATTCCCGGTCAATGCATGTGAGATTTTCTATGTGAAATGCCATGTCCTGTGGTTCGAATTCCACGTATAAAGGAGGTCCCGTGGCTCATGATCGCACGATTAACGGTCACGTAAAACTACAAGTTTCAGCTTTCAAAGAACATTGTACGGTGACACATTAATTGATAGCCTGTTTGGAAGGGTTTAACACAGGTTCCTGACACCACAGAAAAAAGTGTAACGGACCGTGCAAGCCATGGAACGTGCAGTGCGAACAAGGTGACTAAAGTGTGCAGGAGCCCCATCATGCATCCACCACATAGGCTACGTTGTCGTATTTGCAGGGGCACATTGTCATGCAGTAAGTCTGAAAGGGTGTTCTGGTTAAAGTCTCAGGAGACAGCACCTATAAGACGTGCTGGTGCTGGTAGAACGTATGGACCTACAATGCCAGCCCACACATTAATCCTAAACTGGTGCTGATGGCGAGCCTGTCTGGAACACCTGTGCATTGACAGTTTTTCCATCTGTCGGTATCAGGAACCTTTTTTGATATGTTGTTGCTTGAGTCTTCAGTATTTTGACTGGTTTGATGCAGCCTTCCATGCCTCCCTGTCCTGAGCTAATCGTTTCATCTCTACATAGATATGAGTTCATGTGTTAAACACTTCCAAACAGGCTGTCAATTAATGTGTCACTGTACAATGTTCTTTTTTGGTGTAAGGAACCATCCCCAAAGTTTGTAAAAGTATTTCTGAAACACTCTGTATATTGTTTCAGTAGTATAGATCCCTCCCGCGGCGCTCACAAGCGACCGATCGTGACAAATGAGCATTCAAATGAAACAGAATAGACATTAGCAGTGTCAAATTGCACTCTAATTTCATAAATATCTATAATTTCTTTAAAATATGACTTTAAGAAAATGTACGAAGTGTGCGATTTGCAGATACTGTTGCTGTAGGAAAATACGCTCCATAATTACTGTCCACTTCACATTTTGGCCGCTGTGACGCTTATTTCATGTCATTTTAACATTCTGAGGTCTTTCCTTTATCATTTTGCATGGATTTTAGAGATAGTAAATCAAAGGAATGAGTACTCAAATCGTATAATTCCGAATAACCGGTGAGTGTTACGATGATCCAATTTTCAGTGATTGCCTTTTTAAGTTAGGGAACGTAGAACTTGGAATACCAACTGAAATGTAAATAGTGTTCTATAATCATTTGGCTGAAATAAAAACATAACAAACCTTTCTCCTTTTAAGTCTCTCATTATAAACCTATTGGGGAAAGTGTGGTTTATGAACATGCGAGATTTCTCGCACGGGTCCGCTAGTATACACAATTTGCGGGTTCGGGTCCATGTATCGAAATTGTTAATCTATTGAAATAATAATACCAGTAATAACCTAATAATAAATAGTCACATAGAAACTACAATCGACCGGCTAAACAATTGGACCCGCGACCAAACAATAAAATACGCAAACAAATATAAAAATAAAAAGTAAAACTCGGTATTAATACCCTAATCTAACTGACATGGTTTGACCACCAATACTGTAGGTCACAGGCCGTCAAGCCATGCCAGATTAAGAGTGAATCTGTAACTTTCTTTTACAAAAATGGGAAAATATACATCAATAAATTAATAGGAAATTATGAGAGACGCATTTTCCGCGCGTCAGGCAGGTGAATGGGACTTTTAGTAGCTCAGCGTGGGACAAGTTGCATAATGTTTGTACGTTAAGCGCATGCGTGGGAAGTGGAGCTCGCATGGATTCTAAGAGTTCCTTGGAGAAGCTAGCTGCCATTTCCAGTTCATCTGTGGGTCACTTTCTCGACTCACAATCAGTCATAGGGGAAAACACTAGCCGGACAGAGGATAAAGGAGGGGGAACTCTTGGGTCAGGATTCATTAGAGCTCTTATAACGAACTGATGACCGTAACTGTAGTCATTCTTTGGTCACCACAACTAAGTGTACGCTTATATAGGGACCATCCACTCTTACAAAACCAGTGTTGGCTGAGAAGCATGTCAGAATTCTCCTCAGATGTAGGAAAGAAAATTGAAAGTTGGTGATGAACTACGGTACTGACGCCATGAACCTCTTGGGTAAGTCTGCTGTAGTGCAAGCCAGCTAATAAAAATAACTAGTGGTGAAACCCCGTAATTCTCCTCCCATTATGAAAAAAAAAATAGTGATTTATAACGATATTCAAACTCCAGCCACTCATATAATTATGTAAGTCCCTATGTTTGCAGGCATTGCAACTGTCAGGTATAAAAGAACATTCTAAATTGGCAGCAATTGCTGCTAGTCGCTTGTTTATGATCACATGATCCAGGGTAGCCAACTTGGGTCCTTCTATATATTTTACCGTTTATAGTGGGTTTTACGGAGTTGTATAATTCACAATTAACAGAAAGTAGAAATAAACAGTATCGGTACGTAATGAAATAAAAATCATAAAAAGAGTTGTTAATTTGGGAAATGATTTTGTTGCAGTAGCCTAAATATTTTAACTAATACTTCTATCTTGAAATGGATTTTCAGATTCATCGTTCATTAAAAATAACATAACCTTCCTCGAAGCACCTAATAATTAGTTCTTTCTTACTGTAGAAATTGGATCAGTTTTGACTCCATAATGCATATTCCGTCTACTGAGCAATACTATTATTTGATTGGCATATAACTGTCGTGTATAATCACCTACCACTACAGAATGAATTTACAACCGTGAATCGAGAGCCGCGAACGTTGCTGGTGCAGTCAAGGACGTAGCCACTTGGACAAAGTTTAACCGAATGCTTCTCCCAAACGCGAGAGGTTAGTTAGTTATTGTTGTTTTAAGGGGCGGAACTACGAGGTCATCTGCCCCTCAAGCGCGAGAGGTACGGGAAGCATGCCCGTTCTGTAGGCTTTCGGTTAATTCATTCAAGAATAAATGTATGTGCGAAGAATGCAATGATTTGTTCCGTCAAAGGGGAAAGTGGTTATTAGAATAATAATCCTCTTTATTTGCGTCAAAGGGGAAGATGACCTCGTAGTTCCGCCCCTTGAAACAACAATAACTATCTAACACTATTTGCGTCAAATAGATTTCTTCACAACTTGCATTATAAGAGGAACTACTCGGTTACTTAGCTTCTCTCAACATGATTGAGCCGGCTTCGGTGGCGTAGTTGGTTACATGCTGAGCTTCTATGCCAAAGGTCGCGGGTTCAAAACCAGCCGAAGTCGTCGGACTTTTTAAGAGCGTTAAAAATGCAGTACCATGTCTTCCTTCGGAGGGGGAAGTAAGGACAGCGGTCCCTTGTCATAGATTTACGGCATGATAAAGAACCGTCCATTAATTACACTTGTGTGAAGCTAAATTATAGGTTAAATTTGACTAACGCTCTTGGGTTCCAACGTTCGTCACCAGGAGCCGACTGCGGTGGCATCTAGTAACCAAGTTCAGAACTAGTTGGTCGTTGACGGTGGCGTTTGGTAGCAAAAGTAGGAACTACTTAAAAATTCAATGTCTGCAGTCCTCACTTGAATTAAAAACAGATAACACACACTAATACAGTCATTACAATTGTATTGTATGCCTACCCCTTATTATTCCCGTTTTCCAACGGGGTCGGGGATGAGATGCGATGGAAGTCTTTGTGGCGATGGTTTTTGCGGCCGGATGCCCTTCCTGACGCCAACCTCATGAGAGGAGTTAATGAGAGATGAAATGAATGATGGTGAATGAAACTAGGCAAGGATGTGGAAGGAAACGGCCGTGGCCTGTCAGAAGGTACCGTCCCAGCATTTGCCTGGTGTTGAAAATGGGGAAACCACGGAAAACCATTTCAAGGACGGCCGACGGCGGGGCTCGAACCCACGCGTGTTCAGAGTCAGCAGAGAGCTTGGCCCCATGACCTAATGCTGCGCGTTAGCCAGCGTAGCCACTACTGTCGGTTAATACAGTCATTACAATAATTGTGATTATTAACACCGGTTATCAGACAGATTCTACACACACCAAAAGTACACGAGGCTACATGACCGCGTTGTCGCAGCCCCTAAACTAAGGAACCAACCACAAACCAACCATCAACATGATTGTCTGCGCTAATATTCTTAGCTGGCATTAACCGAAGATAATTAGACAAATACTTACCAGACAATCTACTATGGTTGGTTGGTTCCTTAGTTTAGGGCTGCGACAACGCGGTTATGTAGCCCCGTGTACTTTGGGTGTGTGTAGAATCTGTCTGATAACCGGTGTTAATTGTGATGGCTGTATTAGTGTGTGTATCTGTTTTTTTGTTTTTCTTAATTCAAGTAAGGACTGCAACTTTGAATTTTTCAAATAGTTCCTACTTTTGCCGCCAAACGTCACCGTCAACGACTACTAGCCCTAGTTTAGAACTTGGCTACTAGACGCCACCACAGACGGCTCTTGGCAACGAACGTAGCAACCTAAGAGCGTTGTTTACATTTTCAACCTATACAATTTAGTTTCACACAGGTGTAATTAGTGGAAAGTTCTTTAACATGCCATAAATCTATGACATGGGACCGCCGGCTTTACTTCCCCTCCGAAGGAAGGCATACTGAGGGATTTTTAACGCTCTTAAAAAATCCGACCGCTTCAATCTACTATGAATATGCGACTTAGTTAACGTCATTAATGCAAATACTGCTTCACAAACATCGGTTGTCGCAAACAATGAAAGCATTGAAAGCATATTGGCAACAAAAGCAGCCTACATAACTTGGAATATTTTCGTATTCTTGCAGCACCTTTGTTTATATTTCTCTACTAATTATTGCCGAAAAAGTGTCACTGTTCCGATGACTAGCGATTATCCAAGGATGTACAGTAGATCCGTCACTCTTGGTTATATACTGTACGTGCCTTTAAAGGCCGCCTCACTATGACAAATAGATCCTGGACTGAAACAAATCAAGACCTCCGGCACTTTGTCAACTCATTGGCAGTGAATGGATATCATCATAAAGTGTGCGAAACAAAACACTACCATGAACCCAACGTCAATTGCGTGTGCGACAGATGTGACCAAGACTGCAGCCGATTCCATGTCCTTTATTGTGAAAGATGTGGAAAGCCAATTATAGAGTTCTGTACAAAGTGAATCACAAACAAACTCTATCATTCTGCACAACTTTATTGATGTGTAACATCTTTCCGCTCGGTTGCTGGATAGTTTTGTGGGAGTGATTTTGAAAATTGGGGACGGAAGTGGATCGGAACGATCGAGCTGGCAGTGGTGGGTCGAACGGAAGTATGCACTGTCCGCTCGATCGATCGAACGGAAGTGTACTAGCTGGCAGTGGTGGAAAACGGAAGTATGCACTGCCCGCTCGAACGATCGAACGGAAGTGTACTAGCTGGCAGTGGTGGAAAACGGAAGTATGCACTGCCCGCTCGATCAATCGATCCAGCGAGCAGTGGTAAGACCCAGCTGGCAGTGGAATGTATATGACATACTGAACGGAAAACGCTCATGCGAACTCTGGTGTCAAGTGATTGAAAGAAATGACATGATACATGTTCGAAGTCTTCGTATCACTATTTAAATGGTAAAATGCCTTAATATCAAACATTGTAAGTAGTCGGCATTGCCGGTATTATGTTTCTGCACAATGGCTATTCAAATATTAACCCACATAACGGTCATCAATATAATATAATCGTTGTGGTTATACGAGAATTGAGCAAGCCTTCATGAACTATTAATGAATACATTCTCTTTACTCACAAGAGGGCCTATTCATAGTCTAAGGCATTTTAAACTCAATTTCACACAGGAACATTATCGAAACAAGCGAAATATAAATGAAACTTAATTCCGTAATGCAGTATTATTGGAACATGGAAATAAGTCACCATCTTGTGCACAAAATTCTCGTAATCGAAATAGCCGTGGGGTTAGTGCTTATGACTGTGAATCTAGAGATCTTGGGTTCGAATCCCGGGCGGGATAGATATTTTTGCTACCAGATTATCATTTTAAACAATATTTATCATATCAATATGACTCATTTTAACAGAATCCATATGAAATTACGTGGTGGTCTGTGAATGAAGAGGACCTGTTTATAAGGAATTTAAGGTTATGAGCGGTGTCGCGTCTATTAATCTAGTTGATCCATATCGTATTCTTTATTTAGGCTAGTGCTGGTGGAAGCTACAAATCATCTAATAAAATGAGTTCCGTATTACAAACTACAATATCTGTAAAACACTCCCTTTTACAACAGATTAATATTTGTGCCAATAATAGTGTAAAATACCGGTGTATCAACAATTTCACGTGAGGTTTCTTCTATGTCAGATGTTACACATCATATGCGACTACTGTAAGGCTCGTAATTTTTTTTATTTGTAATTTTGCACAATTTGTGCGCAATAAAACGTTAATAAAGGCCGCCTCAGGCTATGT
Source organism: Meconema thalassinum (assembly GCA_946902985.2). Taxonomy (NCBI): domain Eukaryota; kingdom Metazoa; phylum Arthropoda; class Insecta; order Orthoptera; family Tettigoniidae; genus Meconema; species Meconema thalassinum. The sequence goes on from OX336388.2 coordinate 1,945,388,675, forward strand.
TGTGTTGAGGCAATTTAGTCAACACAAAGAGAGAAATACCATATGAATGTTTACTATATCGCACGCAAACCAACAGTATTACTTACGAAAGTGAAAATATTATAATAAGTATGCGTCTCCATTGAAATACTTTGGTTTTAAAAAGAAACGTGACAATCAATGACCTGAATGTTGGTAACACAGTTGCTAAAATTAGTTCTCTCACGGTCTAGCATCTTAATTTAGTTTTATATCAATGAAATATTGATCTATTACTTTGTACAAATGCTGCGAAGTTCATAATGTTATCAAAATGCCCGCTGCTTTCATTATGAGACTTCCATAACCTCAGTTATGCACCACGATTGCATACCCTCGTCTCTCTCTCTCTCTCACGCTCTCAATACATCAATTAGGGAATCAGTGATGATGCTGAATCGTCATATCCCACTAACAGTTGCAGGCGCGGATCTAGAGTTTGGCTTTGGAGGGGGTCAGAAAATCGAAATTGTTAAGAAAAATGGTATCACTAAAAACGCAATCACAAAATAACCAAACGTACTGAACCCTTCAGAAAAGCAGTGTTTAATGATTGACTCTGTTCTGATAATTTAGCGTTTAATGATTGACTCTGTTCCGCCAATTTAGTGTCCAACAATTCCTGTGTTCTCCTAGCTGCACTCTCAATGATTTCTTGAATCTGTTCAACCGTTGCCATATTACACACTTTATATGAGACATTAGGGAAATGGCATAAAGCAATGCCCTTTGACACACACATAAAATCCAATGCACATTTAATTTCTTTACCCTACTCAGTTCATTTATTTTTACATTTAATCCCACTAGTCGATTGCATCTCTGAGTAGTTCTAACTTTACTCAATTTAATTTAAACCCAAACACATATTCAGTCATTAAATTGTTATCCTGATCTGATATTAACACTGACTAATTAACAAAGTATTAATTGTCATTTAAGGCTACCAGCCTCCTAACATTTTCACGAGTTTGACTTTCTAAACAAATCTAATTTTAATTTTAATCATTGGACGCCCGGTATCACATATATTACCTTTTACTTTAATTCAATAGACAAAAACGTGAACCGTATTTTACTTTGCAAACTCCTGATTTTAATTTATATTTCACACATTTGGCGGTATCCTCTTCGCCTCACTTACTTTTAATAAAATATCACTTCCCGGTGATTAAAATACTGTCATATCTGCCTGCACTTGCGGCATGTCAGTTTTACTCAAATACGCCACTAAAATGTGTTCAAGCAGCGAACCAGCAATAAAATTACACCTTCATTGTTGCGTCAGTTTGAAAACCCAACTACGCTTACATTGACATGTGCAAAATCTTTGCCGTTACACCACAGTGAACCGCCCCACGCTTGGCTGCGCCAGTTTACTCCTATGAACCCTTCAGAAAAGCAGTGTTTAATGTAAGAAATCTTAATCAAGGGGTCGCGCTCAGTTCCTATGTGATGTTTACGTTCGCCAAACAACATGCTCTACTGAGGTAAGGGTCATAGGATATAAACTATAAATCGAGAAAGAAAGGTGACAAGATGTAAAATAATAACATGATTTAATGACTAATAGTGCATAAAAAGAAATAAACAACAATAAAATATAAAACACTCCTCCCTGAATTTCCCATGATAGGAATATCTAAAATTTTGAGGAGTCAGACGGATCTCCCCTTTATTTAAAATGTGGATCCTGGTTCCACTACCTTGCAATTTGGGTTTTATGTGCGCGTAATGACTAACTACGAGGAATGAGTACTTTGGATGACTGTTCGTTTACAACGGGTTAACAACCACGATGCTTACGAACAATCATCTCGTAAATCAACGTTTATGGATATGGAACATGACATTAATAAAAACCCTTAAAAGTAACGCTGACACACGCACTACAAATCTACTATTTACAGGAATCTCTCTCGGGACCCTCATTAGCGCGAAGACGCACTTGACTATGAGCTGCCAACACTGGCCAAATTGCTCAACACAAACAAGGAAATACAGCAAGCATGTGACTCACGGGTCACTGAATGGAATAAAAACATGGAATAAACCAACAACAACAAAAGCCTGACTGGCTGACATTACTTTATATGAACAAAACTGCATGGTAAGCTAACGCTTCGGAGATTATCGTGATTCGTAGGCAACTCCCATTTATTTAAACAATTTTTTATCATTGATCAGTTCTTAATTCTGTATAACAAGTTATTACTGAGCCACACAGGCACTCTCCCTAATGACCTGGCTGGCAATCTTCAGTTCGTCTTGTGAAACATCTCCCCTCTTCCTCAATTACCTGTCATCGTCCCACTCCAGTGTGTATAAATATAACTGACCAGCTGTACCGTTATCTCAAGGAATCAACAGCAACAAACTCAACCACTTCAAAATATGGTCAGACATTAATCAAAATATCCAGAATTGCCCTCGCGAGGTCACAATCTGGATTTGTCATCAAGCTGCCAGAAATCAGTCTACGCTGAAATTCCCGCTTGTAATGACACAAAAACACACACTCACACACACACATTTGGGAATGACAATACGTTTTTTTCACACAGATCGGCTGAATGGATGCTCGCCCACAATTAAAAAATATTAAAACCTACGATAGAGCTGACTGCTCTTCGTCACAAATCACATTGCTCCAAAGGCAATAATCTCATTGAATCTGATCAATAATAAAACAAAAGAAATTAATTACCCTCCAATCAACTGTATAATTATTTTACTTCAGTCCTACTTCTGAAACACAACATATCTCCGAGAGACGTTTTTAACCGCATTGCGTAACATATGCAAACACGGCCGTTCACATAGCTACGTTAGTTACAACAACAAACAAGAAAAGAACCTTCTACTAATAATATATGCGAGCTGTTTCCATGCAAAAGGTGTGTCAGACCAAAACTAAATAGACTACGTTAATCACACAAGCAAATTATTTACAAAACAAAATATGTCCCATACACCATAAGTTAATTTATCAGATAATAATAAATATTATTCAGTACTCATCCTCAGCCAGCCACCCGTCAAAGAACATCCGCAGCCATTTCCCAACTGGATCCTTCCTATCTCATCTCCACCATCTTGACGGAGTCTTGATATTTCCAGGCTTCCTCCATGGTCAATGATGTCATCTCTCGTGCTGATTCAAAAATTAAATTATTATACACTTGATGTCTGACTACTAAATTCGCCGTTTGGGTACTACTTTCCCCAAAACTGTCTGTTGGCGAATTATCGAAGATACTGTCCGTACAAATATAGTACTGTGACTATCTAACACTGAATTTAACACTTTCAATCATAATTTCTGTGTCCTTCATGACACGCAAAGTATAACTGTCAACGTCCTTAGACGCGCAAAGTATAAAAGCCTGTGTCCACTGACACACAAAATAACAGCCTACGTCCGTAGACGCACAGAGTAATAGTCTACCTGTGTCCACGACACACAAAATATAATAAGCTTACGTCCCTCGACGCACAGAGTAATAATCCGTGTCCTCGACACACCAAAGTATAATAAGCAATGTCTTGGCTCTTCACACCACTTATAAATGAACTGGCCCTAGGTCTTGATGGGGGGGGGAATTTATACAAAAATTTCACAAAATAATGGTGGTACAGGAATGAAATAAATATCACTGAACTCGAAAAATAGCGCAGGTCAAGAATATGCCCATTAATCCTAGAATCGATCGTAGAGATGTTGTCTAGGCGATCTCCCGCGTGAATGCTAGCCGAGCGTGCCCACGCTAGACCTGCCGCGCTAAATAGGCATTCTTCTCTCATTGGTTCCCACATTTTCTGTAATTTGGCGGTTTTTAGCAGATCTTGGCGTCGTAGGAGTGTCTATTTTCTTCATCAGCCACTCACGTTACTGCATCATATTTCTTCTAGGCGCGAATATTACAATGAACATACCAGCAGCATGTCTCACTGCGCGTCGCTTCTATTTTGAGGTGGCCAACACCTGTCCTTCTGACACATCGCTAGGCTATTTCCTTTCACAGCTAAAGTATTTAGCTTTTTGTCAATCTGCTTCAGGTATGTCCCCGTTGTCTCCAGCAACTGCTTGAAATTTCCTCATCTCCGTCTGGCTACTTTCATGATGCTGGTGGAAATATTTATTAATTGAAGAAATAAAACATAGAATCATTTATCCAACAGAGGATAAAGGGTTCAGTACAAAACCAGACAAATAATTTTGCAAGCTACATGGATAGAAATTTGATGCGTTTAGCGCACCAAAAATATTCGTACAAATTGCAACGGCGTGTTTTGCGACTTTTACATCGAGCTTCGAGGAAAGTATCAAGGTACGTTACATTTTCGGCAAGCCGAGTTGGTACCGACAAAGGGAGAAAGTCACAGCTTAAATTGCCAACAAGCTTGCAGTTTGATGTCGGCAAAATTATTGTGTTTTCGTTTTTTGAGCTTGCAAACAAATTTGGTCTCCGTTGGGGAGGAGGGGGGGGGGTCATGACCCCCGTGACCCCCTCCTTGAATCCGCGCCTGAACAGTTGTTAACACACCAGATCATGTATTACAGTAGTCACACTGCAAATAAGTAATATAGCAATAACGGGTCACAGTAATGCAGACGTTCTTATAACGTATGAAATGTGTTTTGAGTGGAAGAAAATCAGAAGACGGAACCACGAGGCTGCAAACACTACTTCGAAACCCAAAACGGATATCTTGAATTAGCACCAAAAGATAGCGCACATGTACTATGTGGGATCATTTTGTTTTTCAGTTCAAATAACATTTGCAAATGACACACAATAGGCAGTTATACAGACGCTTTAGAACGAAGGGTTGTCGTATTAACAACCTGTCAATCTTCAAATTGGATGCGTATAGAATACCAACGGAAGGCAAATCAATGCAGTCCCACATAGAACAGTCATGACATCAGGCGGAAAGGTTAAGCCATCCCTATTAAAAGAATGCAAACAAAAAAAAAGGAAGCTTGTAGTTTAACGTGACCGTCAATCTTGAGATCATGAGCCACGGGACCTCCTTTTAACGTGGAATCCGAACCACAGGACATGGCATTTCACTTCGAAAATCTCACATGCATTGACCGGGAATCGAACCCGGACCGCCTTGGTGAGAGGCATACAGCTAGACCTCTGAGCCACCACGCCCCTGAATGCAAACAGCTCCCGAGAGTCTATTCGGTGCGAGCGTTGGTGATTACCAACAAGCAACAGCTAAATTAATTGCTAGAGTTGACTCTCCATTCGTTGGCAGAACTACCAGAACGCAGGTTTACAGCGCTTCTCGCACTCCCTATTGAGAAGTGTCGTGGGTCTGCGAATATCTACGATCTGCCTTAGCCCATTCGGCTAACTTGGGTGCCATCACACGAGCCTCACTTACTTCCAACTTAAATAGTTGTTGCAAAAGACATTTTTTAATTTTTAAGAAGGAAATAATAATAAGAATAAAACTCCATCAAAACTTTTAAGTTCATGCCGTGTTTTTGCGGGGTTTCGCCTAAGTGCACCAAGTCAGACTCATCAGCGGGCTCTTGGTAGGCCTACATCCTGCACGGACAACCGTTGGGATAGTGCATCTTGTACAACTTCCCAAATTAACTCATTTGCACTTCTATACTTTATGAACAACCTCTTGGCGCAGTGGGTAGCATTCTTGGCTGTCATCCCTGAGATCCCAATTCGATTCCCGGCTCTGCCAAGAAATGTCATTCTGGTCTGAGTGCTGGGACATGATACACTCAGCCTCATGAACAAAACTGAGTAGAGGTGGGTTCGATTCCCACCTCAGCCATCCTAGAATTGGTTTTCGGTAGTTTCCCGACTTCTACTCCAGACAATTCTGGGATGGTACCTAAATTAAAGGCCACGGCCACCATCTCCCCAATCCTAATCAAATACAGCCATCACAATAATACAGGTTATCAGGCACACACCCAAGTACACGGGCAGTATGGCCACGATAAATCAAAATACCTAAATGGATCAACAACAAAAATCTTATGGAAAGGAACTCTGAGGTCGCAACAGGACACGTAGTGTTGTTCTTAGAATGAGTACCAAGTGCTGGTGACTAACAATCTTTACATTCACAGAGTATTCGGAAGATGATTCTCTAAAGATAATACGGAAATGTTATCCTCACAGTCATGCGTGGTCTAAGGATGTGAGTAATGGCTTCCTGTCTAGAAGGCTATTATTCCTCCCCTGGCATGAAGTTTATTTTTAACCTGATATGAGCATAAGAACGGGGTACACTCACTCTCGTGAAGACATCTGAGATGGATTCAAATCCCATTCTAGAAGTGGTTTCCTGTATTTCCCGAGTTGGTACCATCTCCTTCTCAATCTCATTCCCAATTGCAAGTTCACACAATAATATAGGCTGGTTGGTTGGTTCCTCAGTTCAGGGGCTGCGACAACGCGGTCATGTAGCCCGTGTACTTTGGGTGTGTGTAGAATCTGTCTGATAACCGATGTAAATCGTGATGGCTGTATTAGTGTGTGTGTCTGTTTTTAATTCAAGTAAGGACTGCAGACATTGAATTTTTCAAGTCGTTCCTCCTTTTGCCACCAAACGCCACCGTCAACGTCCAACTAGTTCAGAATTTAGTTACCAGATGCCACCGCAGTCGGCTCTTGACGACGAACGTGGGAACCTAAGGATGTTAGTCAAATGTTTAACCTATATAATTTAGCTTCACACAGGTGTAATTAGTGGAAGGTTCTTTAACATGCCATAAATCTATGACATGGAACCGCCGGCTTTACTTCCCCTCCGATGAAGGCATACGGAGGGAATTTTAACGTTCTTAAAAATCCAACGATTTCGGCCGGGTTTGAACCCGCGATCTTGGGCATAGAAGCTCAGCATGCTACCAACTACGCCACCAAAGCCGCCATAATATAAGCTACTCACTACCATAGCAGATTCCACAATTAGCTACTGTAGTTTCTTGGGACTGATGACCACAATGCCCCAACAGTAACATGAAATATTGGCACCCTCGATGAGTTGGCGTTACATTACTAATATAAAGTGATATTATGGTGTCAATGGCCATGATGATCGCTACAACTAATATGAGCAACATTAATACCTACGGGCAGATGACCTCACTGTTCCGCCCCTTAAAATAAAAATAACTAACTAACGTTAATACTTTGGTGTAAGATGGCATATTGTCTTCTTTTGAAACTACCTCTTGCTCTCGGATGTCGCCCCGGAGAACTGGTTCGATTCCCGACTCTGCCAAGAAATTTTAATTCTGGTGTGAGGACTGAAACGGGGTACTCTCAGCCTCGTGAGGCAAAACTGAGAAGAGGAGTGTTCGATTCCCACTTCAGCCATCCCTGAAGTGGTTTTCCGTGGTTTCCTCAATTCTACCCCAGGTAAATGCTGGGATGGTTCCTAACTTAAGGTCACGACCGCCTCCTTCCCAATTCTATTCCTAATTTACAAATACGCATACACTAGTATAGCCAACACAATAACACAGGTTATCTATACACACAAACCCACGGGGCTATACGACCACGATGTCGCAGACCCTAAAATAAGCAACAACAACAACAGACTCAAGGGCATTTTAAAAATTATTTAACAGTAGTTTCAATATGATCAGTGGCGATGCTAGCCATTGTGGGGCCCTGTGCAGTACGATGTTTGCGAGGTCCTTACTTCCCTGTCTGTGGGTCAATATTACCCGTTTAACATTTGATTGCCGCTGAGCCTGGCTGCGCCACCATTTTTGTTGATTATTGTAGCAGGAGCCCCGCGGGGTAAAGAGAAGGACCCAGTGATGATACAGTGCAAGTTGCACATAAGTCAAGCAGCATTGCGTGCGCTACCTGTCTTAGAAGCGCAGATAAGCGTCATGTCACCACGGACAGCTACTGTAGCTGAGTCATATCCTACTCGTGCAACTGTACCTGTCAACGAAGCAGAGTGACGTGTGACACAAGTAAACAGAGAATAGTTCCCATCGGGACCGCCGGCAATCAATTCGTGAAAGGGTAATACCATCTAGGAATAAAAATAAGTGAAAAAATTGAGTTTTTTGTAATATTGTAATTTTAAAATACAGTACAGTATTACTACGGTATTACAAAAACTTACAGTAACAAAGAATGCTAAAATTGAACTCTTTTGCTCTTTTTCTGGCTGAAGTCTTTTATTAAAACTTTAGAGTCCAAACTAGATGTCAATTCATTTTCTATGAACAGGATTGCGAGTGCTGAGAGTCTGTCTTGGGTCATGTGTTGCTGAGATAGGTTTTAATTAATTTTAATTTTGAGAAACTCCTCTCGGCAGTCGCAACTCTGACAAGTGCAATAGTTGTATTTGGATAAATTTCACTCGGATTGTTCTCTACGATGTACTTCAAAACCGTTATAATTCCACTTTCTTCATTTTCTTCTTCTAGGCTACCTCGATCATTATATCTGAGAATATTGTTAATTCATCAAACAGATCCATTCCTTCTATGACATGTTAGTCTCCTACGGAAAGAGCAACTTCAAGATCTTTGCAGTCTAGGTACCGTCTCGCGACTATCTGGCCTTCATCTCACCGTTCTTCCTTGCGAGCCCCTGGGAGGAGCGGGTACCTGTGCAGGCGCACACTTCGCACACCCCTGGCGTCGCCATTGATTATGATGGTCTCACATTCTTTGACATATAATAGCCAGGGGCGGATCTAGGAGAGGGCGACCACCCATGGATTTTTTAAATTTAATTAATTAACTATACTTTTCAAACTAATTTATAATTCATATTCCTTTTTTCAGTGTAGCTATGACCTCCCGTGACCGTTCAGCAAGTTTAGATTTCAGTGAAATAATAGAAGACTTCAGCCGGGAAAAAGTCGCAAAGTAATATTTTAATATTTCATAGTTTACATAATCTTCTTCAAGGGGACTTAAAGGTTTCTTTCATATTATTTAAAAAAATGTACCTACTGTAGTGTTGGTTGGTAGGTTCTTAAGTTTAGGGGCTGCGACAACGCGGTCATGTAGCCCCGTGTATTTTGGGTGTGTGTAGAATCTGTCTGATAACCGGTGTTAATTGTGATGACTGTATTAGTGTGTGTATCTGTTTTTTAATTTTAACAACTGCAGCTTATAATTTTTCAAATAGTTCCTACTTTTGCCGCCAAGCGCCACCGTCAACGACTACTAGGCCAAGTTCAGAACTTAACTACTAGACGCCACCACAGTCGGCGCTTGGCAACGAACGTAGAAGCCTAAGAGCGTTGTTTACATTCTTAACCTATTCAATTTAGCTTCACACAGGTGCAATTAGTGGAAGGATCTTTAACATGCCATAAATCTATGACATGGGACCGCCGGCTTTACTTCCCCTCCGAAGGAAGGCATACTGAGGGATTTTTAACGCTCTTAAAAAGTCCGACGGCTTCGGCCGGGTTTGAACCCGCTATCTTGGGCATAGAAGCTCAGCATGCTACCGACTACGCCACCGAAGCCGCTCTACTGTAGTGTATTCAGAATATAGTAACTATTCTTTATTTTATTATTATTAGCAAACTATTTTCCATTTGATTTTATATTTTTAAATTTCCTAATGTTGTGGGCCCCACCTTATCACATCGCCCAGGGCCCCGCAAGGCCTGGATCCGTCACTGATAATAGCTTATATATTGTTGAGGCATGCATTATATGACAGAATAATCTTGGAAATAATATGTTTTGAGCCAACAACGGCTCTCAAATCTCGCCTTATACAGGGGCATACCTTAGAACGTATTTCATTGTGAAGATAAGAGGAAGCAAGTTTTGTCATATAACTTCAGAACTGCATTTTTGTCAGCTATTATTGACCAACTATTGTTCCTTCTGCTATATTTATACTCAACCGAGTAATATAAACAGCAATATTAAGGGTACAGTGATTGCAATATTCTTAAATAGAACAAGGATCATTTTATTGATCAAATAATGGGACTTAGGCTAAACAGTCAGTTCAGGAATAACCTGTGTGTGTCATATTGAATATGCTTATACTGATCTAGTACTGCGCAACACTGCATAACAACCCAAAACTGAGTTTTGAAGACACCTTTTGTTTCTCATTTTAAATTCCTGCATATTATATACCGTAATGAATGAAAATATGTATTTAGCACTTAAATTAAATGTACACGTTTATTTATTATTTTTGCTATCCGTTCTTTTCTTATATAATTAATATTTTCCTGGCTTATGTATTAGTCCTTATTTCAAAGCTGTACAATGCCACCATAGGGAACCTACAGGCTCTATTGTAGAAATAAAATGAATCAATTAATCAATCAACCTCTAAGATATTTCCCAAACAGTATCCTCCTTGACTAGGGGCAATCGTATCACATGCTCCAGTCCAAGTCATTGTATTTCTTTACTTCTTCCTTGTTCTAATATTTAATTTCTCATTAATTAACATAATTATGTCACCACATTATAGTTTCCCATTGGTTAACCTTCCCCGTACGCTTCTGAGAATGTAATCTTTAGTGTAGTTTTCTAAAACTGTTGATGCTCCTGATCACTGTCTTTAGTGACACTTCCTGATCTTGTATGACCTCTTTCAAGCTGTGATAAACATGTTGTTGCTTAACTTATGGGCTTGAGATATCTGATCAGCTGATCACTATCCTAGTGAACTTGAATGTGTACTGAATTTGTCAGATAACCTGATTTACTGTGCTGAGTAGAGTAGTGTGCGAGTAACTAATTAGAAGAGTCTTGGGTTGAGTTAGGTACCTTGGGACTTAAAATAAAAGTACCATCTCATAATTTTCCTGAAATGTATGTGGAAAAAATCCACACTAATGATGGCCGCTGTTAACACTAGAATTTGCATCCCGGAGACCTAGAAAGACAGCTATCCAGTGAAGTCATGGATTGACTACGCTCGTAGGTGCTCAGCTTGTATTAATATCACTTGTTCTATTCTTATGCCATCGTTCATCTTAGTTTATCAAACCCACCTCATTGCGTAGTGGCTAACATGTTTTCATGTTTTCTTCGGGATTTCGGGGTTCCCCTGCCCGTTTAGCTCCAGTAATCCTCCATAAACAGCCATTACTCGTCGTCACCAAGGTATCACCATCCGGTTTGTTTCTACTAAAGCCGTTACGAATGCCAGGCTGTCAGCCGGGGCCCCAAATGCTAGGGGGCGTTACGTCATGTGAAGGGTGAAATATTGAAAACACGTTTCTTGGGTGAATAATCAAAGTTTGATGTTTTCCAGTCGGTCAACACGATTGTACCCAATTGTGATGGGTTATTTCCTAATTCTGAAAAAAATAAAAAATCCTCTCGGCACGCCGGACGGCGGAGGTAGATTTCACCGGGCAAACTAGGGGATAGGCTATAATAGGCAAAATATGCAGGTTTTCGTAGGAGGATCAGACCTCATTTATTGCGAGAAAGTATTTTACAATTGGAGGTTAGTTAACATTTTTTCGTCCTTCTATGCATACTTTTAACATTTTACTGTCTTATGGGGATAGTAACCTTCTTGTCATTTGGGGTTAATTTTTATACTTGTGATCACACTGTCCTTATGCAAGGTTTGGAACTAATGCGTAACTATCTAACAGTCTGTTACTTCTTCACGCAAAATTTTATCTCCCGCAGAGATGTTGGTTAGTTCCTCAGTTTAGGGGCTGCGACAAGGTGGTCATGTAACCCCGTGTACATTGGGTGTGTGTAGAATCTGTCTGATAAACGGTGTTATTTGTGATGACTGTATTAGTCTGTAATTCAGGTAAGGTCTGCAGACGGTCAATTTTAAGTAGTAGTACCTAATTTTGTACCAAATACTAACGTCAACGACACCTAGCTGTGATCTTGATGCTAGATGCCACCGCAACCAGCAACTTGCAACGAACGTTGTAACTTCCCCTCCGACGGAAAGCATGCTGACGGATTTTTAGCGCTCTTAGAAAATCCAGCGACTTTGGCCGGCTTTGAACCAGCGACCTTGGGCATAGAAGTTCAGCATGCTACCAGTTAGCCGCTTCCCTCATAGTCAGATGGAACAAGAAGTTCCGTGACGAACTAAAGAGCCTACTTTTCTTAAAATTAAGATTCATGCCATAGATTAATCTACAGTATATGATCCTATCTAGAATAATGACGAAATTAAGTGGGTAATATCGAAATGTCTTAATTAGTTCGAAATAAGGTATACTAGGCATAATGTAGCCTAATAGAGCAATACAGTTGGCAGCTCTGGTGACTGAATATATTCTTACTTCCATCTCCTAAGGTACAGAATACAAAATGTGGTTGAAGTCCAAAGGACGTTACATGGATTTAGACATTGGATCTATTAGTACACGTAAAAGCATGTTGGCAACAAAGTAATGCGAGTGCTGGTCAGAAATAATCTGAAATATTATATATTTTTGTGCCAATTTTGGATGAAATCCATTTGTTGGTATAGAAGTTACATGTATTTAAAAATTGGTCCTATCAGCAGGCTTAGAATCATGTTGGTAGAACTGACATATATAAGTTACTCCAAATTAATGTAAAATGTCGGGTAATTTACGTGTGCATGGTTTAAAGCTGTCGGCTTGCATACTTTCTGATATATTTGGATACAAAATAGAGAGCAATTATTAACAGTTGGCAGCCCTGGTGGCTCTCAAGAATACACTCAGTCATATATGTTTATGTACACATATTACATACAAAATTTGGTTGAAATCTAATTGATAGTGTAGAAGTTATATGCATTAAAAATTGGACTTATCAGAAGGCTCAAAATTATTTTGGCAACGCTGTCATGTATGGCCACCTGGAAATTAAACTGAAATAGTATTATCTACATGTGTGCCAATTTTAGAATAGCTCCCATGTATACCTTCCAAGATATCCAACATGGAGCTCAAATTTCTAGTGCGTTTTTTTAGCAGTTGGTAGCACTGGCATCTTTTTCAAATATGGGCCTGAGATATTCCGGTATACATCTTTACTCATACGAAATTTGGTTTCGATTGCTGCAGCCGTTTAGGAGTTGATAGGGGGGGGGGGGACAGACACACACACACACAGCCCGACAGACAGAAGGACAGACACATTTTCCCGAATATATCTCATAAGTCTACTTTTTCCTCATTTTTGAAAAGTGTGAAAAGTAGGCTAAAAATGAATGTGATCTCGTCAATGGCGTTGTCTTGGCAACCTCTGATAGATCATCCCTTATCAAGCGTTGTTATGGTAACCTCTGATGGCACTTGGCATTTTTTATTAAAATTCCGAAATCATTTTTCTCATCCCTTGGCGTAATGGTGGGTCATATCAAAAATTCTTTCAGACAAAAGTTTTAGGTAATTATTAGGGGAATATTTTCCATTTTGTGCGGTTTTGATATTGTGCCTATTAAGAGAGATATGATTAATGTTTCCCGAAAAACCCACTTTTTTCCACCCCTTTGGTCAATGGTTGGTGCTATCAAAAATCTTATTTGACATAAATTTTTGGCACTTATCCGACACATATTATGAACTTTGAATGGATTTGATATTTCACGTATTAAGAGAGTTATAGCGAAATTTCACTTTTTCGAAAAAAGCCCCCCATTTTCACCCCCTTCGGCCGATTTTGCCCATTAACGAACTCGACCGAGATTTTATAGGGATACATATTATGTAAAAAATTCAAAGTGATTGGTGCAAAATTACGGCAGTTATCGTGTCCACAAGAAACTGATATATATATATAGATAGATAGATAGATACATATATACATAAATTATATATAAACTTTTGAACTGACGGTGGTTTTGGGGTCTGGGGGATGTGAAACGCGAAGATATGTCGAAATTTTCCGGAAGTCGAAACATGGTACCCATTGCAATAGTTAGCTTTCTAATGATATATATATATCAGTTTCTTGTGGACACGATAACTGCCGTAATTTTGCACCAATCACTTTGAATTTTTTACATAATACGTATCCCTACAAAATCTCGGTTAAGTTCGTTAATGGGCAAAATCAGTCGAAGGGGGTGAAAATGGGGGGCTTTTTTCGAAAAAGTGAAATTTCGCTATAACTCTCTTAATACGTGAAATATCGAATCCATTCAAAGTTCATAATATGTGTCGGATAAGTGCCAAAAATTTATCTCAAATAAGTTTTTTGATAGCACCAACCATTGACCAAAGGGGTGAAAGAAAGTGGGTTTTTCGGGAAACATTAATCATATCTCTCTTAATAGGCACAATATCAAAACCGTACAAAATGGAAAATATTCCCCTAATAATTACCTAAAACTTTTGTCTGAAAGAATTTTTGATATGACCCACCATTACGCCAAGGGATGAGAAAAATGATTTCGGAATTTTTAAAAATGCCAAGTGCCATCAGAGGTTACCATAACAACGCTTTCAAATTGATAAGGGATGATCTATCAGAGGTTGCCAAGATAACGCCATTGACGAGATCACATTCATTTTAAGCCTACTTTTCACACTTTTCAAAAATGAGGAAAAAGTAGACTTATAAGATATATCCCGGAAAATGTGTCTGTCCTTCTGTCTGTCTGTCTGTCTGTCTGTCCTTCTGTCCGTCTGGCTGTGTGTGTGTGTGTTCCCCCCATATCAACTCCTAAACGGCTGCAGCAATCGAAACCAAATTTAGTATGAGTAAAGATGTATACCGGAATATCTCAGGCCCATATTTGAAAAAGATGCCAGTGCTACCAACTGCTAAAAAAAACGCACTAGAAATTTGAGCTACATGTTGGATATCTTGGAAGGTGTACATGGGAGCTATTCTAAAATTGACACACATGTAGATAATACTATTTCAGTTTAATTTCCAGGTGGCCATACATGACAGCGTTGCCAAAATAATTTTAAGCCTTCTGATAAGTCCAATTTTTAAATGCATATAACTTCTACACTATCAATTGGATTTCAACCAAATTTTGTATGTAATGTGTGTACATAAACATATATGACTGAGTGTATTCTTAAGAGCCACCAGGGCTGCCAACTGTTAATAATTGCTCTCTATTTTGTATCCAAATATATCAGAAAGTATGCAAGCCGACAGCTTTAAACCATGCACACGTAAATTACCCGACATTTTACATTAATTTGGAGTAACTTATATACGTCAGTTCTACCAACATGATTCTAAGCCTGCTGATAGGACCAATTTTTAAATACATGTAACTTCTATACCAACAAATGGAGTTCATCCAAAATTGGCACAAAAATATATAATATTTCAGATTATTTCTGACCAGCACTCGCATTACTTTGTTGCCAACATGCTTTTACGTGTACTAATAGATCCAATGTCTAAATCCATGTAACGTCCTTTGGACTTCAACCACATTTTGTATTCTGTACCTTAGGAGATGGAAGTAAGAATATATTCAGTCACCAGAGCTGCCAACTGTATTGCTCTATTAGGCTACATTATGCCTAGTATGCCTTATTTCGAACTAATTAAGACATTTCGATATTACCCACTTAATTTCGTCATTATTCTAGATAGGTTCATATACTGTAGATTAATATATGGCATGAATCTTTATTTTAAGAAAAGTAGGCTCTTTAGTTCGTCACGGAACTTCTTGTTCCATCTGACTATGAGGGAAGCGGCTAACTGGTAGCATGCTGAACTTCTATGCCCAAGGTCGCTGGTTCAAAGCCGGCCAAAGTCGCCGGATTTTCTAAGAGCGCTAAAAATCCGTCAGCATGCTTTCCTTCGGAGGGGAAGTTACAACGTTCGTTGCAAGTTGCTGGTTGCGGTGGCATCTAGCAGCCAAGTTCACAGCTAGGTATCGTTGACGTTAGTATTTGGTACAAAATTAGGTACTACTACTTAAAATTGACCGTCTGCAGACCTTACCTGAATTACAGACTAATACAGTCATCACAAATAACACCGTTTATCAGACAGATTCTACACACACCCAATGTACACGGGGTTACATGACCACCTTGTCGCAGCCCCTAAACTGAGGAACCAACCAACATCTCTGCGGGAGATAAAATTTTGCGTGAAGAAGTAACAGACTGTTAGATCGTTACACATTAGTTCCAAACCTTGCATAAGGACAGTGTGATCACAAGTATAAAAATTAACCCCAAATGACAAGAAGGTTGCCATCCCCATAAGACAGTAAACTGTTAAAAGTATGCATAGAAAGACGAAAAAATGTTAACTAACCTCCAATTATAAAATACTTTCTCGCAATAAATGAGGTCTGATCCTCCTACGAAAACCTGCATATTTTGCCTATTATAGCCTATCCGCTAGTTTGCCCGGTGAAATCTACCTCCGCCTTCCGGCGTGCCGAGAGGATTTTATTTGTTATGATATTGTTATTTATTGTTATTTGTTGTTCTTTAAAAAACATCAAACTCCGTTTACTAAGGCAGCACTGAAAATCAAATGAAACATCATAATGGGTGAATAATGTTGTTGATTCTTGGCTGACACCACGGAGGCCCGGGTTCGATTCTCGACTCTGCCAAGTAATTTAATTCTGGTCTGAGGGCTGGAACGCAC
This sequence comes from Meconema thalassinum, assembly GCA_946902985.2. Taxonomy (NCBI): domain Eukaryota; kingdom Metazoa; phylum Arthropoda; class Insecta; order Orthoptera; family Tettigoniidae; genus Meconema; species Meconema thalassinum. The sequence continues at coordinate 1,945,405,248 of OX336388.2, forward strand.
TCAGCCTCGTGAGTCAACATTCCTACTTCAGCCATCCTGGAAGTGATTTTCCGTAGTTTCCCTCTTCTACTCCAGGCAATTGCGGGATGGTACCTAACGTAAGGCCACGGCCGCTTCCTGCCCAAATCCTGCCTAGATTACAAATACACACACTAGTGCAGACATCACAGTATGTATGTCTACCCCTTATTATTCCCGTTTTTTCAACGGGGTCGGGGATGAGATGCGATGGAAGTCTTTGTGGCGATGGTTTTTACGGCCGGATGCCCTTCCTGACGCCAACCTCATGAGAGGAGTTAATGAGAGATGAAATGAATGATGGTGAATGAAACTGGGCAAGGATGTGGAAGGAAGCGGCCGTGGCCTGTCAGAAGGTATCGTCCCAGCATTTTCCTGGTGTTGAAAATGGGGAAACCACGGAAAACCATTTCAAGGACGGCCGACGGTGGGGCTCGAATCCACGCGTCTACCGAGTCAGCAGACAGCTTGGTCCCATGACCTAATGCTGCGCTTTAGCCAGCGTAGCCACTACTGAGTGCAGACATCACAGTAACACAGGTTATCAGGCATATTCTACACACTCAAGTACACGGGGCTACATGACCACGATGTCGCGAAGACCCTAAAAGAAACAACAACAACAACAACGTTATTCACAAAATAAAAACATGTTTTCAAAATTCCATTCTTCTCATGACGTAACACCCCCTAGCATTTGGGGCCCCGGCTGACAGCCCCACCATCGCAACGTCTCTAATAGAAATATGAAACCGGCTGGTGATACCTTGGTGACGACGAGTAATGGATGTTGATGGTCAATTACTGGAACTAAACGGGCAGGGGAACCCGGAAATCCCGGAGAAAACATGTGTGTCACATCCACTGACTGAAACGTGATTCTGGGATACAGCGGTGAACGGCCGACGTCCGATTGTCTAGCCACGGAAGGACCACTCATAACATCTGATTCGCCACAAAGGTTTCATCACCATAGTTCTGTCACGTACGTTTAGTCTACCATCACTCATATTCTTGTCTATTATTACGAGGGAACGCCATGATGCAATCAGTTCGGCGAATTATAAGATGCCAGCTGCAAACGTAATAACATCTCAATGATTACGCGCGCTACGTCAGTAGTGACCGCATGGATTCCCGCAGGGGAACACTCAAGGCCATTGTGGTAGCCGTCAAAGCGCATCGTTGCATCCCAGCAGAGTGGCGGAATCCGCTCCGCACAGCAGATGATCTAACTTCTAGCCACTTGACTTGATATACACACATCAAAAAAAGTTTTGCATCACCTCGGTTCCAAGAGTTCGGAACCGTTAAATACAAAGGGAATAGAGATCAACACAAACAACATTTCAGCTCGTTTTATTGCTCATGAGACCCACACATTGCATGTTGTACCATCATACAGCTAGACTTTCAGCATTTGTGGTCCAGATTGCAGTACACACCACTACCTCTAATACCCAGTAGCACGTCCTCTTGCATTGATGCATGCCTGTATTCGCCGTGGCATACTATCCACAAGTTCATCAAGACACTGTTGGTCCAAATTGTCCCACTCCTCAACGACAATTCGGCGTAAATCTCTCAGAGTGGTTGGTGGGTCAAGACGTCCATAAACAGCCCTTTTCAACATATCCCAGGCATGTTCGATAGGGTTCATGTCTGGCGAACATGCTGGCCACTGTAGTCGAGCGATGTCGTTATCTTGAAGGAACGCATTCACAAGATGTGCACGATGAGGTCGAGAATTGTCGTCCATGAAGACAAATGCCTCTCCAATATTCTGCCGATATGGTTGCACTATGGGTCGGAGGATGTCATTCAGGTATCGTAAAGCCGTTTCGGAGCCTTCCATGACCACCAGTGGCGTACGTCGGCCCCACATAATGCCACCCCAAAACATCAGGGAACCACCACCTTGCTGCACTCGCTGGACAGTGTGTCTAAGACGTTCAGCCTGACCAGGGTGCCTCCAAACACGTCTCCGACGATTGTCTGGTTGAAGGCATATGCGACACTCATCGGTGAAGAGAACGTGATGCCAATTCCGTGGGGTCCATTCAGCATGTTGTTGGGCCCATCTGTACCGCGCTGCATGGTGTCGGGGTTGCAAAGCTGGACCTCGCCATGGACGTCGGGAGTGAAGTTGCGCATCATGCAGCCTATTGCGCACAGTTTGAGTTGAAACACGACGTCCTGTGGCTGAACGAAACGCATTATTCAACATGGTGGCATTGCTGTCAGGGTTCCTCCGAGCGGCAATCCGTAAGTAGCGGTCATCCACTACAGTAGTAGCCCTTGGGCGGCCTGAGCGAGGCCTGTCATCGACAGTTCCTGTATCTCTGTACCTCCTCCATGTCCGAACAACATCGCTTTGGTTCACTCTGAGACGCCTGGAAACTTCCCTTGTTGAGAGCCCTTCTTGACACAAAGTAACAATGCGGACGCGATCGAACTGCGGTATTGACCTTCTAGGCATGGTAGAACTACAGACAACATGAGCAGCGTACCTTCGTCCTGGTGGAATGACTGGAACTGATCGGCTGTCGTACCCCCTCCGTCTAATAGGCCCTGCTCATGCATGGTTGTTTACATCTTTGAGCAGTTTTAGTGACATCTATGAACAGTCAAAGGGACTGTATCTTGGATACAATATACACAGTCAACGTCTATATGCCGGAGATCTGGGAACCGAGGTGATGCAAAACTTTTTTTGATGTGTGTATTATGGCAGTGTCGCGAATCATGGGAAGACTTCGAGCCAAAAGGTGAATGGTTCGAATCCGGGCCATGACACTGACAATGGCCATCCTGAAAGAATGTATGTCTGCCCCTTATTATTCCAGTTTACATCGAGGTCGGGGATGAGATACGATGAAAGGCTATGAGGCGGAAGGTTTTTACCGCCGGATGCATTTCCCGACGCCAACCTCATGAGAGGAGTTTAATGAGAGATGAAGATGAATGAAACTGGGCAAGGATGTGGAAGGAAGTGGCCATGGCCTGTTGGAAGGTACCGTCCCAGCATTTCCCTGGAGTTGAAAATGAGGAAACCACGGAAAACCATTTCAAGGACGGCCGACGGTAGGGCTCAAACCCACGTCCACCGAAACTGCAGAGAACTTATCCCCATGGCCTAGCACTGCGTGTTAGCGAGCGTAGCTACCGCTGTCGGTAGCCATCCAACTGACTGCGTGTATTTTTCTCCAAATTTTCTACTCTCCCTCCGAACAAATGCTAAGAGGTTGTTGCTGCTGTTGTTGATTCATTTAGGGGCTTTATTGCATCGTGTACTTGGTGTGTGTGCGTAGAATATGGCTGATAATCTGTGTTATTGTGATGGTTGTACTAGTGTGTATTTGTTAGTGAGGCTAGGATTTGGGTAGGAAGTGGCTGTGGCCTTACTTTAGGTACCATCCTGGCATTCACTTGGAGTAGAAATGGGAAATCACAGAAAATCACTTCAAGGATGGCTAAACATAGGAATCGAACCAACCTCTTCTCAGTTCTACCTTACAAGGCTGAGTGAGCTCCGTTCTAGCCTCAGAGCCGGAAATCGAACCTGCAACTCAACAGTGACTAGGGGACTACCAATAATGCTAATCAAACTGCTAGGGATGGTGCCTTCCTTTAAATTATAAATCATTTTTCGAAATTACAATCCGAAGTAGTAATCATAATAATAATAATTATAGACTAATAATAATAATAATAATAATAATAATAATAATAATAATAATAATAAAGGTGTTACGTCCCTTTTTTAACTGTTGTAGCTTTTGAGAACCAGGACGTTGGAATTTCATTGTGAACCTAACAAATAATATAGGCTCCGCTCAGCGCGGCATAACCTTAAACCGGTGGGGGGGGTCTCAACATTCATTAAAGTCCACTTCCTGGTATTATCCCTCCCTATATTATTCTGCTAAGGTCCCATTCCAGTTTCGTACCGAAAATAAGGTCCCATTAACATCAACCTACACATATGGGGTACCTACAGGTTCAGCATAACCCAATGCGTGAGAGAAACGCACTCACTTACTCTTGAAATGCCTCACAATTAAATAAATACCTTAAAACGTATATTTACAATGAAATAATGAAAGAATGCAACGCGGTGACCATGGTAACAGAATCTCACAGGTTCATCTATTTCTGTAAAGTACGAGATCCGGTATAAGAAATTTATACCCTCATCTGTTATTTATCAGTGATAAGAAATAAATGATAGATAATATACTCATTGACATATTGCGAATAGGTTGCCTAGTTGAATTGCGTACGGATAATATTAAATAATTAAATGTTTAATTACATTTATTAAATCTACTTCCCTCATTAATTATTTTAAAAAATCGTACACTTGTGAAGAGAACATACCCAACGGAATTGAAAAAGTCAAGGTTGCCTTCTTCCCCCTCTGCCCAACTGTGGGGTTGCCAGGTATAAGCAGGTGAGTAAATGTTAATGTTATACTCTCATCAGTTATTTAATCGTATATTATATCAAATGAAAGCTTTTTTTTCTGAATCTAACTGCCTTAGGAAAAAGTTGGTCCAATCCATGGTTGCCTAGATTTTAGATGTAAATTTTAAACGCGAGCGGTGATAGTGACAGAGATGCGCGCGCAACTCCATGCGACAGACAATGATGAAGCGAGTTGTTATTAATGAAGATTTTTCCCATAGTGTAAGCGCTTTCTATAAATACAATACTGAATTCAATGCAGATTAAATATTAACAACAATATCAAATTATTTTCACACACATTTATTTATTAGAAAATTACATAATTATATAAGAATTTTTTATTCATACAAAACTTTATCAATAAAATAGATCAGTAAAATATTATTTGGATTCTGACTCATTAGAAGTGGCTACTTCAAAATCTAATTCTAATTCTTCATAGTTTTCATTTTCTTCTGATACACTGAGTACAATCGTACATCCTCAACTTGTAAAGGTGTGGGTTCCCTACGAACCATCTATGCTTCAAATAGCCATCCAAAAACCAGCCACAATCTTCAGGATTTAGTTTAACGCAGCTAGCATCTATTGCAAGAAGCCACATTGAATTTACATAGATTTTTCGTAAATTTTTCTGTTGAAGAGGCTTCCAGCATGGTGGAATCAGATTGGAGTTCATACCTTTAGTCTTCTTTATAAAATGCTCTTTATCATTGTAAGTTGCATATGTTTTCAGGAACAGCTGATATCTAGCGTCATTAATGTTGAAACAATTTTTGATCCCATACAGAAGGGCAGTAAACTCCTGAACACGATCAATTATTTCATTGGCGAATAGATCTATTGGGTCAGTTAACGACGCGAATATTTCTTGGAAATCCTTTCGTTTGGAAAATATTTTAAAAGGCTTGATTTTTCCTTTGTTATAAAATGAAGCTGTATAATCACAGCCCGTAAATGCGTGGAAACCCAAGCATAAAGTGGGACCCAATTTCATTGCAAGCTCAGTACAGTTAATACAATCAAGATCTTTCCTTTTACTTTTCTTAGATGAAGAACCCGCCGACAAGATTTGAGTCTCCGGAATTTTGTGGATAGTGGCCAGTAAAATTACTAAGACATCGGTGTCATTCGCTTTGACGATTATTTTCGAATTAGGTGGCGCTTTTGATATATGGAACATCATCCGCGTATCTGCCTCTTCATGTTGGCATAAATAATCTTCTTCTTCACGTTTTACAACGTGATTTTCGACTATATGATAAATAAACATTGTTCTCTTACTGTAATAAACATTTCTTTAGATTGGATTATTGACATGAGATTGTCATTTTCCCAGTAATTAGCCAAGAATTGCACCAGGGCTTCTTCGAAACGGATTTTTTTAGACTTCCAAGAAAATCGCTAGGCCTTGGTTGAAAAGGTCCTTGGATGACGTACTGTCTATCAAACTCCAGCCGACTTGGACGTTCGCAGTCTTTGAAACAAGGTGTTAGGTGCCTATAAAAATGATGTTTATTTCAGAGGCGTTAGTTGAGCACAATTTTATTAAGATAGATTCAGCAATCTTATGAAATTTCTGCGGCATAGAAGATCCAATGAAATATAAGTAATATAAACCCTCTATTATTTCAATATCGATACCGGTAGGCTCAACAGTTTTGACATTGGACTTCAATACTTGGGCTAGCTTAGATTTATCCGTTTTTAATAAGTCGCCAGTAAAGGAGAAAAGAGCAGGTGGCACAGGCGCTAACGGAAACGTTAAGCAGTGCTCTATGTTGATGTTTTTCTCAATAGGCCTACTAATCGCAAGTAATCGTCCAAGGATATCTCGTTCCATCTTAAGAACGGCCCGTTTACTTTTATCTTTACTGGTTTGAGCTTTTACGGCAGACTGTGAAGCGAAATTCAGGATTTTGTTACGCTTTATCGGTTTTTCGAACCTTCCGGGAGTAGAATTAGATTCTGAAATAAACGTCGATTTTTGTTGATTTCCAACGGACTTAACGTTGATTAGAAAATCACAAACTTCTGGAGATGCTGCCTTACCAGTTGAATTATTAAACAGAACATTTCTATCAATACTTCCAATGAAGGGATTCAGTGTATTTTTTACAGTCTCAATGATCATCTGAAGACTTTCGTTATCCTTCTTCAACAGACTCTTCTGCATGGCATGATAATTATCATATTTTTGCGATAGACCGACATGCTCTTTAACCGCGGATACAATTTTGGTTCTTATGCTGTGACTAATTGCCCTTCTTTGTCTTGCTGATATGGATTCTGCGGCAAGATTATGTGGTGTCAATTGATTTGAGGCATCAGCATTTATGGTCGGTTCTAAGGTTAAATCAACAGGTGATCGGGAGAAACTAGATTTGGTTCGTCTGATAACAAATGCTCCTCGTCGAAATTCAGATACCACACATGAATTGCTGTTCTGTGCCTTTATAAGATTGTTCAGGCACATAATGGACCACCTGGCATACTTTGGCTGGTTCAATGAATAGAACAAATCGGACATGTTTTAAATGGAGTCCTATATACAACTCAAAGTCACTGCACCGGATGCTTCTTGAAAATTGCAGGAATAAATTAATGAACTCACAATACTGGAGATAGTATTGAGCGGTCTTGCCATACTCAACAAGCAAAGTTTCTTCGCGATAATCTTTGTAGCCATCAATAATTTTTCTCAGGATTTCAGGTAAGACGATTTGGTTCCCAACAAAAATAATATTTTACATTCTGTAAAAGCTCATCCAGCATCTCAATATTTGATTCATGCTCAGACAAATACTGCTCGAAATGAATGATCTGTAGTGCAGCAGAAGTTAATGGATGGAGTCTTTTGCAGCGATTCAAATGTTAAAATGTCGCATGGAGTTGCGCGCGCATCTCTGTCACTCTCACCGTTCGCGTTTAAAATTTACGTCTAAAATCTAGGCAACTGTGGATTGGACCAACTTTTTCGTAAGGCAACCTAATACAGTTAGATTCAGAAAAAAAATAAACTTTCATTTGATATAATATACGATTAAATAACTGATGAGAGTATAACATTAACATTTACTCACTTGCTTATACCTGGCAACCCAACAGTTGGGCAGAGGGGGAAGAAGGCAACCTTGACTTTTTCAATTCTGTTGGGTATGTTCTCTTCACTAGTGTACGACGTTTTTAAATAACTAATGAGGGAGGTAGATTTAATAAATGTAATTAAACATTTAATTATTTAATATTATCCGTACGCAATTTAACTAGGCAACCTATTCGTAATATGTCAATGAGTATATTATCTATCATTTATTTCTTATCACTAATAAATAACAGATGAGGGTATAAATTTCTTATACCGGATCTTAGACTAGTAAGACGCAATGCAATTCCAATTATTGCTTTACTGTGAAAGTTTCCAGACGGTTATAAGGTTATCACTGAACCAAATTAAGCTGTAAAATTCATCAATACATACAGTATAACGCGCTTAAGGGGATCAAGGGGCACTCTAGAATTTTTTCACGCAATTTTCACGTGTGAGTGTGGTACAAAAGGTCTTTTTCACCCGACTATAAAGGGTCTCCGAAAACCACATTTAAAGTCCCTTAAATTAACAGGGTCTGTGATATTCCCAGAAAACTAACTTCGCTCTGATATACCTATGAAGGAATGACAAACCCCTAACCACTGAAGTCTGATTATTCATACCAAGGATAAATCAGTCATAGCATTCATGATTGAGATTTTGCTAAGTGTACTCTTTACAACTAGAACATTCGCAGGCGAAGCCACGTCGGGTAATGCTAGTTATTATTATTATTATTATTATTATTATTATTATATATAATTCGTTGAGGCCATCTAGGACCACGTTAAGTCTTGCTACACTTGGCAATTTGTTTCGCCTTCCTCTGAGCCCAGAATTCCCTCATTCTCTGTGAGTGGGACATCTTGCGCTCCGCTGTCCAAGTGGTACCTTGTCTTCTTTTCGGGTTCGATGTCTCGTCTCGGGTTAGCCCATTAGTCAGTATTTTTTTGCGGAAGAGATCTCTATTGAAGGCGTCGTCGGGTTTTAGATGCAGTATTTTGAGGTCGTCTTTGGTATTCATAAACCAGGGCATTGTGGTTTTGGGTTTGGAGTCAAAGAAATGAAAAATCTGTTTAGTCAGCCTGTTTCCGTCCATTCGTTTGAGATGACCGTAATACCGTGCCCGCCTTTTACGGATCGATTCTGAAATTTTCTCTATTTCACTGTAGACTTCTTTGTTGGTTTTTTTATAGTGGATACCATTCTTGTAATTTGATCCCATTATACCTCTGACGATTTTGCGCTCTTTTTTCTCCAGTTCTTCAAGGAGTCCTTTATTAGCATTTAGGGATAGGGTTTCGGCTGCATACATAACTACTGGTTTCAGAACAGTTTCATAATGACGTAGTTTAGTATTTTTGGACAGGCATTTTTTGTTGTATATTGAGCGCGATGTTTGATAGGCTATTTCGAGTTTGCGTACTCGTTCCTTGAGTGCTTCTTTGTCCAGTCCACTTTTCATGATGATCTCTCCCAAGTACTTAAATTTTTCCACTCCGTTGATCTTCCCGTATTTTGTCTGCAGTTTTGCTGGGGCGTCTTTGATGTTGGTCATTATTTCTGTTTTTTCGAATGATATCTGCAAGCCAGTTTGTTCAGCGATTTCTTTTAAAAGGTCGATTTGCATCTTAGCAGTTTCTACGTCGTTCGACAGAATGGCGATGTCATCAGCGAATGCTACACAGTCGACTATGATCCCCTTGGATTTTGCTCCCATTCTCAGAGGGCTATACTCAGTTTCTAATAATTTTGTTCGCCAGGTCCGAATGACTTTTTCGAGGACGCAGTTGAAAAGCATTGGAGAGAGCCCGTCACCTTGTCTGACTCCCGTTTTGACCTCAAAGGAATCCGACAGACATCCCAGGAACTTAACTTTGGATTTTGTTTCAGTTAGGGTGACTCTAATTAATGCCAACAGTTTCAGGTCAACCCCGAATTCGTTGAGGATGTTCAACAGAACTTCGCAGTCTATCGAATCGTAAGCCTTCTTGAAGTCCACAAAGACTGATACGTACGATTTGGACCTGAGATTGCAATATCTAATGATTGTTTTGAGGTTGTGGATCTGTTCGGCAGTTGAACGACCCTTTCTGAATCCCCCTTGGTATTCTCCTATTTGATGCTCGACTTCGGCTTCTAATCGCTCCAGGAGAGCAAGTGAGAGAATGTTGTATGTTACCGGTAGGAGGGATATTCCTCTGTAGTTGTTGACGTTTTTCATGCTGCCTTTCTTGTGTAACGGATGGATCAAGGCCGTTTTCCAATCTTCTGGTAGAATTTCATTTTTCCAAATGCTTCTGCAAGATTTCAACTGCTTCTTCGGGAGCATATTTCCAAAGTTCTGCAACTACAGAGTCTTCCCCGGGCGCTTTGTTGTTTTTTAGTCGAGCAATGTGACGCTTGATTTCGTCTTTGTTGGGTGGTCTTGATTCTGGGCGTCTGCGAATGGGTTCCTCGGTCTTGATGGGATTTTTGGGTTGATCGCAATTTAGTAAATTGTTAAAGTAATCAGCTAGGATGGTACAATTTTCTTCATTTGAGGTCGCCAGTGTATCGTCCTTTCGCTGAAAGCGTAACGACGGAGGTTTATAACCCGTAAGTTTCCTTTTGAACGTTCCGTAGTACTCTCTGGTGTTGTTTCTTTTAAAGTCTTGGTCGATCTTCTCAATAAGAGACTTTTCATATTTACGTTTCTCAGCTCGGATCACTTTAGCTGTCTGGGCTCGTTGGGCTTTGTAGGTTTCCCAATCAGTTTGCGATTATGTTGAGCAATATTGTTTCCATGCATCGAGCCTTTTCTTGAGAACTGAAACACATGTATCATTCCACCAGGCATGTTTCTTGCTTCTTTTAATTTCAGCAATTTCCTTGGCAGCCTCTATCAGGCGTTTTTTTTTTGTGTTGTTACAGTCACAGTCGATTGGTCGAGCCTTTTCTTGGAACTCGGTTACATTCTGTTTGAGTTTATCAGTGTCGAAGCGAATAATTTGTTTGGGCGTCTTGTTGGTGCTTGCAGGGACCGGTTTGAATTTAATTATGGACATATAGTGGTCTGAAGCCACGTCTATGCCTTTTTTAACCTTAACATTCATAATCTCAGGGCTGTTTTTCCTAGAGATTGCGACGTGATCTATTATCTATTATTATTATTATATTTGCAAATTGTACGATTACAGAAAATTGCCAACAATATCATCAAACACAATATACACAATTCGCAATTTGGGAACTAAGCCTATAGTAATTACATCGTAGTATTTACACAAAATTTCAATCTTTATTTGAACACATCAATAGGGAAAGGCTTTAAGACTGAGGCAATGAGTTCCAATTATCAATACCACGATTAATTAAAGAATATTTCCCATAATTTATACGCTTCGGTCGGCCCTTAACTTTATGTGGATGATCTGTGTGGGATTTCCCACACGTTTAGTTAGTTCTCCCCATGTTGGCCGGTATAGCGGCTAGCATTCCTGGCTATCGCTCCGGAGATCTGGGTTTGATTCCCGGCTCTGCCAAGACATTTAATTCTGGTCTGAGGGCTGGAACGAGGTCCATTCAGCCTCGTAAGGCAAACCTGAGAAGAAGTATGTTCGATTCCCACATCAGCCATCCTGGGAGTGGTTTTCCGTGGTTTCCCAATTCTGCTCCAGGTAAATACCGGGATGGTTCCAAACTTAAGGCCATGACCTCTGCCTTTCCAATTCTCACCTGTATTACAAACACACACACACTACTACAGACACCAATAATACAGGATTTTATACAAATTCTATTTACATACACCCAAGTACACGGGGCTAAATGGCCACGATGTCCCAAAGCTCCTAAATGAATTAACAACTAACAACAACATTCATTAAGGACAGTAACCAAGCACGCTCCGAAGTCACGATCACGACACCAGTGGGGAACTGTAGTCCCTGATTCACCTCGGACTACTGTCGACCAAAATATTATGTGCACTCGAGTTTGATGGTTGTTTGTGAAGTAACCAATCGACCTACATGAAATCCAATAACATCATCATTTTCATCGTTCTATTTTACGTTAGTTCATGTAGATTTGGAATTTTTAATTTATATTTTAATATTTTTTATCTCAGTTGAAACACAAAAAGTGCCCGTTTTTAAGCGTGTTTCAACCATGCCTCACATTTAAGAATTATATTCTCACAAACACGTCATCAGATCGAATCCAAATTTTAACACAATATACATTGGAATGTTGTGTAACTGGTTTATTAATTTCAAAATTTTGTGTGTTCATGAACGAAAGTTGTTATCATTTCTGTAAGGTGACTTTTTCTCGTCTCGGGATCGTTTGAAAATGTACTTCTTGGTTGCGTTGTAATCCTAATACATCAAAAGGTTATGCTGTATGACTGTGAAATACGTAAATTAATTCACTTATTTTATATCGGTTTGTATTTGTACGGGGAATTAAGACTTGGTTCACCAGCTAGCCGCTCCGTGAAATGCTGTGCAGCGTTGATGATATGGAGCCCATCACTTCGACGAGGCGCGACATGACCCGTGATGGAGCCCATGTTGGCAACGTTGTACAGCTTTCACCGGAGCGGCTAACTGGTGAACCATGTCTTAATTCCCCGAACAAATACAAACGGATATAAAATAAGTGAATTAATTTACGTATTTCACAATTATACAGCATTCCTTTTTGATGTATAAGCATTACAACGCAACCAAGAACTACATTCTCCAACCACCCCGAGCCGAGAAAAGGTTACCTTACAAAAATGATAACAACTTTGTTTCTTGGACACACAAAATTTTGAAATTAATAAACCAGTTATACAACATCCCAATGTATATTGTGTTAAAATTTGGATTCGATCTGATGACGGGTTTGTGAGATAATAATTCTTAAATGTGAGGCATGGTTGAAACACGTTTAAAAACGGGCACTTTTTGTGTTTCAACTGCGATAAAAAATATTAAAATATAAATTAAAAATTCCAAAGCTACATCATCATCATCATCTTGCACAGTTTCCAGCCACTGGCCGGGTCTGTTTGGAACACAAGCCTCTCCAACGTCTTCTGTCTTCCCACCATCTCTCAGCCTCCACCCTTGTCCAGTCTTCTCCTCTCTTCTTCACGCTTTCTTCCACCCCCTTAAGCCACCTGTCTCTCGGTCTTCCTCTCGGTCTCTTTCCTTCCCACTTCGTCTCGTGTACTCTCCTGGGTATCCTCTTCTCCTCCATTCGTTTCACATGTCCATACCATCTAAGTCTAGATTTTTCTATACCATCCTGTAATGGTTCCTCCTTCATTAATTCTCTGGTCCTCTCATTTCTTATTCTGTCCATCTTTGTAGCTCCAATACTGCTTTTCAAGAACCTCATCTCACTGGCCTGTATTTTGCTCTTCTCTCTTCCTTTCATAACCCAGGTCTCCGAGGCATACGTCAGGATAGGGACATAGTACGTCCGATAAATGATCTTTTTGCTGTTCTGAGGGACATCCTTGCTCCATAACATGCTTCTAACACTCCTCCGAAATGCTTCTGCCTGCCTTCCCCGCTCATTTATTTCTCTATCGTTTCATCCATTATCTTGTATCAGGCTTCCCAGATACTTGAAACTCTCCACTTTCTTCAGCTGGTCCCCACCAATTGTTATTCCCGTTGTGGTTCTTTCCTTCTTCCTTGTTGTGATCACCATCTCACTCTTATTTATGCTAAATTTCATCCCATATCCTTGTATTATTCCTTCCCACACGTCCAACTGTTCCTGTACCTCCTCCTCCTTGTTTCCCCAAATCATCAAATCATCTGCAAACACCATTGCTTTCATCTTTTCTTCCACAATTACTTGTGCCACTCGGATCATTATGTCATCCATCACCACAATGAAAAGTAACGGTGACAGTGCACTTCCTTGTTTCAGGCCGTTTCTCTGTTCCAACCAGTCTGATCTCTCTCCTCCCACTTTCACACAGCTCACGCTTCCCTTGTACATCTCCTTTACCCTCTTTATAGTCCATTTCTCTACTCCTCTATCCTCCAGGGACTTCCATACTTTGTTTCTGCATACACTGTCATATGCTTTCTCAATGTCCAGGAAAGTCATCAGTAGATCTGTTCCATAATCATAGTGCTGTTCTTGTAACTGCCTTACAGCAAAAATCAAATCCACTGAGGACCTTCCTGCTCTGAAGCCATGTTGTTCTTCCCTCAACCCTCCTTCTATCCTTGTCCTAATTCTCTTTTCCAAACATTTCTCGAAGATCTTTGCACAATGACTCATCAGTGTTATTCCCCGATAGTTTCTGCAATCTGTTCTACTACCTTTCTTGAAGATCGGGACAATTATTCCTTTTTTCCAGTCCTCTGGGGTCTTCCTTTCCTTCCATGCTGTCCTCATCACTCGGTACAACCACTGTATCCCCACCTCTCCTGCTGCTCTCACCATCTCCACACTCAACTCATCCACACCCGGTGCCTTCCCTCCTTTCATCTTGTTCACTGCATCTTCCACTTCTTTCCATGTTAAGTCCTTTTCTGTTTGCAGTTCGTCTTCCTCTTCCCCGATTTCTTCCTCCTCACCATCTTTTCCATTTGGGTTCAGAAGTTCTTCAAAATATTCTTTCCACATTTTCTTCAGTTCTTCCCCATTTTCTATATCTTGTCCCCTTTTGTTCACCATTCTAACATAATCCGTAGGATCCTTCCGCCTCTTATTTTTTACCATCCCATACAGGACCTTTTTTGTACCTTCACTATCCTCCTTCATCATCTTTGTCCACTCTTCCATCCACTTTCTTCTCTCCTCAGCCACTACTCTCTTCGCCTCCTTCTTTCTTTCCTGGTACTCTTCCCTTGTCTCTACCGTCCTATTTTGATACCACCTCCTAAAGGCTCTATTCTTTTCCCTTACTATATCTTTTGTCTTCTCATTCCACCATGGTGTTTCCTTCCACCTCTTCTTACTACTTGTCCTCCCACATACTGCTTCTGCTGCACCTACTAGGGTCTTCTTAAATCTAGCCCATTCCTCTTCCACCCCTCTTTCTTCATATGTTGGAATTCCTTCCTTTACCATTTTGAGGTACTCGACCCTTCTATCCCCTTCTTTCAGTTTCCATATCCTTATACGTCTTTCCTGGTTCTCAGTCCCTTTCTTCTCCTTACTCCCTCTCAGGTTCATTACCAGCAATCGATGGTCGCTATCCAGGTTCCCCGATGGTATAACCTTGATGTCCGTGATGTTCTTATTTAATTCTTTCTCATACAGTATATAGTCGACCACCGACTTCCTGGCCAAGTCATCACTGTACCATGTGATTGTGTGGCTCTCTCTCTTCTTAAACCAGGAGTTCCCAACTAGCAGGCTGTTCCTCTGGCAGAAGTCCAATAGTCTCTTTCCTTCCTCATTTCTTCCGCCCCAACCCTCTGGTCCTAGAACACTCTCATAACCTTGTCTTTCACTTCCTACATGGGCATTGAGATCCCCCATAACAATCATATTTCTTCCTACCACCTGCTTCTGCAATTCCTCTTCAAACTCCTCCTTCTCTTCAGAGGCGCAGCCTACTTGTGGAGCATACACTTGCACTATTTCTACGGTCTCCTCAGTGCTACTTTCACTTTCATCATTCTATCACTTATTCTCCTCACTTCTTCTTTTAAACCATCTCGTACTACTACTCCCACTCCATTCCTCTTTCCCTCTTCGTTCCCACTCCAGTACAGTCTATAGCATTTTCTCAGTTCTCTCCTTCCTTCCCCTTTCCACTTTGTTTCTGCCAATCCCAATAAATCCAACTTCCTTCTTTCCATCATATCCACTATCTCCTCCACCTTCCCCGTCAGCGTTCTTTGGTTTAAAGTTCCAAATCTTAGTCCGTGTGTACAGCCGTGACGTCGTCTATTAAATCCATGCTGTCCGAGGCTCGTTCCATTTTTGAAAGCATTTGGTTTCATCCACTACTGGCTTGCTGGGCCTATCGTAGCTTCACCAGAGCCCCGTTAGCCGTCACTTTTCAGGGTTCCTGTAGGACCTTCACAGCTACCGTAACGGTGCCGGGGCACACGAAGTCCCCACTGTACTTCGCCCCTACAGGCGATCCCCT
Organism: Meconema thalassinum; assembly: GCA_946902985.2. Lineage (NCBI taxonomy): Eukaryota > Metazoa > Arthropoda > Insecta > Orthoptera > Tettigoniidae > Meconema > Meconema thalassinum. The sequence continues at coordinate 1,945,420,928 of OX336388.2, forward strand.
ACTTTGTGCCGTTGCCCGTCTCCCACGACGTGGACGAGGGGTTGGACTTATGGGAGACCCAAAGCTACATGAACTAACGTAAAATAGAACGACGAAAATGATGATGTTATTGGATTTTATATAGGTCTATTGGTTACTTCACAAACAACCTTCAAACTCGAGTACACATAATATTTTGGTCGACAGTAGTGAACAGTGAACGAGAGCGGACGCCAAGTAGGACTCAGGTTTCAAATAACCTTATTCCATTCTAGCGCAGTGTATCATTTATGTATTCGACATTAAGCCTATAACCACATTACAGTACAATAGGCCACACGTTTAAATAGGAACGGATGATTTAGAACACAATTAACAAAATAGTGTAGACATCATTCCTAAATTTAGTCACAATAATAATTCAATAGAACACAGGTTAACATACTTAAAATAGATTAATAGTAATGCAACAACCATAGAAGTGAACAATAACATCTGTAAATAAGATTGACAAGAAGCCTCCGTGGCTTAGGCGGCAGCACGCCGGCCTCTCACCGCTGAGTCCGTGGTTCAAATCCCAGTCACTCCATGTGAGATCTGTGCTGAACAAAACGGAGGCAGGCAGGTTTTTCTCTGGGTACTCCGGTTTTCCCTGTCAAAATTTCATTCCAGCACCACTCTCCACTCTCCACTATCATTTCATTTCATCTGTCATTCATTTAATCATTGCTCCAGAGGAGAGCGTCAGGCCTCGGCAGCCGGCACAGTTCATATCCTCGCCGCTAGATGGGGGCTTCATTCCATTCCTGACCCGCTCGGAGACTGGAAGCAGGCTGCGGATTTTCAAATATGAATGACACGTTGCACAAGTTCTTACGAACTTATGTAATCCAGACATTGTGTACATATCTGTGCATAAGTGTAATTCATAAACATCGTACATTAATTAAGCCTAAGTCAACAGGTTCTGAAGATGATCGCTTGACGATCGAAACATGTCATCCAATTAAGCACCCCCATTTTAATATATATATACACTGAACCCTTGCTAAGAAGCATATGAGACTCAGTTTCGGGAGGTGTAACAGTCCATTTCGTTAAGTTGTTGTTAAGCGCTTCTTATAACATGCAGGGTAACATATAACAAAATAACATGCAGGAAGAAGTGAATACCAGGCTTAAAACATATGAATTTAATAACAGATCAACTATTTACAATAAAACAAAACAAACAAGGTCTCCCAAATGACTCCCACTTGAATTAATAAACTGCCAACCTTAGGCCTAATCTCAGGAGAGATTGTAAACAGCTGGACCAAATGTCCCAAATTACTACAATGACAATGTGCGTGCGCGGCTGTTCTACATCCGTTACGATGTGTACAAATTAATGCGAGATTCGTCACCATCCAGTAAAACTTCAGAGGACGAATCTGCATTGTCCAGAGCTAGACAGACACGGGGAACCAACTAAACACAAATTAAATTAATCCGACACTTCCTACACTAAATAAAACAACAAATAATTTCCGCAAGAAATTGGAATCAAGGAACTGCCGTAGCAAACAACATTAACGCCTAAAACTAGGACTTTTCAAATCAACACAAGTAAGTTAACACGTGACCAATCCAAAAAAATACACATATGGCCGCTTGCCATTTTTACAACAAAATACACAAGTACGCCCAATGGTGTCACAACAGACAAAACTAACAATGAAATGAGTCATAGAAATCACTAGGCTCACAGCCCACATTTACATCATAAAACAATATTTCATCTCATACGATATGCGGTAATCCGTAACGGACATGGCGAACTCCCAATTAATTATGGTCCAATGACCATCACAAAAGAACAGGTTTGCTACTGATAGCTTACAGGGTCAGTCGGTCAGCTGGACTGCCTAAAAGGATGAGTCACCAGACATAGACGGGCGCTAAGTGGAATCTGCACATCTGTCAACCCACGTGTCAATAACCTCGACCTGCCGTGGCACTGGTTCGAGTCTCGAAGAAGTGTGCTCCCAAAAGCACATAAAATACGTGTGTGTGTGTCAGAATAAAATATCTCAGCATTTCCCAAGGAAATCCAAGAATCAGCACTGGACAAGGTACAGTAGCCTCTGAGAGTGCTCTGCCTTTCCATAAAATACAACCACAATATTTGAGGGCGGTAGCACATCCTACCCCTCATCACATAGAATCAATACACACACCTGACACAAGAACACACACAGAATCACACGTATGGGTTTGACAGAAACCTGAAATAAAAGACATAAAATATTTTCCACCAACTTGCGCTCCCAATCTAGTCCGTGACTAAAGAACCTGAAAAGGACTCAAAAAAAACTCAAAAAATAGAACTAAGGTGTTCTACAGTGACATCTTAATTTGTTGCGCTCGGCAACCCTAGTATGAATAAAAACCTGTTCGTAACAACATCTTACAACATTTACCCCCCTTTTCCTACAAAAAAAAAATGAACTTGAATAAAGCACCACTTGTCGACCGTGACGAGTTTCGCATTCGCATGGATAAAATCAAATACACACGCCGTGTATACTAAATATGACTCATAAGAAAAAAATATACAATCAAACAACTTTGGCCACGTGCCAACGTACATTTAAAGATAATAGTGTCGGCACACAAAAAAATCTAAATACAAGAAAAACAATGAATGAAATATTTACAACGTTCCCGCGTCTAATCTAACTACATATTGAGTAAATCAATGGTTTGTACATCACCGTTGCAGCTTGTAGAACTTAACCTCCATCCCAAAACATTTCCCTACGGGAAATCTAGTCGTCCATCGTCGACGTATTGGTAGAGGCGATGCACTTCATTCCATCACACGACCTTTCAGCAGACGTCTTGGCGTAGCTTCTTGGAAAGAAATGTTCAAAGTTATTAGTTTGCCTATCTAGAATCGCTATGAGCTACTGACTTTCACTCACAATAAATGTCCTAGGCGATTACTTAACGTAGAACTTGCCCTATCTCAGCATTTGCTTATCACACGCACATATACATCACTCAAAAATATAACACAAAATTTACATAAATTACACTCTTCAATCACCACGCAACTGGCTTCTAACAAGTCTCAAATATGTCTACCACGTAGCGCTTATCTCGACTAGAGATCTCCACCGCTAAGCGTGAACTCTGCTCCCTTGAGCACAAAATGAAATGTTTGTCAAACAGACGTGAAGTATGCTCACTAGAGCTTGATAAATAGTGACGCAAACTAGCGTGAACCTTGCTCACCAGAGCTCAATAAAGTTGTGTCTCAAACAGCTCATCACCGATCAATTTATTGGAAACTGACAGAATGGGGTAGGGTGGGGGAAATTTGTGAAAATAATCTGTAGTTTTCACCTCACGGACTTGGGACTAGTATCAATCTTCTTCTTTTCATCCAAACGTCTCAATGGACTTATGCGGAATTAATTCGTATCGGCGGTTCTTTAGATACGCGTTTTCGCGCCTTTTTCTAAGGTACGCGATCCACCGCGTGGCTTTGGCTTCCTCTCTTCTGATTTGCTGATTCAATCGTGGATCGGTTGAAACTTCACTTCTGACACTCCCATAATGACGCCGATTTAGGTGCGCGTTGGTACAGAATTTGTCCTTGAACTCGGCTTAACCGGTCATCTTCAGGAATAACTACCAAGCTGCTTCTGTTGTAATCGTTACGACACCCTACCTGACTCCCCTTTGTCAACTTACAACATGTTCTGCCTGGGCATCAGTAATAATAATAATAAAAATCATGAAGACTTATTGATCGACAAATCAATAAGGGTTCATTTATCCTCAGCAAGGTTTTGAAATTCGAAGCAAGTGATTGATTTGGATTTTAAAAACAATATCCACAGTAGTATAGATAACATCTCTTAAGTACCTCCTCACTCGTCTGCCTGAGTGTACATTCCACTGTCCCAATTAGTGTGCGCGCTTCACGCTGCAATGTCATTCACACGTCTCGCTAGACCTTCCCCCTCTCACTCACACAATTACAATTTCTGCCGGACCGGCTGTCTTGTTTACAAACAAAGCTCGCTCTCCCAAGTACCACATAGCCACGTACATTTGAGTGTGTGTTCTCAAATTAAATTTTGCGATATGATTCTGCATTCATTGTCCTTATTACTCATCAAATGGTTCCCTTCTGTAATACGGCTTGAGATTAGCACTATTGAAAACAGATTTAGCGCCAGTGCTCAATTCTTCAAGTCTGTAAGCATTATTACCCAGATTCTTGATAATACGGAACGGGCCGATAAATTTTGGACAGAACTTGGCAAATACTTTGTTCTTAGGATCTGATATCGGTGGTCTCCGAACAAGCACTAGTTCCTGTTCCTGTAGTTCACGATGAAATTTCTTTCCTCTGTATCTCCTCAGACTTCGGTCCGCTTGGCTCCTCATGTGTTCTCTTGTTCGCTGAATTCGCAGCTCATGTGCTAATAACGGGTCCCTTGGGCATGGAATAATCTTGTCCCAAGATCTTTCAGGCATCCTGTTGTGGTGTACAGCTAGTGGGACTTGACCTGTCGACTCATGCTTCGTAGTATTCATGCACATCTCAATATCTCCTACTCTGTCGACCCACTTATTATAATCAATTGGAATCATGACGCGGTAATACTTGGCAACACAGCGAATCGTTCTCTCGCTTGGATTTTCACAAGGATGGCGAATGCTCGATAGAACATGCTTTATTCCTAAGCTCTCTAGACCTTGTCTAAAAACATTGCTTGTAAAATATGTCCCATGGTCCGATAAGATGAATTCCGGCTTCCCAAGCGTCGGAATGACTTTGTTCTGGATTCTGCCGAAGACTTGCTTTGATGTCGTCATCTGGATTGGACATAATACCACCATCTTGGAAAATACATCGACACATACAAGAAGGTGTCGGCATCCTCGTTTTCCCTTAACTAGAGGACCAAAACAGTCAATAGCGACCAGCTCGCACGGTTTCTGTGGTAATAAAGGTTTTGGAAGCGGTTTCAATATTAAATTATTGGGCTTAGTACGCTGACACGCGTCACAAGTTCTAATTACTTCAACAATGGTGTATCGCATCTTTGGCCAAGTAAACGTTTCTCCTATAGTTGCTTCTGTTTCGTCAGTGCCGATATGTGCTAAGCTTTCATGGACATGCCATGTAAGTCCTCTCTGTAACGATGCTGGAACTAGAATTCGAAGTTTGGTGTGATCATCATCCACGAACTTGTGAAGAAGATTATTGAGGTAGTGGAATTTCGCTTCCTTTGCACGGGAATCTCGTTATTCAGGTGAATCTGGCTGTAGTTCCTTCTTGTAAAACTTGATCATCATCATCATCATCCATGGGTCCTTTTCTTGTTCCTTCTGAATTTCTTTCAACTTGTCCAAAAACTCACGAGCCTTACGGGTTAGTGCTATGTGTTGTACATCTACTGCTGTCTCGTTCTCATCTTCAGGATTCCTGCTTAAAGCATCAGGTATGATGTTCATCCTTCCAGGGCAGTGTTCTATGGTAATATCGAACTGCTGTATATAAATGGATCAACGCGTAACTCTTTCGCTTGCCATCCTTGTTTTGAATAAGAAGGTCAGTGCATGGTGGTCAGTTCTGACAACAATGGAGTACCCGAAGATCATCTTGTGCCATTGTTGAAGTGAGTACAAAATCGCTAGCAACTCAAGCTCTGTAACAGTGTAGTTCCTCTCGTGCTTCCTAAGTTCACGACTAGTAAATGCCAAATATGATCGATTCTTGGGTTCATCAGCTTCCTCTTGGTAAAGCATGGCGCCGATTCCAATCAATGAAGCGTCTGCCTGAATTACAAATTTCTTCGCGAAGTCTGGATACCCTAGCTTCACACAATTCTCCAGTAGGTCTTTCGTGGCTCTAAAGGACCTCTCGCACTCCTCATTCCATGACCATCGATTTGATTTCTTAAGCATCTCTTGCATCGGTGCTACTGTTTCCGTGTACCCAGGACAATTCTAAAGAAACCTGTCACTCCCAAAAATGCTCTAACATGTTTCACTTTAGTTGGTGTAGGGAATTTCTTAATTGCGTCTATTTTCACCGGATTTTGGTCTCACGCCGTCAACATCAATTATGTGACCCAAAAGTTTGTTGAGGTTTTCCAAATGTTCCTCCATTGTTTCTGACGCTATGAGTATGTCATCAACATATCTTGTAGTGAAGCTCTTGACCTCTTCAGTTAGATTCCTGTCTAGTGCTCTTATCAATGCACATCCTGCTGTTTTTACACCGAAGGGCATGCGAGACCAGATATAGCTTTGGTTATCAAATAAAAAACCCGTCAATAATTGGGATTTTTCCTCGAGTTCCAGGTGGTGGAAACTATTCGTTAAATCGACGCTAGAATATATCTTCTTTCCACGGAAGCCCTTCAAAACATCCTTGATCCTTGGTGCTTGGTCGTGCTCGATTAACAGTTTGCTATTTAAAACCCGCGCGTCTAGGCATAATCTGATTGATCCGTTTGGCTTGGCCACAGCCAATATTGCATTTAAATATGGGGTTGCTGCTTTTCTGATCATGCCGGAATCTAATAGGGTAGTAATAATGTCCTTGACCTGAGCAAAATGTTTCTCTGGGATCGGGTACAATTTACTCTTAAATGGGGTCCAATCGGTAATTTGCATGGCATACTGAAAATTTAATACTTTTCCAGGGATCGTGTCGAAAACTCCCTTATGATGTCTCAAAATCTCTTCTAATTTGCTTCTGTCAGGTTCCCCTACTATTGCCTCCTTAAGTCGCTCCTGAAGTAAAATTTCAAATTTGGACCCGCTAATTTCTTCCTCCGCCAAATGGATCCAAAGTTCCTGCGAAATATCTTGACCGTCAATTTCAATAACTGCTGTCTGGCTTACTCGTCCCTCCGTCGAGTTCTTATCTTCGATCATCTCATTAGTGCATTCTTCAATGACCCAAGTATTCACCTCTCTCTCTAGTGGACTCTCTTCCATGTTCAGACCAACATGACTCAACCCCTCAACTTGTTTAAAGCTCACAGTGTTATTATGTAAGTCAATTATAGCGTGAAAATCACAAATGAAGTTGGCTCCCAGAATGACATTATAATTCATCTTTGGTATCACGATGAAAGTTTGTGAAAATGTGTGGTTTAATATCTCCAGATCTAAATATGCTTGGCGCTTGCAAACTATGGTCTTATCAGGAATGACCCCTCGGACTTTCATTAATGGTACAGGCATAATTGGAATGGTTTGTTTATTTCCAATTTCTTTCAACAATGCTTCCGTGACTAAGCTCACCTGGCTACCCGTGTCGATCAGGCACCTCACTCTAAGACCTCCAATATGAGCATAAATAATTGGTAATTGTCTGATTACATTCTCTAGGGCCTTCACCACTTCCTCCAGGCAATCGTCCGGGAATGCTACCCACTCTTCAATATTCGCAACTATCAACTCCTCCCGTTCCCTGGTTTCCTCCGTTCTCAGGCTATCTGGTTTTGATTTAATCGTGATTTTTTTTTATCCTGCGACCCATTTGTTGAGTTTCGCCGGTTGTCATCGTGTCTCTCCTGCTGACGTAATAAACTTTCCGCCCCCGCATCCTGGTGATTGTCTGGACTTTGTCTATTTGCCATCGCACGTCCCCAATTCTCTTTCTCTGTTTCTTCTGCATTTAATTCATCCAAATATTTTTGTGACTCAGCGTACCGCTCGTTCCAGTCATTACGATAATCTCCCTGGTTATCTTGCCGATAATTCCTCTGATTGTTCCATCTGCCTTCCCCGTACCTTTGGTATGGTCTTCCCTGCCTTTGGTTTCCCCTCCAGTTAGTATATTCTCGCTGGTACGTCCTCTGATTGTGATTGTTGTTCTGATTATTATTATAATTATCACGGCGATTCTGGAAGTTCCTATTGTTATTATTATATTGGTTTCGGCCGTCGAACTCCTGCCGTCTGGGCGTGAATTGTGTGCTGGTGGATTGTGTCTTCGTCTGATTATTCTGATTGTGGCCGTTTTGATGCCCTTGAACTACTTCAGCAGTGTTCACGCACTCCATATTTCGTCTCCCTGTCTGCGGACTGACCATACTCGTCTCATCCAAGTGGCGGAGTATCTCCTCGGCCTGAACTGCGGCTTTGATATTTCCAGCCACTAAAAATTGCTGAATATTCATCGGAAGCTGCTTGCCGATAGTTAAAACCATGTTTTCCTCTGAAAGGGGCTCGTCAAAATCCCGGAATATAACCAGCTGTTGGCTAAAGAACTCAGAAAACCTTGTAGGGTGTGTGCTATGATATTTCCTGGTATATAAATCCATCCTCAACCCCTGCAGCAGTGAAAGACTCCAGAACTTCCTCAGAAACGCCTCTTTAAACTGGGCCATGTCATTAAACGTATACTTGAAGCTTTGAAACCAGATTAAACATGGGCCCTCTAAAAATGTTTCCACCAGTCGCAGCTGCTTTGCGGGACTGACGTGATGGTCATTAAAGTAATCATCCAGCTGGCGCAAAAATTCTTTTGGAGTAGATCCTGAATTCTGCCTGAATTTGTCGGGTTTAAAGTCGTTTCCCCTAATTACTTGTATGACTTGGACAGGTGCCAAACCAGGTTGTGGAGTCGATGTCTCCCCTCTGTAATTTTGGAATGTGTCGCACGTTATCTTTGGACTCTGACCTCGGCTCGTATCCTCAGCTAGATTCGAGCCCTCCTGACTCCCAATACTCCCATGTTTCCCTACTACATTTTCTGAAGAGAATAAAGTGGCATTCTCTAAAGATCTTATCTCGTTCTTAACGATGAGGTCTGCGTGTTCTTGGAGCTTGGACTTCATACTTTCCTCCAGAGCCTGCATTCTAGAGTTATTCTCGCCTAGCCGCTTTAATATATTCAGCCTATCTCCTTTAGTCTCATTCACCTGCTGTTCCCAATCTTTCCGGATCCTACTCTTCAAATTATTCATTTTTTCTTCATTGCTCTCATGATTCTTCTCAAGCTGCTCCCCTATTTCTTGTATCTGCTGCTGAGTTTTAATTAATTGTTCTCCCGTTTCTTTCTGATTCTTATTTAACTGTTCTCCTATTTCTTCTCGTATTTGCTCTTGGTTTTTCGTTAACTGGTCTTCCAGGTTTTCGCGCAAGTGCATCCGTTCTTTCTCCGTCTTTATTTCCAGCTTGTCAAGTTACTTTATCAATCCTAACACATTGTTGTCGACTGAATTAATCTGCTCCTGTATGTTTACGTTCTTCGCCTCTAGTCTATTGAATTGCCCCTGTAATTCATCCTGCGTGCTTTTGATCCCTGCCGTGTTGTTCACGCATGCCGTCTCAATTTGTTTCAATTTGGCGGCTACCATTCCATCTAATTGTACTAGTTTATCGTCGAATTTAGATTCTAGCTTCTTAATTTCTCCTAATTGCCTCGAATTATTTTCTGCCACCTCTCCTGCCAGTTTCTCTAATTCTACTTTAGTACTCTGATTTATTTCAATGGTGATCCTTTCTAATTGAACTGTTTGTAATGTTGCCTGCTCTGATAAATTATGGTTTAGTTCAACTAACTGTTTATGATTCTGTTCACGTAATTGAGTAGTTATGTCATTTAATTGTTTATCATTATGTTCACGCAACTCGTGTAATTGTTTATCACTATCCAATTTCTGGATCTGCAATTGTACCATTATGTTACTGTTCACGTCCTGTAATTGTTTATCACTGTGTTCACGCAACTCGTGTGATTGTTTATCGCTATGCTCACGTAACTCGTGTAATTGTTTATCACTATGTTCACTCTGAATTTTTAACTGTTCTTCCGTCTTTGCAGACAATTGCACAGTCAACTGTGCGGACATCTGCTCCATCAACGCTTTAATCTCCTCCATGCTAGCCATCGCAAAACACACAAATATATACAGAGAAAAACAGGGTCATGCAATGGGATTTCAGTCGTACACACGCACATGTCTTGATATTTAAATTACATTGATTCTAATTTAAATGAATTTTCAGTAATCAAAATATTACTGAATAATGGCTCTTATTTCCAAACAACAAAATAACTCCCTTGTGATGAAATGAAAATCCACAGCCTGCTTCCAGTCTCCGACCGGGTCAGGAATGGAATAAATGAAGCCCCCATCTAGCGGCGAGGATATGAATTGTGCCGGCTGCCGAGGCCTGACGCACTCCTCTGGGGCAATGATTAAATGAATGACAGATGAAATGATATGATAGTGGAGAGTGTTGCTGGAATGAAATTTTGACAGGGAAAACCGGAGTACCCGGAGAAAAACCTGTCTGCCTCCGTTTTGTCCAGCACAGATCTCACATGGAGTGACCGGGATTTGAACCACGGACCCAGCGGTGAGAGGCCGGCGTGCTGCCGCCTAATCCACGGAGGCTCTAACTCCCTTGTGATCTGCTTTTAAATTCCTAACTAACAGAATTTACGAACAACACTTTAATTAACCGAAGTTAATTAAATGTAAAGTAAGGCAACACATTCCTGCTTTGACTGAGTTCATTAAATATGCACATTTTCTAATTTTAAGCCGGGCGCCAGAACAAGTTAACAACAAATACAATATCAACTTCTAACCTTGTTCAATATTTCTAACTTTAAGAACTCAGTGATTTTACTAATACACATGGCGGTACAACTTCGCCTCAATTTACTGATTTTACTCTTGTCCTGCTGACCTGGCATCATTTCTCAGCGAAATAAGTATGAGGTCAACAAAGCTACAAAAACAACAAACCCCACTTGGGCAGCCATTTTTGATATATGAACCCTTGCAAAGAAGCATATGAGACTCAGTTTCGGGGGGGTGTAACAGTCCATTTCGTTAAGTTGTTGTTAAGCGCTTCTTATAACATGCAGGGTAACATATAACAAAATAACATGCAGGAAGAAGTGAATACCAGGCTTAAAACATATGAATTTAATAACAGATCAACTATTTACAATAAAACAAAACAAACAAGGTCTCCCAAATGACTCCCACTTGAATTAATAAACTGCCAACCTTAGGCCTAATCTCAGGAGAGATTGTAAACAGCTGGACCAAATGTCCCAAATTACTACAATGACAATGTGCGTGCGCGGCTGTTCTACATGCGTTACGATTTGTACAAATTAATGCGAGATTCGTCACCATCCAGTAAACCTTCAGAGGACGAATCTGCATTGTCCAGAGCTAGACAGACACGGGGAACCAACTAAACACAAATTAAATTAATCCGACACTTCCTACACTAAATAAAACAACAAATAATTTCCGCAAGAAATTGGAATCAAGGAACTGCCGTAGCAAACAACATTAACGCCTAAAACTAGGACTTTTCAAATCAACACAAGTAAGTTAACACGTGACCAATCCAAAAAAATACACATATGGCCGCTTGCCATTTTTACAAGAAAATACACAAGTACGCCCAATGGTGTCACAACAGACAAAACTAACAATGAAATGAGTCATAGAAATCACTAGGCTCACAGCCCACATTTACATCATAAAACAATATTTCATCTCATACGATATGCGGTAATCCGTAACGGACATGGCGAACTCCCAATTAATTATGGTCCAATGACCATCACAAAAGAACAGGTTTGCTACTGAGAGCTTACAGGGTCAGTCGGTCAGCTGGACTGCCTAAAAGGATGAGTCACCAGACATAGACGGGCGCTAAGTGGAATCTGCACATCTGTCAACCCACGTGTCAATAACCTCGACCTGCCGTGGCACTGGTTCGAGTCTCGAAGAAGTGTGCTCCCAAAAGCACATAAAATACGTGTGTGTGTCAGAATAAAATATCTCAGCATTTCCCAAGGAAATCCAAGAATCAGCACTGGACAAAGTACAGTAGCCTCTGAGAGTGCTCTGCCTTTCCATAAAATACAACCACAATATTTGAGGGCGGTAGCACATCCTACCCCTCATCACGAAGAATCAATACACACACCTGACACAAGAACACACACAGAATCACACGTATGGGTTTGACAGAAATCTGAAATAAAAGACATAAAATATTTTCCACCAACTTGCGCTCCCAATCTAGTCCGTGACTAAAGAACCTGAAAAGGACTCAAATAAAACTCAAAAAATAGAACTAAGGTGTTCTACAGTGACATCTTAATTTGTTGCGCTCGGCAAACCTAGTATGAATAAAAACCTGTTCGTAACAACATCTTACAACATTTACCCCCTTTTCCTACAAAAAAAATGAACTTGAATAAAGCACCACTTGTCGACCGTGACGAGTTTCGCATTCGCATGGATAAAATCAAATACACACGCCGTGTATACTAAATATGACTCATAAGAAAAAAAAATGCAATCAAACAACTTTGGCCATGTGTCAACGTACATTTAAAGATAATAGTGTCGGCACACAAAAAAATCTAAATACAAGAAAAACAATGAATGAAATATTTACAACGTTCCCGCGTCTAATCTAACTACATATTGAGTAAATCAATGGTTTGTACATCACCGTTGCAGCTTGTAGAACTTAACCTCCATCCCAAAACATTTCCCTACGGGAAATCTAGTTGTCCATCGTCGACGTATTGGTAGAGGCGATGCACTTCATTCCATCACACGACCTTTCAGCAGACATCTTGGCGTAGCTTCTTGGAAAGAAATGTTCAAAGTTATTAGTTTGCCTAGCTAGAACCGCTATGAGCTACTGACTTTCACTCACAATAAATGTCCTAGGCGATTACTTAACGTATAACTGGCCCTATCTCAGCATTTGCTTATCACACGCACATATACATCACTCAAAAATATAACACAAAATTTACATAAATTACACTCTTCAATCACCACGCAACTGGCTTCTAACAAGTCTCAAATATGTCTACCACGTAGCACTTATCTCGACTAGAGATCTCCACCGGTAAGCGTGAACTCTGCTCCCTTGAGCACAAAATGAAATGTTTGTCAAACAGACGTGAAGTATGCTCACTAGAGCTTGATAAATCGTGACGCAAACTAGCGTGAATGTTGCTCACCAGAGCTCAATAAAGTTGTGTCTCAAACAGCTCATCACCGATCAATTTATTGGAAACTGAAAGAATGGGGTAGTCATAATGTCGATTATTCAGGTCCGTATTGACGTAACTATAACTTTGAAAGAATAAGCGGGACTGTAAATAATATTTCCTTATTCTTTGTTCTTCATGTATTTTGTATGAACTTGTACATGGAAAGTTTTTTCATTGTGTAGTTTTGTTGGACAGGCTGAGGAAGGGGGAGTATTTACCCCCGAAACTAGTCCCTGTAAGTAATAGAAATAAACAGTATTGAAGGCGGAATATCCATTATTCTTTCAAAGAATGGGGTAGGGTGGGGGAAATTTGTGAAAATAATCTGTAGTTTTCACCTCACGGACTTGGGACTAGTATCAATCTTCTTCTTTTCATCCAAACGTCTCAATGGACTTATGCGGAATTAATTCGTATCGGCGGTTCTTTAGATACGCGTTTTCGCGCCTTTTTCTAAGGTACGCGATCCACCGCGTGGCTTTGGCTTCCTCTCTCCTGATTTGCTGAATCAATCGAGGATCGGTTGAAACTTCACTTCTGACACTCCCATATTGACGCCGAATTAGATGCGCGTTGGTACAGAATTTGTCCTTGAACTCGGCTTAACCGGTCATCTTCAGGAATAACTACCAAGCTGCTTCTGTTGTAATCGTTACGACACCCTACCTGACTCCCCTTTGTCATTTTCCAACATGTTCTGCCTGGGCATCAGTAATAATAATAATAAAAATCATGAAGACTTATTGATCGACAAATCAATAAGGGTTCAATACATATATATAAGCGTGTATTTTGTGATAAACATCGTATGTAATATTTCTCATGTGAGGGCATATAAATACTTGTTTTCCCGCCTAATGTAATTGGACACAAATTGTGTTGACCGACTGGAAAGCTATCTTTAATAGAACTAGGCAACACTGAAAAATGGCTTCTATCACTCCAAATTTGACACATGTGGGTGTTAGCGCATCATTCAAATACGAGGCGGATTGTTTTGTTTAAATACTTTAGTATGTCCCCTCCCCCAACCATCTAAAGGATCCGTAATAAGTTAAGCTATAAATCATGGGCTTATATTGAGACCCCAGTGACGATAACGTCAGGCCTATCCCAAAATATTGCCAAGATTGGTGCAACTAATGAGACATTGACAAACAAGCAAACTGACTGCCAAACATATGCCCAGTGTGTCAAATATTATATAGCCTACCTACGGAGACTCACCGGTTGCCTTGATGCCGGCCTGTTGTATCTGCACGCTGCCCCGCTTGATCCTCCCCGCTATGGTGGCAGGGTTTGGAGGATTCACAATGTCATCTCCATGGCACTCACTGCAACACCAAATAGACCTTTAAGTTGCTGGACTGCTCATATTGACATTTTATAGCACTCGCTGCAACACCAAGCAGATTTTAATAGAGCTAGACTATTCATACTGGCATTTCCATGATACCCGCTGTAACATTAAGTGCGCTACAGTAGTGAAACGGTTTGGCTTTGCTCCACGTTGAGCGTACAAATGTAACAGTTTGACTGGCCCTTACTGCACTTTGAAATATTTACTCTGCCTAAGATATGTTGTTTTAATGGGCGCCAAGACCTCAACGCAATGTTGAAATCTAAATTTGTATTTAACAACACATAGCTCTGGTAAAACACCTTCAAGAATCGATGCACTCAGATCGTGGTATGATTTGATCATTAACCCAACAACCAATTGTATCAGGAGAAGGAATTGGTATATATCTAATGCTACCTACTGAAAGCAAAGATTGCATGGTTAAAAGAAATGAATTTATTATATAAAACAAGTATTGCAAAATTAATAATAAGAATAAGTTTAAAATTTAAATTGGAGCTTTGCGATTTGAATCTTACGGCTAGAAAATTACGTGAAAACGGATTCGGATAAATTACTGATTTTACTCTTATTCCCAAGCTATGAAGTTACTGAATACTGAATATAAAACAAAGAGAAACGAGAGATTGCGTAGTTCGGCGTCATTCGCGCTTACCACTGGAAATTGCCGAAGCATTTCCCTCGTACTGGATGATGAAGAGAGCTTCCCACTGTCTCCTGGACGTCGTCATCTTCTTCGTTAGTTGATGATATACTGGTAGATTTGATAACTTTATGGTCCAAACATCGGAGCCAAACACTCGTACAACCACACCGGTTAAGTTTTACAAAGATAGTCCTCACTCCACGGAACCTCGGAGCCACTCACACGCGTAACCATACTGGTTAAGTTCTACACAGATTGTCCCCGCTCCACGGCGCGCAAACGATATATGCACTCGTCGGCTCCCCACTCCGGTGCCGACTTCCACCTTACGTGATCTCCACTGATTGGCTGTCCACCCCGCTATACTCCCCTCCTTAGGCTCAATACCCACGGCGCGCGGATGATGTCGTTTGCCGTTCCAGACTATTTCGCCTTTTCTTGACGCTGCAACCCAGGCTTGCGACATGCTTCTTGACAAGAATAAGCCTGTATCTGAATTCCCAGTGAGTCATCTCTCTTATAATACCCTAACTTACAAAACTCCGTAAAATTCCGTAATCATATAATTTTCTATGATAATGTAGTTCGTAATAATTTGCTTGATAGTGTTTTCTATGACATAGAAAACCTATCTGTATGCTTATAATTTTATAAAAATGCTCCAAAAAATACCTTAATAATAATAATAATAAGTTAATAATAATAATAATAAATTAACATGAAAGCTTCTCTTGGCGGAACAATTTGCCGTGTAAATAAATATAGAATGGCTTCCTACTGACTTATGTCAGTGGCATAAAAATCCCCTCGAAAAACACGTTACAGTAGGACTAAGCTATCATATTGTACTGTAATTTCCATGATACCCGCTGCAACATTGAAGTATGCTTCAGTAGAACTAAGATATCATACTGTATTTCCATCTCCATGACACTACTTGCAACACTAAATACAGTTTACGCCACGGCTTTTGCCCGGTCAATCCCGGTTTCAAAGTCGTACAGAGGACAGTCCGTGTGCAATTGACAGGCTACGTGAGTTTTCAGTTGCGCGGAAAGCAACTCTCATATCAATTGCACATACCGGCCGCGTGTCTCGCTGTCATCGGGAGAGCGTGGGTTCGAATCCCACCTCGACCGTCTTGAAAATGGTTTTCGTGGTTTCCCATTTTCACTACCAGGCCAATGCCGTGACGGTTCCTTTCCCTAACCCGTCCTGAAAAGAAAAATACATGGCCATTGGCTGCATTAATAAAATTATATCAATTGCACATGCCTGAGGTTCGCCACCTGTCCTCTGTACGACTGTGAAACCGGGGCTCACCGGCCAAAAACCATGGCGCGAACTGTACGATTCAGTAGGACTAAGATATCATATTTCCATCTCCATGACACTCTTAACATTCCTGGCTGTCGCTCTGGCGGTCCGGGTACGATCCCGGCTCTGCCAAGAAATTTAATTCTAATCAGAGGACTGGAAGTGGGTTCGATTCCCATCAAAGCCATCCTGGAAGTAGTCGTCTACTTCTACTCCAGGAAAATGCTAGGATGGTTTCTAACTTAAGGCCACGACCACCTCCTTCCTAATCCTCACCTGAATTACAAATAGCCTACATGCACTACTACATATACCACAATAACAGAGCTAAATTCTACACACATCCAAGTACATATGGCTAAATAACCACGATGTCCAAGCCCCTTAAATGAAACAAATCCCCTTGAATTGGATCAGAGTTCCAATCGTAAATAATCGACACCTTGAATTAATTTTATCGAGTTGGTTCGATTTAGTGCCAAATGTTGTTGCTTCACTAAAAGGTTTAGACACTGTGGTCGTCAACCCATTGTACGTGAAACGATGAAAGTATGTAGAATATGTATGATAACCTGAGTTATTGTAGTGTCTGCAGCAGTGTGTGTGTGTGTGTGTGTGTGTGTGTGTGTGTGTGTGTGTGTGTGTGTGTGTGTGTGTGTGTTATTGAGGCTAGGATTGGAAGGAGGTAGCCGTGGGCTTGATTAACAACCATGGCGGCATTTGTCAGGAGCGAAATCTGAAAAGCACTTGTAGAATGGCTGATGTGAGAATAGAGGTCACCTCTACTCAGCTTTGTCTCACGAGGCTGAGTGTACGCTTTCAGAACGTGTCGTTCACTACCTTCTCGGCTACTGATCTTCGATCAATACGTCCACTTTTCTTCGTTCATCCCATATTTTTTCCACAAGGATTAGCGGCTTCAGTGGCGTAGTTGGTAGCATGCTGAACTGCTGTGTCCAAGATAGCGGGTTCAAACCCGGCCGAAGTCGTCGGATTTTTAAGAGCGTTAAAATCCATCAGTATGCCTTCCTTCGGAGGGTAAGTAAAGCCGGCGGTCCCATGTCATAGATTTATGGCATGTAAAATAACATTCCACAGACTGAACTTGTGTGAAGCTACATTTCTAGGTTAGATTTCGTTGAAACGCTCTATCAAAGTTCTAACGTTCACCACTAGGTATCATTAACATCTGGTAGCGAAAGTTGGAACTACTTGAAATTGAACGGAACTTGTAGCTCACCCTATGGGTGTCCGCTTAAAGCATGCCCTGGGACACTCCCGGCACTAAAAGCCATACTATAAATAAATTAATAAATAAATAAATAAATAAATAGATCCACAAGAATTCGTCCAGAAGCGGACAAGCCGTCCGTTTCATCCTCATTCATGCCAATTCGTCCACTAAGGCCCACAAACCATCAATCATCCATTTCTTGCTATTTTATAGTAGCAAGAATGTCAAGAACTAGATAAAAACAAAAGAATGAAAACATGTGTGCAATTGAAATCTCTATCTCTATATATACAGGGTGTCCGCAGCAAGCCCAACTTTGTGCTGTAACTCGTTTGTTTTTCAAGATATTTTAATTTTGACACTTGCTTTAGAAAGTACTTGTCACGCTCTAAAACTTTCGTTTAGTTGGTTTTTGTGTGAAGTTTGCGCCTAACGCGCAAATGAATCTTTTGTGGCACGGTTTTGGCACTTTTTTGCTCAAATCTGTTTTTTTTACATCATCCATCGAAAGAGCGACATCGAATTAGTAGAATAAGCCACCAAAATATCAGTTTTTGCCCAAAACAAACTCGCAAAATGCGAGTTTGTGTTTAGATTTTCGTCCGCTTATAGCATGCGACCTGCTTCTGCCCGGCCCGAGCCGATCAACTCCAACGGGCAGCGGCAACACAATCTCAGAGGACCATCTATTTCTGTAAGACGCAATGCAGTTCCATTTATTACATTACTGTGAAGTTCGCAAACGGATATAAAGTTATCACGGAACCAAATTAAGCTGTAAAATTCAAAAATACGTATAATGAGCTTAAGGGGGTCAAGGGGTACACTAGAATTTTGACACGCGATTTTCACGTGCGGGTGTGGTACGGAAGGTCTTTTATATCCCTATCCCTATATTGTATTCATTATATTACTATCATTATTATTATTATTATTATTATTATTATTATTATTATATTATAGCATACAACGACGAGACAAAGCTCATTATTAGCCCCTCGGTGGCAGACACAAAACTCGAGGGTTCCCGAAAACTACATTTTAAGGCTCTAAAACCAACAGTTTCTGAGATATTCCCAGAAAACTAATTTAATTTAATAAACTAATGCAGGAATGCAAGCCGGCAACCATGACAACAGGTTCTCAAGAGAAGACATCCAAAGTTCCATCTATTTCTGTAAAAATCAATGCCACTCCACTTATTACATTTCTGTGAAAGTTTGCAAATGGAGGTTATCACGGAACCAACTTAGACTGTAAAATGCATCAATGCGCATAAGCGGGTCAAGTGGTACCCTAGAATTTTTTCACGTGATTTACACGTGTGATATGTCGTACTGAATTGAAATAGTATTTTTTGCGGCTATTAGGAATTTGGGCCATTGGAGGCTAAAAAACCTGAATATCCATGCACCACAAGCCTTTATAATTTGTTAAAGGTGTCTTCCTGTGGATGGGAACTTGACACAACGGTGAGGGTCAGTCTTTATGTGAGGTGTATTGCGTTTTGTCTACGAGGTTTTCAATTTTATTTTCACGTCAGGAAGTACACGTTAGGTGAATTTAGATTGAGCACATTCTAACTTTTTTTTTTTTTTCAGACAAACCGGTTCATCGGAAGGATGATTTTGTTTGAAACTGTGCGGTTGATATATCCATATTCGGACTTCTGGGTGATATGTTGTAGGTTGGTTGGTTGGTTCCTCAGTTTAGAAGCTGCAACAACGCGTTCACGTAGCCTCGTGTGTGTAGAATCTGTCTGATAACCGGTGATAATTGTGATCGCTGTGTTGGTGTGTGTTATCTGTATTTCAGTTAAGGACTGCAGACGATCAATTTCCAGTAGTTTCAACTATTGCTACCAAATGCTACCATCAACGACACGTGGCTACTAGATGCCACCGCAACCGGCAAACTTTGGAACTAATAGAACGTTAATCAAATCTAAACTACAAATTTAGCTTTACACAATTGTAGTTAATGGAAGGTTCTATTACATGCCATAAATCTATGACATGGGACCGCCGGCTTTACTTCCCCTCCGAAGTAAGGCATACTTAGGGATTTTCGGCCTTTCTGTGTATCTTTATGTACGCCTATAACTCGTGTTCGAATGTTTGGAGCATCGTAAAATTAGGTATCCATGAGAGTCAATACACCAATTATTTATAAAACTCTTCACCGTACTTCTCATAGAAGGATTGGTGTGGGAAAAAGCTTTTCAAAATACATGCTAAAATAGGCGAAATATAAAAATTATCCTAGAACAGGCTGTTTCAAATCCACGAGTTTCAGTATGTGTACACGTGAGTACTCAGCAGTGATGCTCAGAGCACGGTTGGAGAGGGACTGGGGGTGATAGCCAATACGTCACTGGACGAAGGTCATAACACAAGTGCATGCGCTTCCTGCCAGTCTTGATGTATTCACCGCGCAGTGATGGCAGCCCCCACGGCAGAGCTGTATTGCATGTTGCAGGTTTACTTACGCAAGGCGGCGAGTAATCGACTGCTCACTGGAGAGCTGCTTGCCTGAAACAGCCTATCCTAGAAGGACGACCAAAGCATATGTTGCGCTTCTCAATGTGAGACACAAAATTCGGGAGTCTATAAAGAGTCTCCGAAAACCACATTTTAAGGCCCTTAAATTAACAGTGTGTGTGATATTCCCAGAAAACTAACATTGCTCTGATAAACATATAAAGGAATAACAAGCACCTAACCATTGCAACAATACCTCAATTGATAACGTCTGGTTATTAATACCGAAGACCGTTTCATACAAACTGGAGGCATTACTATTCTCCTCCCGATCATTGAACTGAATCCATCCCCCGGAAGAATTTTCTTTCGCATCGCTATCACCAAATTATGTACTGTCAAAAATTTATTGTACACCTTCGGTTGGTTGGTTCCTGAGTATAGGGGCTGCGACAACGCGCTCATGTAGACCCGTGTACTTTGGGTGTGTATAGAATCTGTCTGATAACCGCTGTTAATTGTGATGGCTGTATTAGTGTGTTATCTGTAATTCAGGTAAGGACTGCAGACGATCAATTTCAAGTGGTTCTTACTTTTGCTACCAAATGCTACCGTCAACGACACCTAGCTGTGAATTTGGCAACTAGATGTCACTGCAACCAGCACCTTGCGGTGAACGTTGGAACTTAGAGCGTTAATCAAATCTAACCTACAAATTTTAGCTTCAAACAGTTGTTGTTAGTGGAATGTTCTTTTACATGCCATAAATCTATGACATGGGCCCGCCGGCTTTACTTCCCCTCCGAAGGAAGGCATACTGGGGGATTTTAACGCTCTTAAATAATTCGACGACTTCGGCCAGGTTTGAACCCGCCATCTTGGGCATAGAAGCTCAGCTACCAACTACGCCGAACACCTTCGGGCGGGCAGGTCTAGGATGTATACAGTAGGCTACCTTCCGTCAACCAAAAAAGTTGAAAGGTGTTTTTATATGGGTTCTTTTTCCACTTCTGCCAGTCAAAGTGACGAAACAGTAACGGCCCAAATATGAACTTCGTCCCTCGTGATGTTTTCATTCAGGGACTTACAACATCACGATCATAAGACGCATAAGAAATGCTCCCTCGATTATCACAGGTATGAAATAAATAAATGAAAAAGGAAGGAAGGAAGCTTGTAGTTTAACGTGACCGTTAATGTTGAGATCATGAGCCACGGGACCTCCTTTTTACGTGGAATACGAACCACAGAGCATGGCATTTCACTTCGAAAATGATAATAAATAAATGAATTCCCAAACTGTGCAGTTGTATTGAACCCGCTGAGCTATGGTTCATGTGATATTTTTTATGACAGAACATTCATGATGGGATGTTGTACCTTTGAACACACCCAGGAAGCCACGTGGAGCTGAGAGCTCACGCGATACTCTTCGAAGTAGCGTTGAATCTCACTTTTGACTTTGGTGAAAACTGCTAATTATTTATCTGAGATCTTATTAATTAATTTTATTCTTTCTCAAGACTCAGAATATTCCATTTCGTCATGCTGCATTATTAAAACATTTTTGAGAATGTTATTTTAGCTTAAGGTAAGGTAATACCCTTGCAGATACGCAAATAGGAACGTAAGTAGTCACTCAACGACTTCGGTTTGACGACCTACTTCCTTGAGACACCCAGTGCCTTGCACTACGTCTGGAGAATCCGCCCTGTGTAGGCGTGGAATCATATCCGTCTTGTACGACGTAGGAAATATCCGCTGTTTAGCGAGGAAATTACAATTAGTTGCCATCGAGCACGAATAAACAACGATACAAGTTATAAGTAAGAATTATAGTGAGTTACTTGCACTACGTCTGGAGAATCCGCCCAGTACAGGCGTGTAATCGTATTTGTCCTGTAAGACATAGAAGAATATCCGCTTGTTAGCATTGAATTGGTTATCAGGTGCCATCGTGCACTGGCATATTGTAAAATACTGGTATTTATGCACAGTGAGCCACATAAACATATTGAAGATAATTATTGGCATGTATTAGTGAATTATATAATTTTACCGGAACACCACATTTTAGTACCCACGTGTTTGTGGAGGGCCAAATGCCTTGTGGAAAATATACAGGTAAATGTGTTGCAACTACTTCAAATAAGTGTGATTATAATTGTGTAACATATTTGGATTGCCAGAGTGAAGTTTTTATTTCCAAAACGACGTACATTTTACCGATGCTGTATGATAGAAAAGTAGCGTCATTAGCACGTGCAGAATCATAGAGAAGTGCTAGCTCATGTATCTATTCACATCCACGAAATTAAGGCTGTGTTATCAATTACTATCAAAGCCTACAACATTTACGACGAACATTATATTTTTGGAAAGTGAAAGAATGAATTTCATAATTTATTTCACCGTCAACGTGACCAGACTATTCAACACCATGTTAGAATCAGTTATCATGGGCTAATACCATCCTGGTATGAGGGTGATGTTTCTACGCGAACTAGCCTGATGGTGGAGCTTGCAGAACCGAGGACGAGAAGGAAGGAATCCAAGATGCCATTTCCAGGCATATCCAGCATATCCACGGAGTTGTCGACAGGGACGAATCGAACCCTGGTCTTTGGAGGAGTCCAGATGGGAATCCTGATGAGGATAATACCGTTCCAGAGATCCAGAGAGGAATTTGTACAACCCTGGTTATTGAATAGAGGGCTGAGTGATAGCTTCTCCATGTCGTGAGTTTTTGGACATCCCTTCTCTTGTTCTAGTTCTGGTGGTATATTAGATTTAATGTAGTTTGTGAATCAACCACACTCTGTGTCAGCCATTTTTCTATGTAGGGATTGTATCTAGTTTAATTTAATGTCATTTATTTCAGTATAGTGAGACACCCTTGGGTCTGACATTTTGGTTAACCCTGGTGCAGCTTGATGAACGTCGTAGAACGTCAAAGCCTATATTTTGCTATATGTGACCGTAGTCATTCGAGGCTATTTTGTACAACCCTGTTTCGGGTGATTTTTCAAGTCTTTGCTGACTTTAGTTATGACAATCAGATGTCATGGTTATTTCTTTAACTGCATTCTTTGCAGTCAGTTTTGATACACCCCTGACTTTCATTAGAACAGTCGTATCAGTTAGGCAATCGACTGTAATTGCCAGTTTCGTAAATGCATTATATTTTCATTTTGAATAAGTTCAGAAGCTATTCTTGGTCAAGTTTGAACCTAACGACTAGAAGGAATGCTTCGTTGCCTAGCATCGAACTCAGTTCCCAACGTATCATTAAGCGGATCCTTGTATGGAATCTGCGCCACAATTATCATTTTGCTTGTGTCATGTAAGACACGTTTTTATTTGATGTTGTACTAGCAACTACTGAATTGTATTTCGAGAGCAACGAGCTCCAGTAATTGTAAGATTACTATCATTTAGACGTCTTTGGTAGAAAGACGGAATTATATTATTCTATTCAGATTTATTGCGTGTTTTTTATACACGGATTCTTTAGAGGTTCATAACCTATGGTAAAGTTTTTTATGAACAGGCCAGATGTATAGTTTTATTTTGATTAAATCGCCGGCCTTGAATAATGTGTGTTTTGTGTCGACCGAACGCAGGAATGTGGTAGCCTGCTGGTGACATAAACTGGTTTTGTAATCCGGTGCCCTTGAGAGCACGCTTCATTTGTTTGTGAGACAGGACTACTTTGACAAGAGACAGAATGCAATTGTATTCGCTCTTTCTTTCGTTGCAACTTAGCTTATGTAACCCAGTTTTCAACCCTGTCTCAGATCACATGTTTTATAGATTGCTTTTTGTTAGTTGAGCGCAATTCTTGCGTGTACCGTCTTGACGTGTACAATTAGGTCAGGTTTTCTATAGTGAGTTGCAGGCGACCCTGTTAAATGCAGGAATTTATTGTATGAAGGTACTTGTGATTACCTTGTCCGGGAGGGTTCCCGTTGACTAGATGTTATTGGAAGGTAACTGTTGTGGACAGGCCTATCCCAGAGTTATTGAATGCGAGCTTTGCGCCGCTGATAACCCGTGTTATTGTGTGTCCGAGTTGTTATTGCTCGTTGATCTTATTCCGACTGTTGAGTCGAGGCTTTTTGGAGGAGAATGATCTCAGTGTAGACACTCCGTGCCCGAGCTATTGTCAGTATTATTCGCCATAAACCAACGATAAACCTAAACCGACATCTTAATAATAAAACGCATAATTTTGGTAAAACAAAAGCTAACTAATGAATTCTTTCTATCTAACTTTGTTCTGTTGTATTTTGGAACTGTTGACATAGCCGTGCAGTTGAAGGTAATTTCCTTGTGTGGAAATGACTAGGACAGTTGACACTTTTGTAGCGACCTGAAGCATGCGCGAACCTAGAGTTCGTAGCTTGTGGAGCTCAGGCCATGCGATGTCAGACGTGGTCTCAACTACGCATTTGTCACCGTAATTACACACATTAGATGACTATGGCTTACAAAGAGTAAACCAAGGTGTAGGCAGGAATTTAATAAAAATTTGTGTCTATTTCATTACTTATTTATGATGTACAAGTGTGTAAATCCTACATGTTACCTTATTGTGTGCTGATAGCACGTAGTTATTAAGAATAGTTAAATGTTTTTCATGGCTGTACACTTAGATTTGTTGTAATTGTTTTCTGTTACGGACGTCATCGCCGTAAATTTTGTTATTAACTGTTAGGACTTAGCTAGATGATTACCGTTAAATGTAAATGTGGAAATGGTATCATCCTAACTTAGATTTGTTTTGCTACCCTGTTAAATGTAAATTCTGATATTAGCTTAATCTTGTAACTTCTAGGGACTTGCGTCGTACCATTTTCCTAGTGTTGCTGCTGCTTTATTATTGTGAGTTAGATCTTTCGAGAGGGTTCTCAGTAACTGCTCTTTATTTTCTTTTGTTTATTAGCTTGCGGACTAGCCGATCATAACCCTCCGAACTAGGCTAGGGGCTTGTGAATTTTAATAAATTTTCACGGTGTTTTACTTAAGTCTGGATGTTTAATTTCTCAGTCTAGTTATCAAGGTGAACCTTTCCTTAGGCAGTCTATGACCATCGTCACCATGTACCACGATCCCCGTGGACTACAGTGTCTCGTGCCGCTTAGCCTATTAGGAAGTTCACCTGATCCTCACGGTAATTTTATTCGACTTATGGGATGTTAGGAAAGTCATCGTGGTTGTTGACTCGACTAACGGTCTCATAAAATGGCGCCCAACTCATGTGCCGACGTTAACGTGGTGACCGTCAGTACCATGTTACTTTGGAGGATCTTAATGTTGATTAATGGTAAATTGACAGGACTGGGACGAACTTAGAAAGTCGTACTGCAGATCAATTGACCGCATGGCATTCATGCTTGATAGAAGTCCATGGGGTGAGGCTTTAGTGTTGGATAAATGATGGATAGGGCTTTTCTTTGATGATGCCTCATCCTGAGTAAATGTAATACTTTGCTTTGCTCGTCGTTGTCTTTGTAAATGTAGAAGCACTTAGTTTGCATACTCCAGCTGTACTTGTGATATTTATATAAATGAAACAAGCTTTATACCACCAAGTAACTAATCATAGCTGTAAGTTCTAGTAGAGATTGATCCCTCACTTTCTCATATATATTTCTTGTCAAATGGATGAGGAAACGATTCGTCGCCTGTTTGGAGAGATGATGGCAGGTGTGAATGCTAATCTCCAACAGATTACTGCTGACTTAGGTCAGAACACTCAAGCTGTCAACACTGTTAGTGGTCATGTAGACCAAGTAAGACAGGAAGTTCACAATGTTAGTGGTCATGTAGACCAAGTAAGACAGGACGTTCACAATGTTAGATTAGATTTAGAGGTAAACACCCAATCTATAAACAATGTTAGACTAGGTTTAGAGGTAAACACCCAATCTATAAACAATGTTAGACTAGATTTAGAGGTAAATACTCAATCTGTTAATAATATCAGGACTGATTTAACCCAAGTCAGGGCTGATATGGACGCATTTAGGGTCGAAGCCAGAAATGATCTCGCGGCAGGTTTAGCGGCAGTTAGGGTTGATGTCATACGACACCATCAGGAGGCTAACCAGCGTGTAGATTGCCTAACAGACCAAATGAATAGAGCTAGGGAGGATGTGCAAAACCGACTGGAGGAGCACACGGCTCAAATTCAAACCACCATAAATAGGGTCCAGATAGACATGAAAGCTGACCTGGAACACACTCGGGAAGAATTCGGGACTCGATTGACGCACGTCGAGGGATTCATGGACACTGTAAAAAAGGACATGACAACCATGAATATCGCATTAGTTCTCATGAGAGGAGCTGCAAATGCTGTGAACAACAATGTTAGGACGATGGTTGACGGCATGTTAGAGGTCAGAGACGAACTGAACGTTAACAGGAGAAACATTTCTGAACTAACGGAAACCGTAGCAAGCCTACGCGGAACAGTGAATGTTCATCATGAGGAACATAACATTGACCTCATGTTATTAAGAGGGGACCTCAACGAACATAAGACCATAGTAGAGGCTAAGGTAGCCGAGGTCAAAGACAACATGTCAAGAGTCGAGGGAGAGATCGATTCTTTACAAAAGCGATTTGAGGAGGTCACAGTAAACGAAAGGTTAGACCTTAGCCATAACCTCAGAACGGCCATACGCGAGGTAGACGCGAACCTCAAGGGAAAGGTCGATAGAATCGAATTACAATTGAATGACTTAGGCAACAAAGTCGCGGCCAGAACTATTCAAGGACTTGAAGGCATAGAAAGACGTCTTGACAGACTCGAAACGACTCCTAGGGAGAGACACTTACACTCACAAATGGGAGAATCTCAGGAAACACCCGTTTCTCAATCTGAAGGAATGGTGCCAACTCATTTTCAGCCCAGCGCACCTACAGAACCACAACCATCACAATTCACTGGTTCAGCGCCGAGCCAGGTTTTGAACTTTAACGCCCATCCTTTTCGACCAGCACCAAGTCAACCTAATAATGAGATAAATACACCTACGCATGGCTACACGCAGAACACATTTAGACCCGCGCATACGCAGGGAAATGTGACGATAATACGTTCGAGATAGGAGCAACCAGCTCGCTTCTCCGGAACTGGAAGTGGTGTTACTCCAATGGAATTTCTAGCCAATGTCGAAAGCTATCTGAGAGATACGATGGTAACTCCAGAGAGGGAACTAAGAGTCATAGAACGTTTGCTTGAGGGGCAAGCCAGTACCTGGTTTAGAGCATTTAGATACTCGTTTACAGGCTACCAGGAATTTAAGGAAGCATTACTAAGGACGTATTGGTCGAGTGACATTCAGCAGAGCATCCGAGCTGAAATGTATACTCGTAGATACAACTCGAATACGCCTACTCGTTATGCGAACTACTTCGCTATACAGCTTGCGAAGCTTCGTTGACTTCAGCCTCCGTTGTCTGAACAAGATTTAGTTAACACCATTGTTTGGCAGTACCCTGCGGACGTACAACGTGTGTTGATCGCTGCAGGGGCATCCACGTTTCAACAATGTGACCAGATTCTGCGACGCTTGGATGCGAACACGGAACAGTTCCCGACACACCGTCAGCAGAAGGCTGACAGGCGCGAGGAAAGACACATAAACTTGACCACTGTCGATAAAGTAAGCCAGACTCCGCAACAAACGCAAACACAAGAGAGTTCTGGGCATCGTGATAATAACTACAACTATCGTAGGAGGGAATGGAACAACGCTCCATATGCTCGAGATCAACAAGATGACCGTCGTAGTCATTGGAATCGGAGATTCGACCAAGGGACGAATGATAACCAACGTCACGAAAATTACCACCGCGGGAATAACGGAAGAAACCAACAGCACGGAAGTATCCGAAGGGACTATCGATACGCTAGAGGATATAACCGAGATCGAGACCCTAGATACCAGCCAGACAGAGATTGGAAAGGAAGAGCACGGGAGAGCCGTGAGTACCTCCAACAACTAAGAGAGCTGCAAATCCAAGAAGAGGGAGAACGGAGCCCAACTTCGAGGGAAAATAGAAATTCGGCACAGGAGACGGAGCACAACCAGCCCAGTACTTCTCGCCAGGATAATAATAAAAAAAAGCCGAAAAATTAACAGATTCTTGTCAGGTTGAGCACCGAGTAACTGCTACCATATTACTCTGGGAGCCAATCCAAGAAGACTTGTTGGACGAACGACGAACGACGAACCACAATTATGAGTTGACCCGTCTGCCCAAGATAGTAGCCACTTTGAACGAAGTCAACGTAGTCATTCTCATTGATACTGGGGCAATGATTAGTGTTATTTCCGCCGATTGCCATGCCAGATTAAAGGCGAACTCTGAGGTGACAGAGCTGCCTGTTTCAGCTGTAAGAGTCAGAGGTGTCACACCTGACCGGGTTGTGACGTGCAAAATCCAGATTATTTGTACTCTGAAGATTTCAAATCATGTGTATTTGCACGAATTTCTTGTAATGAAGGGCTTGCATCATGACGCCATACTAGGCGCAGACTTCATTAGAAAATATGATGGTATCATTGACATGGGCCGTAACACGGTAGAGTTCAAGCCGAACGAACCCATTCAGATGAACCTAGTTGAAGAAGAACCGGAATTCCTATCCGAAGTCGACGTAGTCGAAAACTTGAATGGCAAGGAAATTGACGAGACACTCGATGCCGACGAAGAGGCAGAATCATTATCAGCACCCACACGAGAGAATCTTGATATAATATTGAACGAATACAGGGACATATTCGACACCACACCTGGTGAGATATTAGACTACGAATACGACCTTGTGCTACTGGATGATTCCCCATTCCAGAAGAAAATTTACCCGATTGCAAGATCCATGAGATGGAAGCAGCAGGCACAATCAAGAAGTCACCGACTCCTTTCTTGAATCCCATAACGCCTGTGGTTAAGGTAGATGGAAGCTTGAGACTTTGTCTCGATGCCAGAGCCTTGAATGAACGCCTAGCTCCTGAGCACGACAGACCGCCCAAGATTAGGGACATTCTCAGGAAGTTCAAAGGGAAAAGGATATGTTCATCATTGGACTTGGTTCAGTCTTATTACAATATCAGATTATCTGAGCATACTCAGAAATATACTGGATTCCTGTTTGATCAGACTACTTATGTCTTTCGAAAACTACCATTTGGATTGAAAAATGCCGGAGCCGCATTAATCAGAGCACTTGATGCCAAGCTGACTCCTGAAGTGAAGCAGAGAGTAATATGTTATGTGGATGACATAATCATAGCTTCAGAAACAGAAGAAGAGCATTTAAAGACATTGCGCCTTGTTTTTGAGAATCTTCGACAGGCGAATTTTAAGGTCAAATTTGACAAGTGTCGATTCTTTCAGAAATAAGTGAAATTCGTAGGACACATAATCAATGGAGAAGGATACAGACCAAATCCGGCAAAGATTAGAACTGTTGCTGCATTTCCAACGCCAACCAGTGTGAAACACGTGAGACAATCCTTAGGAATTCTCCAATTCTTTGCTGCTCATTGTGAGAAGTATTCCGAGACTGTCGCACCTCTGCAAGGATTACTGAAAAAGAACTGCAGGTGGAACTGGAATGATGAATGCGAGATAGCTTTCAGGAGAGCTAAACAGATGCTAGTGGACTCAGTTCAGAATATCCAGATTATTCCCGGAACTTTATTCTAGAAACTGATGCATCTGCCATTGGTATAGGAGCCATTTTACTGCAGGAGGATGATGAGAAGAAACGTCATTACATCGCTTTCTTAAGCCGACGTTTAAGAGCACATGAATCTCACTACTTCACGACCGAGATAGAAGCACTTGCAATAGTTTACGCACTTGAATACTGGCAGACACTTCTGTTAGGCCAGAGGATTATTGTGAGGACCGATCACCATGCACTGACCTTCATCTTAAGAACAAGACTGGCAAGCGACAGGATCACACGTTGGACGCTGTTTCTCCAACAGTTCGATTTGGAAATAGTTTATCGACCAGGCAGAGAGAATGTGTTGGCCGACATCCTCAGCCGGAATCCTGAAGCTACTGTTAATGTCATAGACATCGAGGAAGAATGCGAGGAACACCTTCGCCGACTTCGTCATCTACCTGAAGGACAGCGACGTGAGGAGGAAGTCAGGCACATTATCCGTTTCCTGGAACGAAGAATGGATCCACAGGATACTCATTATGCGAGAATTGCTGCTGTTGCAGATAATTACTTGATTTATCATCGTGTATTATACAAGTTTGTGGACGAGGACCACACTCAACTGCGTGCAGTTATTCCTAGGAGATACCAAGAATCTGTTATTCTTATGGTTCATCTATCCATTGGTCATGGTGGAACAGACAAACCCATTGCAACCATCAAGGAATCTTTTACATGGATAGGGTTAGGAGCCACCGTTAGACAGTGTTTACGTGCTTGCGACGCATGCCAGCGGAACAAGTACACGTCACACTTGTTGAAGGAACAACCTAGACCAATACTCCCAACTCAACCTAGAGAGTTATACGCACAGGACCTGTATGGCCCAATACCTAAGGCTCGTCGAGGGAATCGATACATCGTTGTAACTATTGATGTGTTCACGAAATATACGATGCTTCGTCCGATTCAAAAAGCCACTGCACATCAGATTATTCAGAGGATTAGACGTCAAGTGATACCGGAGGCAGGAAAGCCACAATTCTTGTTGACTGATCACGGATCACAGTACACCTCAGCAGAATTTGCCAATGCTACGAATGAGCTTGAAATAGGTCATGTTTTATCATCTATTCGTCATCCAGAGAGCAACCCAGCAGAATGTGTGATCTCTATTATCGATTATATTGTGAAGAAGAACACTGGCGATGGACTGAAGTCCTAGTCACTATGGCAAAATGTATTAATTCAACAGTCCATGAGAGCACTGGTCAAATACCTATGGTCTTGCAATTGTCTCAGATGCCGCTGAGAATATGGGATCGTGTGATTGTAAATCCACCTTGTTTACAACCATCACATGCCAGCAGACTTTTAGCTGCAAGGGAAACTATGGACAGACAAGCTGCCAAGCGCTTGAGAAGAACTAGACGCCAGACATTTAGAGAACCACTAGTTGAGGGAGACCTTATCCTCATAAGGAGACCCGGAATTTCAAGTCCTATAGACCGCATAAATGGGAAATTTCTATCCTTATATTATGGCCCAAGTCGTATCCGACAGCCTTTGAACAATGGAAGTTATGTAATAGAAGACATCAGAACAGGAGAGTGCATTGGAACCTTTAATGCAGCCAATCTGAAAAAATATCACTCTTGAATTAATTTCAAGTCAAATAAAAATGTCGTCCCAACATTTTATTTGAAACAACGGAGAGGCAGATGAACCCGCTGAGCTATGGTTCATGTGATATTTTTTATGACAGAACATTTATGATGGGATGTTGTACCTCTGAACACACCCAGGAAGCCACGTGGAGCTGAGAGCTCACGCGATACTCTTTGAAGTAGCGTTGAATCGCACTTTTGACTTTGGTGAAAACTGCTAATTATTTATCTGAGATCTTATTAATTAATTTTATTCTTTCTCAAGACTCAGAATATTCCATTTCGTCATGCTGCATTATTAAAACATTTTTGAGAATGTTATTTTAGCTTAAGGTAAGGTAATACCCTTGCAGATACGCAAATAGGAACGTAAGTAGTCGCTCAACGACTTCGGTTTGACGACCTACTTCCTTGAGACACCCAGTGCCTTGCACTACGTCTGGAGAATCCGCCCTGTGTAGGCGTGGAATTATATCCGTCTTGTACGACGTAGGAAATATCCGCTGTTTAGCGAGGAAATTACAATTAGTTGCCATCGAGCACGAATAAACAACGATACAAGTTATAAGTAAGAATTATAGTGAGTTACTTGCACTACGTCTGGAGAATCCGCCCAGTACAGGCGTGTAATCGTATTTGTCCTGTAAGACATAGAAGAATATCCGCTTGTTAGCGTTGAATTGGTTATCAGGTGCCATCGTGCACTGGCATATTGTAAAATACTGGTATTTATGCACAGTGAGCCACATAAACATATTGAAGATAATTATTGGCATGTATTAGTGAATTATATAATTTTACCGGAACACCACATTTTAGTACCCACGTGTTTGTGGAGGGCCAAATGCCTTGTGGAAAATATACAGGTAAATGTGTTGCAACTACTTCAAATAAGTGTGATTATAATTGTGTAACATATTTGGATTGCCAGAGTGAAGTTTTTATTTCCAAAACGACGTACATTTTACCGATGCTGTATGATAGAAAAGTAGCGTCATTAGCACGTGCAGAATCATAGAGCAGTGCTAGCTCATGTATCTATTCACATCCACGAAATTAAGGTTGTGTTATCAATTACTATCAAAGCCTACAACATTTACGACGAACATTATATTTTTGGAAAGTGAAAGAATGAATTTCATAATTTATTTCACCGTCAACGTGACCAGACTATTCAACACCATGTTAGAATCAGTTATCATGGGCTAATACCATCCTGGTATGAGGGTGATGTTTCTACGCGAACTAGCATGATGGTGGAGCTTGCAGAACCGAGGACGAGAAGGAAGGAATCCAAGATGCCATTTCCAGGCATATCCAGCATATCCACGGAGTTGTCGACAGGGACGAATCGAACCCTGGTCTTTGGAGGAGTCCAGATGGGAATCCTGATGAGGATAATACCGTTCCAGAGATCCAGAGAGGAATTTGTACAACCCTGGTTATTGAATAGAGGGCTGAGTGATAGCTTCTCCATGTCGTGAGTTTTTGGACATCCCTTCTCTTGTTCTAGTTCCGGTGGTATATTAGATTTAATGTAGTTTGTGAATCAACCACACTCTGTGTCAGCCATTTTTCTATGTAGGGATTGTATCTAGTTTAATTTAATGTCATTTATTTCAGTATAGTGAGACACCCTTGGGTCTGACATTTTGGTTAACCCTGGTGCAGCTTGATGAACGTCGTAGTACGTCAAAGCCTATATTTTTCTAGATGTGACCGTAGTCATTCGAGGCTATTTTGTACAACCCTGTTTCGGGTGATTTTTCAAGTCTTTGCTGACTTTAGTTATGACAATCGGATGTCATGGTTATTTCTTTAACTGCATTCTTTGCAGCCAGTTTTGATACACCACTGACTTTCATTAGAACAGTCGTATCAGTTAGGCAATCGACTGTAATTGCCAGTTTCGTAAATGCATTATATTTTCATTTTGAATAAGTTCAGAAGCTATTCTTGGTCAAGTTTGAACCTAACGACTAGAAGGAATGTTTCGTTGCCTAGCATCGAACTCAGTTCCCAACGTATCATTAAGCGGATCCTTGTATGGAATCTGCGCCACAATTATCATTTTGCTTGTGTCATGTAAGACACGTTTTTATTTGATGTTGTACTAGCAACTACTGAATTGTATTTCGAGAGCAAAGAGCTCCAGTAATTGTAAGATTACTATCATTTAGACGTCTTTGGTAGAAAGACGGAATTATATTATTCTATTCAGATTTATTGCGTGTTTTTTATACACGGATTCTTTAGAGGTTCATAACCTATGGTAAAGTTTTTTATGAACAGGCCAGATGTATAGTTTTATTTTGATTAAATTGCCGGCCTTGAATAATGTGTGTTTTGTGTCGACCGAACGCAGGAATGTGGTAGCCTGCTGGTGACATAAACTGGTTTTGTAATCCAGTGGCCTTGAGAGCACGCTTCATTTGTTTGTGAGACAGGACTACTTTGACAAGAGACAGAATGCAATTGTATTCGCTCTTTCTTTCGTTGCAACTTAGCTTATGTAACCCAGTTTTCAACCCTGTCTCAGATCACATGTTTTATAGATTGCTTTTTGTTAGTTGAGCGCACTTCTTGCGTGTACCGTCTTGACGTGTACAATTAGGTCAGGTTTTCTATAGTGAGTTGCAGGCGACCCTGTTAAATGCAGGAATTTATTGTATGAAGGTACTTGTGATTACCTTGTCCGAGAGGGTTCCCGTTGACTAGATGTTATTGGAAGGTAACTGTTGTGGACAGGCCCATCCCAGAGTTATTGAATGCGAGCTTTGCGCCGCTGGTAACCCGTGTTATTGTGTGTCCGAGTTGTTATTGCTCGTTGATCTTATTCCGACTGTTGAGTCGAGGCTTTTTGGAGGAGAATGATCTCAGTGTAGACACTCCGTGCCCGAGCTATTGTCAGTATTATTCGCCATAAACCAACGATAAACCTAAACCGACATCTTAATAATAAAACGCATAATTTTGGTAAAACAAAAGCTAACTAATGAATTCTTTCTATCTAACTTTGTTCTGTTGTATTTTGGAACTGTTGACATAGCCGTGCAGTTGAAGGTAATTTCCTTGTGTGGAAATGACTAGGACAGTTGACACTTTTGTAGCGACCTGAAGCATGCGCGAACCTAGAGTTCGTAGCTTGTGGAGCTCAGGCCATGCGATGTCAGACGTAGTCTTAACTACGCATTCGTCACCGTAATTACACACATTAGATGACTATGGCTTACAAAGAGTAAACTAAGGTGTAGGCAGGAATTTAATAAAAATTTGAGTCTATTTCATTACTTATTTATGATGTACATGTGTGTAAATCCTACATGTTACCTTATTGTGTGCTGATAGCACGTAGTTATTAAGAATAGTTAAATGTTTTTCATGGCTGTACACTTAGATTTGTTGTAATTGTTTTCTGTTACGGACGTCATCGCCGTAAATTTTGTTATTAACTGTTAGGACTTAGCTAGATGATTACCGTTAAATGTAAATGTGGAAATGGTATCATCCTAACTTAGATTTGTTTTGCTACCCTGATAAATGTAAATTCTGATATTATCTTAATCTTGTAACTTGAACTAGGGACTTGCGTCGTACCATTTTCCTAGTGTTGCTGTTGTTGCTTTATTATTGTGAGTTAGATCTTTCGCGAGAGTTCTCAGTAACTTCTCAGGTAGGGACCTGCTCTTTATTTTCCTTTGTTTATTAGCTTGCGGACTAGCCGATCATAACCCTCCGAACTAGGCTAGGGGCTTGTGAATTTTAATAAATTTTCACGGTGTTTTACTTAAGTCTGGATGTTTAATTTCTCAGTCTAGTTATCAAGGTGAACCTTTCCTTAGGCAGTCTATGACCATCGTCACCATGTACCACGATCCCCGTGGACTACAGTGTCTCGTGCCGCTTAGCCTATTAGGAAGTTCACCTGATCCTCACGGTAATTTTATTCGACTTATGGGATGTTAGGAAAGTCATCGTGATTGTTGACTCGACTAACGGTCTCAGTATGGTGCACCCCTCTATTTAGGGGCTTGTAACATCGTTGTCATCAGCTCCATGTACTTGGAGGGAATATAATCTGTTGATAACCTGGGTCATTGTGGTGTATGTGAATTAGATACACTAGTTTGTTTGCAATGGAGCAAGGATTTTGAAAATATCGAACCGTTATTTGCCTGGAGTAGAAGCGGAAAACTACGGGAAACCACTCCTAGGGTAGCTATTAGGGTAGGTGCCTTGATACTTAAAACAAGGTACCACCCCGGCATTTTCTCTAAAGGGAATTGTGGAAACACTGGGAAATTGCATTTAAGAATAATGTTGCTTGCGCCTATATTCGAACATCGGATCTCCGAACTTGCAGCAGCTTCCCCTTTCAGTCATGTACCTAGCATGATGGAACGCACTAGGTTACGCTGCTCTTGAAATGCTCCTTTGATTATCACAGGTATGAAATCTATGAACAAATCATGCCACCCCTGGAAAATTCATCAAATTTTACGATTGTTCTGGACATTAGACACTATCGCAAATTTTACCAAATGTAAAACACAAGATTAGTGACTTACGCTAGATGTCAAATAAATCTATATGAAAAATGTAATATCTGTAAGTTCACTGTAACCATTATAATTTCTTCCTAGCGCTTTATTCAGGCGCTTGTGGCATCGTTGCCATTAATTTACCTAGTGGACTGGGAGGTGTGTAAAATCTGAGTGTACCCCGTTCCTGCCCTCAGACCATAATTAAATTCTTTTGACTGGCTGCGTGGCTCATCGGTAATGTTCTCGCCTGCTGTTCCCAAGGTTGCAGGATCAAATCCTGGCACAGTCAGCTGGCATTTGAGGGTGCGCAAATGCGAGGGAGCCGTGTCAATAGATTTACTGGCACGTTGAAGATCCCCTTCAGGGCATAATTCCGACACACCGGCGTCTCTAAAAGTCGCAGTAGTTAAAAGGGACGTAGAACCAATTACATTATTATTAGAATTACATTTTTTGGCAGAATTGAGAATCGAATTGTCTTTTTAATTAGCAACCTCTAATTTGACTGAGGTGCAACGTGGAAATGAAGCCATCCCTCAGTTACCTTCCATTCTCTAGTAGATAAACAGACTGCGGTTTCGTGCACATGACTCAAGACATTCCTAACTCCCTTCAAGGATATAGACCTCTAACTTGGACCATACATTTCAACCGCTAATGGCCACGGAAAACGTTTGCTTGTGACAAACAGTCCTTCAAGGAAAGTCCGACTGCCCGATTCACGATCACCAAGAAACCGTACATCTGTGTAGGCTGGTCATTTCAGGTACAGAATCAGAATCGTATTTTCAGAGGAGTGATGCAACGTTAATACTATTTTCCGTGTATAAAGCAGTAATGGGCGGTTAGATTGGAACTTAGGGCCGTTATCATTAACTCTTTATTAATGATTAGTTAGTTAATTCCTACTTAACTTAAATAGGAGATTTTT
Organism: Meconema thalassinum; assembly: GCA_946902985.2. Taxonomy (NCBI): domain Eukaryota; kingdom Metazoa; phylum Arthropoda; class Insecta; order Orthoptera; family Tettigoniidae; genus Meconema; species Meconema thalassinum. The sequence goes on from OX336388.2 coordinate 1,945,457,864, forward strand.
AATGCATGGTTATCGTCGATGCATTTTACGAGACTATTCGGCTCTCACGCATGCGTGGACTCGGTTTCGCCCTGGAGAAACATGGTGGACAGAGCAAGAAGCGTGTAGCACAGATCGTTGTTTGCGATGCTTCCTTGAGATTTTCTGGAAACATAATTATAAAGGAAGGGAAATACAGAAGACATTATTCATGGCAAAAACTTAAAATGATATGAACATAGTATTTAGAAGAACTGGCAGTTGTGTGTATACCTTGTTTACTTAGCTAAATAGGGCATGCTCTCCCCGTTGTCTTTGTAATGTAAGTGGCTGCGTTGCAGACTCCGAGTTCATTATGCAGAGCTGGAAGGAGTTCGAATCCAACCTTGGATAAGATTTTTTTAAATTTCCGTATTCTCCTTTCTTGGTGTTAGTAACATGTATGATCTTATTTCGGACTGGCTGCGTGGCTCAGCGGTAACGTTCTCGCTTGCTGGACCCTAGGTTGCAGGTTCGTATCCTGGCGCAGTCATTTGGCATTTGAGGGTGCGCAAATGCGAGGGAGCCGTGTCAGTAGATTTACTGGCACGTTAAAGATCCCCTTCGTGGCAAAATTCCGGCACCCTGGCGTCTCTAAAAACCACAGTTGTTAAAAGGGACGTAAAACCAATAGCATTATTATGATCATATTTCATTGTCATAAACATATTTTACATTCATTTGGATGGTAGTTCATGTGAAATTAGGAAACAAACCAATTCTTCCGGCATTGCAAGATGCTTGAGGTAGAATTCAGCTGTTTCCCTCCACTTTAACGATGCTTTAGAGAGTTGCGTGGTCAGATTTTGTCCATTTAACGTAATTATGTGTTAGTAGTAAATTAACGAGGATTTCTGTTTGATGAAATGCACGTGCTCGGGCCTTTAATGATGAATTGAGATTAATTGACGTTGGTAAAATCGGCCTTTAGGCTAACAACTGAAAGGAAATCACTCAACTTCTGATTGAAGTCTCAATGTGTGACCCTAGACACCGGTAGGGTGGCAAGATGCATTCGTGAAAGTTTGCCGACCACCTCATGGTGCAGTGGCTAGCATTCTTGGCTCTTACCCCCAGAGGTCCGAGTTCGATTCACACTGCTGGGCCTGGAACCCCACACGTAATAGATTGGAGCTCCCCTGTTAATCGTACACTATGCAACTTTCACCATGTTGTGGGAAATGCAGAACCTAACACATGCTAGTCGGAAGGAATACAAATGAAGTGATAGTTCCTAAAAGATAGCAACGTCCTTGGCCAAGGCTGACAGCAGTCTGGCGCGGAACCAACTCGAAGTTGTCTGGCTACCAGGCGCGGATTCAAGGGGGGGGGGGGGGTCACGGGGGTCATGACCCCCCCCCCCCCCCAAACGGAGACTTTTTTTTTTGCAAACTCAAAAAACGAAAACACAATTACCAGACAAATAAAACTTACCGAATTTTAACTGAAAAGTAGTTTTTTATTTTATTTTATTCAATACTTAATTATCTTTAATGGAATTATTATGTTCTGTTACAACTGTACATATTTACAACTTCAAACCTCTTGTATAAAAACTGTTAGTTATACAACAAAATCAACTCGTCTATTTTGTTTAGCACACCTTGCGATTACCGAATCGATGTTTATAGTGATGACACGATGAATATGCAGCAATGCACGCATAGGAAACTGGGGCTTTTTTCGCACCAAAAAATTTTGCCGACGTCCAAACTGCAAGCTTGGTTGGCAATTTAAGCTGTGACTTTCTCCCTTTGTCGGTACCAACTCGACTTGCCGAAACTGTAACGTACCTTGATCCTTTTCTCGAAGCTCGATGTGAAAGTCGCAAAACACGCCGTTGCAATTTGTACGAATATTTTTGGTGCGCTAAACGCATCAAATTTCTATCCATGAAGCTTGCAAAAAAAATTGGTCTGGTTTTGTACGTTTGGTTATTTTGTGATTGCGTTTTCAGTGATACCATTTTTCTTAACAATTTCGATTCTCTGACCCCCCCCCCCCCCCCCAACGCCCTCCCCCCCCCCCCCTCCCAAAGCCAAACTCTAGATCGATTCTCTGATCCCCCCCCCCAAACCAAACTCTAGATCCGCGCCTGCTGGCTACATTAACATGCCGATCAACACGAGAGTCATTCTGACACTCCAAGGAAACGTTTTGGCACTGGGAAACAATATACGAGCATTAGTCTAGCATCAGCTCTGTTCAACACACGCATCCCATTAATATCTACCTACCAAGGAATGACCGTTAATCTCGGGATCATGAGCCACGGGACTTCCTATTAACGTGGAATCCGAACCACCGGACGTGACATACCAAACATTTCACAAGCTATAATCGGAAATCAAACCCGGTCCGCATAAGAGAGAGGCAAGCAACTTGACCACTGCACCATCACGCCCTCTAGTCTGTCAAGGACTCAGTCACATTGAAATACCTGTTGTTGGTGTTGTTGTTAACTCATTTAAGGGCTTTGTGATATTGTGGTCATGCATTAATGTGTACTTGTGTGTGTGTGTGTGAAAAATACGATGACTGCGATACTGTGTATATTTCTAACAGGGGTTAGGATTGGTACGAGGAGGCCGTGGCCTTAATTTAGTTACCATTCCAGCATTACCATTGTCTGGAGTAGAAATGGAGAAACCACTGAAAGCCTCTTCTAGTAGCCTATGGCTAAGGTGGGAATCGAGCCCACCTCATCTCAGTTCTGCTTCACTAAGCTGAATCTACCCGATTTCAGCCTACAGACCAGAATTGCATTTCTTGACTGAGCCGGGAATAGATTTCAGACCTCCACGGTGACAGACACGAATACTAGTCACTACGCCACGATATGGACTGTTGGATACTATGCCCCATATGACCTCCGACGTTAAGGAACATTAGTGAGAGCCATCTCACCATACCCACTAAATAGGAAGTTATTTAATAGAATCTACAACTCTTGTAGATTCTTGCCGTGTCGTTTGCGAGGTTTCACCCAGGTGCACCAAATCAGGCTCTTCAGGGGCCTCTTTGTGACTCTGCCCGGACCACCACAGGGGTAGTGGCCGAAGTTTGACCTAGGTGCACCAAATCAGGCTCTTCAGGGGCCTCTTGGTGACTCTGCCCGGACCACCACAGGGGTACTGGGCGAGGTTTCACCTAGGTGCACCAAATCAGGCTCTTCAGGGGCCTCTTGGTGACTCTGCCCGGACCATCAAAGCGGTAGTGGGCCACGCACACGTTCCTTATACGAAGCTCATTGCACTTGCTTGCTGCGAGAATTTAGAGCTCCAACAGCTTTTCCCCTCTCTATAGAGGTGTATGATCCATTCCCCCAGGGGCGTCCACTCTTTCTGGTCGCTTTTTGACCTCCCTCGCATCGTCCCCACTCACCCCTGTATTACTTTACCACAAAGCAATACCTAACATCTTCACGATTTAACCATACAAATAAATTATTCAAGAAACACAATGTCAGAATTTCAGGGACATAAATTACTATAAAAAATGTATATAACGCTGCCGTTTGCGTAGGTGCTTCGGGGGGCAATAGTAGCTACACCTTCATGGAGGGAGACTGTTTATGGGATTGTCATTTCTCAGTCTTGCAACATAGTAGATATATAAATAGTTCCTTTTTCGGTTGCTTAGGCCTAATGCTTTACATTACAATACATTATGCGAATCGGCCAAAACTAAGGACCACGCAAATATAATTTCATTTCCTTCTCATAGTTCTTTCTTCCTTTCTCTTCCTCCACACTTCCTTCATTCTTTCAGAGAGTTGCGCCTTTCTCTCTGCTGTCCACCTTCCTCCCCTGCGTTCCTTCTTTTCTCCCACAAGAACCTTTATGTTAGAAAGAATTTCTCTGAACTGTGTTCTGTCTCGACAGTCGTCATCTGTAATTTCTAGCCTCCGGAGTTCTTCCTTCATCTGCTTGGTGTAACCCCCTTGGCTCTTCAGATTATATATTTTATTAAAAATTTGTTTATTTAATCTTGTGGGATCCATTCTAAACATATGTCCATAGAAACGTAAACGTCTTTTCCTAATTGTTGTTTCCAGGTCTTCCACTTTTTCACATATCTCCTTGTTTGATCTTAATCTGTAAGTTCCCTGTACCACTTTTGGGCCGTAAATCCTTCGCAATATCCTCCTTTCAATCTTCAGAAGCTTTTCTAGGTTCATCAAATTTGCCATCTCCTCACCATATAAGATCACCGGTTTTACCACAGCCTTGTAGTGTTGTAGTTTGGCATTAAGGGAGAGGTTCTTTTTGTTGTATATATTTTTAGTGGAGAAGTTGAGTTTTTCTAGTTTAAGTCTTCTGCTTTCCATCGACTCTTTGTCCAGTCCATTGTTGCTAATGATGGCCTAATGCTTTAGTATTTATCAGTAATAGTAAGCGATAGTTGCGACACCTTCTAAGTTTCTGGCAGGTTTTTATTTTTGGAGGGAAGAGACCGTTAGTGGGTGCCATTGTAGGTTTGGTAGAACTATTTTGTCCTTTAGGCTATAGTTAAATCTGATGATGCTCGCTTGACGAGCGAAACGTATCATTCCATAATTGTCTTCTGCAGTCCATAACAATAAATAAATAAATATGTTAATCACATGTATTTTTTTTCAGTTTATTTTTCACATGTTCCAGTAATTGGAATTATATTGCGTTGACCGACTGAAAAGTTGTAATATCAATTACTTTGTAAGTGTCAAATGTCTGCAAATGATCTGCAAACATGGTGACTTTGATACATGAGTGGTATTGGTGAATACAATACAACCCTGGTTCAACCCAACAGGAGGAATTTATACTGTAAGTATAAATCACCATGTTTGTAGTGATGGGGACAAATGGTAAGGTTACATTGTTAATAACTTATTGAAAGTGACGCGGACGATAGGAGTGGTCAGTATGAGGAATGATTTAAAAATATAAAAACTGTGTTGAGGACTGGTGTTTGATCTAAAAATATATTCTAGATGTTCAAGTAGCGTCGAGATTTGAATAAGTGCAAAGGCGATATACGAATAATTATGGAGTGTTACAGGAAGACCTGGAGATCTTTGAGATAACCTGTCCCACTTCCACTTTTACTTACACTAACCGAGATTGGAACCCGGGAAAGACCGACGTCTAAACGTCTGATCCACGGAGAGACTCCATTCCTATATTTGCTGTGGAGGTAAGACTCTAAGATTACTTCAGGTTAATTGTCAGAGTTTAGGAAATAAATTAATTGAATTTTGGAATCTTGTAGAGACGTATTCTACGGACATTGTCATTGCAACTGAATCTTGGTTATAAGAGGACATAAATAGTAGCGAAATAATTCAAGGGATCTACGAAATGTACAGAAGGGATCGGGGGAAGCGAAGTGGTGGGCTATTTATTTGTGTGCGCCAAAATATGGCTAGTTTCTTAAAGTGGGCTGATATGGATCATGAAATGTTATGTGTACAAATTTCGGATAAAGGAAATAAATTCCCTCTTCAGGTGATAGGGGCGTATAGAGCACCGAAAGATAACTTTTCTCTCCTCGAAACACTGTATGATAAAACTTGTACGGGTAATGCTATGAAAAAGAGCATAATAATTGCTGGAGATTTAAACCTCCCCAAAGTAGACTGGTCTGGTGAGTCAACTAGCTGTGGTCAAGCTCAGAGCGCTGCAAATAAATTCTTAAGGGAGGGGGGATTTTCCCAAGTAGTTGACTTCCCTACTAGAGACAATAATACCTTAGATGTTTATCTCGTAAGGCCTGTAGAGCTGTATATTAACTGTCTGATAGTACCAGGAATTAGTGACCATTCTGGGGTTGAATTAAATATTAGATATGGTGACATTAGACTCTGATGTAGCAAAAAAGATCATACTCCAGTATCGCAGGGCGGATCAGGGCAAGTTTCAGGGGTATTTGAATGAGCTATTTGTAGGATGGGCATCGGAAGGAAATCACATTAATATCCTGTGGACTAACTTTTTGAAAATTTTAAATAGCGCTGTTGATAAATTTGTCCCATTTAAATTGCTGAAACAAAACCCAGATACTGAGTATTACACACGAGAAATTAGGAGTCTAAAACGGAAAATTAGGAAATCATACAATAAAAGACATGATAGTGACAAGTATATGTTGAAATTTAAGTCCTTATCAAGAGAGCTCGTCTTAAAAAAGAGGGCTGCTCATGACAGTTATATGCAAGGTTTACTTGGTTCGGGAGGTGATGGGTGGAAAAAAATTACAGTTATGTTAGGAGAAGAAAGGGAAATTCAAATAATTTGTCGATGATAATGTCCGGTGACGGTAAATTAATTACTGAGAAACAGGCCATTGCTAATGAATTAAATGTCTTTTACGGTAGTGTGTTCAATAAATCCAATAGCTGTGTGTTGGACCTTAACGACGGATCAGAGGCACCCCTGTTCCAAATAAACCAGTCAGCAATTGTAAAGCTAATACAAAAACTACGTTTCAATGTATCAAAGGGTCCTGATAATATTGTTAGTGAAGTACTTAAACTAGGAGGTAGGGCCGTTGCACGATACTTGGAGGTGATGTTTAATGTGTCCATAAACAATGCGCAAATCCCAGATAACTGGAAAAGAGCTACGGTAGTCCCAATATTTAAGGGAGGGAGCAGACTTGAATTGGGCAACTACAGGCCGGTTAGCCTTACGTCCATCGTTTGTAAACAGATGCAGCATCTCATTTGCGACTACTTGAGGGAACAGTGGGAAACATTATCATGGTTTAATGATAGGCAACATGGATTTCGGTAAGGTTACTCATGCGAGAGTCAGATGCTATCACTTTTTCAAGACATTAGCGAATCGTTAGACCATGGAGTTTCAGTCGACGCCGTGGTTATAGATTTTGCGAAGGCATTTGATGTCGTGCCGCACGACATGCTACTCCATAAATTAGCTTCGACTAAGATTGATAGAAGAGTAATTTTATGGATCCAAGAATTTTTGACGGGTCGTTCCCAGAAAGTGAAAGTCGAAGGCATATTCTCAGATGAAATTGCCGTAACGTCGGGTATCCATCAGGGCAGCATAATCGGAACTTTGTTATTTTTGGCGTTTATAAATGACTTACCAAATGGGATTCGCAGTGACTGTCGATTGTTTGCGGATGATTGTGTAATATATCGAAAGATACATGACTCACAAGACAATGCAGTGCTTCAAGAGGACCTGAACCTGGTCTATAAGTGGTCGATTGTAAATAAAATGAAAATAAACACAAGAAAATGTAGTCTCTTAAAAATAGGAAAAGTGCGAAGGCAGGATTTTCAATATAACATTGGCTCGGAAATACTTGTAGAAGAAGATTCTTGCAAATATTTGGGCGTTCACGTAAGGAATGATATGACATGGAGTAGTCATGTAGGATGTGTAGTTTCAAAAGCTTACAAATCCCTGCACTTTGTAATGAGGGTATTAAAAGGAAGTAGTACCTCTGCTAAAGAATTAGGCTATTTGTCACTTGTAAGACCTATTCTGGAATATGCCTCGGCGGTTTTGGATCCATATCAAGTAGGGCTCATCAATGAGTTGGAAATGGTACAAAGAAAGGCCGCTAGATTTGTGCTCAGTGACTTTAATCCCAGGAGCAGTGTGAGCCGTATGTTAAAGAAACTTGGGTGGGAATCACTGGAGGCTAGGAGGATGAAATCTAGACTATGCGCTATGTACAACACGTATACAAATCAACCAGCATGGGGTGAGCTTAGCAAACGTTTGGGAAAGCCCACTTACATGGGTAGGAGCGATCATCCTTTCAAAGTTAAGGGCCGACCACAGCGAACAAATTATGGTAAATATTATTTTGTAAACCGTGCCATTGATAACTGGAACTCTCTACCTGCCGCAGTCTTAGAGCCTTTTCCCAAACATATAGGTGTGTTTAAGAAAAGACTGACTATTTGTGTAAATACTCCAGTTTAATTGTTGTATAACTGTTATTGAATTGTTATGTATAATTATTTATTTGTTATGTATATCCAATTTGCCACCGGGGGACACCCCCCCCCCCCCCCCCCATTGCAAATAAATGAATGAATGAATAACCAGACCATGTATATTTGTGTACGAAACTCTCCTTAAGCCACCTTCTTTTGTCTAGGAATACGTACTGAGACTCGGGACCTTAAGTCGTGAGTCCAATTCCCGCCTCTGCCAACAAATGTAATTCTGATCTGAGGGTTGAAACGGGGGTACACTCAGCTACGTGGGGAAAAACAGAGAAGGGATGTGTTCGATTCCCACCTCGTCAATCCTAGGGGTGATTTTCCGTGGTTTCCCACTTCTACGCCTGGGAAATACCTGGTGATTCCTAACTTAAGGCCTCGGCCACCTTCTTCCAACTCCTGGCCTCAGTTTAAAATATACACATCACTACAGACATCACAGCAATACAGCTTAGAGTCAATAACCATTGACGTTAGGCCCCATAAATCAACAATTATCATCATCACAGCTCATCAGACAAATACTACGCCCATTCACTGACATGGGGCGATGACCACGATGTCTAAGCCCCGACACACTCTCTTTTCTAGGTATAAAAGTCAAATTTCACATCTCATCACTGCAAACCATCATCGTGATCTTCCCAATAATATGGCTTTTGATCGATTCCCGATTCTGTATGGAGGATTTCAATCCTGATATCAGGGTTAAAACGGGCCTTTCGAACACGGCTAAAGTGAATGGTAAATTCTAATATCATTCTAAACTATTCTATATGTGGTTTTCCGTGGCTTCCCAATCCAACTCCGTGTGATGTTGGAATGGAGCCTAACACAAGTCAACGGTCGCCCCTTTCCCAGTCCTAGTCCCCTGTACATACTCTACACTAGTACAGTCTCTGCTGTGATATTGATTATAGATTCCATGTACACACATCCTAGTACATGGACTGATGACCGTGATACATAAGTCCTTAAATTAAAACAACTATTCTGTGATGAAAACAGAACGATCATGTTTGTGTACGTAACTACTACATTCTCGGATTGTATGAACAGGTACCGTGCTCTGTGAACTGTACACAAATGAAGTGGGGGATCAGTAGGTACCAACCTGAACATAATGATATCCTGACAGCACTACACTGACACACAGCTATCAGTTCACTGGCATACTCCCATCATCCTTCGTAGTGACCTGCGACCCACACACTTGCAGGGACTTTTCGTAACTAGAGCTAATTCGATAAGTGGTCCACGATTCTAGACTTGGAGACCGGCCAAAGGCCAGCGGATGCAGCTATGTTTGTCAGACTGAATAAGCATTCCCTTCGTAAGTTCTTCTATGACCTTATCACTACACACTGACGCTATCCCCCCCCCCCCTCTAGAAGATAACAATGTCCACGTATTAAAGAGACAACACTGTCCAAGGAAATGGAGACCAAATATCCTCGTTCTGTTCGACTTCAGACCACCTCGTCGTGTAGTGGCTAGCATTGCCACGAAGGTCAGGGTTCGATTCTCGGCTCTGCCAAGAAATTTAATTCCTGTCTGAGGGTTGTAACGGGTTACACTCAGCCTCGTGAGCAAATCTGAGGAGAGGGAGGTTCGATTCCTATCTCAGCTACCTTGGAAGTGGTTTTCCGTAGTTTACCACTTCTACCCCCGGGATAGTCCTAACTTAAGACCACGGCCACCTCCTTCCAATCCTCACCCGAATTACAAATACACGCACTAATACAGACATCACAACAACACAGGTTATCAGACATTCCACACACGCCCAAGTACACGGAGCTACATGACCACGATGTCGCAAAGCCCCTAAATCAATCAACAACAACTTCGGGCTTCAACTTACTTACAAATCACGAGAGACTGGATATCTCATATTATCAACATATTCGTCATTATTATCAGGGGCCTATCGGTTTTAAGCAAAATGTTGGCCCTATTAATAATAATAATAACTTAATAGTAATAATAATAATAATATATGTTTAACACTTCGAACATATACCCTCCTTGAAAAACTGACAATTAAGGAAAGGAGTATTATCAGAAAAATTCTTGGAAATACATGTACAAGGGACAGAAAAACATCCAGTACATTTATTTACATACACAAAACATTAGTACACACAAAATAAATAAATAAATAAATAAATAAATAAAGTTAAATACATTTTATTTTGTTAGTTATTTATAGCTTTACAATTCACTTGGAATGACTTAACAGGAATCTCATTGCTTCCTCATTGTCCTTATTTACGTTACTCAGAGACGAACGCAGAGTTTTGCGTAGAACCATATCACAAAAAGTTACAACAAACTGACCGCTGACCAGGTTGGCGATCGGCCAGAGATCAAACAACTAAATTATGTATTGTATAACGTAACGCTATTAGAAGACTTTGGATGATTTTCCATCAGATCTACGAATACCTAGTGGTGATTCTCGACACGTGTTACTTCACATCCTAGTCACTTGCTCCACAGTGCTGTCCTGAAACATCCAAATCTCTCATATTGGCAAGCTAGACGTCAGTAGTCTTCAAACAACCGGGCGACCTTGTCCACTGCCACCATACACCGCTGGGAAATCCTGAGAACTTATCTGCGATATAGTAAGACCATGGCCTTGATATGCTTACAGGTGATTCCGAATTGACGTCACGGGCTTTATGTTTTATTCCCCTCTGTTCTTCGCTCAATTAGTTCAACCGCCAAAACACAACATAGTTTTTTGTATACACCGTCTTCAGACTGGGCTTGAGCATCGTGGTCATTTAACCCCGTGTACTTGGGTGCGTGTAGAATTTGACTGATTACCTGTGTTATTGTGTTGTCTGTATTAGTGTGTGTAGTTGTAATTCAGGTGAGAATTGTTAAGGAAGCTACCGTGGCGTTATGTTAGGAATCACCCCGGCATTTGCCTGGAGTAAAAGTGCAAACCATTGAAAACCACTTCCAGGATGATTGAGGGGGAATTAAACACGCCTCTTCTCAGTTCTGCCTCACGAGGCTGAGAGTATTCTGGTCCAGCCCTCAGACCAGAATTTAATTTCTTGGCTGAGCCGGGAAGCGAACCCAGACCTCCAGGGCGACAGCCAAGAATGCTAGCCGCTACTCCGCGTGGTGGTCACATTCAGACTGGTGTAAAGTGGAATTAGAATTATTAGCTATGATTGCTGATGACAGTGGCATCAATAGGGGGTGCGAACCGCACAGAAGATGCCACCAAAGGGTGTGACACCAAATTCCATTTGTTGTTTTCGACCGACCGATGACTGGGCACAGAATGCTTTGTATATTTTCTTTTCAAACCAAACAACTTAAAAAAAGGAAGGAAAAAGAGAAAAACTCTCAGCAGTGGGCCTCAATAGAAACAAAAATCTCCCCCACACACAAAACCTCCAAGGCAGTTTTAAACACTAGCCATATTTAAAAAAAAAGACTTTTCAATGGTAAGATTTGTCATAAATGACACCATCTGGCATACCTTAGAGGGTAGGAGGTCTATCAAGGACTCCTTGAGGTCCATAGGGGGGGGGGGGGGGGGGGGGGGATTCCATTAGATACTGCACCGGGCGACACCAACGCTAGTGACGCCACTGGCTGGCGGATAAGTCAGGAACTAAACGTTGTTTACAGCATTCTCCCTCCCATTTCCCGCTAATCTACAAGCGCTAGGATAAACAAACTGCAACGCCGCCTAGCTCAGTGGCAATCATATCTCAAATGAGTGTTACCAACGGATATCTCATGTATTCCTTACCGTGTCAGTTAAGCTGAGAACTCTTGAGACGCACGAGAGTGAAGTAGCCTATTATTATTTATTCTAGTAAAAAGCAACATTCAATCTTTATACACGTATTATCAAAGGCATGCGCACAGGTAGGGCACTAGGACCACGGCCCTACCTAATAAAGCATGATTAAGGAGGTAGGTAACAAAACTCATAAGCCCGCCGAGTCCTCGCGGTTGGTTGCCGATAGCTAGTAATGAAGAACTAACGTGTAAGGCTTTAAAAGCAGGTTGGAAGTACATATGAAATATCACTTACAGGCCCTCCTAGAGCTAATATCAAATAACGGCATCTTACATAAAGAGAATGGCCTCTGAAATCTTACAAAGGTCTCGAACATATTATAGGGGCTCAAAATAAAGTGCTTAGTCATCCAGAAGTTATAAGAGGCCCCAGACATCTTCGGAAGGTTCATTTTAGAAGCTTATACATTTAAGATTACCCTTGAATACTAGAAGAGGCCTCCATTCAGTTTAGGGGGATGGGGGCTATTGATGGTAAGAAGGATATTGCATTCGTTCATAGCTCCCAACACAGCTCACGATACTCCAATAGAGAGTTAGAAGGTCATGAAGTTGCTCTCATAGGTGGCTCCTAAAACTAAGAGCGGCCCGCGGCACCCATAGCCTTATTTTTAAATCTTTCTTCATTGGAGCCTCCGCTGCCTAGGGCTTGACAAAGTGGCCCCATCTAATCCATATATCTGCACACGCCTATGTTTATTATAGGATGCATATTGCTGAATTAGAAGAATTTATTCAATTCATTCATTCACCCCTTTTAACATGGATATGTTTCTGAACTAGGGGTCAAGCCAAACTTGGCGTGATACAGTTTGCGTTAGGGGCGGATTACCTAGCTGTTCCGCCCCTTAAGACTCCAATAACTAACTAACTAACTAACTAACTAAAATTTTGCGTTATACACAAGTAGTCTAAGTGTGACGGTCTATCGCGTATCTTGCCCCTAAGCGGGCGCGTGCAGATACTACCCGCATCTCATTGTCGCAGTGAAAAGCATTTTATCCATGATTCGATTTTCCCCAGTGAAGTGGAGGAACTTAAAGTATTTTTCTTTTATTTATAAATAAACTGTTACGCCTTTCCGAGTTCAGTCTAGTTTTCAAACGAATTGCTGTTCAGTCGGTCAACACGTTAATGTGTGCAATTAAATTGGGCAGGAAATACAAATGATCTGCTTATACTTACAGTACACCTGAAAGAAAATACATGGGTTAATTATACACATTTCAAACACTAAATTATACTTCTCGAAAGTGTATAAAATGTGTAGCCTATACTGAACCATGTACAGTAAGTTTTTCTAAGTTGGTAAGTGTGAGTAGATTATTTTATTCCCCACCCAATTTAATTGGGCACATTAATATGTTGACCGGTTAAAATGAAAGCTTTTACTAGGTTACGAAGACAGCACTGAAAATGTCCTCTAGAATGTCTATATGGTCCTATGAGTGAACAAGGCACCTTTATGGTCCACTAGAATTGTTAGTTGTAGTTGATCCTCATGGTAGCGGCTAGCGTTCTTGGTTGTCACCCCGGAGGCCCACGTTCGATTCCCGGCTCTGCCAGGAAATTTTAATTCTGGTGTAAGGGCTGGAACTGGATACACTCACCCTGAGAGGCAAAGCTGAGAAGAGGAGGATTCGATTACCACTTCAGCCACCCTGGAAGTGGTTTTCCATGGTTTCCCCCATTTCTAGTCCAGGCAAATGCTGGGATAGTTCCTAACTTAAGGCCACCGCCGCCTCCTTCCCTATTCTATCCCCAATTTGCAAATACACACACTAGTACATTCATAACAATAACATTCAACTTCAGCACGTCAGATACCCTATCTCAAGAAATACTAGGCCTAGTAATTTCAAATGCGCGACGTCAGAGTCTCTCTTAGAGACTTACATGACGTCATTAGGTACCACTTCAATGCCTGAGTAAGACTATAATACATTCAACGAGCAGTTCTTTCGAACGGATGTAGTTGAAAGAACTACAGTACAGCAGAAGATATATTTTCCTGTTAGTTCAGTAGGGTAAGCTTTCACACTGCATGTAATTTTTTTAATGGCGAAGACATTGTGAAAGTGCTACGGGAGAATTTACATCTACCGTAAAATGTGTTCAAGATTTTGGTAGACGTCGCACATATTCCTGCATTAAATATGTATCACGAAATATCATATCTGAAGTTCCTCACAATAATAAATCAATACGAAAAAGCACATAAACTTTCAGTTTTATAGTATAGCCTATAAGTTAAAGGGAAATTGTGATACACTCGCATCTGTTACCTACTGTTAGCAATATCTCTTTCTCCTCTTTTAGGGACGCTGTAGCCTTCAAATTTTGAAAGAAAGTTGTATTCTAAATTAATATTATTGCTCTGAGAACCGAGAGAAAACAGATTGACGCAATCATCAACTGCGATTTGCACGACTTCCGTATTATTGCAGGAGTTCCAGGGAGGTAGAGAAAGTAGAAAGGTAGCAGAATAAAAAGAAACTCATCGTTTGCTCACCTGCCAATAGGTGACAGACTTATGAAGAATTTTTCATGAGATATTAGAGGCCATGCAACAGTTATTTATTCTCACAATAAACGTGACGGGGAGCTGCAGCAATTCCGGTGATCGCAAGTTCGAATTCTGACGCTGACAGCTGCTATCCTGAGCATGGTTTTTCCCGAGTTTATTCACACTTCCTCCAGGCAGTGTCGGGATAGTACCTTATTTCAAGTCCCAGGGCACTTACACTACTCCCGACCTTAACCCTAGAACCACACTGTGATACTTTCGGGACATAAAGCACACTGTGGGGTCACTGGTGACCCCATTTTAAATAGTGATATAGGAATTCATTTGAAATTTATTATTTTAATTGTTTCTATTTTCAGTCATCTAGACTCTAGAGAGTCGCATTGTTGAACTTCCCTGCTTCTATGCATTCACACATGTATTCTGTTATTGTTTGAGTCTCAGTCTTTTGACTGTTTTAATGCAGACCTCCATGCCTCCCTGTCCTGAGCTAATCGTTTCAGATCTACATAGCAACCACACCCTACGTCCGAGGCAATCTGTTTAACATATTCTAACCTTGGTCTACCCCTACAGTTCTTGTCCTCGACCCTTCCTTCCTTGCCATTCCTGGGTGTCGTAGTGTGTGTCCTACCAACTTATCTCTTCTCTTCATTAGCAGTCGCCAGAAACATCTCTCCTCTCCCACTAGTTGTAATACCTCTTCGTTTGTAACCCTATCTACCCATCTAATCTTCATCATTCTCCTGTAACACCACATTTCAAACGCTTCAATTCTCCTCTTTTCTGCTGCACCAATAGTCCAAGTTTCACTTCCATAGAGTGCCACGCTCCAGACAAAGGCCTTCAAAAATGACTTCCTAACACCTAAATCTATATTCGATGTCAACAGATTCCTTTTCTGTAGAAATGCTTTCCTTGCCTGAGCTAACCTAATTTTATATCCTCTTTGCTTCGTCCATCACTGGTTATTTTGCTTCCTAAATAACAGAAGTCTCCTACTTCCTTTAGTTTTTCACCTGCCAATTTGATGTCCATAGAGGTTTCTGATTTATTTCGGCTGCATTCCAATATTTTTGTTTTACATTTATTAATTTTGATCATGAATTCTTTCCTCAAGACGGAGTCCATACCATTCAAAAACTCATACAAATCCTCAGGCGTGTCGGCCAAGATGACTATGTCATCGGCAAATCTCAGAGTTGAAATTATTTCTCCTTGAATCTTCACTTCTATTGATTAATAAAGTTGCCTTGTTATAAATAACAATTTGCTGTACACAAACTTCTGTCATAATTTAGTAAATTATCACTATTCAAATTCATACATAAACATACTTTAAAACGTCGATATATGAATTAACAATAAATAGCACACATTTGTTCATTTCAACCATTCTGCGAAAACCTAGACCCTGTCATCTTTGCACTCGCTGCAGATTCCTTGTCAGTGTTCTGCACACAGACTGCAAGAACAAATCACGCACTTTGTTGTCTGAAAATGGGTTAAAAAGAACAATAATGCATATTGCTATTTAGGTTACAAGGGTTTACAGTGTTTTCAAAACTAGACATGATTAAATCTCTACTTAGTAACTTATAAAACAAAGTCCCCGATTCTTGGACGTTACGGGTAATCTCGAGAACCACTTGATGGATTTTGATGCGGTTTTCACTGTTCTGTAAAGGATATCTCGAGGAAGGTTACTGTAGAAAATTATTTATTTATGATCAAAGGAAACCAAGCAGTAACGATTTCAGTGAAAATGTCGAAAGAAAAACCTGGCGTCCGTGTGCTTTTTAAGCGTACGTTGGGCAAACTGTTAAAATATCAATATTTTATGAGTGGACGAATTGTTCAGCATGAAAAGTTCTACAAACATGTCCGTGAGAGCATATCTCTATCTTCAATACATCACCCACTATAAGTGTTTTTACGTTTTCATTTCTTCCAGCAAACTCCATTCAAGTACTGAGGCGGCAGTTTACGAGCTAGCTAGAGGCGAGCCTGTCATCCCAGTTACAGCCTAACTAGCGTGCAAGTCTATTACCCCAGATACAGCCAGCTGCAAACTGTCGCGTCGTGTTGAGTTAGGGCTTTAGAGAAGTGTGGTTGTGTTTGGAGTTTCTCTGGAAGTGCATCTCAGCTTTCCTTCATTTCGCTTGTGAACTTTTCGTTCGGCAAAATACACAGTTAAGTTATGATTGGACAGAAGGGGGATTTGTGTGTCATGCACCTCGCCATTCTTAAATTACGTCTGATAAGAATTCGTTGCACATGCATCTCCATGATAATATAATTAATAGTCTAGTCAGTGATTTTAACCCATCATGCCGAGACGTAAAACGGATATAGGTCGTAGTTCATTTACATCGAAAGAAAAGCGCTTATCACGTAATGCAATTATAACTGCTCCCGGTCGAAAGGAGTTGCTAGTTATAGGATAAAGCAAGGTGCCTTGTAGAAAGTTTTGTTACACAAACTACACCGTGGGGTCGTATGTGACCCTAACATAATACTCAGCAACAAAATATTCCAAACGCTTCAACGATGTAGTCACATCAACAATTCCGACACTGAAGGTAGACGACATAACAGCAACCTAACGGCATTTGGCGCATGCGCGGAAGAGATCATAAAATAGCCGGGTCGCGGGCGACCCCCACAGTCTGGTTCTAGGGTTAGGCTAATAATTACAGGGACACACTGGGATGGAACCTAATTTCTCGTCTCTGCGTTCTTTTATCACGATTACACATTAGAACTGACACCACAACAACACATGCTATGAAACAACATGCACTGTACAGTAGTTGCGTCCACCTCAAAATTTTAAATAAACCACATTTTGTATTATTATAACTGTGTAACGAGGGGTTGATGAGCTCACTGATCCGTCCCTTTCAAACAACAACGATCATCGTCATAATTTCACTGTTCTTCCCAATCCTATCCCCAATTGAGAAATACACAAACTAGTAAAAGAATACAGATTGTATTGTTTTTAAGGCACCTAACGTCATCTAAATTAACATTGCCCAGGTCCTAATTAAGTAGTTAGAGCATTGAACGCACATAAAACACAAAAGTCTTACACCTTTCCTCAGGAAATTGGATCTCCTCCAGAGTTATTTTTTCTAAGCACCGACAGTCCCTTCAATACATGCTTGCGTACTGAGGCTGCTGAACAGCTGTCTCTGGCCTTAGTTTTGAATTTAAAGGACAACCTCGTGGTGTAGCGGCTAACGTTCTTGGCTGTCGTCCCGGAGGTCCGAGTTCGAATCTCGGCTCTGCCAAGAAATTTTAATTCTGGTGTAAGGGCTGAAACGGATTCGATTCTCATCTCAGGTATCCTGGAAATGGTTTTCCGTGGTTTCCCCACTTCGGGCCACTTCTACTCCAGGTAAATGAGGCGATGGATCCTAACTTAATGCCACTGCCGTCTCCTTCCCAATCCTATCCCCAATTAACAAATACACAAACTAGTAAACACAAATTTCACACACACATCACGGGGCTATATGACTACGATGTCGCAGCCCCTAAAATAAGCAACAACATAAATAGGAGTCTAAGCAGTACCTTGCACTTGTTGGATTCATCGTCACGGTTCAACTTCAGCACATTAGAATTCCCCATACAATGCGCGACGTCAGAGTCTCTCTTAGAGACTTACATGACGTCATTAGGTACCACTTCAATGACTGAGCAAGACTATAATACATTCAACGAGCTGTTCTTTCGAATGGATGTAGTTGAAAGAACTATAGTACAGCAGAAGATGTATTTTCCCCAATATGTTCCTGTTAGTTTAGTAGGGTAAGCTTTCACACTGTATGTAATTTTCTTAATAGCGAAGAAATTGTTAAAGTGCTACGGGAGAATTTATATTACCGTAAAATGTGTTCAAGATTTTGGTCGACGTCGCACAGATTCATTCGTGTCCAGATACCCTATCTCAAGAAATACTAGGCATAGTAATTTCAAATCAGTTAAACCAAAAAAAATGTTAATTTTCTGCTCAAACATCTCGTTAAATTCATTTTTGAGAAGACTGGAAATTCTCCATTGGTGTACAGTATTGTAATCGTAGGCAATACTAGGAGTGGCACAACAGCATTGGTATAATTTCAACAAAAGAATCGTCGATAATATTATCTAAAATATAGCAGTTCAAGTATATACATAGCTTATAACTTACAAGAGAGACAACATACTGCCTAATATAATATTTCCAAACCAGTATCCAGTGGTAATGATCGGAATGGAATTCGGTACTGGAAGCTATCATGGATACTCTTAAGTTTTGGCTACTGTAGTATTAACAATAATTCGCTTTTAACCTACTTTCGATTTTTGCAAAAAATGAAAGTAAACTTATGAGATCTACACAGGGCCAAAAATTGTGTGTTTGTCTGTGTGTGTGTGTGAGTGTGTGTACTCTGAATGTATGCCCCCCCTATCAATTCGAACACGGTGAAACCGAATTGAATGAAATTTGGTACAGCGGTAGAACTAGCAAAGGGCACCTCAGTGTCATGATTTATATCGCCGCCATCTTGACGGAAACGTAATGGCAGCCACCCAAATGTTCAAAGCTTAAATCAAATTACGACTAACCTAATCATCCGACCTCTACCAAATTTTGCAACAAGATATATTTGTATGGCGAGCGTCTTTTGACTAACTAGAAGGTCATCAGCCCAAAAGTTTGCAGATGGCGGCCATGCATGTGTGCAAATCGATTCCCCCTATCAATTCAAACACTGTGAAACCGAATTGAATGAAATTTGGTACAGAGGTAGCACTAGCAAAGGACACCTCAGTGTCATGTTTTATATCGCCGCCATCTTGACGAAAACGTAATGGCGGCCACCCAAATGTTAAATGCTTGAATCAAATTACGACCAAACTAATCATCTGACCTCTACCAAATTTCGCAACATTATACCTTTATGTATACAGAATCGTTTGACCAAACTACAAGGTCATTAGCCCATTAATTTGCGGATGGCGGTCATGTATGTGTGCAAATCGATTCCCCCTATCTTATCAAACACGGTGAAACCGAATTGAACGAAATTTGGTACAGATGTAGCACTAACAAAGGGCACCTCAGTGGCTGTTTTATATCGCCGGCATCTTGACGGAAACGGAATAGCGGCCACCCAAATTTTAAAAGCTTAAATCAAATTACGACCAACCTAATCATTTGATCTCTACCTAAATTTGCAACAACATACCTTTTTGTGGGAAGCATCTTTTGACCAAACTGCAAAGTCATCAGCCCAATAGTTTGCAGATAGCGGCCATGTATGTGTGCAATTCCATTCCCCATATCAATTCAAACACGGTGAAGCCTAATTGAATGAACTTTTTACAGAGGTAGCACTAGCAAACGGCACCTCATATTCATGTTTATCCGCATAGCACGTTGTATTTCAACAAGCTACTACAACCAAAATTCATTGTGGTGTTTGAAGCCATATTTTCAGTGTTGCCTTAGTAAACAAGAGTTTAGTGCTTTTCAGTCGGTCAACACATTCGTTAACCAAAATTCAATTACAGCCTACTCCTTGAAAAGGGCAAAGAGTTATAACAATTTAGGAGAAAGTAGGCTATATGTTCTTTACTGAACATCTTGGTTTTTTTTTTCATCAATCTTATGAAAAGTGGCCCCTAGAGAAATGTAGTGGTATTTTGGGCTCCAAATATGCTGATCTTAGTCTATTTTTCCTTATGAAAGAACTTTAATCCCTATATTCCGTATATAATAATAAGTTTGTGTGTGTGTTAGTTTGTTACCTCTTGACACTAAAACGGCTGGACGGATTTAGATGAAATTTGAAATGGAGATAGCTTATACCATGAGTTAACACATAGGCTGCCTTTCATCCAGAAATGAATCATTTTTCCCGTGGAATGGGCAACATAATTGAAAAGTCACCAAAAATACTCAACTGGGACAAAATATCGAAGTTGTCGCATAAAGACCGGACACAGCTCATTTTACGCCCCTCGATGCGAGAAACAATACTCGGTAGATCCCTACGGGACACCGAAAACCACATTTTAAGGCCCTAAAACCAACAGTTTCAAAGATATTCTCAGAAAACTATCTTCGCTCTGATTGATGAACTAATCGCAAGTCCGTATCCATGGCAACAGTACGCTCTGATAAACTGATGAACGAATCGCAAGTCCGTATCCATGGCAACAGTAGCTCCAGATAATTGCATCCAATTTTACATCTATCCCTGTAAGAGGCAATGCCAATCCATTTATTATCTAATAAAACACGATAGACTGGCTGCGTGTCTCAGCGTTAACGTTCTCGCTTGCTGGGCCCAAAGTTGCAGGTTCGTATCATGGCGTAGTCAGCTGGCATTTGAGGGTGCGCAAATGCAAGGGAGTTGGGTTATATAAATTTACTGGCACGTTGAGGATCCCCTTAGGGGCACAATTCTAGCACCCGGGCGATTCTAAAAGCCAGAGTAATTAAGAGGAACGTAAATCCAATATCATTATTATTAAAACACGATAACAACATTAGAAATCTAAACGGCCATCCCTCTTTCAAGATATATCTAAACACGAAGAGCATTGCAAATCTAAACGGTCATCCATCTTTCAAGATATATCTATATCATAATTTAAAAATAAATTACTTTCTATGTTTCAGAACTTCAATAACAAAAATTAGTGTGAGATAGCGCCTTCCAATAACACCTTTAATTTTTAAACACTACAGTAGCGGTTACTAAATAAAGGTAGCGATATAGCTACGTAAAATTTCTTAAACACTGGCTCACAAATCCCGTATAGTTAAGTACAAATATCAGTCTGGTCGTCGTGTCAGTAGCAACGTTTTAGAATGGTCTGGACTCCGTCTTGAGGAAAGAATTCATGATGAAAATCAATAACTGTAAAACAAAATCATTGGAATGCAACCGAAATAAATCAGAAACCTCTATGGACATCAAATTGACATGTGAAACGCTACGGGAAGTAGGATACTTCTGTTACTTGGAAGCAAAATAACCAGTGAAGGACGAAGCAAAGACGATATAAAAAGTAGGTTGGCTCGGGCAAGGAAAGCATTTCTACAGAAAAGGAATCTACTGACATCGAATATAGATTGTGGTTTTAGGAAGTCAATTTGAAAGCTTTTGTCTGGAGCGTGTCACTGTAAGGAAGTGAAACTTGGACTATTGGTGCAGCAGAAAAGAGGAGAATTGAAGCGTTTGAAATGTGGTCTTACAGGAGAATGATGAAGATTAGATGGGCAGATAGGGTAACAAATGAACATGTATTAAGACGAGTGGGAGAGGAAAGATATTTCTGGCGACTGCTAATGAAGAGAAGAGATAGGTTGGTAGGACACATGTTAAGACACCCAGGAATATCAAACTTAGTTATGGATGGGAGGGTCGACGGCAATAACTGTAGGGGTAGACCAAGGTTAAACAGATTGCCTCGGATGTAGGGTGTGGTAGCTATGTAGAGATGAAACGATTAGCTCAGGAGAGGGAGGCATGGAGAGCTGCATCAAATCAGTCAAAAGACTGAAGACTCAAACAACAACAATTAGGAATTTTAATTATTCAGAGATGCATGTGAGGCAAAAGGGTTGTTGGAGAATTACAATCCCTAGGATGCAACACTGGATGAAGCTGCACAATGTACATTAGCGGCCAAGGTGACAGATATTTTAGCTATTGGTCTATTAATAGCGACGTGTTAACGTTCATATATCAATAATTGTGGGAAAAGTACACCCTGAATAGCTTAAGGAAAAATAATTTTAATTCCCCATATTCCGATTATTTCTATTTGCCATTCCAGTGTGAATGAGTACAGTGCCCTCTTCAAACAGCATTCGCAATTATTGTTAACAAAGCGCAATGACAAGCACTTACAGCAGCAGGTGTACCTTTAGAGAAAACCAGTTTTTCCCATGGACAGCTGTATGTGGTGTGTTCACGAGTATCCGGACAACAAATCGTTATGTCTCAGCAGAAGATGGCAAAACCAAAAACGTAATTTTCAAATGTGTTCACATAATGTAACATCGTACCCTGCATACTTTCTCAACTCTATGAAATTCCCACTTTGCTGCTCATCTGCAACTGAATGTATCAGAATTTTCAGAATTAAAATGGACCCACCTCTAGCCGAGATTGCTGTAATTGAATAGACCAATTATCAGCAATAATGCATCGTCCCCATTGTGTTCATCGCGAGCGAAGCCGCGGGTGCCTGCTAGTAAAATAATACATTTTGACTGGCTGGAGTGATTTGAAAGATACCTGGTTATCACTTAGTACTGCCCCGTCTGAACCCGACCGTGCCTTTCTTATTTAGATAAATATCGCCAATCCAATATCGCGACCGCTTGAAATATTTTACTGTACCAGTACCGGTATTCAATATCTCAGAATCTACTGCAGCAATCAACATGGAATTTTTACACGCTAAACAAAGTTTAGATACATGACTTCCAAAATATAGAAAGTGTGAAATCAACATGGTGCCCACGCGATTTTAATTAAGTTCCTTTTCTGGCGATTTAATTACTCGATCCTAGTGAAATTTGGCACAACGAATACTCATGAGATAAATCTATATACTAGGGCATTCGACAAGTAATGGCAACACTGTATCAATCAGGGATCCTAGTGGCGGCCGTTGTAATCTTGTAGAATATTGTTGAGCAGTCTTTGTTGCATTAATCTGTAACATTGAAAGTCTAGAAATAGCTGCTATTTGTGAATATATTAAATGTTTTTCACATTCAGTAAGTAATAGCCTACCGCCCTAAAAAGATGCTCAGTAGATATGAACAAAGGTGCTTCATAAAAATCCAAGATGGGTGGAAACCTTCTGTCAAGGAAGAGAGGAATGCCAACACAGAGCACGTGCTAGCAGATCCGTTGCTGCAACTGACGATCTCCATGTTCAGGCTGTAAGGGCATTATTGGAAACAGACAGGCGCTGGACATGTGTGGAGATTTCCAAGGTACTTGGTATTGCAGCATCGTCTGTCCAACACATTTTAAGAAAAAAGCTGAAGATGCAAAAAGTTTGTGCCCACTGGGTCCCGCACACTCTAACCGAAATTGGAAAGTGGCAGGGAATAAAGACAGCAGGAATGCATTTGGAGCCTTATGTAAATGAAGGTGAGGCCTTTCAGAGAGTCAGAGTCTGTCAGAGATGGGCAGGTGCCCTGAGACTTCAAGTACGGTACTATCTCGGCATTTTCCTGGAGGGAGTGTGGAAAAACCGGTGAAACCACACACAGGATAGATGCAGGCAGCGCCGGATTCCCATTTAGGTAACTGTTTTAGAGTTATTTGAGGATAAACTCCCGAACAAAAAACATATTGTTTCGACATTAGTAATGCTTTGTAGAGCATGATTCTTACCGCACAGAGCAGCGACTGGTGTCACTCAATGCAAAATTGAATACTGTATAGAAAGATGTGACTGGTTTGTAGTTAGCACGTTCTTGATATTTTAGAAAGAAAAAAAAAGATGGACAATATGTGTTCGTGTTCAGGTTTATTGGGAATATCTATTCTAAAAACCACCCGATGCGTACGTCCTAGACAATAACAAACAAGACCAGAAACCGTGTAAAATTCAAATGAATTATCGATTTATAAGAGGCCAAATGCGCACGCACATAGACATACATACATTTTGGTGATTCGTATGGGTCTTTGGTTCTTTTGACTCTAATTCCCTTTCTTTTTCATGAGATATGAAACGACTCCGTGAGGCCAATCACTATAACTTACTTCGATTTTCATGGAAGTAATAATAAAAGTTATTTATTTAGGACATTTTATTACAATAAACAAATTATGAAAATGCATACTAAGAGCAAAATTATTATGTACATATATAGAATTTAAGTTCCTAAGATATTCTCATCTGGCTATTGTTAGCACAGGCACTAGTACTGCGTACTAGAAACAACAAAAAAGTATACCTAATTATTTCCTGTTCATGAAATCAATGCTTCATTTTTTTTTAAATATCAAAGATAACGTTTCATGATTTACACACACTCAGTATTTTACTTCACCTCAGGTTCTCTTATATCCATTGATCTGGTCATCCTGGGATCAATGATTTCAGGCAACAATACATTATCGTAGCAGAATTTCAGTTGCATAAGCATTTTTTGTCTCTAGAACTTTTCGTCTCTCTTTATTGTTTCTATGTGAATGTCCTTAGGCGTCCATACTACAAAATAACATATTTCCCGCTGTGTTATTTCCAACTGGTCCTGGATCTGGAAATAAAAATCATGCGATTGTTTGAGAGTTATCAATCTATTCTCTTCCGAATGGCACTGTTTTTGACATTCTCTAGGCTTTCTTATTCGCTTACTTTCTGCCAAACAAAATCCCTTTAGCTTTTTTCAGGCTTCCAGTATGGTAATATTCCGTGTAGAATAAGGGCACTTGACTTCAACTATAGCGCCGTCTCCTATTAATCCGTCTGGGGACGCGCCTAAGAACCCATAAGATTTATGTACGAAAAGACCACATTATTCGACTTTTCTACCTGATTTCTCCTCTAAATTTCGTTTTGCAATTCACTCATTATCACAGCCATACTGCATTGCTTTTGAGTGAAATTCGCCGTAGAGAATGTTTTTTTGCTACTAGAGCCCATTTCGAAGTAGGTTTCCTCTTGCCTTACATATCCAAAATTGGATGCCGTAAGTCTGTCCTTTCTAACTGTGTGCCACTTTTCATTTTCCCCTTGGCCCCTTGTTTCCTTTTCCAGTTTTTGTATATCAACTTCACTAAGCGTTAGTTGCTTGATCTTCTCATCACTAAACACTCTTAACAGTAGGGTACGTGATCGAAATCCAACTGCATTGATCGATTTCCATAATTACGTGAGACAGTACGTTTCATTTCATTAGACTGAGGCCGGGACATTCTTTTCCCCTCTCGCGACGCAAATAAACTTTTTCGGCAAGCTGCTCTTCTTCTTCTTCTCTCTCTCTCTCTCTCTCTCTCTGAGTGCAGTCTTCTTCACTATTGTGGCAGTTTTTTGTTTGTTGTCAAAACTGATTTCATTGTTTTATAGTGCCAGGAGGGCTCAAACTGAAAGTCCAGCCCGGCAGCTTTGATTCTATGAGTGAAGGATCGTCGTTTCCCTCGATTGATCTCCTTACCTCCCGTGAATTTTGCAACAAGGGACATATAATTTTCGCCAGCATTGCTGGTGGTGTTTGACACTAGCTGGGAACTTTTTGCAATTAGGGGCTGCAAGCAAGAACGCACCTTGTCACAAGCATTAGTTTGGGCTGCAGTTAGCTCTTTCTCTTCACCTTGCCCGCTGGTAGTGCAAAAGTACTGTTTGCAGTCTTTATGAATCCCAATCCAATATAGTATTTCCGGAAACAAATTTTCCATTTTCACAATCGCTATGCCTTACCTTTCCACACAACGCATTGTTTTCGTTTGAAGTCAAACTTGCTTCTCTGAAAAAAGTTGTCGCTGAATAGTTCGTGATTGTGCACTCGTACACTTATTTATTAGAAGTAAAAAACAAATGTACCCGATCGGGTATCTCTAGGCCTAAAAATTAAATAATAATAATAATAATAATCTCGGGTGCGGTACGTTCGTTAAATGATCCCTAATGGCCTAGGTCAACAGGAAACAGGTTCGCTAAACTACTGAAATGGCGTACACTAGTTAACAGGTAAAATCTAATTTATTGAACTCAAAAATCTGGTTTGAAAAATTACATTAACTCAAAAGAACAAAAATATAAATGCAACAGCAAAAAAACAACAAGTTACAATAACGTTACAAATTAAACCCAAATAAGAAGAGAAAAACCAAATTAAGTTTAAAATAACAAATTAAATCAAAATAGTGAAAGAAAAACACGGCTCTCCCAGAGCTCATCATCGGCCTCAATTCAGCTTAAAAGAAACGAAAATAAAATACATTAATTGGATCCAGCTGTGAGCAAGCAAAGATTACATCACTACGTTAACAGCTGACTGCCAGGGGTGGCAAAGTAACTACGGTGAATGTCAACTGCTACGACAAATTCAGGGTCTCAAACAAAATGCAGTTGCCCTTAAAATACTAAAATAAAATATTCTGATCCAGCTGTGAGCAAACAAAGATTACATCACTACGTTAACAGCTGACTGCCAGGGGTGGCAAAGTTATTACGGTGAATGTCAACTGCTACGACAAATTCAGGGTCTCAAACAAAATGCAGTTGCCCTTAAAATACTAAAATAAAATATTCTGATCCAGCTGTGAGCAAACAAAGATTACATCACTACGTTAACAGCTGACTGCCAGGGGTGGCAAAGTTATTACGGTGAATGTCAACTGCTACGACAAATTCAGGGTCTCAAACAAAATGCAGTTGCCCTTAAAATACTAAAATAAAATATTCTGATTCCTCTTACTGGCACACACATCTGTAAATACACTTGGACGTAGTGTGAGAGTATTCTTTCTGATAGGCATCTGACATTTGGTCGCTCAGCCTATCGGGTGGACAATAATATAGAAAATATCGGGGCAAACGAGATAACGCAAATTGACAGGGGGCGTAACTACACCAAATGCAACACAAAACATTCTGGGTTCGAACCAGAAACTACATAAAGAAAATAGCCCAACAATGGCTCACTTAAACAGAGAAAATGCCAGCATGCCTAACTACTAAATAAACAAACCCCCTCTCCTATCTAAAATCTAACTTCAATCTTCCGTGTGTTGATAAACTAATCGACCTTGACCAACCAGCCGGGGTGACACTCCCCATGGGTAGCGAGCACGCTTCCACGAGCCAGCTGGACAGAATGACTTCACATTCTAAAATGTGGTCTCTTACTAAAAACGCCTTAGTGGCTATGCTACGATTTGTGACATTTACAGGGTTTTAAATAAATTTTATATCAGACCAGGGCTGCGCAACAAAAACTAGAGACGTCAGCACTCCTCCAACCTGGAAAAAAAAAACACATCGCGTGTGTGTGTACACAAAACAAACATGATGAACCAGAACGTACTTTGTGTGCATACTAATTACTTCGGACTACGCTGTCCGGAAACACTTACCTCGGAATACCATCCGGAAACACTTACATCGGAAATACAATCCGGAAAAACACTTACCTCGGAAATACAATCCGGAAAAACACTTACCTCGGAAATACAATCCGGAAACACTTATGGGCTCAAAATTCGGCCGGTATGCACACAAATACAACCTCACGGCTCCTTGCCGGTAAAAAAAATTAAAGCACACACACATAAAAAAATCTGTGACAGACATCGTCCTGCTTGCCGTTCCTGGGAATTCACTGGTCAATTCGCAACCGGTCTGGGAAAAAGAAAAGTGGGTCCTGGGTCGCTAACCATCTGACCTATTTTCCTAAAGTGGCAAAACTAGTCTAACCTAGCTGGGCGTTACTAAATGTCACAAAAAAAAACAAATTCTTACCCTATCTACTTGTCAGGTCGTACACTTAACTTACAGCTAGTCTTACATGAATATAGCCACAACAAATCCATCCTACAACACACGGCAATTTAACTTATGATGCCTTTGGCAAATAAAAATTACAGACACCTCCGTCATCCACCAACAAACATGCATTATTTTTAAGGACTGACGGACAAACAAAATAAAAAGGACTGGCATGCTGACTAAAAAAAACTAATAGCCCCTGCCTAAAACGAAAATATTGACATCAAAGGTCAAAACAAAACTAATACTACTGTACAAATATCTCGTCCCCTTTTCTACATTACGTCCCCAAATATAGAAAGTTTAATACTCATCACTTGTCCCTGGAGTAGACAGGCCCATGACGGCTGCTGGTCACCACTTCGACACCCGGACGTAAGGCCTTTAGCCCATCATCAATCCGGTGTCGTTCCACTGGGTCATCTTACAAGGCGATGACATACACATAAATACACTGTTAACACTAATCGATGCACTTATTTTGCACACCCTAACACATAAGACACTTTCTACACTTATATCCACGGGCTTCATTCGCTGCGAAAACGTTATGATATGTGGCTGGCGGTACTGTTACTGCGAATCGGGCTTGCAGGTCCTCAGTAGGCCGACATACCCCTATCCCGTTCAGTCCTAGATTGGTATTTCCTACGATTTCCTAGACCGTTGAAACATATGAGTCCAAGCCTATAGGTTCAGCGATCTCGCTTGCAACTCGTTAGCTCCACAAAGTTCCCTGCTCGGGTCTCGAATGGGCTGCTGGTCAGCGCTCCGCGCTCTCGGCTCCACACGGCGTGGCGTTAAGTTTTTAATGGACGTGGGTGGCAAACTCCATCTGGATAGATTTATATAAATAGTGTTCGCCTTCGATAACTATCATGACCTCTGTGAATGATTGGCGGTAAAAGTTTATCACTTAGAAAAATGTTTTCTCACTCGGCTACGCGGTATCAAAGTCGCGAGCAGCGTGGACTATGCCCGGTGTGGCTGCAAAACTGACTGACTAGTGTGTGCGCTTAGTGCCTATATCCACCCTCAACTTTGGGACAATGGACTTGTCACCTCTGTCAAGTCCGCTCCCATGGCAATCGTCACACCGCAATAATTTTTGGTTCAACTTGTAGGTCAAGATGAGGACGGCAATATTCATAGGATTAAATTCGAAATCGATCGGCAGGAACCTCTTCAAATCAAATTGCATCATGACGCTACAGGGTAGATCCTCGTTTGGCGCCATGTCTTGAGTGTCGTGGAGGGGGGGAATATTCCTCCGCGGCTGACTCAGTAATGTCCCCGTAACTCTGGTAGTTTTTGGGCTTGGGCCGTGATTAAAATTCCGAAATGCATTTCTCAGCCTCTTCTCTGATTGGGCCATTTTATTACAATTATTCCATAGGCGGATCTCAAATTAGCATCTCGGCGCTACTTTACATTGTCTAATTCCGCGGGCTCTAGTGCTGGAGGATTATCGAGGGTAGGGTGTCGTAAATCCAGCACTTCAGCTGCACAATAAGTCTGCTGGCTAAACAATAGGAGCTCTTGTCCACTAGATTCTTGGAAATGCGGGCTTCACCCAGTCAGGCTACGGTATTGTCCTGCTCGTATTCCAAACCTCCGTGTTTTTCTTAGTGCTATGGGCAGTGGAGTAATTATTGTTCTTAACATCATAATGGACTGGCAACTCAGATGTCGTATTCATTTCGGTCCAAGCACTATCGTGTTCCTTGTATATGGCTCCCCCACAATTTCGGCACTGAGAACACCGCAAATTATGCGTGCTCGGTATGCGATCGATCCTGAGGTCTCCGATAACTCGGCATGCTATCGATCCCTAGCCCCCTGATCGGTCACACTACACCCGTGGCGCGACAGCCCATGAAGGGCCTAGGCCTACCAAGCAACCGCTGTGCTGTTCAGCCATGTAGCCTGCAGATCGCGGGGTGACGTTGAGTCATCCAACTTGTACAGGTAAAATATAAGTGAAACCATTACTGCTCAGTGCGTTACAGATTCTCTAATGCAAGCGTAAAGAAATATATAATTTCAAATATAAACTACGAAAAAAACTTACTGGTGTGTAGAGGTGTTTTTTCTTCTTTTTTTCTTTTTGTGTGTGCTTTTTTAGGGCCTGACTTCCTTTTCTTGGTACTTAGTCGCAATCTCCCCTGAGATTTAGTGGTACTCCTTTGAATCGGTTTTGGTGGTGGCTGCATTTTTCAACAAAAACGAAAAAATAACTCCTCGTGATAACCGTAATGCTTTCCACCAGGCGTATCTATAATTATATGTACATCTATCTATTCTACCAAAAATACTGTCCAAAAGATAAAGTGCCGAAAATAGAACACCTAACGGGTACCGTATTAAAAAATAATACTGTTTCAGGTAATATAAATTTAACAAAAAGTAATTTAAGAGATCGATGAACTAAAAACAAGAAGTCGTAACTAGGATCTGGTAAAATATCAAAGGATCACTCAGAAATATCCAGACCTCGACAATAATTCAGGACTAACCAGCACAGTCAATCGCAACAGTGGACTAGATGCTCGGGAATCCTATATCGCTATCTCAAATCACTCGAGCTCCTCTCCCCACCCCGCTCTCCACGACCTTGTTCTACTGCCGGCCTGCGGCAAGATGGCGTCACAGTGAAAGTGTAGTGAAATAGCAGCTAGTGTAAATATTTGATAAAAGTGGTAAAATATTATAACAGAGGTATAAAATCTATAAAGTTACTTTCCTTAGGTCAAGTGAAATATGGAATATTGATAGTATTTAGAAATTCTTATTGATAATTTAATAAACTTAAACTAAGTTGTGGGAACGTGTATCCAAAGATTCGGTGACTTCTTTATCACTGTTTGAACCAAGTAGAGCAGTGGTGCTTTTACGAGATTTCACCCGATTGGAAGATATACGTATATCATATTCTTCTTTATTGGTAGGTAATTAGAATAATTCATTTAGGTAGTAATAATTAAAATAAATTTAGTGTAATTTGGTATAAACATCTAGGCTAACTTAGATCTCTAGTATGTCGTCGGTTAACAGTGTTAGTGTCTCGTCAGGTAGTGTAACCGTTACGGATTTATGCTCGTCCTGCAAAATAAAAGTAAAAAATGCAAATAAAATCATCACAAGATCTCAGGTAAAATTGAGTGAGGAGAAAAGTGAAACCGATTGTCGTAATGTAGGCCTACCGGTACCGTCATGCGATTGTCATAACCTGAGAAACGAACTGTCCTCAAAAGATGAAATTATAAAGCTGCTAAATGAATATATTACTAAGTTAATGGAAGAGTTGTATAAATTAAAAGGAAACAGAGAGGAGAGCAAGGAAACTTGGTCGACAGTGGTTGCTGGTAAGGTAAGATTGAATATGCATAGGCCTATAAATGGAGTACTGGTACATGTAACTGAAATTCCCGTCTCAAATTCATTTGGAGCGCTCGTCGAAGAAAATGATGACTTTCTTCAAGAAGAAAAGAAGAAAGTGATAAAGAGAAAATCCAGGAAGATGCGGATATTTGCGGATAGTCACGGGCGAGATGTAGCAGCAAGAGTATTGGAGAGAAGCGGAGAAATGGAGGTCACTTCGACAGTAAAGCCAGGAGCACCCATTGCAGCGGTCACGAAGGGGATGATAGGGGAGTGTGCGACCCTCACTTCAAAGGACTATGCAGTAATCATCGCTGGAGAAAACGACGTCTATAGGAACGAGAGTAAAAAGGTAATCAAAGATTTAAAGGGTACATTGCCATCCATGCATAACACAAGTGTCATTATTGTTAACATTCCGCAGAGATACGATTTAATTCCCAAATCATGTGTAAATGTAGAAATAGAGGCTACAAATGGAAAAATTCGTAAAATTTGTAACAGTTTTCCAAATGTCCAAATTGTAGATGTAAGTAAATTAGACAGGAAGTTCCACGCTCGACATGACCTACACTTAAATAGGTTAGGAAAAGAGTATCTTAGTGATGAAATCTGCAAAATTGTAAATTCAAATGGTAAGAATAGTTCAACAGTAATATCTTTAGAGTGGAAGCAGGGAAACTTGTAAAAGAAGCCAAACATGAGGTTTGGCATTCAGATCTTTCGATGTCAAATTTAACTGAGTGCAACAATGGTATTTCGGATTTGTCTAGCAACAATAATAATAACTATTATGATAATAATAATAATGTAAATAAATCACCAACACAAGCTTGCAAAAGTAACAAATTTAAAATTTACCACCAGAATGTTCAGTCTCTCTATAATAAAATTGATCACATAAATCTAATGCTTAAAAATGAACTTACAGACATCTCAGC
The DNA here is from genome assembly GCA_946902985.2 of Meconema thalassinum. Lineage (NCBI taxonomy): Eukaryota > Metazoa > Arthropoda > Insecta > Orthoptera > Tettigoniidae > Meconema > Meconema thalassinum. Next base: position 1,945,490,064 of record OX336388.2, read on the forward strand.
ACTATGTATTTCAGAACATTGGCTGAAAGAGGAACAACTCGAATTAATTCAATTCCCAGGGTTTATACAACCTAGTAAATACTCTAGATCTAATATTAGCCATGGTGGTACTTGTATCTTCTTAAGAAATAATTTAGAACATGAACAGTTAACAGCTTATGATTATCTAATTAAGGAACAGGATTTTGAATTCTCTGCCGTAAAAATACAGCAGTTCAAGTTAATAATTGTATGTGTATACCGTTCTCCGTCAGGAAAGTTTCCTTTATTTATAGATAAATTAGAATTGTTACTCAATAACATGAGCAAAGTAAATTTCGATATAATAATTTGTGGGGATGTAAATGTGGATTTCTTAAAATTTGATAGAAATTGTGAATTATTAACACAGTTACGAATTTCCTATGGACTGAAACCTACAGTAAATACCCCAACAAGAATAACAAAATTTAGTAAAACCACTCCTGATCATTTTTTTTAAATACAGAAAAATATCACCATTCAATAGAAGTCTATTGTCCGGGTTTTAGTGACCACCAGGGACAAATACTGAGTTTTGAAGTACCCGAAACAATCAATAATAATGATAATGGACAAAAATCAAAGTGCAGGTCATTCACTGAAACAAATGTTACATATTTCAATGACTTATTAAATAAGGTAACATGGTCAGAAATGTATAAACTAGAAAATGTAAATGAGAAATTAAATGCATTTAACAGTACCCTAAAACACTATTTTGAAACAGCATTCCCCTTTAGACAAAGAACTGTTCAAAATAGCAAAACTAGCAATTGGATAACAACAGGGATTATAAATTCATGTCAAAGAAAGAAATTTCTACACAAATTATATAAACAATACCACACAACACCTGAATTCAATTTATACTACAAAATATACACTAGCATATTAAATAAGGTAATAAGACTAGCAAAGAAAATGCATAATGATATTTCCCAATCATCTAATAAAAACAGGGCTATGAGGTCCGTGATAAAGAAAGAAACTGGAAAATCTGCTAAAATACAAAGGAACATTACACTGACCAGAAATAATAAAGTGATTAATAATCCAGAGGAAATAGCAAACACTTTTAATGACTATTTTCTGGAAATTCCACAAAAATTATAAAATAAATCATATGTAAATACACTAAATCCTAATAATAAAATAAATATTTGTAGTGATTCTTTATTTATAAATCATGTCACAAGTGAAGAGGTAAGAATAGTTATAAAAGAGCTAAAAAATAAATTCTGTGCTGGCATTGATGGCATCCCTGATGCAATTTTAAAGAAATGTGCAGAAAATATAATAAATCCACTTACACACTTAATAAACAGTTCAATTCTCTCAGGAACTTACCCGGATATTTTGAAGTTATCAAAAGTAATTCCAGTGCACAAAAAACGGTTCAAAAGATGAATTAGATAACTATCGTCCTATTACCTTACCAACTGGTATTGCAAAAATTGTGGAAAAAATCATGAATAAGAGACTGATACATTTTATAGAAAAAAATAAAATATTATCAAACTCACAACATGGATTCAGAACGGAAAAATCTACACAGACAGCAATTTATGAATGTATTAATAGTATACTGAAATTAATTGACAATAAGGAACATGTAACTGGCCTATTCTTGGATTTATCGAAAGCATTTGATGTTGTTGTCCATAAAAGCCTCCTTACAAAACTAAATCAATATGGTATTAGAGGTCTAGATAATAAATGGATCGAGTCTTAATTAACAAGGCGTAAACAAATAGTAAGCTTGAGACACAAGGATGATGGAACCAAATTACTTAATGAAACATTGTCCAATGAGGGAATTATTAAATTTGGAGTACCCCAGGGATCGGTTTTGGGCCCACTACTCTTTCTTCTATATATCAATGATATAACACAGAACGTTCATTCACATAAATAAATTTTGTTTGCGAACGATACAACACTCGTAATAAAGGGTGAAACTAAACAGGTCATACAGCAGTCTGCTGACTCTGTTACAGGAGAGTTAACCAAATGGTCACAAGATAATCGCCTCATAATAAACTATTAAAAAAACAGTATGTCTAAATTTCCACACTATACAGAATAGGAATCCTGCGAAGCCCAATATAACATTAAATGGTCATCAAATAGAAAATAAATCAGAAACAAAGTTTTTAGGACTATGGATACAACATGACTTGAAATGGTATAAACATATACAATATCTGAATACTAAACTGAACTAGATGTGCTTTGCGTTACGTATTTTGAAAACCTGCACTAGCATGCACACATTAAGAAATACTTACTTTGCTTATTTCCATTCATACTTAAGATATGGGGTCATATTTTGGGGTATGTCGCCAGATGTACTAAGCACGTTTAGGATACAAAAGAGGGCGATTAGAATTATGGCAAATGTAAACACTAGAGAATCATGTAGACCTTTGTTTAAAGATTTAAACATACTCCCACTGCCCTGCATATATATCTTTGAAAGTATTATGTTTTTTAAAAAGAATTTAATGAATAAGGATGTTTATCTTAAAACAAACAATGATGTTCACGGGCATAACACAAAACAAAATCAAAACATTCATATTTCACACACACAAGCATCAAAAAGGAACTTTTCACACAGGAGTTAAATTATACAATAAACTACCCCAGTATATAAAACTTGCCCCAAAAATAAAAATCTTTGATAGAATGTTGAAAGCTTATCTGCAGTGCCATTGTTTTTACTCTGTAGTTGAATATCTTAGTGTATAGGAGCGATGAAATCTATAATTATATTTTACTTTTCTATTTTAATTGTAATACCTAGCTGTAAGTTGTTGTATTTATAGAATTAAGTTTTCATATTATGATAATAGAGTAAGGTGTAAATAGTTGTCCAATAAGATTGTATCTCTTAAGATCTGTTATTATAATATGTTATAAATAGTTATGGTATTAGTATTATATACTTATTACTACTTTTATTTTATAGATGTAAATTCTGACGTGTCCTATATCAAAAATGATCAAATGGAATTAATAAAATCTATCTATCTATCTATCTATCTATCTATCTATCTATCTATCTATCACTTTTATTCACTTACTCCCCAATGATTCCAACGATTCTATTCAACCGATTTAGGTTTTTGATACGGCTTTGGAATCAGTGAGTAAAACTCAACTCCGTTTCTTTTTCGAATTTTAGTTAGATATTTGTAAAACAAACAGCAACTTTTCGGTTTTTGAAATGAAAAAGTAAGCAATGAATTAATCTCAATTCTGTTACTAGACAAAGTACTTAGAAGTAGTCAGATCGCAGATCGGAGCTCCCCTTCGATAAAAAAAAAAAATCATTATATAGCCCATAAATAAATTCAGTTTCGCTTGTGCTGCCATCTGTTGAAATATTTTCTTACCAAAGTATCGGGACATTTAGCCTGTGTCTGGTAAGAAGATATCGCTGCGGGTGGCAGGTGAAAGGGTGATGTGCGGGAAATGTTACTCTACACTTTTTCTCAGTATTCCTGGTCATTTCTTGTGAAATAAGACAGCAAAAGTTTTTATAGTCTTGAATGGTCGTGGGAGCTTTCTGCCTATGATAAGTTCATGAATATGAGGATAACGATATTTGTTACAGAATGTGAAATATAAATATTTCAATCAGAGCCTGCGCCCCCCTTTATCACTCTATCACTTTATCACTCTCTGGCCATAGATTTATGGCATGTTAAAGAACCTTCCACTAATTACACCTGTGTGAAGCTAAATTAAATATAGGTTAAACATTTGACTAACGTTCTTAGGTTCCTACGTTTGTCGACAAGAGCTGACTGCGGTGACATCTAGTAACAAATTTCTGAACTAGTTGGTCGTTGTCGGTGGCGTTTGGCAGCAAAAGTAGGAACAGCTTGAAAATTGATCGTCTGCAGTCCTTACTTGAATTAAAACAGATACACACACTAATACAGTCATCACAATTTACATCGGTTATCAGACAGATTCTACACACACCCAAAGTACACGGGGCTACATGACCGCGTTGTCGCAGCCCCTAAACTGAGGAACCAACCAACCATGTCTCAACGAACGAATGTCTCACTGAACGTTGAATTTATTCAGCGCTGAACAATTACATGCATCTCTTTCCTAACATGTTGATAAACGTTCAAATGCAGCTGAAAATCGATAGCGTATCGGTATCTCACTCTTCGTCGTTCGGAGTATACTGACAGACGAAGAACAATGTCCTTAGCAGGAGTCGCGTGCGCATCCCTTAACTGAACTGCATTTTAATTCGATAATTATGGCTACACGTAAGTTATTGAGTAGTTCTTGAGGAACATAAAATGTCCCTCCTTCGTCTGTACTGTAATGACTAGGGACCGGATTCTTAAGTTTTTACAATTTTACTTGCTTCTAAATACAAAAATACTCTAATACTTTTCCGAATCATACTCAAAAGAGCCATATTTATGAATTCTGTAGTACCGGTACATAAAAGACCTAAATGATATGCGAATATCTAAAAATACATAATTGCAGGTTTGTTCCATTTATTGTACCTAATGTTTGAATTTGTAATCTATAATTTTTAAAAGTAAACCACCAGATAGTGTGTACCGGTATTCCTAGCTCTAGTTGATTGAGAGAAATCCTACCTGTTCTGAGAAACCTAGTATTTCAACAGATAACAAGAAGTTCCGTAACGAACTAAAGAGCCTACTTTTCTTGAAATTTAAGATCTATGCCAATGATTAATCTACCCCTCTATCTAGAATAATGCCGAAATTAAGTTGGTAATATCGAAATTTCTAATTAGTTCAAAATACTGTATACCTGGCATAATGTAGCCTAATAGAGAACTGCAGTTGGCAGCCCTGGTGACTGAATATATTCTTAGTTCCATCTCTTAAGGTACAGAATACAAAATTTGGTTGAAGTCCAATGGGGAGCATGGACGTTACATGCAGTTAAACATTGGATCTAACAGCGCGCGTAAAATCATGTTTGCAACAATGACATAGATGTATTGGTCAGAAATAATCTGAAATAATATGATCTATTGTTGTGTCAATTTTGAATGAAATCCATTAGTTAGTATAGAAGTTACATGCATTTTAAAATGGGATCTATCAGCAGGCTTAGAATCATGTTGGCAGCACTGACGTATATTAGTTACTCCAAATTAATCTAGAATGCCACGTACTATACGTGTGCAAAGTTTAGAGTTATTTGCTTGCATACTTTCTGATATATTGATATTAGGGTAACAAAATAGGGACAGTATTTATTAACAGTTGGCAGCCCTGGTTACTCTTAAGAATCGGCATATACATATCTGTTATGGTACACATAACACACACGAAATTTGGTTGAAATCCAAATTATAGTATAGAAGTTACATGTATTTAAAGTTGGACCTCTCAGCAGGCTTAGAGTTATGTTGGTAGCACTGACGTATATAAGTTACTCCAAATTAATATAGAATGTCAGGTACTATACGTGTGCATAGTTTAAAGCTGTCGGCTTGCATACTTTCTGATATATTGGTATTTGGATAAAATAAATTGAGAGCATTTATTAACAGTTGACAGCCCTGGTGGATCTTAAGAATACGTTCACTCATGTATGTTTATGTACACATAGCACATACAAAATTTGGTTGAAATCCAATTGATAGTGTAGAAGTTATATGCATTTAAAATTTGGACCTATCAGCAGGCGTATATTCATTTTGGCAACACTGCGATGTATGGCCTCCTGGAAATTAAACTGCAATATTATTATCTATACGTGTGCTAATTTTGAAATAGCTCCTATTCATAACTTCCAAGATATCCAACATGGAGCTCAAATTTCAATTGCGATTTTTCAGCAGTTGGTAGCACTGACATCATTTTCAAATATGGGCGTGAGCTATTCAGGTATAGATCTTTACTCCTACCAAATTTTGTTTCGATTTCTGCAGCCGTTTAGGAGTTGATAGGGGGGGACACACACACAGCCAGACAGACAGACAGACAGACAGAAGGACAGACAGACAGACACACATTTGCCCGATCTCATAAGTCTACTTTTTCCTCATTTTTGCAAAATGTGAAAAGTAGGCTAAAAAATAGCGTGCTCTATTCTCCAACGAGAGCAACGTTCAAATCACCAGCTAACATGGGGGCCTGCTGCAGTGGGATCGTTGAAATTTGCACCTATGACCTCATGTGAGGTTGAAGGAACATTTTCTGCTTTCAAACGCATTCTTAGTGACAATAGAAAGAACTTTACAGTAGAGAACTTAGAGAAATTCACTGTAATCAAGAAAAGTGCGGCTAAATTCATATTGTTTGGTTATTTACTGCCAGGAAAGTGGGAAAAGAACTCTTATTATTTCCAAGTTTCTAAACAAAGTTAATTAAACGGGCTGGAGTGAGAAATCACCTCTGACATCCTTGGTTTTATCGAATTTGAATAATTAACATATTTGAGGACAGCAAATTCTGCCTACACGTGTGAAATTCTTGGTGATAATTTGATAAAAGACGTATTGTTATGTAAAATATTTACACTCTCGTTGCAAAAGATTTTCTACTAACAATTACGCATTAATTGAAAGCATTTGGACAGTTTATATCAACTTTTGCTACACTTTAAACATAAAAACCTATTTTAAAACGCTATGCTACCTATTAAAAACCTAATTTTATGTTTTTGAAAACCTAAGAAGACAATTTAAAAAATCTAAAAATCCGGTCCTTAGTAATGTCATAACATAAGCTAAATTAAATTTCAAGTTACTTTTGTTTGAACAGTTTGTGAATAAACATGAGCAGAAAATCATTTTCTCGGCCAATCGCAATTTTCTTGGTCAGGGTTGGGTCTCTTTGTAAAGAGAGTAAAAATATTAAAAATTAATGTTCAATAGGAATATTTCTAAGTAAAGCTCTTTGTTTTCAAAAGATGAAGGAAGCTTGTAGTTTTACGTGACTGTTAATCTTGCGATCATGAGCCACGGGACCTCCATATTTACGTGGAATCCGAACCACAGGCCGCGATATTTTACTTAACGGCCAGCAATAATCAAATATAATATTTTCTTTCAAAACGAAAATTTGCTAAAACCATGGGCATCACAAGTACGAGTAACGTACTATACGAATTTATCATTTCGCACTAAATGCATTATGCTAAGAAGAGCAATGCGAAGTATTCTTGATAGCTTGTGAAGAATAGGAAAAACGTGATGGATCCGCTATAACAACCAGTACAATCTTGATATATGTATGAAACAGTGCTATTTAAATTATTAGACAGAATCATATGTAGGGATATTTCCACAGTTTAATTTAATTCAGTAATTTGGAAATATCTGAAAATATGTCCTCCAGTTATTTAGAAAATAGGCGAACTGGATTTACATTAGCATATTGATGAACTGCTTGATTTTTATATTATTGTCGATACATGGTGATATTACTATTTTCACCAGTTTTTGAGAACTGAAAATTATGACAATGAATCACAAAAGAAGAAAAGCGAACTTCCATGGATAAAAACTGTGAACTAAAAACAAAATATACCTCCCAATCTTGCCATTAAGTAGCCAAAGTTTCAGAGCAATCGAATAGTGAATTTCACGAAGCAAGTAAGAAATGAAATGAAAATGGGGGTGGGGGGTGGGGGGAGAAATGAAATGAAAATTAAAACTTGGCCCCCCCTCTGGAAAAAATCCTGCGGGCGCCCATGGTCAGATATAAGGTCCAGGGTCAATTTTCTTAGACCAACGGCGCTGCTTGTAACTGCTATGGGTTTAAAGACGCTGCGTCCAGTTGTGCATTCTTAAAACGTAGCCTACATGCATGTCTACTGCATAAAAAACGGGTTTGGCATCCGACTGTGCTGGGATTCGATCGCGTGACCTTGGTCATAGGAGACGAGACGTTCGAACCTACCGTATTGTCCTGGTCACGGCCGATTATGCAACTAATTTGGTTCTCTTCTGTCTTTCTTTAACTCATTCTTTATTTTTACTTCATTGGGAGTTATAGAAAGGGGTAGTGTCCCCAAGCCACCCCATCATGTAAATTTCGATGCTCCCTAGGAGCAGTGTGATCTTGATTCTCATCGCCGGTGAAACTTAGGCCCAAAGAATATGCTCAGACCTAGCTATCTTAAATGTTGCACTCATATTCTGCTGCCACTTTATTTGTGTTGTGTAAGTTACAGTATGTCGAAAACAAATCTGTAGAGCACACCTTGACCTACATAACATAATACAGTAGTCTACGGCAAAATCTTCACTGCCGATAAACGCAAGATCTCCACGATACGGGGAACAGTTGGGGACTCCCATTTGGGGAATTCCTTTTGATGATTCAGTAGGAGTAGGGATTGCACTTAGGTACCAACTTAAACTTGTTTAAACCAATATAATTTATAAAGAAAATGGACAAATTGTCAATGCTGTGGATCATTTATATTCTACAAATATCTAACACAAGGAAACTTAACACTACTCTATTGTTCATAATGGCCATGTTATAGCCGTAAGCAGACTCTTCTATATTGCAAACACTTTCTTTTGTGACGTTACGTTGGTATTCCTGCTAAACTAACAGCGTTAAGAAGTAAAACATGGGGCAGCTCGAGAAACGCAAGCACTCGTGTGTAGGCATGGCGTGTGAGATGATAGGTTATTGTAGGATTTGTGCTCAGCGACATGATGATTTGGTGTCAGTATTCGACGAGCAAGGAACGTGCAAACAACTCTCGGTGAAACTACAACTATGTCTGCAAATAACTGTAAGTAATCCTTCGTCTTTCTTTCTTTCTTGGTGGCTTGCGTTACTCTTTTGTTCAGTGGCGGTAGTTTCAAAGCGCACTGCACACGTTCATTGAGGAAATTTTGCCAAAGTTGTGCGAGAACGACTTACCGGTATTAGCAATAATCTCTCTTGTTTTACTTACAATTTAAAATTTTACAGGAATTGTATTATCAATTGAAAATACTGCAGTGAGAGTAATTTGGCTTAAAGAAGTGTGACATAATGTAACTGAGCTTTATCCGGCGTTATTGTTCAGAGGATGTTTAGGCTACCTATTCCAATAAAAAAAACAAAAAATATTCTTGTAGCTAATACAAATATCTAAACTTGCAGGTTAAGGAGCATGCTTATTTGCCAAGTACGATTTGTTCATCATGTGCTGCAAAACTCGACGAATGCTACGACCTAATGAGACGTCATATAATGGGAGAGAGGAAGTTTAATTATTATTATAAATGCGCACAATTGGTGCAAAATTTTAATAAAATACATCTTCCACCAGAAGAACCTGAGGTTAGTACCGTGCAGTATTATCTTACCACCTAAAACCATTTTTGCCTGGGCAACTATTCCTCAAACATTTCAAACTTATATTTCACCAACATTAGCTGATAGGCTAAGCTTCAAAGAAACTGCTTCATTCATATAAGAAGAGGAGAAACTATTGTGGGTAATTACCAGTGCTAGACTACACCATAGGACACTGATGACTGGCTGCATGGCTCAGCGGTAACGTTCTCGCCTGCTGTTCCCTAGGTTGCGCAGTCAGCTCGCAGTTGAGGAAAAATTCCGGCTACCCAACGTCTCTAAATACCGCAGTTAGTTAAAAGGGGCGTAAAACTAATGTCATCATCATCAGGACACTGGAAATACTTCTAACAAATTTTATGCAGAGGATAACCTCATTACAACATTAGACCTATTAATCTTCTTTTGTTTTAAATTTCTAATTTGACAATGCTTAACATAGTTATTGAAGTTTAAGGGGGCAGAACAGTGAGGTCATCTGCCCCTGATGTTTAATGTACAGTAGAGCATAACATATACTGTAATATGTAATTAGCGTAAATTGATTTGAGCAGCAATAAACTTGGAAGTGTACAGTTATAAAATAGATAGCAAGTTCAATACAAATACATAACAACAAAAAGTTGTAGAGGTGTTACAAAAGATGGCTACAGATTTCTTAATAGTGAATGTGGCAATATTCATAATCAATGTTTTAGAGATCCCAAGGGTACGACACATGTTTGCGAATCATTTCTTGGGTTCTGATCATCAGCCCGACAACCTCAATTTCATTAAGCTCATACTTTTCATTGTAATTAAGGATAGTTGGTTTGTAAATGGCTTTCTTCTCCTGATCGACGTTGTGTGCTTCGGTAGAGCTGACTTTGAAACAGCCCATTGGATCTATGATGTACCGTAGCCCTATTTTGATCCAGCCTAATAGGCAATACGTCGACCCGTCCCATGCTTCCATGATTGGTTATTCCTGCCACTTTCTCATGAGTCATATATCCAATTTCCCGTAAGATGGCGTGTTGCAGAGAGATCCACTCAGCCCACTATTGTTCAATATAGCAACATCAGATATCATTAAATGCATCAAAGCAGACATCAAAATACTGGCATATGCTGATGACATGGTTCTGATGTCACCAGAGATAACAAAACTTCAAGAAGCCTTTGACCTGCTGAAAAAGTGGGCCACCAAAAATGAACTGCAAATCAACGAAAAGAAAACCGTTGTAATGGCATTCAGGAAAGGAGGCAAGTCAGCAACCAATGACAAGATCACATACAGAAATGAACCAATAACAACTGTCCCATACTTTAAATACTTAGGGATCACATTACAGATATATGGAAATGTCTTCACGATACATGTCAAAGAAAGAATAACAGCTGCGACCTTAGCTATGATAATCTAAAAAACTCTTCTACAGATCTCGCTGGTAACAGCAATGGAAATATTTAAATTGAAAATTATGCCCATCATAACATACGGCATGGAGTTAATTTGGGAGCACCTTACCTAAAGTAATCTTTGGACTTAGAAAAAGTAAAAGCAAAATTCCTAAAAAAGACGTTGGGTGTATCAAAGTACACATGTTCGCGCCTGGTATATGTGCTGGCTAAGGAAAATTTTTTCATAGAAGATCTCCGCCTGCAACTACATCTACCCTCTACACATGCGTATCAGTGCTTGCTTATAGACCTTCAAAGAAAAAGGGAAGAAATATGACTGGAGTTTTACACTACAGATGCAATGTTAAACAGTAATTGGAAAAAGCCAGGATATGAACTAAGACACTTAATGTCGCGTTTCGCTGTTCATGGTTTTCACCACCGGGTATGCAGCAGAGCCAACTATCATGAACCACAAGAATTACAGTGTATATGCAAATTGTGCGGAAGAAGCTGTGAGAGGTACCACGCAATGTTCTGCGGGAAAAGACTAGTGTCGCTGACTAAATTCTGTCTCGGTGTTGAGAACTAAAATGTTTTCTTTGCACATTGTGCGAATCTTTTCTCTAGTATTATTAATTTCCCGTAAGTTGGTGCTTTGGTTAACATATGATGGAAGGCGTGGTGTCTTATATTAAGGAGTACCTCCCTGTGTGAGCAGAAACCAAGGACATGGGGTAAAAGTTTACCTTGCTGCTGCAACCCCAACGGCAGTTTCCTTCCAGACTCTACCCAGCACTGATTGTACCATCGCAACATTACACGTCATCTGTACGGTGTCTTTCCATTCGGAGCTGGATAGACCAGATGGAGCCAGATGTATATTTCTTATCAGAGTATTACACCTACATATAGAATTTAACATGTATGAATCGTTTAAACCTTATGTGTCATCTATGAGGCCGTGAATGCCGCCATATTGTATCTAGCGTTTGTTTTTTTAGTATAATGCATTGCGATCTATACTACACCCCAAGAGTCAATGAAGTAATCTCTCTTGCATAAGAAGGACCCAGAGGAATTTTATTTCAGGTGCTGTAGACACCCCTTAATTTCTACTTTGATTTGCTGGATATTTAGGCTGTATGCATTCAAAGCTTTCATTGTGCATTTTGATCCATTGATTTGTTGTAACATGACTTCCCACTCTGTTTGGAATAGCTCAAACTTCATATATCGGTACTTCCTACGAGTGTAGATCATTGAGTTGGGTGTGTCTACTGCCATGCTGTTCCACTGTACAGTAACATCATGTCTTTTGGTAAAGTTAATTTTGTGCTCAACATATCAAAGTGTCTGAAGTATCTTCTCTCTGGACACAAGAGGTCCAATTTTTCATTGTGTGTTCCTGGAAGCAATTCTTTTCTTGTTGGCCAGTCTTTCTTGGTGTAATGCCCTGCTACATCATAAGTAGAGGAAGCAAGAAGATGCCCCAGAAGAAACCCAAAATCTTAAAATCACCACAAATGTTCCACTTATAGCGTCCATAGGTTTGACTTTCTAAGATAAACTTTACACTTTCATATGTCTCCTTGAGGTGAGCACAATGAGCTAGGCTATTGGAAAACATGCAATTTTGGACATTTGGTAGAAGCACACAAAATATGTGTGCCTTGCTCTAATATTTATTTTATTTTGCATCCTTTATCAATCAGTTATATTCCTTAAGATGGGATGACAGGAGTTCAATCTTTAATTTAATTTCTGCCAACTCGGAAAGTTACATCTTCATCCTGAATTCCATCTACAGGATGCTGAATTGCCAGTGGCTGACACATTGCTTCCCAGGGCTCCATTTTGATGGCAAATTAACATGGCAACACCATGTATGGCAACTAAAAACATAATTTCTCAGGAAACTGAACATACTGAAGTTTGTTGACCCGGTCAGAGCTGCTATTGTTTTACCAAGCACTCATCCTGTCCCAGATTGACTATGGTTTTGTGGCATACAGTTCAGCAAGGCTGGCAATCTTGAAAACTTGGGACAGTATACACCATAGTGTCGTTAGGCTAGTGGACAGTGCTTCCCAGACCAGCCTACTCGCTAAACTGAGCATTCCACCTCTTTGTATTAGACACCTGTCAATGTGTAACAAATGTCACATCATGTGAACTGTCAAGCTCTGTTCAGATTAAGGATAGGTTATATCGTAAGGTCCACCCACTCGTAACTGATGGGAAGGGAAGACTCCCGCTACTTTGTATCTGTGGAGCTGTATTCACCATAGCACACATTTTAACCGAGTGTAGAGATCTTGCTGATCTACGAAGAAAACCTGGTCTGGAGGATAGGCTATGCTCCATCTTATATCAGCTGATAACACAGTGGTTGCTGATTGTGTCATAGATGATGGTATGCTAGGATATGGAATTGTTTTCCTGATCTTGGTACTTTTGTAATGTGTAATGTTCACCATACAAAAGTAACAGTTGTCATGGTGGTTTGTAGACTCTCTCCATTCTCAAGGAACTCCATGTGGCATACACTATCTCTAAGGTAGACTGACAGCTACTACATTTTATTTATCGTATGGCTTTTAGTGCCGGGAGTGTCCGAGGACATGTTCGGCTCTCCTGAGTCTGTAGCTGCTTCCAGCGGATACCCTAAAGGGTGAGCTACAAGTTCCATTCAATTTCAAGTAGTTCCAACTTTCGCCACCAGATATCATGATACCTAGTGGTCAACGTTGGAACTTTGATAGAGCGTTCTGACGAAATCTAACCTAACAAATTTCGCTTTACACAAGTTTAGTCTGTGAAAGGATCTTTTACATGCCATAAATCTATGACATGGGACCGCCGACTTTACTTCCCCTCCGATGGAAGGCATACTGAAGGATTTTTAACGCTCTTAAAAAATCCGACGACTTCGGCCGGGTTTGAACCCGCTATCTTGGGCACAGCAGTTCAGCATGCTACCGACTACGCCACCGAAGCCGCTACAGCTACTACAAAACACATTAGAAGCCCATGCAACATTTTGGTTGTGATCATTTCCACCAAAATAAGCTTAATAAGCATCACCGAACTTTGTCCCAAACATAACTTTATGTTGCACTTGTTCAGATTGATAATGCCCATAAACATAACAAAATGTGCCTGCTGGTAATTTACAACCTCTGGAAACTGGCATTTTTCTAGCTGCTAAGATACGAACTCTGAATACAGATATGTTTCATTTAAAAAATAATCGATTGTCTTTATAACCAAGAGCCGCAACAAAGTTGACAAACATTAGGAAGAAATTTGTTCACTAAACTGCCATCTACTGCCAATCACTTTTAAGCAACTACGACTGCCACAAAAGAATATGGTAAATTCATAGCCTACTTATTAAAAAATTGCACAAATGCGAGGGAGCCATGCCAGTAGATTTACTGGCACGTTAAAGATCTCCGGGGCAAAACTCCGGCACCCCAGCGTCTCTAAAAGTCAGAGTAGTTAAAAGGGACGTAAAACCAATAACATTATTCATCATCATCATCATCATTTCCCCTTTTCCAGTTGACACTGGGTGGGGACAAATATGGTTCCTCTCCACTTTGTCTGTCGTTCCACCATTCCTCTTCCGACACAGTGTTCCATTCCAGGTTCCGTTTTCTAATACTATTCTCCACCGAGTCCATCCAACACATTCTTGGTCTTCCTCGTCCTCTCTTCCCTGTCATCCGTTGTTCCAGTGCTCGTCTTGGTAGCCTTACTTCATTCATCTGTTTGACATGTCTAAACCATCTCAATCTGTTTTGCTCCAGTTTGTCATTTAGTTTCTGTACTCCCATTTTTTTCCATATATCTTCATTTCTCACTCTGTCCCTCCTCGTTTTCTGGACCATACTTCTCAGGAATCTCATCTCAGCTGCTGGTACTCTGCTCTCATCCCTCTTAGTCATTGTCCAAGTTTCTGCTGCATATGTCATTATAGGAACGTAATATGCTTTGTACGTAACTTCTTTAGCCTTAATTGGTATATCCTTGTTCCATACTAATCCCCGTACCTGTTGGTAGAAAGCACTCCCGAGTTGTATTCTTCTGCTTATTTCCAAATCTAGTCTTCCATCTTCAGTCAGTTTACTTCCCAAGTATTTGGAGTGTTTCACCACTTCCAATTCCTTATCTCCTACTTTGATTACTCCTTTTCCTTCTTTCTTATCTCTACTCATCACCACTGTTTTACTCATCTCCACATTTATCTTCAATCCCCATTGCTCAATCTTTTCATTTATTACGTCTAACTGTTCTTGTACCTCCATCTCATCCTCGCCCCAGATCACAACGTCGTCTGCAAACAACATTACCTTCATCTTTGCCCGACTATATTCTTTCATTGCTGCCTTCATGATGTCATCCATCACCATTACGAACAATAATGGTGACAACACACTTCCTTGCATTAGTCCAGTGTCAATTTTAAACCATTCCGGTGTCCCGACTCTAGTCTTCACACTACTGTAGCACTCCATGCACATTCCTTTTATCATGTCTCTCAGTTCCTTGCCTATCCCCCTATTTTAAAAATCATTAAGTATATTTTAAAAAGTATTGACTTTTGGAAGAGAAAAAAATGGTATAAGTTTATTTCTGTTCAGCTCGTACAGTAGATATCTAATAAGCACTTGAGATAGAAACATTAACAATTTTCTGTTACTTAGTGTTATCTTTGCCTGTATACAAAGTACTGTACATCTTTCAACTTGCTTATTATTTCTCTTTCGTTCCAGGTTGGCCTTGTTCCTCTCAAAAATTCTGACGAATTGATGGTAAGGCCTATGGATCCTCCAGTGAAGGAACATTTTGAGAAGGGAAGAAAACCAAAGACGAGATGGATACAAAGTGGTTTGAATATGCTGGATACCAGTCCCAAACCTGGTCCAAGCCATGAAGAAGTGAAAACGTGTGTGTGTGAGAAATGTGTGCATAACTCTCAGTTCGGTGCTTTGCCTCTCCTTGCTGATGTGAGTGAACAGAGTTCTCAGTTGAGTGTTCTTAGAGCTAGTGGACCAAGTGGTGCTCCCTGTACTTTTCATCAGCAAACTTTAGAACCCGTAACAGCAGGGCGATCACGGACTGTGAAGAAGGAGATAGAGTGTGAATTTTGTGGCAAGTCTTTCAATCATACGGGAGACTTGAATAAGCACAGACGAAGTCACACCGGGGAAAGGCCGTATCCTTGTAAAGAATGCAATAAGAGATTCAGTCATGCCAGTAACCTGCTGCGTCATCGGAAAATTCACTCAGGAGAAAGACCATTTAGCTGTCCGACGTGTAACAAAGGCTTTAGTCGTAAGGATAAAATGCTGAGTCACATCAAGTCTGCCATATGTGCCAGGAGATTTGAAAGTAATGCTGGTAGTTTTCAGTTAACTTCACCTCAACAAAGGTCTCATCTTCCTCATGGTTATTATCCATCATCCTCAACATCATGATTAACTATTTAGAAGGTAGAACTCTAATATAACTCTTCCATATTATAAGATATGAGCAAAAACTATAAATGATCAGTTATGTTCTGAACGCTTTGGATATCTTACTTCCATAATACGTATCCAAGCTGAGCTGGAAAATCACTTGTTCTCTTCCGTCCCCGACGGTATTAGGATATCCAAGGCCTAGGCAATCTTTCAATTTCCTGCTTTAATTGGCCCTTGCCTACCTTTGAGTGTGGCGAACCCATCGTACAAATAGCCTAAATATGATAGTGTGTGAGTCGAAGCCTCGGATGGAGATCCTTGATTCACGCCTTGACCCAGATCACTGGAACCGGGAAATGAAGAAGATATCATCTAAAATATCAAATATTCTGTTTCTTCTTGTTCAGCTACTACACTCTCCTATCCATAAACAATACAAGATCCAGTTGTGAAAAAGAAATAGTTTTGAATCATCTGTAGATATATGACTCAGAGGCAGCTCGTGCCCCAAAATCATGAAGCAGTGGTGAATTTTTGTAGTTATCATCATCATTGTTTCTTCGCTCCAGCAAGCCGGGTGGGGTTATAAATGAGCTGTCTCCAATTTGTAGTTATTTTTTAGGAAATTGTGACATTTTCACTGGCCTTGTGTGTGTGTGTGGGGGGGGAATTAACTGTATTACTGTATTGTTTGTAAAGGCTGGTTCACAATCGCCCGGAAACGAGAAGGAAGTTGAAATGCACGTTACCGTGCGGGTTGGTTCACAATCACCCTCCGGAAACGAAAACCAGGGTGGCGGGAAGGCCAATGGGAAACATGGTTAAGTTTAATGTTTGCCATTCTTGTTCCTTTACTAAACAGAACATATATAGTACGTCCATAGTATATGGATATTGTCATTTATTTACAATTGTTACTAAAAATCAGTCGAGGTTCTTAGAGCAGGTCGTGGTTTAGGCCTACCTTCCACAATTAGAACATTTTTACGGCTAAATAGCTAATTCTGTATGCATGATATCACTCAACTAAGCAGCCAGAGGGCTCTTTACTCTGCAGAAACTGTGCTTCCAAACTCATCTACATTTCACAAGCTTTTAAATTCACGTTTCATAATATCTACCTAAAAACTCACCCTAAAGTAAAATTAACATGGTCCTTAGGTGAGTCAATACAATGCAACACAAGGAATAGCACACATTTGTTAAAGAACACTGATTATCAATTTATTATAGATTTCTACCATCTTCCAATTCTCTAGCCATGAACCCATGATACATTAGACCATGATGCCTTTTGCTTTATTGCACAAGCCTTCAGTTTAAGCTGGAAATTCAGTGCTTCCTGATAAGAATACTTGTTAATATGCTAGGGCAGACAGGGATGGGTAGTCTTCAGTTAGGCTATTATCTAGTGCTGGCTAGAAAAATACAGCTAAAGTGTGGTTTGAGAAAGAACTGAAAGGCAAGAGACCAAGAGGTCGACCGAGGAAGAGATGGATTGACCAGGGAGAGGTCTGGATTTATAGCAAATTATGGAGGGGAAAGCATTCTTCGAGAGAAATAAATGGAGAACGCTCATTCACCGCACCCGGAAAACTGGAGCCGGTTTAACATGATTATGATGATGATTCATATATTTCCCAAGTGAGAGTAGATGGCTTTTTGTTTTTTGTGAAACAAGGTCATTTTCTGATGCATGTATCAGAATTTATTAAGTTTATTATTAAGAAATTAAGTTGGAAGTAGTACTTTCATCACTTGTATGTTGAGAGTAGGCTACAATGGCCAAGAACGTGGTATGTCCTAGTTATCATAATTACAGGTTAAAAAACTTCAACTTGCACACATTCCCCATAGCTTTTTGTGCAGCCTGACAGCATTTTTGAGCACTATACTGGCATGGTATCTTACTTTAACCACTGTATTCTGAACTTTTTCTAATTTAGCAGTTTTAAATGCAATATTATGGAAGTAGGATATTGTATTTGTTCTCACGATTTCCATTACAGAACAAGCACAGTTCATGAAGAGAGTGGCATTTATCACTGCTGTAAACATGGAAACAAAAAATAAATATGGAAATTAATAAGATAACTGGTGGTTAGTGAGAAAAAGAGCTGGTACTCTCTTTCGTATTCTCCCACCTGTATCAGATTAATTCTTTCATATTCATTTAGCAGCACTTGACCAGTGACATTGAAACCAAGCCAAAAATATTTTCTGGAAGCAGCAGCATGATGCAGAAGAATTCCTGCTTTGCATTCCTTTGTATTATCCTCTTTTCAGTTACCTTCTATTTGTTTGTTTCATATAACTGATTATACTGGGCCTTAACTCATATAACTGACTCTATAAGATGTTTTACGGAATAGTGCAGATATTTTATAGACAAGCTCTCAAGAGGACAGTGGTGAGCACAATTTGAAACACTGTGTAGTGCAAGTGTTTACTTACCATATCTCCGGCATGAAAGGTTTTTGAAATAATAGTAGTCTATTTTAAAGCACATAGGCACACATAGTTTGCATACAATCAAAATTTAATGAGACAGTTTATAAGCATTCAGTTTTAAGGTAAACTATTCGTTTCTGTAAAAATTGAAACTGGAAATTTTAAGTTAATTTATATAGGGGTAATGTAGAGGTTTCACAAATTTAGTGTAGCTATATTATTTTAACCTAATGCAACTGGCTCACTGCATTAGATTTTAAGAGCTACCCTCTTGTAGGAGGCCCTTTACCCTTCATAGGGAAACAAGGATATTTATATATATTATTTGTCATATTGTCACAAAACCTTAATCGTATAAATTAAAGATTTTTGTTGGACACAATTACAAGTGTTCCATATATGCCTCCTTACTGACTATGTTGATAAAATCTATAGTCAAGTTCTTCCCACACTCGATATGTCATGTTTTGTTGGATGTAATTATTGATGTGACCTCAGAGTTCTGTTACGTCAGCTAGTAAAGGAGGCACAAGCACTGAATATTTCACATAAAACCACAAAAAACATAAAAAATGCATTTGGTTAACTCTGAAGAGCATGGAGACCATGACAGCACTTTCTGATCAGCTCACCATGAATATCCATTGGTTTCTCATTCTTGTGCTTAAGAATTCACAAAGTTTGCAATGGAAGTGGCAAGAAGCACCATTTTGATGGTAGATAAAATCAACACTCTTAGTCTCCAGCTGCAGCATAGCCAATTTTCGAGCATGTTCAGTAATAGTGCCTGTCCCCATCGTAACTAACTGCTGCACTCTAGCGACAGAAAGCCGGAATGCAGCTAAAAGAAAATAAAAACTTGATCAGTTTTGTTATATAACTACACAGTTTTGAGACAATATATCAAATTAATAATATAGCTACAGTAAATTTGTGAAACTGCGCAAATCATTTGTAGTACCGTAACCCTGCAATTAAATTCTTGAAAGATGTATCAATACTGCCATACTTAGTTTTTGCTTACTAATTTAAACAAAAGTTCCTCTCTAGCAAAGCATGTGTTTATGACTGACATTACACTGAACACATATCTTGCCATGAGATTAGTAGAAAACTTGTCCTGTTAGAACAAATTAGAGTATATTTTATAAGCAATGTTATTTATAATATGTATATATTGATAACCATACCAAAGAAATTTTTAGTACTTTTTTATTTTTAGAAATGTAAAAATATAATGTGACTGTATTAAAAGCACTTCACAGACAAGACAGGAGTAATGTATTGTAAATAAATTTTGTATGTAATGTGGTTACTGTATTTAATAAAAATTAATTCAAGGAACCATATTGCATAAGTCTCTTGTAAAAATTATTGTATCACTTCCAATATTGGAATGTGAAGTTGTTATTGAGATAAATATCTCACAATAAATGTATTTTTTAAGTGAATATTTTTTTAAAATCCTGTACGATCAGCTTTCAACTCCCCCTCCTCCCCCCCCCCCCCCTCGCTCCTCCTCCCACCGCAATCATCAGAAATGAGATACAAATTGGCATCATTTTGCAAGATTTTGTTTTTAACAGTACCGACTTCTAGTAACATTAGGATGGTTTGTTCCCTGTTCAGAACTTATACGTCTTGAAAAATTCCATCCTAATCACACACTCACAAAAAAATTTCCTTGCTTAAGTTATATATTTATTTATTTAATCCTATTACTTACTTAAGATCGCTGGAAGAAGACCTAGAGGGCATCCAAGAATGCACTGGAGTACAGGAGTGAGAGTCTGTATAGAGAGAAGAGGAGTTAACAGTGGAGGAAGAAAAGTGATGGAGATATAGTATAAGATGAAGAAGAAGGAAGATTGTAGTTTTACGTGACCGTGAATCTTGCGATTATGAACCACGGGACCTCCTTTTTACGTGGAATCCGAACCACAGGACATGGCATTTCACTTCGAAAATCTCACATGCATTGACCGGGAATAGTATAAGATGAAGAGGCCTCTTAAACACCCAGACCCGGCAATAGCTAGAACGGAATTTGGATATGGATGATTGAGGATGTAGAAACATGTACCCTACTCATATATTAGCCTGCACATGCAGTGATTGCCATTGTATGGTATAAGTGTGTACAGTATGAATAGAGAATAGCATCTATAACATAAAAGTGCATATTTACATACAGCTTTAACCAGAATGACTGTGCGATAGATATTCTTCAGAAGGAAAGCAATGTCCCAACAAAAATGCCTTTAATTTTGACTTCAAATTCTTTAAACTGCTAATGAATGTCAGGGTTAAGGGAAGTTTATTATAGCCTATAACTTTATTCCCATAAGGAAATTTCCTTTCTGATTGACATATTCCGAGTGTTCTAAACTAGAACTGCAAAACTTAAGTTCGGCATGCTATGCTTTACGGGTTCTAAATGAAAGGACTACAAATGAACATACCTACTCTTTTAAATGGAATATTATAGCTATTTTCATTCCATATTGAAATATGGAATACGTTTTTAGGGTAGCTCCTAAGGCTACTGGCATGTAAAGAATATTTTCGTCAATGTTATGTTATTTCTTTCCATATTTCTATATGCGAATATAATAATCTCTAATATATAAATGGATGGCAGAGGTAGAATTGAGAAATATTTAAAGACAGGTTTACAAGATTCAGTTTGAATCACTCCTTTCATTATTCTAACAGCCTTTTTCTGCATTCTGAAGGCTTTTAAGCTACAAATTGAGCTACCCCAAAACGTATTCCATATTTCAAGATGGAATGAAAATAGCTATAATATTCCATTTGAAAGAGTAGATGTTATGTTCATTTATAGTCCCTTCTTTTAGAACCCGTAAAGCATAGCATGCCGAACTTAAGTTTTGCAGTTCTAGTTTAGTTCACTCCGAATATGTAAATCAAGAAATTTTGTGGTTTTAGTAAATTTAATGCTGTCATGATTTACTGTAATATGTAAATCCATATAGTGTCAAAAACTCTGCAATTTTTCTAGGTTTATGCCATGTCTTATGCGGAGTTTCGCCTAGGAACACCAAGATAGGCTCATCAGCGGCTTCTTGGTCTCCGTGCCCAGCTGTGAAAGCCAATATACCATCATTTTGGAAGCCTTCATAGGGAGGTGAAAGGCTGCTTGAGCTTTTAGCTCTCGCTGTAACGAAGAAGGGAGGTAGAGTGCAGTTCGCTGAACCCGCTGATGAGCCTATCTTGGTGTTCCTAGGCGAAACTCCGCACAAGACACGGCATAAACCTAGAATAATTGCTGGGTTTTAATTCCTTGGCCGTGAAAGACAATATACCATAGTGTCTGTTTTGAGTCACGTGGAAATTCATACCTACCATCTTCTTCATATTAATAATTAAATTGTAGGACACAAAAATCAAGAATAGAACTGTTGCATTACTGCATTGGCAGTCGTGTAACTTAGCTTCATCGAGTCCTTTAATTAAAATATCTGTGTGGTCAGCAAACTGTAGTCTTTTGTGGAGCAATGTAGTCACTTAGATCATTTATGTATAAAAGGAAAAGCAAAGGACCCAACACAGAACCCTGTGGCACATTTTGTTGGTAATTATTTGTGTATCAGTACATTTGGAAATAATTTCAGTAACCTGTAACACTCTTGGATGAAATTTGACAAGTGTCCCAAGCATTTCAGAGGCTGCTAACTACTGTAGTTATCAAGCCCGCTGAAGCTGAGCTCTTGCCCACGTATGGCTGATCATGAGCAGAAAAAAATGAATGAATAATACTGGCTTCTTCAGGAAGTACTTAAAATGGTGACCATTGTCTTAATTTCAAAAACTATAAATAAAATGGCCATACTTTCACACACTATAGGAGCTATTGCAGAATATTACTGGTATAATGAGTATGATTTGTCTGTTAACTCATCCAAGAAATGCTGCATTATCAATATTTTGACCTCCTGTGGATGGGGCGGGCAGAATTAATCCACAGTATCCCCTGCCTGACGTAAAGGCCTTATTAAGGTCTTGATCGACTTCCGGTCCCATTTTTGGTTTGACCCTTAGAAATAAACGTGCATGCTGCCTGGGGAAGGACCATCAACTTGAACATCTGGCCTGAAAGCCTGGACGGTATTCCCCATCCCATCAGGTGGGTGCGCCATGTACCCTTGCAGTAGTATCCGCCTCACAACGGAGGTCCCTGCACTGCCGAATACTTGCGCCGAACATATCACTGTGCATGCCGATGGCCCTCGTTCAGAGTAGGTAGTATTCAGGGAGGATGTTATCGGGATGAAGCGTAAGCTCCCCAAAAACACAACACAGGGTGGCCCCCTTAAAAAGCCATCTCTTGAGTGTCCAGCTAATCCCAAGGTATATATGCCTTGGGACGAAGCCTTTATCCAGCATTTCCCAGTCGATAGGTCTCCTCGCTACCTGGTAGCTACCAGGACAGACGGGGGAGATTAAAACTGGTGAAATCAATTTTATTTTGTGAGAAAATTGAGGTGAAATTTGGAGACCTTAACAGGATTTCCAAGCTCCGGAACAGACGGCTTTTGCTGCACACCATTGACCGAAGGCGAACCAAAGCGTTGCTGGAATGCACGCAATTCGGTGAAATCCCCGTCAAGATGACGAAGCACGAAACGCCAAACGAGGTCCTTAACAGTGACAAGGAACTTATGCGGGATCTGGGGAAGAGAGGCGTCACTAAAATTTGGCGCATCACCCGGGAGATCGGAGAGGATAGCGTCGACACCAGCGCTTTCATTCTCCATTTTGAGGGTGATGTCGTACCTAAACAGATGAAGGTCACATCATATCATTGTGAGGTTCGACCTTACATACCTCCACCCATGCGCTGCTATCAATGCCAGAGATTTGGGCATGTTTCCGCCAGGTGCACTGCGAAGGCCATGTGTAGAGAGTGTGGCAAGGAGATACATGAGGGTTAGAGGTGTACGCCTCACCCGATTTGTCCCAACTGCCAGGGAAGTCGCACTCCACGGTCCAAACAGTGCCCTGAATTCACAAAGGAAGCCAAGATCCAGGAGATCAGGACTCTTGATAGGCTTTCATATCACGACGCTCGCAAGAGGTACCGTGATACGAGGACCCCCGAATTTTGGGTATCGTTTGCAGCTGCAGTGATTCCCTCAACACCCCTGCCGTAATCGTTCCCAGTGTAGTACCCTAGAGTTCCTCTTTCACTGCAGTATTGAAGCCTCCCCTCCCTGTACCAGCGAAACCTGTTAGCCAGAAGAAGGTCCCACCACCTTCTTCGGCCACTGGTATTAAGGTGCCAGTTATACCATCTAAACCGGCGTCATTGGAGAAGAACTCCTCTTCTCCGAAAAAGTCGGCTAAGAAGTCTTCCCCAGCCAAAGGGGGAAAGAAGACTTCGCCGACCCAGGCTGGAACTTCATCCAGCCCAACTGATATGGAAAAGATAGGGGAGAAGAGAGAAACGGTGCGTCGCCGTCTCTCTCGCCCTCCTGCTGGTGGGGTGGCTTTGAATAGCATGCTTGCAGCTTGTATGTCAAATTTTTGTCATTCCTTGGAGCGCTATGAAAGTCAAGGAGGTTAGTTATCTAAGCTCCTTGACACTATAGTGCTTTCTAGTAGAGAAAGGAGAAACTTTGTGTTGGCGGAAAATCCCGAGATTAATTTTGCCATTATGAAAACGGCCTACTGAATGCAAATGCCAACAACGTATGACATGCGTCGCCTTTTTATCGCCTTTCAAAAACCAGTTACCACGGCCAGGAGCAAACCTGCAAGCTTGGGGTTGGTTGTCCGACGCGAGAACCACTCGCCCACCGTGGCAAGCTACTGCAACTGAAGAAGGCAAACATGATTATAATGTGGAATAACTCTTGTAAACTGGTACTAGTAATGAGTTATCTTCCTGTCTCTAACTAAACTATATAATATTCATAGAATATTCACACAATTAGGGTATTTGCTATGGGTGGCATACCCAAAGTGAAGCCACATAACATTCCTAAATATACTGGTAACCAACTTTGGGACCCTCCCCCTTGAAATAAAGTGGTGGTATCTGTTTTATTGTTTGGGCATTATTGGATTCCAGGTTCTTGAAATGGCATTTGTGCATAAGGTGTACTGAAAGCTACCCTTGGGTAGGAGGCAATGATATGTGCTTAATTGTGGTGGTGGTAGGGGGGTACTATTACATGTGTTAACATGAAATTTTGATGTAGGCCCAAGTTGAATTGTGGCTCAAAATTAACGTCTAGCCATTTCTCATCAGTAGCAAAGAATGGATATAGCTGCTACTTTCTTTTGAGGCAACTGACATGTCATGGTCTGCCTATCATTGGTATTTAAAAAGCACAGCTTCCCTGTGGCAGTTGAAGGGTTTGTATTCAGGTGTCCATTCATTATTTTCTGTTTGGGTGTTGATATGATTTGAGGTACCAGATTCAAAACTTCAACGTTTATGTCTTTGAAGCTTAAAAGTTTTATTGATGCTTCGAAGCATGAAAGTACCTTATTGGTTGTTTCAAAGCGGCTGTGGCTACATTTCTGCTTCGGTGATCTGATGGTTAGTACTGCATGGTGTTTAAGTAAAATATCAGAAACCCAAAGAAGAGCCGCGGCTCTTGGTGTTGGAGCTGGGGAAGGCTCGGCACGTAGTGGCAAAATGCTGGTATAACGCATTATACGACACCCACATACACGGCTGCAGGATTTTAAATTTCATGGTGAAAGGTGGGGGAGCTCGGAACAGACTTCTTGTTGACAAACAGATTGGCACCATTATGTTATTTTATAAAGCATTTTTTTCCCCTAATTAAAATGAATTTACTTACCTAGTTTCAACATTCAGGAAGAGGCAATGCATTCCATTTCTAATTTAACCTACTCCCCATTCTAATTAGTCCCAATCAGAGGAGTCTGTTTCACGGTTGTACACTACCAAACAATCGCAATTTACTTAGAAAACACTGTGCCCACCAGCTAGAACTGTAAGGAAATTGATCCGTAACATAGTCCGAAAGTGAACCCGATCTTGAGGGATAAATGGAAACAAACACAATTGTAGATATTAAGAGCAGTGAAGCTACTTGCTATTACTTTATATAAACACACGACCTACCTTAATTCATAGGTTTGTAAGTGAAGTCTGCCTTCCTCTCCTTTAGCGCTGCAAAGTGGTCAATGACAAGCTCATTGAAGTTCCGTGACTCCAACAATTCCTTTTCTGTGGAACACATAGCAAGTGCACAGTCGGCTTTCCTTCATTGTGTTTCGTAAAAATATTTTCACTCGTTTTAGGGTAGAGAAACACCGCTCTGCCTCTCCTGTGACTCTTCACAATCAGCCTAGTTTCGAGGTCGAGATTTTTGCCCGATACGCTACTAACTGAATTCATTGTCTTGTAGACACACTTACCACTACTGTAGCTAGGGTTGCCAAACGTTCCGTTTTATCCGGAACAATTCCGTTTTTTTCTTTTTTGTTCCGCGTTCTGTTTTAATCTTTAATGGAACGCCAAATATTCCATTTTTTGGTTAATTTGATAATGTATTCAATTTTGCACCAATTTTCAAATGTCCCGCTTCAGAATTGATTGTAATATCTAGCTTGTTTTCTGGTGATACAGGTGCAAGTTTGAAAGAGAAAATGATTTCTATGTGTGTTAGATGGATGGATACATGTTATAGATTTATTAGGGGCAACAAAATTAAGGAGTATCATAGTCAGTTCTGGATTACCCATTAGGCCCGACTAGGCCCAGGCCTAGGGCCCACAATTATCTGGGGCCCCCAAAAAAGAATAGTATGATTTGTTAAATTGTTCATCAAATCATCTGAAATGTTTTCAAATAACGATGATCGTTTCAATTGAAATGTATGTATATAATATGTAAATATGATTTAATAAAAAGTGTATTATTCATCTTGAGAAAAAAACCTCTTGTATATACAGTACTTTATTAAATGTAGGTACAGGTGCTAAAAAGTAAAAATTATTTGAAAAAAATAAAGGTGCCCCAAAAATCTGAGGGACTTGGGCCTCATTTTACCATAATGCGGCACTGATCATAGTCCTTGTGAAGTTAATACTCGGCATTTTCTCCTCCAATGCATTTACGGAGAGAGATTTTTCTGTCATGAATATCAAATGGAGAGATTATACAAACAGAAGCTCCATTGGTTTGATAAAACAAGAATTGTTCACATATTACAATTATGACGAAAATTGTAGTGAATAATTAGGTACAAATGAAAAATCCTTGCAAAGTGTCGTTCAAATGAAAAGCATTTGTAAGTTGCTGGTGTCATAGGCCTATATGATATGTCAGCAATATCTAGTTGTAATTTTGTGTATTTGATTATGTAATGTTACCGTATTTAATACATATGTGTATTATTTATTACAACGTTTGACGACCTTGATTTTAAAAAATGCAATGTTTTGGGACGTGTGTTCAGTTTTTCCATTCTTGAAATCTGACAACCCTAACAGTAGCCCATAACATGCAAATTAAGACTTGCCACTGACAAACAACATAATTAATGAACTAAATAAGTTACACCAACGATTTTAACGCGCGAACACTTGTTTACAAATACACAGCATGAACCAAGGTAAGTAGACTGCATGAACGGCGGCAGATTTTAAACAGAATACTTCCCTTAAGTGTCGGTAGATGGTTCTGCTACCCCTTGCCACCTCATGGTGCTATCTGGCGGAAATATTTTAGTTATTATACTTTAAGGGATACCATTTGAGTTCTCAATACTGAATATCACTTATTAGTTATCTAACTGTTTCTGGTAACTTGTCAATTATTAATCCTTTGGAGAGTGAAAGAGGGAAAGTAAAAACATTCATGAGAGTGGTTTGAGTCTCCTTGAACAACTTTGAATGCATTCCACAGAATAAGAACATCCTGTCGTCGTTGGCAAGCCTGGCTTAGGCTGTAGTCGCCTGAGCCTTCAGAGATACAATTGAAACGAATGGAGCTTTCATAACCACGCCTCCCATCCCTGTTACATAGGAAGGAATAGGACATCTAAGGCGCAGCCTAACGGCGTTTCTATTCATCTGAAAAACATTCTTTATCAACAGTTCCAAATATATTGACTCGTGACAATGGATTTAGTGAAATTTATAAATGTTTCCAATCAATATACATTATAAATTCCTCAATTAAATATGTATATTTATAGAATCTTTCAAGAGAGGCTCCGCCTAAGATCCTTTAATCACTAGCCGCGCCTGCCAAAGAATCAAATGCTTTAGAAAACTGTTGTGTCCTGAAAACTAAAATTGTAAACAAATCATGAATTAAATTAATAGATAGATAGCCTATTTTCATCATATAAAATATGATGATAGGCCATCACTCGCTAATGAGTGACTCTAAGACTATGGGACTATAAGACCTCAATATCTGTGGGTCCTCTGATGACTGTGTAGACCAATTCTGGAGCTGCAAACTCTTCTACAATGTTCAAACAACATATGTTTCACCCACAACTCTCTGAGGATTGTTCTTTTGAGCGACCATTCATTCTTTCCTTGTCTGTTGCATATTCAATGCATGTGTTCGACATAACTATGTGTTCGAAGTGTTGTGGACCTCCATGAACAAGCTGATGCCATGCTTGTCGATTAGAAGCTATGGACTCCCAGTTTTTAGTGTTGATCATACATTTCTGCATGTTAGATTTCAGGATATCTTTGTACCGAGGTAGGGAAAATGCTCTGTGATCTACAGGAGGTCACCATTGATCGTTAAGCGGGTCATTCACGCTGAGATCTGTATCGAGCGACTGTCTCATGAAACGCGTATCTGATACCAGCTGTATCGTGTGTAGCTTTGTCACAGCTGGTCTCACATGGTATCATGACGCAACGGAGCAGGTATCTCGTCTCTTGCTCTGGATAAGAGACCTTGAGATAGATACAAGCAACACAATACAAGTATCAACAAGTTTACACGTGTGTAGGGAAGTATCGCGTGTATCACAGAGCACGGAAGACTGGATGCGAGCTGCGCTCTTTACCAGCCTTGACAATCCCAGTTAGAACCCATGCATAACGTGTAATTGGAAAATTTCTACTCGACGCCGGTAGAGCGCACTCCCATCCTATTATAGGCGCGATTAATGAACAGCTGTATAGTACGTTTATTAAATGTATAATCTCGAGAACCACTGGATGGATTTTGATGTGGCTTTCACCATTCTGTAAAGGTAATCTCGAGGAAGATTTCTGTAGAAATCCATCCAGTGGTTCTCGAGATTACCCGTGACATCCAAGAATTGGGGACTTTGTTTCACACTAAGTAGAGATAAGTCTTTGTTGTGCAAAAGTGAAACGTTAGAGTAGTTTGCTCTCTTTGTTAACCATGTTTTAGACCACATTCTTCGTTTTTTCCTTAGATTTTTCATTAAACAAACACCAAGAACTATCCCCATAGCAAGCATTTTGTCTACTAGAGGATCGGACGCATGTTATTTCCACTAAAACTAACAACAAATCTCGGTGTGTGTAGCGCCAGAGAGACGAGAGACCTGTATCTAGAGTCTGCCTCATGAGACAGTCTCTCGATACAGATCTCAGCGTGTATGGCACGCTTAATGGTAGGAGGCATTGCTTGAGCTGTACAAACAGGTTGAAACAGAATATGGGTTTTCATAATGTTGAGATAGAGGCCAATGCTTTTATAAGCTTCGTTAAAAGCATTCAGAATAATCTGAAGATCATCTTTGGAGTTGACCACAACAACATTATCATAAGCGTATTGAAGTTCAATAACATTTGTTGAAGATGTAAAATGTAGGCTTATGAGATCAATCTTTGTTCATGTCTGGGTGTTAATGCCTGTGTCTGTCTGGTCTTTTTATTAAGTTTGAGAGCTCTGGGTATCTCAGTCAGTGGCAGTTGGAGGGGGCCAAAGTTTAGGGTCCTCTTGTCATTTTCTGTATTTGACTGAGGTTTGGTTGGGGAGTTAGGAGTGATTTTAAAATTAAATTAAGAGCTCTTAGTGGCTCAGTTAGGGGAGCCAAAATTTGAATTTGGAGGTCCATCTTTATTTTCTGTTTTAGGGTAGGCTTTGGTTGCTGTTTAATGAGAGGAGACATTTTTCAAAAAACTCTGCAGCTCGTGGTGCTCAGGCAGTGGTGGTTGGGGGCTCAGTTAATTATTTTATGTTTTTGGGTGGGATTTGGTTAGGGCTAGGGAATGGGGATCTTTCTTACTAAGGTCGAGAGTGCTTGGTAGCACAGCAAGTAGCAGTTGAAGGGTTCGGAATTCAGGTGTCTATTCGTTATTTTCTGCATAAGAAATACATGCGTAAGTTCTTGGACATTTGATTCCGAAACAGAAGACTAATTACTCACAGGCTAGCACAGGAAGTGGGAAAGGGGGTATTTTTTCAACAAGAAAGGACATTTTATGCACCCAGTATTAATAGAAAATAAGTAGGACAAGATCCAAACAAACTTCAAATGCCCACTTCAGATGAGTGTTGGTCATCCATAAATCCTTTACTAATCCATGATGTTAACAGAGTGTATGGTGCACTGTTTAAGCAATCTCAGAAGCATGTAACTGTCATAGATATGGTACATTATCGAAATATTGGTTAGTTATTGTTGCTTTAAGGGGCGGAACTACGAGATCATCTGCCACTCTTAACACAGATTAAAATATTCAAATTTGAAATGAAATCTAAATTTAGAGGTGGACACCTAAATTTGAAAGCGGCTTCGGTGGCGTATTTGGTAGCATGCTGAGCTTCTATGCCCAAGATAGCGGGTTCAAACCCGGCCGAAGCCGTCAGATTTTTTAAGAGCGTTAAAAATCCTTTAGTATGCCTTCCTTCGGAGGGGAAGTAAAGCCGGCGGTCCCATGTCATAGACTTATGGCATGTTAAAGAACCTTCCACTAATTACACCTGTGTGAAGCTAAAAATTGTATAGGTTAAGAATGTAAACAGCGCTCTTAGGTTCCTACGTTCGTTGCCAAGAGCCGACTGTGGTGGCGTCTAGTAGCTAACTTCTGAACTAGGCCTAGTAGTCGTTGACGGTGGTGCTTGGCGGCAAAAGTAGGAACTATTTGAAAAATTCAAAGTTGCAGTCCTTACTTGAATTTAAAAAAAAAAAACAGATACACACACTAATACAGTCATCACAATTAACACCGGTTATCAGACAG
Organism: Meconema thalassinum; assembly: GCA_946902985.2. Classification (NCBI taxonomy): domain Eukaryota; kingdom Metazoa; phylum Arthropoda; class Insecta; order Orthoptera; family Tettigoniidae; genus Meconema; species Meconema thalassinum. The sequence goes on from OX336388.2 coordinate 1,945,520,914, forward strand.
ATTCTAGACACACCGAAAGTACACGGGGCTACATGACCGCGTTGTCGCAGCCCCTAAACTAAGGAACCAAACAACAAAATTTGAAAAGACCGAAAATTCATAAAACAAAAAATTAAATTAAACTAACAATTATAATATAAACAACAAGTAGTTCCGTGAAGAACTATACAGCCTATTTTCATATATCCTGCTCATGTTAATTGCCTCTATCAACATACAAAATTTCAGTTTAATTGCTGTAACAGATTCGTAGATATTGAGAACCGTCTAAATATTTCAGATGGCCGCCAGGATGATTTTTATTTTTGTACTATTACATTAAGATTATTGTGTACGGGTGGTATTCAAACTCCAATCGCATGATTAGAACACCAGAAGTAAAAACGAGATTTTAAAATTACGCACAGCAGCCATCTTGTGATTATGCAAACAATTGAAATAAATTAGATGCCAGTGGATCAACATTATTGTATAAGCATTTAATGTGCAACGTTTCACGGCACTCGGATAGTTAATTCGCGAGAAACGTCCATTTAAATATTTATACTTCGCGTCGCCGCCATGTTGGATTTGTGCTCACCAGGTTACTGAAAGTCCTATAGGTGAACATATGTTCATAGTCTCTATGAACATTAAAAAAAATCAGTTTGGTTGATGTAAAGGATTCATAGATATTGAGAACCGTCTAAATATTTCGGAAGCTTGCCATTTAGGATTATTATATGTATAGGCCATAGAGTTATGTACCATTCAAGGACAATTATTGCCTAGGTTCATTATTCAAACTTTCACTTCGATCGCATGATTACGACACAAGAAATAAAAACTTAATTTTAAAATTTCGCACAGCCGCCATCTTGAGGTTATGTAAACAATTGAATTAAATTAGATGGCAGTGCATTACAATCTGCAAAATCATTTACTGTACCACATTTCACTGCGCTCAGAGAGTTAAATCACGAGAAAAGTATATTAAAATATTTGAAATTCGCTTGGTCGCCATGTTCGTTTTGTACTCTACAGGTTTATGAAATATACATAGGTAAACTTGTATCAGTACCCTTTATCACCGTACGAAATTGCAGGGTGATATCTGTAATAGTTTCGAAGATATAGAATGTCAGTGAAATATTTCGCACAGCCGCCATTTTGAGGTTATGTAAACAATTGAACTAAATTAGACTCCAGTGCATTACAATGTGTATAAACATTTGCTGTACCAAGTTTCATTACGTTTGGATAGTTAAATCGCGAGAAAAGTATATTTAAAAGTCTCAACTTCGCTTGACCGCCATGTTGGTTTTGTAGTCACCAGGTTTTTGAAAGTCTCATAGGTGAAATTCTAGTAGTGCCCTTTATCACCGTACACAATTTCAGGGCGATATCGGTAATAGTTTCGGAGATATTGAATGCTAGTGAAATATTTCGCACAGCCGCCATGTTGGATTGGTGAGAAGTAACAAAATTTGAAGGGCACGGTCGAGGTCGCCGGGAATAGTGCTATGAACTTACCGAGTTTCATTGAAATCGCTCCAGCCGTTTAGATTTTATTAGGCGGACACACACACACACACGGTCAAAAGGTGATCTCATAAGCCTATTTTTCAAAATTGAAAATAGGCTAAAAATTACGGAAAAACAAAAATTCTGCATTAAAAAATGACCAAGTCGTTGAGTTCTAGCACACTAGAATTTAGATTGCTGACCCTAACCCATTCTCACTTATCACACGGATGACGAGATCAGCAGCCACCGCGTCATCGGCTAATATAAGTTTGAGTGTCATCTGCAAACCAAGGTTTCTTCGTAAGTCAGCAAGATCCACACACACTGTTAAAATGTGGGCCACGGTGAAAACAGCTCCACAAGCACAAAGTGAGGGGGTCTTCCCTTTTCATTAGGTACGAGTGGGTGGATCTTGTATGACCTATCCTTAGCCTACACAAACTGACGGACTCCCTCCGTGACCAGAAAGAGCTCCACCACATGCGAGTAGTTCCCTTGATCACTCTCAGTTTACTGGGCATTGGGTCAGCTAGCCACTGACGATCCCAAAATGCCGGTAGTTGTCGGCGTAACTGAGAGCGAATATCTCTAGCGGGTAACTCCATTGGTCGAGGTGGTAGTGATACCGCATCTTTTGCAGCTTGATCCGCTGACTCATTTGCCGCAATTCCCATGTGGCTTGGAAGCCACAGAAAGGTGATTCGAGTGTCAGTGCGGCACAACCCGGCTAGTAGGTCGTGGATTCACTGTACTAGGGGGTGTTGCGGGAAACATGTAGCAATTGACTGCAATGAATTCAAAGAGTCGGTACACACGAGAAAGTGGATTCGTGCATCCTGTAGTGCAAACTGCTGTATACAAGAGATCTCAAAGGAGTGAGGCATTATCTATGGTGCAATAAATAGAGGAGAAATAACTCCTCTAAAGCAGTCACCTGTATAAAGTAAAACTTGAGACCTATCTTGGGTTTGAATCCAAATCTCCTGCAATCCTGGAAGGGGTACTCTTCATTTCCATCACTACAGTTTATGGTTAAGTATAGCTAACTTCCAAGTCTTCATGTAGAAAAGGGCACTGCATAGCACTCTATACCAGGGCACTCGACGAGCCAATCACAACCTGGCATTGACAATCTGCATTGCAGTGGTTAAAGGTAATTTCTGGAAGAGTGAGCAGGGAAATTACAAGATTAGTAAATTTCTTCCAATACACGAGTGATCAACAACCAATAAAAAAATGTATGCTAGTTTCATTTGGGAGCAAACTTGTAGTTTTACATAACAGTTAAACATAGTCACTGATCACCCATAGATATTTTTTTGGTTTCTCTGCTAGATAGCGGATCAAATAAAATGTTGAAATTGGTGCATAAATCACTAAATCAATGTGGAATCTGAACCACAGGATGTGATATTTCACTTCAAAAATCTCATAAGCACTGGCCAGGAATCGAACCTGGTCACTGGTCGTTTAAGATCAACTGAGGCACTTTGTAAGCATATTTTCTGATCTTAAACATTGAATTTTTGGTCTTGATTGATCATGTGACTGCCTCTAATAATACCGTAAATAATTTATTACATTTAATGGAAGTAAAAGTTGTATTTATTGTTCATTTATTATACAATTTATCATCTACTGACAGGCAGATGACCTCGCTGTTCCACTTCTTAAAATAACAATCACTGCTACCTATGGAAATCATTATTTAATATTAATCTGCAATCAAAATCTTTGGATATACTGTAAGTATAGAAGCCTCTCATCAGAAAATTGCCTTCCACAATGAGTTTAGCATTTTTGAAGTGCTTCCCCTTCACTATGATCGCTGATTAATGGACGCTATGTCTCTTAATATGGGTCATCATAAGATAATAAAGCTGTTGCACACACACACAACCTGAGAAGTCGAGTTCTCTCACCTTGACCCACACTTACGAGTCAAGACTGGCCACAGTGGCCAGCTGGTGGTATGGATCAGGATGGACTGGCATATAGCTAGAATTGGCTGGTGAGTTGGTACAAATCCCACCATCGATCGTCCTCGAAGTGATTTTCCACGATTTCTTATTTTTAACTCCATGTAAATGCCAGAATGATACCTTCTAACAGACCACTAACTTTCAACTTGGAGATACAGAGACTGTCCAGTAATATATACGTTATCCGTAACCTGTACCACACAAGTGTGTTATCTGTGACGCTGGTGATCTTTGTAACCTGAAAGAACCCATCCTGAGTACAAATGAGTTTGTGTAGCATCATTACAAAGAAATTATAAATTCCCTACTTTTTAGTGGATTGATAAGTTACTGAAAATGTTTTACAAACACTTAATTTCCCAACTGCAAAGTAAGAGTTTTTATCTTGTAGCATACATACTGTAATTCTAGGTTTATGAGCGCAGAATAAATCTATGCCATGCTACTCCAAGTCTTATGATGTTGGCCCCTAATCATCATCATCTTGTACAGTTTCCAGCCCCAGGCTGGGTCTGTTTGGAACATAAACCTCGCCACTTAGTCCTTTCTTCCCACCACCTCTCCGCTGTCACTCTGGTCCAGTCCTCGCCTCTCTTCTTGACACATTCCTCCACTCCTTTCAGCCATCTATCTCTTGGTCTTCCCCTTGGTCGTTTCTTCTGCATCTGCATCTCATGTATCCTCTTGGGAATCTTCTTCTCATCCATTCTCTTTAAGTGTCCATACCACCTCAGTCTCGATGTCTCAATCCTACCTTGCAAGGGCTCCTCTTTCACCATTTCCCTGACCTTTTCATTTCTCACCCTGTCTCTTCTTGTTACTCCGATCCTACTTCGCAGGAACTTCATTTCACCTGCCTGTATTCTGCTTATGTCTCTTTTCTTCATTGTCCACGTTTCTGAAGCATACCGGTAGGTCAGTATCCGGATATAGTAGCTTCTGTATAACACTTCCTTGCTTTTTTGTGGGACATCTTTATTCCACACTAAGCTCCTAATGGTCTCCCACAAATCCAACCCCTCGTCCTCGTCGTGGGAGATGGGCAACGTAATTAAGTAGGGGATTGTCTGTAGGGGTGAAGTACAGTGGGGACTTTGTGTGCCTCAAGACCGCTACAGTAGCTGTGAAGGCCCTACAGGAACCCTGAAGAAATTACGGCTAACGGGGCTCTGGTGAAACAACTGCTGCCTTGTAGTTTGGAGTTGGTTTTTCAAAGGCTAAGGGAAGAAACCCTGACAGAAAATCAGCCTGGTGCCTTAGGCTTAAGGTGGCAGCCCCTCCAAGGCACTCGGAGGCAGTGGGTTAATCACTCGCTCCTCTTAAATAAACTGATTACGGAAACTGAAGCGAAATTACAAAACCGGACGGATAACCTGATGACGACTTTTGGCATGAAGAGGACTACGAAAATCGTTTTCTGGAATGTGAGGACCTTGATGGAGAAAACCAGACTGTAACAAGTGACATGGGAGATGAAGAACTATGGGCTGGATATCCTAGGATTGAGTGAAGTGAGGTGGCCAGGATTTGGTGAAATACAGACAACAGATGGAATTACATTTCTCTATTCTGGGGGCGATGATGAAGAACACAGGGATGGAGTGGGGTTGCTGCTCAACAGAAATGCAAAGAGAAGCCTTATGGAGTGGAAGCCAATTTCTAGTAGGCTCATGTTTGCTAGGTTCAAGACGAAGATCAGGAATGTGATCATCATCCAATGCTATGCGCCTACAGAACAATCGGAGCCAGAGAAGAAGGAAGAATTCTACCAAATGCTGCGAGATGTCACAAGACAAACAAGTAAGAAGGACATTCTCATTGTTATGGGAGACTTCAACGCGAAGGTGCGCTCAAACAATGAGGGGTTGGAGCAGATCATGGGTAAACACGGCCTTGGTGAGATGAATGACAATGGGGAGAAATTTACAGAATATTGCGTCAGTCAGGATTTGGTGATGGGTGGCACGGTATTTCCTCATAGGCGGTGCCACAAGGTCACCTGGGTGTCTCCTGATCAAGTCACAGAAAATCAAATTGATCACATCGCGGTGAGCAGGAGGTTCAGAAGAAGCTTGGAAGATGTTAGGAACAAGAGAGGAGCGGACGTTGGTAGTGACCATCATCTTGTGGTTGCAAACTTCCGCATGAAGATCGTCGCAGTCTGCCGAAAGTTTAACACTCGGCACAACAAGTTTGATGTGGGCAAGCTTAAGAACCAGCAGAGATTGGACCAATTTAAACTGGAGCTCAGAAATAAATTCCAGGTGTTGGACTCCGAGACAGAGAAGGACGTGGAGACTGTGTGGAGCGAGGTAAAGAATATCTTCGTGGAAACCAGTGAGATGCAGCTCGGGTACAAGAACTACCTGCGGAAAGAATGGATATCCGATCAGACCTGGGACAAGATAAATTATAGGAAGGAGATTAAGGCCAAGCTCAACACCTGCAAGACTATGCAGCAGAAGGCTCTCACACAAGCAAAGTATTCAACAACAAGCAGGGAGGTAAAGAGGAGTGTACGGAAGGATCAAAGGAGGTGGATTGATGAACAGGCGGAGAAAGCAGAAGAAGTGGCAAGAAGGGGGGACGTTAAGGAGCTCTATGGCATCACAAAGATGCTTTCGAAGAAAGGTTTTAATAAAACTAGGCCTGTGAAGAGCAAGACGGGCGAGATCCTCACGACGTGTGAACAGCAGCTGACAAGATGGAGAGAACACTTTGCGGAGGTTCTTAATAGAGATAGAGGACCAGAAAGTAAGCAGCGAGGAGAACATGAAGAGGAAGCAGAAAGTGACCCAAGCATCAGCCTCGACTCCCCAACTCGGGGCGAAATACGGACAGCGTTGAAGCAGATGAAATGCGGGAAGGCACCAGGTCTGGATAATATCCCAGCGGAAGTACTGAAAGCAGACCTGGATATTACGATCGATCTGCTGCACCCGCTGTTGGAGAAGATCTGGAAGGAGGAGAAAATACCAACCGACTGGAAGAAGGGGTTGATAGTCAAGTTGCCGAAAAAAGGGGACACCACAAACTGTAACAACTGGAGGGGTATCACCTTGCTGTCCATTCCAAGCAAAGTGCTGACGAGAGTCATCCTGAATCGTATAAAAGACTGCGTAGAAAAAAGGCTTTGGAAGGAACAGGCTGGATTTCGACAACATCGCAGCTGTGTGGATCTCATCAACACCCTCCGAATCATCCTGGAGCAGAGTGTGGAGTGGCGGAATACTCTTTACCTCACATTTGTTGACTTCGAGAAAGCCTTCGACTCCGTAAATCAAAGAATCATGTGGAAGACCCTCGAGGAATAAAAAATTCCAACAAAGATCATCAGAATCATGGAAGAGATGTACGAAGGGTATGAGTGACGGGTTCTTCACGAAGGCAAATTAACAGAAAAGATAAAGGTCAGTTCCGGAGTGAGACAGGGGTGTGTCCTTTCCCCCACTCTGTTCCTGTTGGTCCTGGATAGTGAGATGAAGAAGGTAATGGGAGGACGGAAGAGGGGTATTCAATGGGGTATAAATGACAGGCTTGAAGATCTGGATTTCGCAGACGACATTTGTCTTATGGCACAACGGTACCGAGACATAGAAGATAAGCTGGGGAGGTTGCAGAGAGAAGCAGAACGTGCAGGACTGATGATCAACACCAACAAGACCAAAGAGATGAGGATAAATTCTGACATCACGACTAGTTTGACAGTCAACGGAAAGGAAATTGAGCGAGTTGAGTCCTTCCTCTACCTTGGAAGTATGGTAGTCACAAATGATGGGGGAGCAGAGGAAGATGTGTTGTTGTTTGAGTCTTCAGTCTTTTGACTGGTTTGATGCAGCTCTCCATGCCTCCCTGTCCTGAGCTAATCGTTTCATATCTACATAGCTCCGACACCCTACATCAGAGGCAATCTGTTTAACATATTCTAACCTTGGTCTACCCCTACAGTTTTTGTCCTCGACCCTTCCTTCCATAACTAAGCTTGCTATTCCTGGGTGTCTTAGTATGTGTCCTACCAACCTATCTCTTCTCTTCATTAGCAGTCGCCAGAAACATCTCTCCTCTCCCACTCGTCTTAATACCTCTTTGTTTGTAACCCTATCTACCCATCTGATCTTCATCATTCTCCTGTAACACCACATTTCAAATGCTTCAATTCTCCTCTTTTCTGCTGCACCAATAGTCCAAGTTTCACTTCCATAGAGCGCTACGCTCCAGACAAAGGCTTTCAAAAATGACTTCCTAATACCTAAATCTATATTCGATGTCAGCAGATTCCTTTTTTGTAGAAATGCTTTCTTTGCCTGAGCCAACCTACTTTTAATATCCTCTTTGCTTCGTCCATCACTGGTTATTCTGCTTCCTAAGTAACAGAAGTCTCCTACTTCCTTCAGCTTTTCACCTGCCAATTTGATCTCCATAGAGGTTTCTGATTTATTTCGGCTGCATTCCAGTATTTTTGTTTTACCTTTATTTATTTTCATCATGAATTCTTTCCGTAAGACGGAGTCCATACCATTCAAAAACTCATTCAAATCCTCAGGCTTGTCGGCTAAGATGACGATGTCATCAGCAAATCTCAGAGTTGAAATTATTTCTCCTTGAATCTTCACTCCCACTTTAAATTTTTCTCTAATTTCCTTCATTGCTTGTTCAATGTAAAGATTGAAAAGTATGGGTGATAAGTTGCAGCCTTGCCTTACACCTTTCTGAATACCAGCTTCTCTCTCATGTCCTTCAACTCGAATGACTGCTGTCTGGTTTCTGTATAGATTGTATATCACCCTCCTATCCCTGTACTTTATTCCAATCGATTTCAAAATGTCAAACAATTTAGTCCAATCAACGTTATCAAAAGCCTTTTCTAAGTCTACAAAAGCCATGAACGTTCTCTTATCTTTCCTTATTCTACCTTCCAAAATCAGCCTAAGACTTAGTACAGCTTCCCTTGTTCCTACATTTCTCCTGAAACCAAACTGGTCTTCACCCAACTCCGTTTCTATCTGGCTTTCAATTCTCTTGTAAATTATTCTAGACAGGATCTTTGAAGCATGAGTAATCAAGCTGATTGTACGGTAATCTTCACATCTGTCAGCTCCCACTTTCTTTGGTATAGGGATGATTACATTCTTCTTGAAGTCAGGGGGTACCTCACCTGTCTCATAAATCCTACACACCAAGTGAAATAACCTGATCAGACCTTCATCTCCTATGCAGCGTAGCAACTCAATCGGTATATCATCTATGCCTGGTGCTTTGTTCCTGCTTAAGTCTTCTAAAGCTCTATCAAATTCTGATCTCAATATTAAATCTCCTTTCGCATCCTCATCAATTTCCTCCTCCCTTTCCATTACATGATTCTCAATCTCCTTTCCCTTATACAAACTCTCTATGTAAGCTTTCCATCTCTCAACCTTTTCTTCCCTATCTGCTAGAGGCTTTCCATTTGTGTCCTTAATATTACAGCACTTAGTCTTCTTTTCCCCAAAAGTATTCTTAATCCTTCGATAAGCTGTGTCTACTTTTCCTAATTTCAGACAATTTTCTATACCTGCACATTTCTCTTTCAACCATTCTTCTTTCGCTTCCTTGCACTTCTTGTTAACCTCATTTCTCAGACGTCTGTATTCTGCTTTCCCCTTTTCATCTCTTAGATTCTTGTGTTTCCGCCTTTCATCCATCAATTCTAGTATATCCTGAGTGATCCACGGTTTTCTACCTATTCTTTCTTTCCTACCAACGTTTTCTTCTGCGGATTTTGTTATTTCATTCTTCAAAAGTGCCCATTCGTCTGCAATTGAAGTTTGTTTAGGGTTTTTCATTAGTCCTTCCTTTATACTCTTCTTGAATCTTTCGTTTACATCCTTCTCTTTCAGTCTGTCTATTGCCCACCTTTTTGGCTTTTGACTTTTCTTCAGTTTCTTCAACTTTAATCTGCATTTCATTACAACCAGATTGTGATCAGAATTTATGTCAGCACCAGGATATGTTTTACAATCCAAAATCTGGTTTCGAAACCTCTGCTTGACCATAATGAAGTCGATTTGGTAACGCCCTGTATCTCCTGGTCTCATCCATGTGTATATTCTTCTATTGTGGTTATTGAATAAGGTGTTAGCTATGACCAATTCATGCTCGGTGCAGAATTCTACCAGCCTGCTTCCTCGATCATTCCTTTCACCTAATCCGAAATCTCCTACTATCTTCCCTTCTCTCCCTTTTCCTACCACAGCATTCCAATCTCCCATTACTATAACATTCTCATCACCCTTGATATACCTCAGAATTTCGTCTATTTCTTCGTAGACCTTTTCAACATCCTCATCATCAGCTTGACTGGTAGGCATATAGACTTGTACCACTGTAGTGCAGGTAGGTTTTGTATTGATTTTTGCTACAATAATCCGTTCACTATATTGCTCATAATATTCCACCCGCTGTCCAAGTTTCCTACTCAATAGGAGGCCAACCCCTGCTTGGCCATTGTTTGATTTAGTGCTAATGACCCTATAGTCTCCTGACCAAAAGTCCTGTTCTTCCTGCCAGCGCATTTCACTAATCCCAACCAAATCCAACCTCAACCTATCCATTTCCCTTTCTAAGTTTTCTAACCTTCCACTTCCTAGCAGACTTCTAACATTCCACGCTCCGATCCGTAGAATGCCAGATGTTCGAAGCTGTATCAGGAAGGCAAATGGTTTTTTGTCCAGCTCTACCCCATCTGGAGAAATAGAAACATTTCCAGGAAGACCAAGCTCCGCCTTTTCAATAGCAACGTAAAGTCGATTCTTCTCTACGGCTGTGAAACATGGAAAGTCACAAAATCGATCAACAACCAGCTACAGGTGTTCATTAACAGATGTCTGCGTCGCATCATGAAAGTGAGGTGGCCGGACATAATCTCAAATGAAGATCTTTGGACAATCACCAATCAACAACCGATTAGCATCCAATCAAGGAGAGGAAATGGCACTGGATTGGTCACACACTAAGGAAGCCGGACGGAGCTATTGAGAGGGCGGCGCTAGACTGGAATCCTCAAGGCGCCAGGAATCGAGGTCGACCTAAGAAGACCTGGAAGAGGACGATCGAAAATGAAACTGCAGAGGTGGACAAGAACTGGAGTCATGTGAAGAGAATGGCCAGGAACCGTACTACGTGGAGAAATTTCGCCAAGACCCTATGCTCCGGAAGGAGCGGCAGGAATTAAGTAAGTAAGCTCCTAATGCTTCTGCCTGTCTGCCACGTTCCGTAATCTCTTTGTCATTTCTCCCATTTTCCTCCACTATACTTCCCAAGTACTTGAGACTTGGAGACACAGAGACTGTCCAGTAATATATACGTTATCCGTACCCTGTACCACACAAGTGTGTTACCTGTAACGCTGGTGATCTTTGTAACCTGAAAGAACCCATACTGAGTACAAATGGCCCCTAATACACCTCTTATTTGAAGACTTCCAGACAAAATGAAATCTTAGTCACTGATCACCCATTAGATATTTGGTTTCACTGCTAGATAGCATATCAAACAAAATGTTAAAATTGGTGCATAAATCACTTAGATGGAGGCCTACCTATAAGAAGATAGTCAGTCTGAGAGACTAGACTTTATATCATTTCAAATGATGCATGCTACAAATGCTACACATGTTAGAAAGGCTCAGGAGGACTTCTCGCTTTGCTCGAAGCCCCAGGACTCTTTGCACTCTGCTGCATGACGTCATGCACTCGGCGTCTCCGTTCGCATAACCCCAGGAGTAAACTCAGACTCGGTGCATATGCACTGAACAACATGATGACGTCATACACACTGTAACCGTGTGTCTACTTTACGTAAATGCCAATGTAGGAACCTGACATGAATCTGAAAAGTTCATAACTTCACAGAAGTATGACAGTGTTTAATTTGTTTCACGCTTCCTGTAAAATTATGGTTACAACTAGGGCTCGGATTTTTAGGTGCTAAAAATCGGGAAAATATTTATTTTTGAAGTATTAAAAATACCTGAAATATCTGACAAAAGTAAAAATATTTAATTATAATTTAGTTTATTAATATAAACAATATGCAGTACTCACAATTGCAATTTATTCTATGTCTCACTGACTGCTGAAGCATAAAGCGGGCCATACACGCTGAGATCTGTATCGAGAGACTGTCTCATGAAATGCGTATCTGATACCAGCTGTGTCGTGTGTAGCGTTGTCACAGCTGGTCTCACATGGTATCATGACGCAACGGAGCAGGTATCATGTCTCTCGCTCTGGACAAGAGACCTTGAGATAGATACAAGCAACATGATACAAGTATCAACAAGTTTACACGTGTGTAGGGAAGTATCGTGTGTATGGCTTTGACAATCCCAGTTAGAGCCCATGCATAACGTCCAATTGGAAAATTTCTACTCATCGCCGATAGAGCGCACTCCCATCCCATTATAGGCGCGATTAATAAACAGCTGTACAGTACGTATATTAAATGTGTAATCTCGAGAGCCATTGGATGGATTTTGATGCGGCTTTCACCATTCTGTAAAGGTAATCTCGAGGAAGAATTCTGTAGAAATCCATCCAGTGGTTCTCAAGATTACCCAAGACAACCAAGAATCGGGGACTTTGTTTTACACTAAGTAGAGATAAGTCTTTGTCGTGAAATGCTTGGTTAACAGAGCTGTGTGAGCAGTTGAGTAGCCTATCTAACAAGATTTCATTAAACAAACACCAAGAACTATCCTCATAGCAAGCATTCCATCCACTGGAGGATCGGACGCCATGTTATTTCCACTAAAACTAACAACAAACCTCGGCGTGTGTAGCGCCACGGAGACGAGAGACCTGTATCTAGAGTCCGCCTCATGAGACAGTCTCTCGTTACAGATCTCAGCGTGTATAGCCCGCTTTACAATACACAACGAGATACATCTTCAGGTTGTCCATTACAAATAACCAACGATTATCGTGAAACACTCATTCTGAAGGCGCGAAACTGCGGCAATATGTTTCTTGCCCTTGAGGTGGTGTAACTTAAGATTGCTGTTCAGCCTGATTGCTTTCCCACATGTTTGGCAGAACAGAGCGCCCCCATTAGAAGTAAAATTATCTTTAAATTCTGCAACGGACGATAACTTGTTGTTTTTACTTTAGGCATCTTAGAACTGCTTTACACTTCACAGTGCCAGAAATGATTTTCGATTGATTTTAGACAACAACTGCATGTGAGCGACACTGGTTCCTGGTAGCCTTTCAAGTGGTGCAATATGGTTATGGACAAGGAAATCCCCGGCTTCCACAGTGAGTGGCACGGGGCGGCAAGCTGATATACGCTTTGCATGAAGATTAGATAGCTCACAGGTTCTTCCCAGTTGAAGTAACACAGAACCAAATTGCAATAAACTGAAAGATCTAGCATACCGATTTTAAGAAAAATGTAAATATGTCTTTTTATGTGCTAATAAGTGAAAAGCAGGAATTTATGTAGGATACTTATAGAGAAAATGCCTAAAATATGTATTTAACTTTCATAAAAAAATATTTATTTAGCCTACCTACAAATCCGAGCCCTAGTTATAACAATCAAACTATTATTGTACCACCTGAATTTTACCCAAATAATACAGAAATCATTATGATTTGAAGTCATTTATCAGTGTTACCTTAGTAATCGAAATTTGATGTTTATCAGTCAGTCAACACAATTGTACCCAATTGTGATGGGTTGTTCCCTAATCCTGAAAAAAAAATTAGCCTATATGAGATTAATAAATACACTTGGATGACCAGTTCTGATCGTCAAGTGATCATCATCAGATCCATTACACTTATTAGGCTATTGGATACAATCGTGTTGACCGACTGAAAAACATAAAATTTTGACAAAAATCATCCTAAAATGAACATTTTTTGGGGCCACGATGCTTCCGTTCCGAGCTGGTTTCACTGTAGTTTATTACTGCCTTAAGAACCTGCTGTAGACTAGGCTTACAGCTTTGAAACCCTTCCAGAAATTTTACCACCCAGCTTTAAACAGTCAAAAGACATGTAAAAAAAAGAAAACACAAGAGAAGCTCTTCCAAGATGCTTCTACCTTATCCAACAAGCAGTGGCAATTAGGGACGATGACCCCACTGTTCCACCCCTTAAACCAACAATCATCAAGCAAATAGACTAAGATAAACCAAGGAAACGCATATTAACAAATTTCTGGAAGGAGGAATTGTAGTTTTACATGACTGTTAATCTTACGATCATGAACCATGAGATCTCCATTTTTATATGGAATCCAAACCGCAGGATGTGATACTTCACTTTGGAAATATCATATGCATTGATCAGAAATCAAACTCAGTCCATTTTGGTGACAGGCAAGCAGCTTGACCACTGCGCCATCACACCCATAGCAAATTTCCACCTCATTACAGGTCACTACTGCCTTGCTCTGCAACTTCCGTTTTAAAATCTTCAGTTTCAATTACTGTACAATAATACAAACAGAATAACACCATTATGAATAAAGATCACCTCCAAGTGTGCCCAAAACTGGATCATAACTCTCAAGAGATTAATGGATCTACAGGGTCTTTTTTATTGGTATAGCAACATAGCAGCAAAATGCATGTGTAGCCGGGTGACTCATTAACTTACCAAGAGATATATTGCTGTGCAAACAGCTATGTTGCTAGACCGATAAAAACGACCTTGTAGTAATACTGTACCGTATTGTGTTCCAGGAAAGATCTGCCATTAAACAAGATGTTTTTTCTCAAGAAATTTAATGCTCATTTGATTCCGTAACAGAAACTGACCTTTTATTTCATGTGGGCTAACGTACACTGAAGAATACCAATTCAGTCATTTTCAGTTCAACGTTACACAGCAAGGATACAATAATTTGAACTACACTAGGCTATAAAAACTACAATATCCAAGAGAGGCAATGGCACCGATAGCTCAACCAAAAGGCCGAGCCAGTTAAATTAAGATCTGGTCACAGTGTAAGGACTTACTGTCGGCCAAAGTATTATGTGCACTCGAGTTTGAAGGTTGTTTGTGAAGTAACCGATAGACCTACATAAAATCCAATATCATCATCATCATTTTCGTCGTTCAATTTTATGTTAGTTCATGTAGGCTTGACATTTTTTATTTATATTTAATATTTTTTATTGCAGTTGGAACACAAAAAGTGCATGTTTTTAAGCGTGTTTCAACCATGCGTCACATTTAAGAATTATCTCAAAAACCCGTCTTCAGATCGAATCCAAATTTTAACACAATATACATTGGAATGTTGTATAACTGGTTTATTAAATTCAAAAATTTTGTGTCTCCAAGAAACAAAGTTGTTATCATTTTTGTAAGGTAACGTTTTCTCGGTTCGGGGTGGTTGGAAAATGTAGTTCTTGGTCGCGTTTTATCCTTATACACCGAAAAGTTATGCTGTATGACTGTGAAATACGTAAATTAATTCACTTATTTTATATCAATTTGTATTTGTAGGGGGGAAAAAAAGACATGGTTCGCCACCTAGCCGCTCCGGTGAAAGCTGTACAGCGTTGCCGAAATGGAGCCCACACGCATCATGGCGTGCCTCGCTCGGAAGTGATGGGCTCCATCTCAGCAACGCTGTACAGTTTTTCTCGGAGCGGCTAGCTGGTGAACCATGTGTTATTTCCCCGTACAAATACAAACCAATATAAAATAAGTGAATTAATTTTCGTATTTCACAGTCATAAAGCATAACTTTTTGATGTATAAGGATTACAACGCAACCAAGAACTACATTTTCCAACCCCCCCGAGCCGAGAAAAAGTTACCTTACACCAATGATAACAACTTTTGTTTCTTGGACACACAAAATTGTGAAATTAATAAACCAGTTATACAACATTCCTATGTATATTGTGTTAAAATTTGGATTCGATCTGATGACAGGTTTTTGAGATAATAAATCTTAAATGTGACGCTTGGTTGAAACACGCTTAAAAACGTGCAATTTTTGTGTTCCAACTGCGATAAAAAATATTAAAATATAAATTTAAAAATCCAAACCTTCATGAACTAATGTACAATAGAACGATGAAAATGATGATGGTATTGGATTTATGTAGGTCTATTGGTTACTTCACAAACAACCTTCTAACTCTAGTGCACATAATACTTTTGGTCGACAGTAGTGTTAAGCGTGTTGCCTGTTTCAATTTCAAATAATTTGTTAATTTAGCATCATTAGTCAGTGTTGGTAGATTAGGATATATAGGGGGCACAAATTCTTGGGTTTGCAAATGACTGCCTTTTAGTCGAGCTCTCGACACCATACCCCAACAAAATGAACACCGACTGGTATTATCTTGTTGGAAGCCATTTATCAGTGTATGTTGCCTTAGCAAACAAAATTTTAAAATGCCTTTTAGTCGGTCAACATGATTGTACCCAATTGTAATGGGTGTTATTCCCTACACCTGAAAAAAATTATTAATTCTTCCCTTGACCAGAACCTGGAATATTGAAAATATATGATCCACATACCTTTCTGGGAGTCATTAGCAATTGAAAATACTGTCAATTATCACTGCTGCACTGGAAGTATTTGTAATATTATGTAAATAAAGATTTTTATTTCTAGCTTGTTCAACGATGGCAGCCATGTTTGAGGCGCGCACACATTGACGTCACATCGTCCTATCACTGTTGCCTACACATCCGATACAAAATACACCAGAACTAAAATGGGTGTCTGGACTAAACCATTGGTTGCTACTTTGATAGACGACTGTCTGGACGAAAATTACTGATCGCACTACAAGCAAGGGGTTCTGGAACTTAAGTCCCAGGTTAGGTTTGTTTTGTATGTAGAACAGTATTCACCACTGTAATGAAACTTGGCACACCTTCACATTAACTTGTTGGTGCTCTTTTGTTCTACGATAGCGGATAGAAGGTGGGGGAACACCAAGAGCCCACTGTCGAGTCAGCTTGGTGTTCCTAGACGAAACCCCATACAAGACACGGCATGAACCTAGAAAAATTGCTGATTTTTAATTCACTGGCCCTGAAAGCCAATATGCCATCACTTATTAAACATTGTCCGGCTCCGTGGCTAAATGGTTAGCGTGCTAGGCTTTGTCCCAACGTGCCCCGGGTTCGATTTCCAGCCGAGCCATCAGGGATTTTAATCTCCTGGGATTAGTTCCCATGGCTCGAGGACTGGGTGTATGTGCCGTCTTCATCATCACTTCATCCTCATTACGAAGCGCAGGTCGCCCACGGGCGTCAACTAGAAAGACCTGCGCTCGGCCTCTCCGGAGGCCACAATAATTTCTATTTCATTGAACATTTAAAAAAAAATCAGTTTAAGGGAATAACACCCATTACAATTGGGTATAATCGTGTTGACCGACTTACAGGCATTTTAAAATTTCACCAACTGGTATTTAAATCATATAACTTACAGTATTTAAAAAGAAAGAAAAAAAAAAAAACTGAAATAAGTACTGAATTCCCTGCTTCGAAATTACAATTATAAATTAGTTCCTCAGAATTTCTGGGGATACTTGGTACTAGCAATCCACTTCAAGACAAAGTAGCAAGCTACTGTAACAATGAATCAAATCTTGCTCAGGCTTACACACAATAAGTTATTTTCTTGGCAGGCTTAATTAATTACATGAAGCACCTTTATACACACAAAATTATTTGTTAAATCAGTCTTGACCTTCTTGATGCTTAAATTTTTAGAAATTCTCGAAAGTAAGAGTACCAAAAAAAAAAGTTATTGTTGTGGTTCCTGCCACTCAAGCTTATAATGAGCCATTTTCTGCAAAGGACGCTGCAAAGGGTGAGATAATAATTTTGCCATAGTGTCATGCAGAAGAGTTGGCTTTCTTGGGACACCGAAGACATATGAAAAACCCTTCTCATCCAAATCATCCAATACTTTGTATATTTCTTCACATTTATTACTTTCTGATGGATCCTCATGTATGTAAAGTGTATCTAGTGTAAAGTACTGTGATGCAGTAAGAAAATCAAATGATTCTTTGCCATGTTTGAATTCAGGCAAACAGTATGATCTACTATAAAGTAAAATGACTCGAATAAGGTATGGTGGTGGTGTAATGGAAGAATCTTCAACTACGGGAAGCACAACATGCCCTTTAATTAAATCAAACATAGCGGACAAATCAAATGACTTCTGAGGACACGACTCGGCCACATCATCTAATGCTGAAATAATCTTGTATGGCTCCTTAGTAAAATCTCTAAGCCACAGAACTGTGTCACTATGAAGAACCATCAATGCAAACTCGTGCTTGGGATTAATAATGTGTTTACTTTTCATGAAGATTTCAGTCACTCGCTTAACCATGCTCAAAGGTGTGTGTTTGGAACCATCGCCCAATTTAAATGGAGTAAAATCAGGATCTTGGGCAGTGTCAAGACAGATTATGATCTTCTCTGGCACATTAACCAGAGGCAAATTTCGGGAAATCATTTTTTCAACATCATCCAAACCTACCTCGGCAGTATCATCATTGCTGACAAGATCTGCAGGATAACAATTATTTCTCATAAGATCATCTGTTTGAGAACTGCTAACCAAAGATGCACTCGATGAAGATCGAGAAATGTCAATATTATTCATAGTACCACTAGAATGGACAGATGCAGGCGTGGATTTTACCTCCAAGCCATTATCGCTGTCTTCTTCACTTTCGTCCGTTTCATGGATTGTGATGTTATCATAGTTATTTTCCATCCTGACTGAAGAATAAATCGACGTAAATCACATAGGCTACAAGCACAACTCCGGTCGCAGAAGATTGTCTTTCTCTGAAGTTCTTGATCCAAAAGCGAATTTAATGGCAGTTGCCTAAACCTTTAGTTACTGTCATTTACTCCAGTACAAATTGAATATCATAAGCGAAATAAACACAAATACTTCCGTCTGAATTCACTCTGCAAAACAGTCACACACCTGCAAGGAATGGACTGACAAGACATGTGCCGATCAGGGATGTCAAGAAATCTAACTGTCCAATCCCAAAGATAAACCAAACATCTGGTTTCAGTCTTCGTAGCAAGTAAAGACTTGTAATGCTTAAAAGTTATAAAGAATCTGTGCTTTTTTAAACAGTTTGCTAAGTAAGCACTCTAAAACTGTAAATTCTTCATTTGAAGTGTCATGTTCTAATAAATTGAAAGCGAAAGTTGGAGCAGTTGAATTTGATATTTCTTCAGAGTGAAGTATCTTTTCCCAAATTATACACTATCCTTGACTCAGTACTAATCTGTCATGGCCGATGTTATGAATTGTTAATTGCATATAACGACCATGCAATGAGTTGAACTAATGATATATGTTTATTGTTTTCAAGTACAGGTTTATAATATTTTATTATATCACATTTAACTGGTCACTATGCTTGAAATACAGCAATATGGTAGCAGCGACGATGAATCAGTTAAGGGCGAAGACATAACCTCACACTTGAAACCCTTGGAACATGGGATCACAATTTCAACTCTCCAGAGTAAGATGCAAGTTTGTGCCGCACCGAGTGTTGTTCCCTTGGTAAGTTATTATTTTTAATATCTTATTTCTAATCAAATCTTCATTGAGTTTTGATCAATGACCGATTATTAATAATTTATTAAGCACACTGTACACAGTAAAGATAATTTGGTAAAACTTCACAAGAGGGTTTCACAATGGTTTTGCCTGGACCAATATTTTCGTCCAGACCAATGGTGGATTGATAGCGGGCCGCGTTAGCTAATAGATAACACCCCTGGTTTTTGTCACGCACAGTGGGGGAAGTCACGCATCAATAATCTTTATCCAGGCCAATAGTTTTGCCTTTTATTTCATGTCGTGAAACCCTCTCGTAAAGAATTAATGATAATTTTAGGATTGCACCAATGGATTGGTCCTTGCTTGGCAAACTAGCATATGATAATGACGACAATGATATCCATAAAGGATGCAGAAGCACTGATCCGATGACTTGTGAAACCACCTTTGGCCACAAATTCTGTACTGGAAACTATGGGTTTACTGTCCTGGTGAATACGTGACACATTGTTAAATTAGGCAAACATGCCAACGATAATGGAACTTTTTTATTGCAGAGAATATAAAGAAAACATGCATGTAATGTGAAATCTAGTGAAAATTTTGTGGAGTTCGAAGAAATACACCTATCACTATTATATCATTAAATGTACGATGGTGTAGTTGGTAGCATGCTGAGCTTCTATGTCCAAGATGGTTTAAAACCCGCCTAAAGTCGTATTATTTAAGAGCATTAAAAATCCCTCAGTATGCCTTCCTTCGGAGGGGAAGTAAGGCCGGCGGGCCCATGTAATGGCATGTAAAAGAACCTTCCACTAACTACAATTGTGTGAAGCTAAATTTGAGGTTAGATTTGAATAACGCTATTATAAGTTCCAACGTTCGTCGCCAGGTGCTGGTTGCGGTGGCATCTGGTAGCCAAGTTCACAGCTAGGTGTCGTTGGTGGTAGAATTTGGTAGCAAAAGTAGGAACTACTAACTTGACATAGTACCACTGCCCTGGTTTTAATTTAACTCATTGTTTTACTGAGTTCACTCCATTTTCACTTCTCAACAAGAAACTTCAATTTTACAGTTTTGTACAAATCAGAGTTTGTATCTCTAGCACTTCACTCGTTATCTGTATGTCATCCGTGACATCATCGACTACACCAAAACATAGGAATCGTGCTCTAGGACTTGAACCTCAAAGGAGCAGCCTTGGTAAACAATGCTGATCGATTAAAAATATCTACTTTAAACTTATAGGCCTACCGTACTTCCTCAGCCAGAGAAATATTTGTATCGCCATTGCCAACAAAAAAGAACAAAGTATAATCCCAAAATACTTTCAGGTACATAGGCTATGTACAGAGAGTACAGTTTGTATGTAACGGAGACCCTCGCTCGCCCGCGGCGCGAGCCTTTCTCCCGCCACACACTTTGCCGTTATGTGGCGCTCGCGTGGCACTGAGTCATTGAGTATAGGAATTTGTACTTAAATTTGTACTTCAATGTGATCCTTGACCCATTTTTTGACGAACTGACTTACGGAGAGCGATAGTCAAATTACTTTCAACAAGATTCTGCCACTGCTCACACCGCCGAAGCATCCATGACAGAATTGCGTTGCATTTTCGGTACGAGGATTATAAGTCGGAACGTGTGGCCCCGCGAAGCCCAGACTTATCACCATGTGACTTTTATTTGTGGGGGACGCTTAAAAATAGTGTCATGCGAGAAACCCTCACACTATAAATGAGCTTAAAGACTATATTACAGCTGAAATACAGTCAATCGGTGCTGAGGAACTTCAGAGAGTAAATGCCAGTTTCATAAAAAGGTGCCAGCGATGTGTAGCAGTGAATGGCGAACATTTTCAGCACCAGCTGTAAACTAGGTAAGTACAAATTCCTATACTCAATGACTCAGTGCTGCGCAGGCGCCGCATAACGGCAAAGTGCGTGGCGGGAGACAGGCTCGCGACGCGGGCAAGCGAGGGTCTCCTTTACAAACAAACTGTACTCTCTGTATTTATATATTTTTTAAACAGATTCCTATAGCCTAGTTGCGTTCTTTACATGAAGGAATTTGTGTTGTTGCGATGGTCTGTTTGTCTGTTTAGTGTAGACCTGTTTGACTATAACAGATCACAGTTTCTGTTTGCATAATTAAACAGTTATGGTATATGTGATTTTTTTGTTCTCCTCAAATAATAAATCTTGGAAGTAAATCTCTCATAACATAGACTAATTTGTCTTTGTTGCTGTTACAGGGGGCTGTGGAAACTTTAAGGCATATTGATTCTACAACTAAAGAAGTGATGCATAACCCCAAATATGAAGAGTTGTTTGCTGCCGATGTTGGACCCCAAAATCCATTTCTTACGCAACAGCAGCGTTCCAACAAAAATATGCTCTCAGGTTTTGTGGAACAAGCTCATATTAGTGAATTCCAGTTTGAAAATCAACGTCGGACCTTTACTAGTTATGGTAATTATGCTTAGATTGAGAAACATATTTATAATTTTGCAGTGGATTGAGTTAAATAGGTCACTGACCAGGGTCGCTTTGTGCGTAGAGGCATATATGGCCATGGGACCAGACTATATCCAGTTTTAGAAGATGATGGGCTTGAATCCAACCATCAGCCACGCATGAAAAGGCTTGCCCATGGTTTCCCATTTTCAACTCTATTCGACCACGGCCTCTTCCTTCCTTGCCTAGTTTCATTCATTTCACATCTCATTAATTCCTATGATGAGGTTGACATTCAGAAAGGCATATGGCTGTAAACACCCTCCACTACATGGAGAACTCATTTTACCTCATCCCCAACCATGTAAAAACAATACAAATAAGGGATAGAAATACATAGAGATCAATAGTTTAGTAACGTAAGTGATCAAACTGAAAATGTTATTAATAGAATCAGGATTTGTATGCAGCTGCATATTGAGAAAGACTCATGAGACGTTCCCTCTAGTGATTTTAAGAATGCCATCACATCACCACTGAGTAGCAAGTACATTTTCTATAGTAAATATTTGTCTGTAATCGGAGTGACAAAATGTGTAATATAAAGACCTTGGTTCTTTATTTAGCAAGTATGTAGGGACTGCACCTTGCCGTGGTCGTTACGGCATGACTGTTGGCAGTCACTCACATCCGGGAGGCGAGGAGGTTCAAATCCCCCCGCCGGCAACCCTGAAGATAGTCTTCTGTGGTTTCCCATCTTCCTTCCAGGCAAATGCCGGGGTTGGTCCCTAACTATAGGCCACAGCCGCTACCTTCCAACTCCTCGTCCTTACATTCCCACTTTCCTCCCCCAACGGTACTTGTAGCTCACCCATTGGGTGTCCGTCTCGAAGCAGTTACAAACCTGGCGAACCGAACATGTCCTCGGACACTCCCGGCACTAAAAGCCATACGCTAAAAAAAAAAAACCTTGCTACAGTAATGGGTGTGAGCTGTGCTACTAGCAACTTCACACCGATGGCCAGGTGACATGAAACCACTTTACTCTCTGAGAGGGATCAGTGGCTTTGAGTGGAAGAGCCCCTATCAGGTCAAGTGATAGCCCCGAAGTGGAGAAAACACCATTGAAATCCACCACCTAGCATCTGTCCTCCGGGTTAGAGACAGCTATAAAAGGTGTCGATCTCCATGTTAGTGGGCGGTCAAATAAAAACCTAATACATTAGTAAGTATAAAATATCTAGTGTTAGACCCATGTTCAGGTACATAAGTGACAACATTTTACAGTCATAAAAAATGCAAAGGTCATACTTTGGAATGTTTGTCACTGCAGACCATGTGTCCTTGACACGAATATAAGGCAATATAGATCATGTGGAGATATCATTGCAGGACTAGAAAGGATTTAATGATGGAAGGTTCAGGATCAAATGGTACAGTGTCACATTTTCTGCTATCATATCAATTGGCACTAAATGCACTGCTTTCCACAACTCCATCCAACCTGCTGCAAAGTCATACTTAACTTAGGTACTACAAAGCCAAGCCGGCATCATATTACAGTAAAAGCAAACATGGCTGTTCACAGATAAGGTTCAGATAAAAGTGAGAGAAACGAAGACTAACTTATTCAAAACCTGGTAAGTGTGAAGGTCTAATGAGTATCAAGGAAAAGTATTCAATCCCATTCACAAAACCAAATCAATTCACTACCAAGGTAAATACAAGCAGTTAGGAACCAAAGATGGTTAGAAGGATGTCTTGTCACCAGACAAAAGCTTGAACGTGAGCTATACAAGATATTCACACTACATGTGTATAAATGTCAACATTTTCATGATAAGCAGTAGATTTTGGAACTCTGGCAGCAGCATTTCAATAAAATTCCCAAAATTGAATTTACCACATCTACCTAATTCATAATGTTGATTATTCAGGTCCGTATTGATGTAACTATAACTTTGAAAGAATAATAAAATTTCCTCCTTTCTATACTATTTATTGCTAATTACTTACAGGGACATGTTTCGAGGGCTAACACTCCCCCTTCATCAGCCTGTCCAACAAAACTTCAAAGGAAAACTTTCCTTGTATAAGCACATACAAATAAAATAGTATTGAAAGGCGGAAATTTTATTATTCTTTCAAAGTCACATCTGCCTATTCTGTATGGTCTTAAGATTGTTGGTCCTGTCTCCTACATTACAAATGTAGAAGCTTCAAAAGATATCAACAGGAAATGGGTTCAAATATATACCGCAATACGTATGTGTCTAGGGGAAATTTTTAGTGAGGCCGATGATGTGAGGATGTTGAGGTTCGTTTGTTTAATGTTGTGACTTGAATTACTGCCATATTGATCAGAGTGAAGAGATAAATAATTATCCTTGTACTTCAGGTCCGCCTAGTCAATCTTCTTCTTCTTGTTCTCCTCAACCTGGCGGTTGGTGGGTAGCATGAATGTCTTCGTCCAAAGGTCTTCTCTCCTGAGCCCGCTGTTTGATCAGGTGGAATGGACATCTTCGTCTGATGTCATCAAAGAACTCTGCTCTTGGTCGTCCTCTACCTGCCTTGCCTTCCATTTTCCCTTCAAGCAGTGTGATGCACCATGGTGAATGCTGGAGTAGGTGGCCTATCCAATTATTTCTTCTTTTTTTGATTGTTTCTGTCAGATTGATGATTTCCTCTGCTCTTCTTAGAACCTCTTCATTAGTTAGCCTTAGGGTCCAAGGTATCCGTAGCATTCGTCGCCAGCACCACATTTCAAATGCACATAATCGTTTCTTGTCGGCCTTCAATAGTGTCCAGGTTTCGCAACCATAGGTTGCAATGCTCCAAATGTAACTTTTAATGAAGTGTTTTTTGACTTGTAGGGATATGGCTTTGGATGTCAGGAGACTTCTCTTCTTGTTGAAAGCTTCTTTAGCCTGGGCTATTCGAGAGCGGATGTCCTTTTCACACCTCCCATCAGAAGTAATATTGCTTCCCAAGTACTTGAAAAGATTTACTTGAGACACTCTTTCTCCTCCCAACCATACATTACTGTTCTGACTACCATCTCGACTACATTTCATTATCTTGGTTTTTGATTTGTTAATCTTCATGTTACATTTTACCCTTAGATGATCATTTAATTCATGTAATGCAATTTCTAGTTTTTTCTCATCATCTGCTATGAGGGCAATGTCATCTGCAAAACGTGTTGTTTGGTACAATTCACCGTTTATTTTTATTCCATGTGTGCATGTTGTTGAAAATTCTTTTATTGCTTCTTCTACATACACATTGAAGAGCAGAGGTGAAAGGCTGCTCCCATGTCTTACTCCTTTGCCTATTTTCGCGGCCATTTGTTCCTTTCCAATAATTGCTGTCTGGTTCTTGTACAACTGGTAAATGATTTTCCGATCTCTGTGGTCCACGTTCAAGCTTTTAAGGGCTTTGAACATGATGTTCCAATTTACATTATCAAAAGCTTTCTCTATGTCAATGAAAGCAATGAGGATGTTTTTATTGATTCTTATGGCCTTTTCAATAATTGTTCTCAGACTCGGGATTGCCTCCCTCGTTCCTCTATTTCTTCTGAACCCGAATTGATCCTGAGAGTTTTTCTTTAATTCTCTTCTCCATGCGGTGGTAAACAATTCTTGTGAGTATTTTGGAAGCATGAGTTGTCAGGCTTATGGTTCTGTAATCTTGACATTTCTGTGCATGGTTACTTTTTGCAATAGGTATCAGTACAGTTTTCTCAAAATCTCCTGGTATCTCTCCTGTAGTATACATGTCATTTACAAGTTGATACAGAGAAGTTTTTTGCCTCATCACCCAGTGTTTGTAGGATTTCGCCTGGTATTGAGTCTATTCCGGGTGCTTTCCTTAGTTTTAAACCTTTCAAAGCTTTATCAAATTCCTCCCTAATTATATTGGGTCCAAGACCATCTTGTTCAATATCAGTGTCTTTCTCTATTACATCGTTATCTAGTTGACCTTCATATACCGGTAAGTCTTCTACAAATTCTTTCCATCTTGTAGCTATCTTATCCTCTTCTATTATCACATCTCCGTTGTTGTCTTTTATTGTACTCAAGGGCTTTGTTTTCCTTTGGAATTGTCTACGAACTTCCGAGAAAGCTTGTTCGGTATTTCCTTTAGCCATGTTTTCATCTATCTCTTTGCATTTCGCTTCAATCCATTGTTCTCTAGCCTTTTTGGTTTCTCGGTTAATTTTATTTCTTATCTTGTAGTCGTCATGGTGACCTCTCCTTTTGGCCATTTGGCGCTCGGTTATTAATTCAAAATATGTGGTGTAATCCAAGGCTTGTAGATTCTTCTTTCTTCTTTTCCAAAACACTTTTCTGCTGCATCAACTACGGTATTTGCCCCTTGATTTCTTCCCACTTTTCTTGGACATTATGTCCGCTCAGTCCCTCAGGATCAATCTTGTCATCAGTTACTTCCTTGAACTTTTTAATTGCTTCAGTGTTTTTCATTGCTTTACTCAAGTTCCATGTTGGTGTGGTTCTTTCTATCTTTTTCTTTTCGAGTTTTAGTTGACTCGTCATCAGCACAAGGTTGTGATCAGAGTCGACATCAGCTCCAGGGTTGCTTTTGCTTAGTTTTACTTGATTTTGATATCTTTCTCTAACTAGGATATAATCTAGTTGATATCTATTTCCATTTCCTGGCATTGTCCATGTGTATCTTCTTCTCTTTGGTTGACTAAATAACGTATTTGTGATTACAAGTGAGTGACTTCGACAGAATTCAATGAGTCTTATTTCCTCTTTCGTTTCTGGATCCCAAACCAAAGTTCCCTACCGTGGTATCTTCTCTACCTTCTCCAACTACTGCATTCATATCTCCCATGATAATGTGATTTTCCTCATCCTTGACCTTCAGTAACATTTCTTCCAGTTGCTCATACACTTCCTCTACTTCATCATCTGTGTATGCAGAGGTGGGCATGTACAGTTGAATTAGAACTGTATCTCTAGGTTCTGTCTTTAACTTGATGAGAAGCATTCTTTCATTATATCCCCATATACCTAGTCAATACTTTTATTAAAATGTAATCATAGATCACATATATTCTAAATTACAAGGACATGTTTCGAGATCCTACATAACATGATCTCTTCATCAGCTTACAAAGTGACGGGCCCAACATTCATAAAATTGCTCCATTGCACGAAAACATGTTAAAATGGGGAAAATGGCATGAAATGACAATGAAATGAATGAAGCACGAAAACATAGGGGCGTGATATAAAAACACCATATATCAGTACATTTAAAATTCACTGTCTCTTCTTGAAGCAGTTGCTTAATGTCATGATCACCAAAATGCTTCTTTTGTGTCCAAACTGTGGTCAATGACATTAAGCAACTGCTTCAAGAAGAGACAGTGAATTTTAAATGCCATTGTTTATATAGTTTTTAATGTACTGTGACAAGTTATCTTAGCTTTCAGTGTTTTTAATGTTTTAAATTCTGTGTGAACAGTCATAACTCTCGCTATTGGTGTGCAGAAAACCCTAATGGTGAAGTTTATGAAGTCCCTCTTTATGATAGGAAGATTTGTGTTTGGTGTGCTGTTCGTGCCGGACGAATAATAGGGCCAATTTTTTTCCGAGACAGTAAATGCAGAGAGCTGCCAAGAGGACATTTTGAAGCCGTTCTTCAATCAGTTAACGGAAGAAGGAAAATCGCGAGGGTGGTTTCAACAAGATTCAGCCCCTGCTCTACAATCTCGGAAGTGTTTGCAGACAGCGTGATCAGTGTTGGTCTATTTTCCCCTCGTTCTCCAGATCTAACAGTGTGTGATTTTTACTTGTGGGGTAAACTGAAAGAACAAGTGTATCAAACAAATCCTCACACGTTGGAGGAACTGAAAGGAAACATTATGCAAACAGAAACATTACAGTGGCAGAACTCACTCGCGTCAGCCAGAATGTGGTTACCAGATACAATGCCTCTATAACCCAGGAAGAACGACACTTCCAGCATCTTTTATAAGGTACGATTTCATATAGGATTCTGCACACGCTTAAAGCAGGGGGCCACGGCGTGCCACAAGCTCGGCCAAGGCCACCACAGTAGCGGATAACAAAACCGCTGCTTGCCGTTCTCACTTTATATGAAAGACCCTGTATATACACTGACCGGCACGAAAAATGCAACACAATAAATAGTGTGTAAATATTGTGTAATTATCTATTTAATCAAAGCGAAGCACTTCAACTTATTTTTTAGACGGGGTATGTTATTGGTGTTCCTTTGCAAGCAAACGATGAAGTGCACTAGCCTCAATTGTTTTTTCCCTGCGCAACCTGGAAAACACATCACTGGATGTGAGCAAATAATGTGTTCCCGCTCTTTTGGGCTTATTGTTGTACTTTGAATTGTTCTGTTTTCAATCACACATGTTTGTCGGATCTTTCAGTGATTGTCGTTATCAGCTTTCTGGAGCAAACATGCCGTTAAGCCCTGAACAAGCTGCAAAAGCTGTTGCTTTGGTGGAAGATGGTCGCAGCTTTCATTACGTTGCGGAAGTGTTGAGGACTACACCTTCCACGATTTCCAGAACTGTACGAATGTACAGGGAAACTGGAGGCTTTTCAAGGAGACCAGGAACAGGCCCGAGAAGAGCAACATTGGAGAGAGATGACCACTTCTTACAACTTCAAGTTTTCTGCGACCCGTCCACCACCGCCATTCAAGCACGAAATCGACTCCACCAAGTTCGTGGAGTTGTTGTTAGTAAGAGAGCCGTCCGAAGAAGATTGGAAGAAGCCAATCTTAAATCCAGAGGACCACCTACAGGCCCAGAACTCACCAGAGAACATTGCACAGCTCAACTAAGTTTCGCAAGGGAACATCATGGCTAGACAATACAACAATGGGAACAAGTGTTGTTCGCCGATGAGTCACGATTTGGCCTCCGATCACCTGACGGAAGAGAGAGGGTCTGGAAAATGCCAGGGAAAGGTATTTTCCTTGCACGTTCTCATCCAGGACGCCTTTTCAGGGTTGTTTTGTGATGGTGTGGGCAGGAATCAGTATGGCTGCAAGGGCGGATTTGGTCTTCATGGAGCATGGAAGCCTTACCACACATCGGTTTGTGGAGGAAATCCTCCTCGAGCATGTTGTGCCTTTTGCTCCATTTATTGGCGATGATTTCACACTAATGCAAGACAATGCACGCCCACATGTTGCGAGAGTTCTTGGATGAAGTAGGGATTCATGCTATGGCTTGGCCTGGTCGAAGCCCTGATTTGAATCCTATTGAGCACATTTGGGACCAGCTGGAAGAAGAGCCCGTCAGCACTATCCAAAGACCCTACAGGACCTACAGAACCCCCTCCTGGAAGAATGGGGGATGATTCCTCAACAGGACATTACAGCATTAATCAGGAGCATGCCTGAAAGGTTGAATGCCGCCATTGGCGCAAAAGATGGCAATACACGCTTCCTAAGATGCGAACAGAAGTCTCCGAGGTCTGTGAATTAAAGTGTAGAGTGTATAAAATCAAAACAAAAGTGCATTACCTTTATGAGCTTACTCAAAATTTCCTGCTCTTATAGCGCTCTCTCCTTAAAGTGCGCATCTCTGGCTTAATTTGTTAAATTTGTTTATTATCGTCTTTTTTTTCCTTTGTTAGATACCTACATGGGAGCGTACTACAATATTTCATCATCATATACAGTAGTAGATCAGTGTCATAAGTGTCATAAATTTAAAATAAATTTCTGTTTTTATAAGAAATTGTAGTGTTGCGTTTTTCGTGCCGGTCAGTTTATATAAAAATGAATGTTTGTCTGTTTTTACTGAATTTTCACGGAAACTTGCATTATAAATGGGTTTCAGACTGTTTTATGACCATTGTACGCAAACAAAAGTTTTGTCTGTCTGCCTGTGTAC
Source organism: Meconema thalassinum (assembly GCA_946902985.2). Taxonomy (NCBI): domain Eukaryota; kingdom Metazoa; phylum Arthropoda; class Insecta; order Orthoptera; family Tettigoniidae; genus Meconema; species Meconema thalassinum. Next base: position 1,945,550,349 of record OX336388.2, read on the forward strand.
AACTTTGTACAATTTTAACTCGAGAACGGCTGGGTGATTCGACGTAAAATTTGGTACAGATACCCATCAGAGGTACGACACTTATCATTGATGTAACTCTTCTCCATACCTCTCATAAAAGAGGAGCTATGCCCTTAAAATCCATGCTGAAATAGGCGTAAAAGGACGATACAAAGCTCATTTTCAGCCTCTCAATATAAGAAACTAAACAGTGGACTTAAAATCAACAGTTTCTGAGATATTCCAAGGAAACTAATCTCATTTAACAAGCTAATGATGGAATACAAGCCGTCATCAGCTCTCACTACCATCATTCGTTCATACTTCATAATGGAACTCGGTGATAGACGAGTGAGTCACACGCACAAGGGAGCTGCGAGTTAGGAAAGATATTTCACCACCTTTCACTCTAACTTGATTCGTTGCATAATGTGTAGACAGTAGACACTGACAGGCAGCACAAGGTGATGGCTGACAAAATACTTGTATGAAGGATACACGGGTAGAACGGTAAGATGAGTGAAAGACTCCACTCTTAGGCCAAGTACTGCTCGAGTCCAAGTCCTGTGAACCTGAGAGAAATGTGGATCGCGGACGATGAGGAGAGATGTTTGGGTTCCCGGTCCTTGCGTAGTAACAGAACCAAATACATTGGTGGGTCACCCACCAACTCATTCGCAACACCTTACACCACACTGGCTTAGGCAACGGCCCTATGTTAGCAGTGTTGGAATAGACAGGAATTCCAGATAACACGGCGGGCTGTTGACAGGCCCTTCACTTCCCGCCTCCACATTTTAAGGCCTTAAATTTAATAGTGTCTGTGACATTCCGAGGAAACTAAATTCGCTGTGGTAAACTGATGAAGGAATGACAAGCCCCTAACCATTGCAACAGTAGCTCAATTGATAACATCTGGCTATTAATGCCGAGGACCGATCAAAGAACAGGTACTTCTGCTAGTGACAGTATAAAGCTGAGTTATGAGCACAATGTTGTAAACTTCACAGTTCGTGCCGCAGATGGTGACAGGTAGTTGACCTGCTTGGCGTGATTCACCCGTACCCTCTATCCCTTCCCAAGGCTACTCTATTGTTGAGCCTGTGACTACCTTCCCTCGCACTGCCTATGAAGAACTAATATACCCTGTTACCATACATTTGTTCATCGTTGTGCAAGACAACTCATACCAACACTCCACCAACATTAGCAAACATGTGTCCAAAGTCACATGAGGAACCACTATCTACAATACATGAATCAATGCTGAATAATAATGTACCAGAATCCTTAATCCATGGTCTGGCTTATCAACTTTCCAAAGGCCAGCTTAATAGAACATCAGTTAGAGATGTTAGTTTTCAGAAATTAACATGTGTTTAATCTATAATTTACGATACCTATGAAAAAATTGGAGCAGATGATTTTGCTGTTTCACCCTTTAAAATAATCACCACTACCTCTGTATGGATTCCATCTTGAGGAAGGAATATATGATGAAAGTCAATAAATGTAAAACAAAAATAATAGAATGCAACCAAAAGAAATCGGAAACCCTTATTGACATCAAATTGGCAGGTGAAAAGCTAAAGGCAGTAGGAGACTTTTGCTATTTAGGAAGTAAAATAACCAGTGATGGATGAAGCAAAGAGGATATAAAAAGTAGGTTACCTCAGGCAAGGAAAGTATTTCTACATAAAAGAAATCTGTTGTCATTAAATATAGATTTAGGCATTAGAAAATAATTTTTGAAACCCCCTTGTCTGGAGCGTGGCATTCTGCGAAAGTGAAATTTGGATTGTTGGTGCAGCAGAAAAGAGGTGAATAGAAGCGTATGAAATGTGGTATTACATGAGAATGATGAAGATCAGTTGGGTAGATGAGTAACAAATGAAGAGGTATTAAGACGAGTGAGCTAATGAAGAGAAGAGATGGGTTGGTAGGACACATACTAAGACACCAAGGAATAGCAAACTTAGTTATGAAAGGAAGGTTTGAGGATAAGAACTGTAGGGGTAGACCAAGGTTAAAATATGTTAAATTGTTTCGGATGTAGGATATGGTAGCTATGTAGAGATGAAACGATTAGCTCAGGACAGGGAAAACTGCATCAAACCAGTCAAAATGACTGTAGACTCAAACAACCACCTCCATAATTAAAAATATGCATAAACTTTTAGTATTGGTTAATTATGGCTCTTCCCGTATAGATGGCATCTTTCTACGAGTCACAGGAGTTCATTTTAAGAAAAGTCATATACACGGCTTCTACACTTTTTGCTCTGTACCTAAAGGCCATGCTATATGAGGCATCGTCTGCGAACATCCCTGGCGTGGAGATTAGATATCTGTATGATGGAGGGCTATTCAACTGAACCAGGATCCGCTCCAAAAGATTAACCTCTACCATCTTGGTTACAGAATTGCAATATGCCGACAACGCTTCACCAGCCCTCTCAGCTGAAGAGTTGCAACAATCTGTTATTTGCTTCGAGAGAGCATACGCACACTTTGGCGTGACCATAAACATCCGTAAGACCAAAGTGCTGGTTCAACCTGTCCCTGGAACCTCCACCCTTGACTTTGATATCACCATCTCTGGCACTTCCTTGGAACGAGTTGATCACTTCTTATACCTTGGGAGCATTCTGTCGACCCAATGTACTGTTGAAAAAGATGTGAATAACAGAATTCATGCTGCGCATGTTGCGTTTGGACGCCTCTTACATTGTGTATTTCAGAACAAAGACCTAAGGATGGGAACAAAGCTGATGGTATACCAAGCTGTTGTCATCTCTACGCTGTTCTACGGATGTGAGACCTGAACTCTATACCGCCGGGACATGAAAAATTGGAATGCTTCCACCAGCAAAAAATCCGCTCCATTATGCACATCAAATGGGATGACTACATACCTAATGTCACGGTATTCGAGAGAGCAAAAATGAAGAGTATTGAGTCCAACATTATCGACCATCAGCTTAGATAGTCTGGCCATGTTCAATGTATGAGTGATGACAGACTCCCTCGGCAGATCTTGTACAGTGAACTCAGCACGGGCAATAGACCAACAGGTGCACCTTTGAAACGTTTTAAAGATCAGCTCAAAGAAACCTTCAAAAATGTATCTATCAATCCAGATACATGGTGTACCCTTGCGGAGGACCGTTTGCTGTGGCGCAAAACCACCTTCGACGCTGTTCTACTTTTTGAACAAAATCGTCAAAGACAGGAAACGGAAGCTCGTCAGAGAAGAAAACTTCGCCAAATACTTCCACACCCACCCCCTACCATCAGATGTGAACTATGCAACCGCATGTTCTATGCAAGGATCGATTTGCTGAGCATCAGCGGCATCTCCATCGTGCGGACACGAGAGCTTAGGAGTGCAGGGAAGAAACGAACACTCGGATACGAGTATCGGCTGATGATGATGATGATGATAATTTATGAAGCATAAGTTAGAGAAATCAGTGCCAATAGATAAAGAATATTATGGTGTTCCATTATATGAAGCTTCACTTCGATCGCTTGATTAGGATACAAGAAATTAAAACATGCTTTTCGAATTGCACTCGGCTGCAAACTTAAATTTTGGAAGTAAATTGAAAAACATTAGATGACATTTAGCTCTAAATAAGGATTTGGTGAGCCAAGCTTCACTCCGCTCAGATGATTAGATCGCCAGAAAAGCCCATTTAAATATTTTAATTTTGCGTGGCTGCCTTCTTTAGTTTTGTGCTTATCATGTTTTTGAAGGTCACATGTGTGAACTTACTTTATTGTCTTCTATTATCATACAAAATTTCAGGTTGATTGCTGCAATAGTTTGGAGATATTGAGAACTGGTGAAATATTTCGCAGGCTGCTGTGTTGGATTGGTGACACTTATTGAATTTTGAAAGGTAAGATCAGGGTCAGATGGGGTAGTAGTAAGTCCTCAGTGGATTTCAGTGAAATTGATCCAGGAAAACAGAATTTATTTGGGGACATATTATGTATGCTTGCGCACACACAGACAGAAGATGATCTCATTATCCTATATTTCTTGCAATGAAAATAGGCTGATAAATGCATTACTGGCTAGCAGTCCTCTTACCTCATTTTTGTGAAGTGTTAAGACATGCCGTTGCAGTTGATTTTGTACAAATGGGTGCTTACCATTTCATTCCCTGAAATTGGAAATGACAGAAGTCTATCTACTTTTATGATTGAGTAATTTTTTTAAAATCTATACTAACACACAAAAATCTAGTGGTGCCCGTCTATCCGTTACTCTTTCATGCAAAACTACTCTACCAATTAACCTGAAATTTTGCTTGAACATAGCTTTCATAACAGTTAAAGCATAGGACTATTGCCGTTTCGTAATGTAATATATGCTTCGGATTTTGGTCCTTTGGCACTCAGCATAGGCTAAAATAGGCAAAAATATCAAAGTTGTTGTAGAAGGACCAAACACAGCTCATTTTATGCCCCTCAGCGAGAGAAAAAATACTTTACAGGTCCCATATGAACCCTGAGAACCACAATATAAAGCCCTAGAACCAATTGTATCTGAGATATTTCCAAAATCATCCCCACTATTGGAAACTGATCAAGGAATGGCCAGCCATAACCTATCAATGCCAGTTCAAGGTATATTAATAGAATGCTTTTCAGTTGGTCAGCACAATTGTGCCCAATTATATTAGGTGGGGAGTAGAAATATTTAAACACCCTAACCTGAAAGAAATACTGTATTTCATGATTTACCACTTATCACACAAACAATTACAATCCCCCCCTCCACTTGTTTGTGTGTGAATTAAGTGATACATAATTCATATAATTTCAGGTTAAGGTTTTTAAATATTTGTATTCCCCACCTAATATAATTGGGCACAATTGTGTTGTCCAACTGAAACGCATTCTATAATACAGTAGATTACTAGGCAATACTGAAAAATGGCTTCTAATACTTCAACAGTTCAAGGTGTCCCATTCAGCTTTTCATATTGCTAATAGGCAGTGCCCAGTTTCAGTTACACCTAAAACACTGTACCATAACATTCAACCCTCTTCTGAGAAATATATATACATACAAGTCAACCCCAAAACAATATTTTCAAAAATCAATGGTTGGTCAAGCATATGTAAAATTCTTTATTTTCTCAATCAACACTTAAATGTTCTGTTAGTAAATTATTTCACAGTGAAAGAAAAATACAAATTGATGAAGTTATTACATTCACCCTTCAAAAGTAACTTTCAATCCCAAATAGTTAGCAGGCAATTAAAGGAAAATGTAGCTCCTATTTTTCACAATCTATATGACTTCCCCTCAATAATTTCAGAATTTCATATTTCCTTACTCATCATCATCATCATCATCAATTTCAGTTTTCCAGCCTAAGCCCGGTCGGAGCAAATATGACACCCCTCCGCTTTATTCTGTCTGTCCACCATCCTTCCTCAACCACGAAACTCCACACCAGGTTTTGTTCTTTCACACTGTCCTTCACCAAATCCATCCACCGTACTCTAGGTCTTCCTCGTCCTCATCCATCTCTCCATCACTTGTTTTTATCCCAAATTAAACTCCGAACCTGATAATAGAAAACACTCCCACATTGTATTATTATCTTGTTGATCTCCATATCCAGTCTTGCATTTTCCATAAATTCACTTCCTAAATATTTGAAGTGCTGTACTACTTCCAGATCTAAATCTCCAATTTTAACAATCCCTTTTCCTTCTTTCCTCTTGTCATTACCATTCTCTTACTTTTCTCTACACTGATTTTCATTTCTCAATATTTTCCTTCAGTACATCCAGCTGTTCTTGGGCCACATTCTCATTCTCTCCCCAAATCAGAACATCATCAGCAAATAAGATTATGTCCATTCTTGTACCTGTGTACACTTCCTTTGTTGCCTTTAGTATATCATCCATCACCAGTATGAGTAGCAATGGTGAGAGTAGGCTTACACTCCCTTGTTTTAATCCATGTTCAATTTCAAACCATCCTGTTTTACCTACTTGAGTCTTGACACGACTGCAACAATTACTGTACATCGCTTTTATCATTTGTATTATTTTTTCACCAATACCGTACCTTTTTGTTTTAGGCTTTCCCAAACTCTGTCTCTAGGGACACTATCATATGCCTATTCTAAGTCAGTGAAGATCATTATCATGTCTTTTCCATATTCCCAGTGGTTTTCCATTGTCGTAGAACAAAAATAGGTTCCACTGTTGATCTTCCCCTTTTGAACCCAAACTGTTCCTCTTGAATTTGGTTTTCAACCTTTTTTTGGATTCGTTTCTCTAGTACTCTTTCCATGATCTTGGCAGCATGAGAGATTATAGTAATTCCTCGGTAGTTTCCACACACCTTCTTGTCTACTTTCTTGAATATTGAAATAATAATCCCTTCCTGCCAATCCTTTGGAGCTAGTTTTGCTCTGCACACACTTTGAGTACTCTGAAAGTCCAGTATATTCCAATGGGTCCTGCAGCCTTTATCATTTCCACGGCTCCTTTGTCTACTCCCACAGCTTTTCCCATGTAGCTCACATAAACATAATCCTATTTTTCACAATCTATATGACCTTCCCTCAATCATTTCAAAATTTCATATTTCCTTTCTACTACCCAAGTAATGAACCTAGGAAAACAGTATAGCTATCATCCAATATGTAAGTTTGAATGTGGTCCTCGTACCCAACAATATACCTCAAATCATGAACCCTTCATAACCAAAATGTATAGTGTCCATCAATGTGCAACACAGTCCAACCAACTACTGCCTATTCATCAAGATACAATTGTACCCAATTGTAATGGGTGTCCCCTAATCCTGAAAAAGATTACTTGAGATTAATAAATACACTTGGATGACCAGTTTCGAACACCGACTGAAAGTTATCAATCAATGGTCATACTATTTAAATAACTTGCTATAGTTATTTACCTGCCCGTGAAATCAGAAATATTTCATTTTTATTGTATATAAATATTTATAATTAGAACACCAGACAGCTGGAAATGTATAATTATTTTTTTATATTTCACACATTTTTTCCCCCCCTTCAGGTTAGCCTATATCGGTATTTTTTTCTTTTTTTCTTTTTCCGCATGTCCCAGTAATTGGGATTATATTGTGTTGACCAACTGAAAAGATGTAATATCTATGGTAACTTACTGTTGTGATATACTTTATGGATAAGCCTCCGAAGCAGAACTGTTTATTTAATATTTATGTTCGACGATGTCGAAATGTAAATATTATACTGTATATCAGGGTAATATAATGAGGCTCATTATAGTACAAGGTTTCAATATGGGATAGTTTCTCCCACCAATCAGAGCTCAAGAAACAGTTGTTTGACCAATTAGGTAAGGATAGCATCGCACCTGCGCTGAGTTCCAAGGCCTTCTAATTTAAATTTCACTGCGTGGCCTAGTGTCATAGTGGGGTAATCGAGGAGGCCATGGTCAAATAAAAGGTATTCTCTGCGTCCCATGCGCTCTGTTCAGTACATAAAACTGGCGAAATATCGACGATATTTATGAATATTTATGTTCGAACATAAAATAGATATAATAATTATCGTCGAACATAAGCAGTCGTATGCAACTCGCCTATAGTGGTAATTAAGGCACTCATATGGAAATTATAAACATACTCGTGTCTTAATTATTGCCATTATAGGCTCGTTGCATAATGTACTATTACAAGACTTCAAAGAATGTCACATTTCATTTCATATTTATTCATCAGTGACTTACACTATATTTACAGTACACTGAAGGGAGTCTCTGAAAAGAGTAAAGACCCACTTCGCATTCGGGATGTGTCAGAGCCTCCATAATTGTCCCCCACCAGCTCTTCCATGAAGGTGTGCTGTGATTACATTTGACTATGTAAATGGTTGGATAAGAAAGATCTGATATCCAAAGCTTGTGATCTAGTAGTGATTCTCCGGACAGATTAGACAGTAACACAGGGAGTGGCTGACTGAGCATCTTGCAGAGACAGAACACATTCAGATGAGTTAACATATCACAACATCTGAGACATCGACAAATAGGAAACACATCATCCTTGTAATTTGAGCAAATAATTAATCACATGTAGATTTGTCATATTTTCCCACCAAATGCTAGTCTTTCACCATAAGAATGGTGGCAGACGTAGCTCCAGTACGGAGTTTGTTTGTTAAAAGTCAAAGGGCATGCCTGTAATGAGGTTCAAACATAATCACATACCCTCGGCTACTGTCTCTTCGGCTCATTATTTTGAAATGTGCGCCTTCATACTATTCGTGGTCTAATTGGCACAGCCTTTTGTGACAATGGCTTGGAAGTTTATGAAGAAGTTCATTGCTTAGCTTCAAGTGAAAGCACTAAATGAATGAATAGATATTCTAGCCATTGATGAACAAATATTTATAATTAGAACACCATACAGCTGGAAATGTATAATTATATTTTTGTCTAATGTCAGCAAGCTGCGAACAATGACTGAATACCTGTTTAAGGGCATGGGGTGGGCTGGACCCTTCTCCCGTAATACGGTTTGACAGAGACAGAAGCAGGAAGTGAAATGGAGACATCTTCTATTTCGCTTCAAAACAACGTAATGAGCCCATTCTGCTGGCCCTTGAAGAGAGAGAAAATTCCTTTCATAGCACAGAAGAAGTTGCATGCAAAACAGTGCTATGTCCACTGTTTCCTCACCTGACCCATCAAGCCATATACTTTACATGGGAGTTTCTGTAGAGTGGCCCTCGCTATGACAATACACTGTACGAGACTGTCAGAATCTTAAGCTAGGGATGAGTTATGTATACTGAATTCTTTTTAGAGATTCTAGATGGGAAGACTACTTATTTGAAGTAGAATACCTGTATTTTAAAGTAATTTTTAAAGACTTCATTAAACAAATTTTGTGCAATAGACTACGCATAACGGCCCTCAGTGGCCGGGGCCCTTTCGGCCCTTACTGACGCACCGCCCCTGGAGGTGATCTTTCCAAAAATATGTGTTTTCTTTAAGTAGGATAGGTTATTTTTCTTAGCTAAATAGACCTCTGTGCCTTATCTTATGTCAAGTATCCTGCCTTCTGTCTCCTAGTGCAAAGGTTTAGATCATTTTCTAGATTAGTGAAATTATGCCCGTTATAGTACTTGTGCTCACATTTAGAATGTTTTCTGTGGTCATTATAACTTATGCATACCCTCTTTCCAATTTGTCCTATGCAATTCTCTTGACATCCTGTTTCTTGGCAGGAGAATAAGTATACCCCTGAATTCAAGAATAACTGAAAATAAGAGGTTTTGATTCTCACCTCTGCCATCTTCAAAGTGACTTTCCAGGGTTTCCCCACTTCTACTCCAGGAAATATTGAGATGGTACCTAATTTGAAAAAAATTCTTTCATAAGTGGACATGATAACACCTCCTCACTTTTTTGTTCCACATTGTCTTAGTTGATATTTATTCGCAACGAATGCAGTGTAAGTTTCTTCCACTCTGTCAATACAGTCGTATTTTTTTCCTATTAAAACCAGAATATGTTTTGGGCTAATTTACTCGTATGTTCTGACAGTATAAAAATGGGGTAAAGTTGAAGCTAATGTGTTATTTTCAACAATATATTGTTGCCATAATACAAGGGTGGGTTGTCATGCAAATTAAAGATGGCTAGTAAGTTGTGAAAGGGAAATACAGTCTTCTTCTTCTTCTTCTTCCTCACCTTTTCCCGTTATGCGGGGTCAGCTTTCTTAATCCTGAGGCGCCAGTCGTTTCGTTGTAAAGCATCATCAGCAGATAGACCCAATACTCTCATGTCCCTTTGGACATTCGTCATCCATGTTGTTTGTGGTCTGCCGCTCCCTCTCTTTTGTGTATCCATGGAATACAGTGTAATTGAAATTTTGAAAATGATTTCAATGAAACTTTGATAGTATCGTGCTTAATACTAACACAACCAATCGTACCTTATGAATTTTGATAAGTGTCACCAATCCAACTTGGCAAACATTTGAAATGTTTTATCAGTACCCAATGTCTCTGAAACTATACCAGAAGCAATCAACCTTAAATTTTGTAAGGTGATCGAGGACCATATTATAGTAAATTCAACTTTAAATTACTCTGTGTCCTCTTTCCTACTTGAAATCTGTAATTTGCATGATAAGCCACCCTTGTATTATGGCAACAATATATTGTTTAAAAATACATTTTAGCTCCGTAGAAACCCCATTTCATCATACTGTCATAAAACATGAGTCATCATCATCATCGGCTTTAACTCGAATCCGAGTATAAATCTTCTTCCTTCAGTCCAGGGAAGTAACATATTATTTTATAGTATTTATAACTTCTTGGAAATTTGAAATGTTAATTTGTGTAAAATTTAAAATTATTTTCTTTAATTGCAGGTTATGCTCTAGATCCAACTGTGGACGGTGTTATTCAGCCTGGAAATGCAATTGTTGGAGCAACTGAGGCAGCAAAGGCATCAGATGGTAAAACTGTGTTTGAATCAACTAAAGAACGGCCATTGGACAAGCGAAAACGTAATAAAAATGATGATCCAGGCGATATTTGTGGTTTTCTTGGACCTTGGGGAGGCTTTGTTGATGAGCAGAGAGTTATGAAACCAAATGAAGTTAGTTGGATATTAATACTTCTAGTTTTATGATCATCATTATAATCATCACCATCATTGCTGCTGCTACTGCACAAATGAACATTGCCATTTCTTTATATTCTCTCCCGTGGCTCATGATCCCGAGATTAACGGTCACGTTAAACTACAAGCTTGCTTTTTATATTCTCTGTCCTGTATCATTGGGACAATTTTATAATGCTCATTTCATTGCTATCTTTAATTGTACCATGGTTAGCCTCCTGTTATCATTTGAAATATAGGCATATAAGAACTACTTATGTATGCAGGTGCATTTAAAAAAATTGCTGGAGTTATTTCATTGAAACTTGGGAAGTATTTACTACTAACCTGGACCAGACCTCACCTTTCGAATTTCAATAAATGTCACGATCTAACATGGCGGCCATTTGAAATATTTCACCAGTTCTCAATGTTGCTGAAACTATAGAAGCAATCAACCTGAAATTTTGTAAGGTGCTAGAGTACTATATAGTAAGTTCATGTACTGTATGTCATTTTCAAAATCCTGATAAACACAGAAACATAAAATTCAAATATACAAGTGGACTTTCCTGACAACCTAATCTTCCAGGTAGGTAGTGAAAGTTGTCAAAAAGGATCTTTACTTCAAGCTAAATATTGACTTCTAATGTAATTGAATTGTTTTCAAAAATTCAAGACTGTGGTTGTTTGGAATAAATATGCTTTTTATTTCTTGTATTCTATTCAAGGGAATGAAGCAAAAAATTGTATATATTGAACCTCTACCTACTATACTCTTCATGTACTGGTACATACAGGAGTATAGATATGGGTCGGGGAGAAGGGGAATATCCCCCTCCCAATGAGGCACTTTTAATCATTATAAATAGGTACATTTATTATTTTATTTTAATTATTTTTACAAAGGTTTTTTTAAATGAGGAGACGTAAATTTGTATGTATCCCTAGGCTATGGAAGGTGTTAAATAATAGCAAATTTCTTTAACAAGTACTCACCAAATTTAATACAAGAAGTATTTGTAAGGTTGCAGGATGCTTTAAAAAGAAATGCATGATATATGGACAGTCTAAAACATGCTAAAAACATTATTACCGTGAATGAAATGAATGCCATTGTATTACTTTTTTGTGGAATGTTGTATTTACAACCATATTTTATTGATATCTAAATATTGGAAGTGATCAACTTCCATAGGAAATCAAACAAAGGATTATGCAGCTGCAAACAAATACATTTTAACCCTTCCAGTGTCGCTGAAAGATGTTGTTGTATTCGTTGAGTGATCTTGCTTTTAAGAGACGTTTTAAGAACTGCTAATTTTTTAGCCTATTTTCAATTTTGAAAAAATAGGCTTATGAGATCACCTTTTGTCCGTGTGTGTGAGGTGTGTGTGTGTCCCCCCTAATAACTTCTGAACGGATGGAGCGATTTCAATGAAACTCGGTAAGTACATAGCACTATTCCGGACGCCCCCGACCATGCCCTTCAAATTTTGTTACGTCTCACCAATCCAACATGGCGGCTGTGCAAAACATTTCACCAGCATTCAATATCTCCGAAACCATTCCCCATATCACCCTGGAATTTTTTACGGTGATAAAGGGAACTAGTAGCAGTTCACCTATGTGACTTTTGAAAAACTGGTAACTACAAAACCAACATGGCGGCCATGCGAATTTGCGAATTTTAAATAGACGTTTCTCGCGATTTAACCAACCAAACGCAATAAGACTTGGTACAGTATATGTTTATACACATTGTAATGCACCGACATCTAATTTCGTTCAATTGTTTACATAACCACAAGATGGCGGATGTGCGAAATATTTCACCGGCATTCTAAATCTCTGAAACTATTAGTGGTATCACCCTGAAATTTTGTACGGAGATAAGGGGCACTACTGGAAGTTCATCTATAAGACTTTTAAAAACCGGTTAACTACAAAACGAACATGGCGGCCAAGCGAATTTGAAAATTTTAAATAGACTTTTCTCGCGATTTAATGTTATAAACGCAATGAAATCTGGTTCAGGAATTGTTTATACACATTGTAATGCACTGGAATCTAATTTAGTTCAATTGTTTACATAACCTCAAGATGGCGGCTTTGCGAATTTTAAAATTAAGTTTTTATTTCTTTTGTCGTAATCATGCGATCGAAGTGAAAGTTTGAATAATGAACCTACGCAATAATTTTCCTTTAATGGTACATGACTCTATGGCCTATTCATTTAACAATCCAACATGGCAACCATCCGAAATATTTAGACGGCTCTGAATATCTACGAATCTATTATAGCAATCAAACTGATTTTTTTATTGTTCATAGGGGCTATGAACTTAAGTTCACCTATAGGACTTTAAATAACCTGGTGATCACAAATCCAACATGGCGGCGACGCGAAGTATAAATATTCACATGGACGTTTCTCGAAATTTAACCATCCGAGTGCAGTGAAACGTGGTAGAGTTAATCCTTATACGAATGTTAATCCACTGGCATCTGATTTATTTCAATTGTTTCCATAACCACAAGATGGCAGCTGTGCGAAATTTTAAAATCTCCTTGTTACTTCTTGTATCCTAATGATGCGATTGAAGTTTGAATGCTAAACGTACACAATAATCTTCATGTAACAGTACATAACCCTAGGACCTACATATATAAAATCCAACATGGCGACCATCCGAAATATTTAGTCGGTTTTCAATATCTATGAATCTATTACAGCAATCAAACAGAATTTTGTATGTAGATAGAGGCAATTAACATAAGTAGGATATATGAAAATAGGCTGTATAGTTCTTCACGGAACTACTTGTATTGTTTCATATTGTTTAGAAAAGAACATTTAAAAGGAGGAAAACAGTACAAATGTGAATCAGTCCAGTGAAACTGTGAAAAGAATAAATAAATGGCAGAACAGGCATACCTTGGAATACTACACTATCTTGTTCCTGCATCGCCACTGCTCTTATTTCCATCAGTTTCATTGTCTTTTCATGATAAACCCCCATTCTCTTTAACAATGTCTTCAATATCACTGTCTGGTTTGTCCAAATGCCTTGAAATCGTAGTCATACTTTTATCGTGCAAGTCCGATATTTTACTGTTTACAACATACTTCAGCTGATACTATCAAACTCAAATAGGCCTATGTATCCCACCAATACCGAAGAATGAAATGATTAACGCATTCATTACCGATTCCAGTTACTTTCGTAAAGGTTGTCTATTATCTTCTTGTCACCTACTGTAATTAAATGAAAACTTATGATAGACTGCGGAATATTCCGTACGCGACACACAAGGTTAAGGTAATGATGCTGAATATTCTGTAAAAGACATGGTAAGGGTTAATAATGGCTGATCTTTGAAACAGAATTGCCAAACATTATTTAAAGCGTTTAATTATGAAATCTTCGTAACACTTGATAGGTTATAATTTGTAAAATTAGAATTATCTTTCAAAACATTATCTCACTGTCAGGACTGCCGCTTCTTGGATCTATTGTTCTGCACCTAGTAAAATGGAGTCAAGTCTATGGCATTAGGGTGGGCCAACTAAAGCAGTTATCAGTTGGGAAAGCCCCTGGACTGGGATGTGCCTTGGCAAATAGTGTTGTCTTTTGCAGGTGACCATGCTGTAAGGTAATGGTGGTTGCTGCAGTTATATTAGCAAGTCATTAATTTTAATTTTAAAATTTTAATTGTGAGAAAGATAGACACTGTGGTTTCTTCTCACTCAACTGCCAGAGGCCTTTCCAGCTGGTATTCACTATAACTTAGGTTAATAGCTGTGGCCAGGTTCAATAATTGGTTTTCTGTTAATCTGTAAAAAAAAATGTCAAATACAAGACAGAAAATGTCATCTCCACATGCTAGAGCAGTTGAAAAATATGAACTACTGTAGTAGGCAAGCTTGTTACTTGACAGATTTTCTTACTCAGAATTAATTTTTACTTCAGGAGGAAGCAGTTGAATTGGAAGAAATTCTTGCAAAACGACAGAAACGTGGCAAGCAAACTGAAGACAAGCCCCTGGAAGAGAAAACTGTTCTGCACAGTAAGTAATCAACTTAAAATTAGAAATGGCTTTGGGGGATAGTGCCTAATAAGTAAAACTCTGAAACTTAGAATCTACAATAGCATGAGTCTCCCCTACAATGGTGTTTCAGACAGAAAGAATAATTATATTTTCAAGGAAGAATAAAATTATATCCTGACTCAGGTTGTCTGGTTATTGAAAAATTCAGTTGGCTGACAAATTAATTTTATGTTGCAATTTGAAGCACCATAGTTTCCTTTGTGAAGCGAGATGCACAAAACGGCCTTTAACTCACTTTCAGGGAGAATGTCAGTTAGCGTTGTCGCAGCCCCTAAACTTAAAAACCAACCAACCAGAATGTCAGTTACAATGTGACCCATTTTTTTCATTGTACAGTGGAACCTCGTTAGTACGTTTTTCAAGGGACTGAAAAATTTAGACGTGAAAAGCGGGAAAACGTACTAATGAAAACCTGAAAATTAAACCTCATTATCTTGTTTCTGTAAGGGAAAAGTAAAAAAAAACGTGTTAATCAGAAGTACGTACTATTGAATATACAATTTTTAACACCCTACAGAATTATTGTATTACAGAACTAGTTTACACAGCACAGAGAAACGAGAGCAATGAAAACAAGAGAAAAATGTACTTTACCGGAACCGTACTCTTAATTCAAGTACCGGTACTGTAGTACGAGTTGAAATATTTAACTTTCTATAATTGATTTAGGCTTAAACACATGTTTTTCTTGATATTCTGTGGAAAAGAAGTGTCGTATTCTTTGGCGTGAATGATTGGATATAACCGAAGTTTTTTAGGTTAAACATGCTCACGTGTGTACAGAAAAAAAAACTTCCTCGCGCTTAAGGTAAGGATTTCTGTCTACTTCTTCAAGAATTTTTATTTTCTCATCACTAGTTAACGATTTAACGACTTTCTTAGGCCTATCCATTATTTCAATACGATGCAACAAAATTTTCACTAGGTTTCACAACTTTTTCGGTAGTGTAATGCGTATTTGCGTGAATCAGATCGTATTGAATTTCAAGGTCGATACGGTAAAATTGTGGAATCGGACGTGATTGTAAACTCGTATCGTATTGAAAGCTATTCTGCGTGCTCTTGAGTTACATTTTTAAACTAATTTAGGCCTACTCTCGTCTGTCGCCGAACTCTCTAATCGCTTATTTTACTTTCTGCCCATATTCTTTGTTACAGTTTGTGTTCCTGTCGTGGTTGATAAGCGTAGTTTGTTGCACGTGTTTTTAGCGTTAATGTAGTTTTGTCTGTTTTACCTTTAATGTCTGGTGTATCCGTACGTAAATCGTGGCACGTTACACATTGCAGCGGGGCAACATTCCAGCAGTCCGGGGTCTCGAAAAGCTTTAAGCTTCAGTAGTTAAAAGGGACATAAAACCAATAACATTTTATCATTATTAAACTGAACATAAACTTGTTAAAAACAAACAACAACAAAATCTTCCGCGCATCCTTTTTTCATGTTTACAAACCACCCGTAAAAAAAAAAAAAAAAAGGTCGGATGATAATTACGGGTCCTTTATGTTTTACTGTTTAATAAGAGTTAGCCAACATAACTGCAGGTTGGCCACCATAAATTATATAGCGTATTGAAATCACGAACTGAAACTGCTCATGTAAATGGGCATCGTACCGAAAACAGGATCGTAGTCAAATCGATTTGAGTTCACCATGTAAACGCACTAACGCAGTAACTAACTGCCGTAGCCACTGAGGCCGGACAAAACAGATGTGCGACATCGTCGGCGCGTGCTTTAATACTGCCGCTATACCCGTTACATTGTTCGGTGACGTTATGTCGCAACCCTCGCCCGCTTGTTGGCAAGGAATGTTATCTCAGAGCGGCCGGGCTCCTATTCCACTAGGGGTCGACAAAGAATGCTTTCAGGGCTGACAAAAATGCGATCGTACTAAGCGATGCGTTGCAAAATACGTAACGTGACCTTGTTTAAAGAAACAAGTCTCTGTCTTGCGTTCTGTGCGTATGGGCGGTATAACTCACGCTTTGCAACGAAAATTTGATCATCGTAAGCGGGAATACAAAACGTATTAAGGGGATATATCAACATGTATTTAGCAGGAATGGGACTGGGACTTGAGAAAATCATCGCGTTAAACGGGAAAACGTCGTAACCGAGAACGTGCTAACGAGATTCCACTGTAGTATGTTATAGGCGAGGTTTCTTTTCCCCCTTTTTTTTTTTTTTTTTTTACTGAATTGCACTATCATGGATATTTTGGAGGGCCTGTTTGCCATCTCTTGATGAATGCAGTACATTTGCATTTGTCTGTTGGCACAGGCTAGAGTAAAATGTGGCTTTCCACCGATGTCTCAGTCTCACTCATGGCTGTGATTATATGGGAGCTACTGAGGTATGGGTGGTGCTTAGTAATGACATTCGGGGCACAGTCAGTCCCTATGGATGCTGTGAAAGGTTCTGCTCATAGGGTTAGTACTGCTGTTCTGACTCCGTGAGGAAAGCAATGGCAAACTACCTCACTACTCCTCTTGCCTAGTACGCCTCAATATAGCGCTGCCTTGGGTTTTTGTGGGTATCTACCCACACAACATAACGGCGGTGCTTTTTGAGGATCCAACCAGCCTTTGGGCTGACTACCTAACAGACAGGATATTTTGGCACTTGATCCTGTTACACTCGTAAAAATGGAAATTGTAGCACCATGAAGGAGTGGTGCTACAATTGAACATGCAGAATGAATGTTTTGCTGTGATACAATGACAACACTTTCAGATCCCTCTGACCTCAAGTGTAGACAAGAAACCATACAGTACGTGCCCACCTTTAGCTGCAATGTAGTGTTCAGTTCTTAGAAACGTGGAATCAATAAAGCCTTGGATTATTTCCCGAGGAATTGTGGCCCATGCTTACTGCACTGCACAGGTCACTTTCAGGGGGGGCAAGTTGGCCATTTGTTGACCCATCATGTCCCCATACATGCTCCTTAGGGCCGAGGCTCAAGGATCTGGTGGGCCATTGTAAGGCTGTGATGTTGTGGAGAAAATCATTACAGGAGAATCATGCAGTGTGAACATGAGCATCGTCTACAGAAACATCCCATTTGTAATGTTTTCCATCATTGGGATGACTTGATTGAGTAACCTATCAACACAGTGGTGAGCAGTCATGTTGCCCTCAACAATCACTAATTATTGCGATTCCACATTAATGCCAACAGTTACCCTGATCATAATCCCGATATTGGCCTTGTGTGCCTCTCGACAATAAGGTCTGGGTGGCCCTTCTCCTCAGAACGTCATCAGTCATCACACATTGAAGCAATCACTGTGGGCAAGACACATGCATGATTCATCATTATAAAGATGACATTGCCATTCGTCAACCAACACCAATTTTTCTCAACACCACACCGGCCATCCATATCAGTGTTGTGGAGTCAATTGAACACTTCTGCAGGAAAACAGGCTCCAAAGCCACCTGCACGCAGACAATTCCCCACTGTTGTGTAACAGGGGGTGCCACCGTTGCTTGAATTTATGCCGCTGTTGCACGAAGGTCTATCTGGGTCAACTAATTGTGGCGATCCTCCCTCACAGTTGTTCATCGAATTAGAACTATGCGGGGTTTATGAGTGTGCATACCTTAATTTGATCACCGCTACGCTATCCATTGTACGGTAGATGTGTATCGGCCAACACATGCAGCTACTGTCTGTAATGATAACCCACTCTCACTTAAACCCAGCTCTCTCAAACTGCAACAGTTGTTGCAGGTATGTTTGACAGGGAACAGTTCACTGCGGAAACTACAAGTCAACTATGCTACACTTTGGTCTGTATACTGGAGGCAGCTCCTCCCCCACCCATTACCTGCGGAGACCTGTATAGATTAGAAGGTCCTGGAAATGTTGTTTACATACCCTATGGCATCATTCCATATCTTGAATATCAACACAAATGACCAATTCCTTCATAGTGCTACAATTTCCATTCTCATGAGTGTACTGATATCGCGTCAGGAGATGGCAGTCCAACACGCAGTGACGGGGTGCGGGGGGTCTTACAGTACGCATGCACGGCCCTCATATTCCAAACTTAAATATATCGGCTTCGCGCATGCCAATCGCTGTTATTGCAGCACACGACACGCAGCCAGTGAAAGAAGGAGTGTGCTGAGTGAGTGAAACAAGTAGTGACTTACTTAATGTTTTTGGAATGTGCGATACGCAGTGAGCGGGAAGACATCTGCCGTTCAAACCCAACTGCCAACTCCTGGCGCGATATCATTAGTTCTAGTGCTGTTTTATTAGTATTTGGATGAAAATAAAATAAATACAACCCTTGTTTGTAACAATTTTCTCTGTAATATTACAAAAAGTAAATTTGATCAAAGCAATAATTGAAGTTGAAAGATTAAAACAAATACCAGAGTATATACTGTATCTCATGAAATTGAGATGGTATTTTTATTGTATGTTTTAGTCAAAGATGCTGTGGATTATCAAGGCCGATCTTTCTTACATCCACCTCAAGATGTTGGTGTAAATCTTAAATCAGATTCTCCACCTGAACGTTGTTTCTTGCCAAAAGCACAAATACATACATGGCAAGGTCATACGAAAGGCATTTCTGCTATTAGATGGTTTCCAAAATACGCCCATCTATTGCTGTCATGTAGTATGGACTGTAGAGTTAAGGTGAGTATTCAGAATTAACCTTTTGAACTCCATTACCCTTAGCGTATGCTTCCTGCTCCACTCCTAATTAATTTCTGCACGATTAACAGCAGTAGGAAGTGAACATTGCAAAACAATCTTAACACAAAATATAATAATGTTATATTTCCATGCCAGTTGTTGGTTCATCATCTTAACTATCACTGTCCACTAACTGTTATAAAATATCCAGTTCCATGAGCGAAGATGAAGCAGACGCCATGTTTACATTCAATCTATATCATCGGTAAAACCAACAAGCTTTAAAGATACTATAGAGAGGCTAAGGTACCGTTCCCAACGCTCTTAGCGGAAGATATTGGTAAGAACGTCCGCCATGTTTTCCGGAGTCATCGAGTCAAAACATTCAGTCAGCTGATTGCGAGGGATGCAACTAGCTTAAACATTACTCGTTGGAGGGAAAAGTTCAGTGAAGGGACAAAGGGACATAATCACCTATCAGGAGGTCAAATAAAGCTGTGACATGTCAGAAAATAGATAAATGTATAGACTATTTAAAAGATCTGAGACTTACTGATGGCACATATTTACACAACTCTTCTAAAATAATTGCTGTTAGTGGATTGATCTTGAACCTTTTGAGCGTTAAGGGCCTTACAGAACCTTATCTTTGGGAATCAGGTTCAATTCTAAAATGTATGCTTACTCGTAAGTTAAGTCAAGACCATTCAGAATTATTCTTTTCTTGTTTGAGAAGTAGGGGTGGAAACAGACACAATCCCAATGCCTTAGAATTCAAAGCTGCATATAGGAAATGCTTGAAAATCCACAGCCTGCTTCCAGTCTCCGACCGGGTCAGGAATGGAATGAATGAAGCCCCCATCTAGCGGCGAGGATATGAACTGTACCGGCTGCCGAGGCCTGACGCACTCCTCTGGGGCAATGATTAAATGAATGACAGATGAAATGAAATGATAGTGGAGAGTGTTGCTGGAATGAAATTATGACAGGGAAAACCGGAGTACCCGGAGAAAAACCTGTCTGCCTCCGTTTTGTCCAGCACAGATCTCACATGGAGTGACCGGGATTTGAACCACGGACCCAGCGGTGAGAGGCCGGCGTGCTGCCGCCTAAGCCACGGAGGCTTCCATATAGGAAATGCTTAATTGATCAAATTGATCCTTCCCCTAAAGCTAATGTGAAGACAGATGATAGTCCAATCCTAAGTCCTCCCATTAAGCAGCCTATTGTAATTAATGTTGATGTAGGCCTAAGTGAACTTGACTACCGTATGTAGAGTGTTTTGAAACCCTTTCCATTTTCAGTGATCAAGTGGTAGAATATGTTGCAGGTAGTGTTATAGGAAATGTGTCGAAGTAAATCAAATGTGTGGAATGCTTAGATGTTCGACTGACAATGAGTAGGCCTAATGACGCAAAATGTGGTCTCATAAAGTGCAAAGATGTGGGCAACTCATTGTATAATCCATCCGATGACTTGAAATATTTGTGTAAGACAGCAGAATGTGTTTTCAGGAGTAATGTTCATATCTTGGACAAAGACTGCAAAAATATCTTGCTCAAACTAGAGACCAAGGTAGGCCTATTTACAATGTTAAACTGTTGTTTGTTCTCTTCTTTTGAACACCTATTCACTGCAGTAGAACCATGTGAAGAATTGCATTATGTGAAGCTGAAAAGGCATATACTGAATAATTACTTCACTTGCACAGTATATCATGCACTCAGAGAAAAGTCCTCTCGAATCAGAGGCAAGTGAGACAAGTTTTAACAAAGCTGATTCTATGTAAGGGACAGTGATTACAATTGTGCAGTGTAAATAGCCTACAGCACTATTGTTATAACCTGAAACTATTCTGAATGTTTAAGAAGTGATTGGACTTCATAATTTGTCGTAAATATGTTTCTTATTAATGTTCCAACATGCCCTGCTCTGATACTTCAACATATGGCATAGCTCCTCCCCCTTTCCCTTGACTCCAGAGAAAATGGCGGACACAGTTTCAAGTAGCTTCAGTCTGGCAGCTCTCCTGCCTCTCTATAGTAATGTTTAAGCTCGTTGGGTAAAACTGTCATAAACATTTGAGAAAAACGAAGGTTAAAAATTCATTTCAATTCCCGCAAACTCTCTTGTGTGGTGCTTTAACTTGTGTCCTTTTCCTTTGTGATTCGCCATATTTCAAAGTTGACATTTACAATATCTTGGAATACCACTTGTTATTTAAAGTATATTGTTTGATAGGCTTGTAAACAGTAGCCAATTGCATACCAAACCTCATTTATGACATTGAAAGAATTGCCTGATTGCTTGTCAGCATTTATATGAACTTCTTCTTCTTCTTCTTCTTCTACTTCTTCTTCTTCTTCGCCTTTTGAGACCACAAAGGATCACTTTAACCAACAATTAGTTCGTCGATTTGTAGGTATTGTACGAGTCTTGCGGTCCTCCCAGTACTTCTTCATGAGTATTGATCATCTTGCCCTATGAACTATTATACACAGTATATTACAATGTATCTGAGAAATTTACAGGAACAATACCAGATGGTGATCACACCAGTTAATTATACTTTATTAATGACATAATATTATGAGATATACAAACTACCATACATTACCTATTGTATTACAAATATAATTTAACTTCTTTTGAAAATTATACAGTTATATTGATGATATTTGTGGCGTAGGGATGTGGCGACCCCATCGCCCAGTGGGAAACCACTGCAATCAGCCTCCCGAGTATTGGCGGGAAAACCATATCTTTTTGGGGTAAGGAGGAAATGCCTACCCACAGCCAGATAACACCTCGAGGCAATTATTTCGGACTAAAAATCCGTTCTTCAGCTGCTGCCTTGCAGTGAGGCAGGGGACTGCCAAAGGCTAAGGGAGTAAACCCCGAAAGAAAATCCTCTCTAGCGTTAGGCCTAGCAAGTCAGCAAAGAGAGAAATGTTGTAATTGCTTTCAAAACTAAAAAGAGCCTCGGATACCAAACAACCCCTAAAGTGACTTCGTCTTTGCATAACTCAGCCAGGAATGAAGGCCAACAACCTGATGTTAGGCAGAGATATACAAAGACAAAAACCAGAACGAGACAGAACAAAACAAGGATTGGAACATTGAATATCGTGACCCTGACTGCTAAAGGTGAAGAACTCGTTGACCTCATGGAAAGAAGAAAGATAGAGGTACTAGGCCTGAGTGAAACAAAGTCGAAAGGGAAAGGTGTAAAATCACTACGGAAAGGATACAAGCTCTACTGGCATGGAAATCCGGAAGAAGCCCGTAATGGTGAAGCGTTCCTCATCAGCAAGAATGTAGATGCAGTTTCAGACATAGAATACACCAATGAGAGGATAATTAAACTGCGTTGGAAAACAAACAAAAATATTTTGACCATTGTACAAGTTTATGCTCCACAGTCTGGATGTTCTCAGGAGGAGAAAGATGCATTCCTTGAAGACCTAGAAGAACATGTAGAAGAGGATAATATAATTGTGATGGGGGATTTTAATGCACAAGTTGGGGTGGAAAGACAAAGGTATGAAAATGTGATTGGCCCCAATGGATTTGGAAACAGAAATGCAGAAGGAGAATACCTATTGGACTTCTGCCTCAGAAATAATCTCATGATTAAAAATACATTTTTCAAGAAACAACCCAGTCACATAATCACAAGGTACAGCTGGGATGGGAAAGTGAAATCCCTAATTGATTACATTATCTCTGACAAAGAAGCTGGAACCCTAATCACGGATGTAAAAGTCCTCCCAGGAGAGTGCTTAGAGAGTGATCATAGACTACTAACTGCCACACTAAGAAATGTCCCAAGGGAAAAGATAAAACCAAGACGCATATCCAAGATAAAAGTTTGGAATTTAGAAGAGCCGGAGAAACAGAAAAAGTATCAGAAGAAAATCAGTGACCACATCCCAAAAGATGAAATAAGAACAGGTCAAGAAGAGTGGAAAAGATTTAAAGAAACAATGGTTGGTGCTGCAGTAGAAATTGTTGGAAAAACAAGCACCAAAGTAAGGGAGAAAGAGACCCCCTGGTGGAACGATGCTGTTCAGAAAGCTATAAAAGAAAGAAATATAGCTAGGAAAGAACGGGACAAAGAAAACCAGAAGGATACAAACAAAAATGAAATCAGACTGGAACAATTGAACCAGAAATACAGAGATCTTAAACTGAAAGCGAAGAGATTAATACAATTGGAGAAAGAAAATAGTTGGACAGAATTCACTAAGAAACTAGAAGAGGACAGCAGAAACAATAACAAGCTCTTGTACAGAATTTTGAAAAACAAAAGAAACCCGTATGTCCCAATAAAAGCATTAGAAATTGAAGATGGAAACATTGTATGGAAAGAGGAAGATGTAAGAAGGGAAATGAAGAAATATTTTCTCCAGCTATATAATGGTAAGGATGTAATGGAGGAGGAATGCAACACTCCAGAAAATCAGAGCAGCAGTACGGAATATGAGCCTCCTCTGACTTGGTCAGAGGTTGAAACCGCTTTGAACAGCATGAGTAGAGGCAAGTCACCTGGCATAGACCAAATGAGTGTAGAAATGATAAAGGCTGCAGGAATCCATGGACTTCATTGGTTGTTCAGAGTTATGAATGCTATCTGGAAGGAAGAAAAAATCCCAGATGATAGGACAAAGGGTATTATAGTCCCTCTCTTCAAAAAGGGAAGTAGACGTCATTGTGGC
Source organism: Meconema thalassinum (assembly GCA_946902985.2). Lineage (NCBI taxonomy): Eukaryota > Metazoa > Arthropoda > Insecta > Orthoptera > Tettigoniidae > Meconema > Meconema thalassinum. The sequence goes on from OX336388.2 coordinate 1,945,574,499, forward strand.
AACTACAGGGGAATCACCCTTTTATCACATGGACTTAAGCTAATGGAGAAGATTATTGCTAAACGGATAAGGAACATCCTTGAACCCCAGTTAGGAGAACAGCAATATGGATTTAGAGGCAACAGAGCAACCACCGACCTCATATTTGCAGTAAGGATGATCATGGAAAAATACTGGGAGAAAGGAAGGGATATCATCTTTGTCTTCTTAGATATAGAAAAAGCCTATGATAGCTTGCCTAAAGAAAAGATATGGGAATGTCTTATCAAACAGAAATATCCCACAAACTCTTATAAGGAAAGTGAAAATGCTGCACAGTTATTGCCAGAGCTGTGTGCAAATAGGAGATGGGTATTCAGATTGGTTTGCCACAACTAAGGGAGTGCAACAAGGCAGTGCGTTGTCACCACTGCTATTTATCTCTGTGATGGATGAAATTATGAAAAGGGTGAAACAGAATTCTGGAAATGATTTCAAGGCATTTGCTTTTGCAGATGATGTAGTGGTATGGGGTTGCACAGAAAATGAAGTACAGCAGAATCTAAATGCTTGGAACCACCAATTTAAGGAGTTTGGCCTCAAAATCAGTCATACAAAGACAGTAGCAATGGCAGTCAGCAGACAGAGGTTGCATACAAGCATTGAGCTGGATGGAGCGAAATTAGAACAAGTCGATTATTTCCAATACCTCGGTAGCATTATGACTGAAGATAACAGATGTTCTGCTGAAGTCACCAACAGAATCCAAAAAGGAGCTCAGTTTTATCACCAGGTCAGGAACCTCCTTTGGGACCAACAAATTCCTTTAACATCCAAGAAAATGATGTATCAGGCCTACTTCTTACCTATAATGACGTATGGACTTGAAACTTGTATTATCAACAGAAGAGATAGTAGCAGACTTCAGGCTACAGAAATGAAGTTCCTGAGAACAATGCTTCAGAAGACCAGAAGAGACAAGATCCGAAATGTGAAGATTCGTGCAGAGATTCAAGTGAAACCACTTCATGAAGCAATAGCAACATCAAGGTTGAAATGGTTTGGTCATGTGAAGAGGATGAATCCAAGCAGAAGGGCAAGAGTATGGCTTGAGCAAGATGTGGAGGGCAAGAGACCAAGAGGCAGACCACGGACACGCTGGATCTCCCAAATAAAAGAAGACCTGCAGGGAAGAGGTGTCGATTGGCACCAGGTAGAGGAGGAGGAAATATACCTGAATAGACAAAAATGGACAGCGCTCTTATACCGCACCCGGGAAGCTGGAGACGGTTAATGATAATAATAATAAATTGATGATATTTGACATTATACAGTACTTTTAATTTTTTTAATTCTTAAAATTAGAAATAGAACTATAATAATAATAATAATAATAATAATATCGTATGGCCTCGGGTGCCGGGTGCAAGCTTTGTTATTTGACACCCAGAGGGTAGCTTGCATGTCGAATTTCGTTGTTCCTTGACTATAAAAGTCAAGGAGGTTAGATGTTAGATATCTAAGCTCCTTGAACACTATAGTGCTTTCTAGTAGAGAAATGAGGAACTTTGTGTTGGCGGAAACTCCCGAGATTAATTTTGCCACTATGAACTCGGCCTACTGAATTCAAATAGGTTCTTTGACATGCCAACATCGTATGACATGCGTATCATATTTTTGCCGCCTTTCAAAAATCACTTACCATGGCCAGGAGCGAACCTGCAATCTTGGGGTTAGTAGACCGACACGATATCCACTCACCCACGGTGGCAAGCTAATAGAACTATGAAACAGATTGATTCATACATATTTACACATCTCATAAGCTGTTGAAGTGAACTATAGAATGCCAGCTCATTTAAAACATAGTGTTGAAATCTAGTACTGTAGGTGGAACGTATACAATACTGTGCAATAGAGCGTCGAAAATCCGAAATAATTGGGACTGGGGGGGGGGGTTCGGATTTCCGATTTGTTCGGATTATCGAACATAACCTAGAAATTCCTAGTTACACTAAAAATGTTAAGATAAGTAAAAATAAACACTTTATGTAGTTATACTACGAACCACAACATGCAACTACAACTACACTACTGAACAGGGACCCGGAACAGAACTGAAATGCGTTACGTAACGCTCTGTTCCACGTTACGTTACGTATGCCATACCGCGGCCCCGAGCTGGCTTGTGGTATCGTTCCGGAACTGTAACTTGGAACTCAGTACGAGCATGTGGAACGTTACAGCGCTGGAACGGTACAGTCGGAACTCGACTCCCAACTGTACCGAGCATCAAGGTACGTGTTAGCGGAACGTTACGTATGGAACGGTACATGACTGGAACGATTCCTCAGCGTTACCAGTTGGAAAGTTACTCTGCGTACCGTTCTTGGTTATCGAAATAGATTAACGTTTCCACCAGTACCCGGTTACACTGTGTACCGTTCCAGGTTATACCAACCAGCCACCCGGTATCTATGCGTAACGTTCCAGGTTTTCATGTTCCAACGGAAAGTGGAACGGTACAGAGCCTGTAACAGTACAGCAGCATTTCCCAAAATGTATGTAGGCCTACAGACTATTACAGGACTGTTACCGGTACTACTGTCCATTAGCTATTAAAACCATTATGGCTATTACACCGAATTTTTACGTAGACTATTACGGCTATTACACAGTCTATTTAGTTACCACGGCAATTGTAACACTACGTTTATTACACTGTTACGCTGGTTGTTACAAACTGTCACATAATTGCCTAATTACACAACAACTACATCAATTACATACCTGTTATCTAATCTAGGGGCATTTCTTTCATGATATCGAAATACTCTATCTAGCCTAAGGATATTTTTCAGTATCTACTGTCCTACCTAGAACCCTGATGAAAAGATCCTTTTTTCTGCGTCAACAACTATCCCAGTTTGAACGATGCCATATGCAATTCCAGGCAAATTATTTATTCAAACATAGGATAATTACTTCTTGAAATATCAATAAAATTAAAAATACTGATTTCAGTCTGAGTGCGTGCCGCATCAGACAGGGCAAGGCACGTTGCTCGTTTCGATCGCGGTCATACTGTAGCCTACGTTAGAAATATGTTTCCTGAAAACAATACGATGGATCCCATTGATTCGAAATATTTATTGTTGCTCCATATAGAGGTTTGGAACATAGGTTATTGTTCATCGGTCCATGTAGTTGAGGTTTTTATGGAATTTGTCTGATAGGTCTAAACTTTGTTATTGTGATATCTGTAGTAACGTGTGTATTTGTAATGATGGCATGGCTTGGGAAGGAGTAGGCCGTGGCCTTGACATAGGAACTATCCACGCATTTTCCTGGAGTAGAAGTGGGAAACCACGGAAAACCAATCTAAGATGGCTCAGATGGGAATCCAACTCACCTTCTCGCAGTGTTGCCATATAAGGCAGAGTGTAACCTACACACCCAACTTAACTCCTTTGTGACCAATAATAGTATTTCTTTTCTAAATTAAACCTCCCGTTCTTGCTTTTCGTTTACTTGTTAACCTATTTTCATTTAGTAGTGATAGAAGCCATTTTTCAGTGATGCTTAATTCTAATAATGAAGGCTATTCAGTCGTGTTGACCGACTGAAAAGCTTCCTTTATTATTTACATTTATGAAAGATAGACGTATGACATCACATATAGTCCGTCTGTGTGTACGTATGTGTGTGTTTGCATGTGTCCGTCGCCTCGCTCCCCTCCCTAATAAAATCTAAATTGCTGGAGCGATTTCAACGAAACTCGGTATGGTCATAGTACTATTTTGTCCAACTCCGACTGTGCTCTTCAAATTTTATTACATATCACCAATCCAACATGGCAACTGTGCGAAATATTTCACCGGCATTCCATATCTCCGAAACTATTACAGATATCATCCTGACGTTTTGTATGAAGGAAAAAAGCACTAATAGAAGTGTAACGATGGGACTCTCAAAAACCTCTTTACAAAACGAACATGGCTATACCATACCAAATCATTTTAATATACAGTAATCAATATTTTATTAACACAACTGAACATCGCATCCAAAGACATTCCAAAGACACTACACTCAAAGATAACAAAATCAAAACTATGTAAATCAAAACACTGTCTATTTTCTAAATCAAAACACTGTCTAATTTCTACAGGAAGTAGATTGCTCGAAAGAGCTTTAGTTCACTTTCTCCACATTCTCCCACCTTGCAAAAGGTAGTTTTGCAACACACACTCATAAACTGAAATAAACAAGATGGCGGTGCGTGCCTGCATCAAGGGAAGTGTGCTCCGTGTAATTTTAGTATTTTTAATGGTAAAATGTGCAGTGACTGTGGCAAGACGTGTTCATTCTGTGACCGTTAAAAGTGAACAGGATCTGAAGAATCAACCCCTTATGGAAAAACTTCTGGTGAGTGACAAATGCACAATACATTCCTGGACATGGTGTGGCAGTGAAGGTCTGGGGCTGGCCACCATTAGCCGGCCACGCCGAGCGGGATGGGTAGGTGTCGCAAGGCTACCAGCTACCGGGTTCTCGCTCTGCTGTCTAGCGCTTGCTCTAAGCGGCGACATAGAACTCAACCCTGGACCTTTGCAATGCGCAATATGTGAAAAAATCGGCCGAAAAAATCAGTTATATATTCAGTGCAGTAATTGTAACATGTCGAGTCACAGGACGTGTGCTAAAATCAGTACCTCTGAGTTTCGGTGCATTGAAAAAGGCACGTGAACGTGGACATGTTGGCATTGTGCTATGCCGCCGTTTACCGACTCGTTGTGCAACAATACCAGTGATATTCCCAGTGACTCTGTAAATAGTGTAAATAACCTGAATAGTTCACTTGTAAATAAACACTTATCACTGTTCGCCTTCAATGCCCGCAGCATCACGCGGCCAGGACGGAAACAAAACATTCACGCTACAGTGATCGTCCTAGATCCAAGTATTGTGTGTTGCAGTGAAACGTGGCTCTCTGGGGTGGTAGGTGATCGGGAGGTGTTACCAGACACATACCAGCTGTTCCGGAAGGACCGACTGCAGACTTCAGGGGGCGGGGTTCTCATTGCTGTGAAACCTGAGTACAATGCAACTCGCGTCCATCAGCTGGAAACTGAAACTGAGGCCGTGTGGGTTGAGGTTCAATGCAGTAACGGAAAATATCTGATCGGATCAGTCTATCGCTCACCGAAATCGTCCCATCTGATGAATGATGAGCTGATTCTCTCCCTCAAACGGGTGCAAAACGTTCAACAAAATTATGACACTGTATACATTGTTGGTGATTTCAACCTACAAATCACATGGAATAGAAATGCCGCTCCTATCCCAAATAATCATATATCCAACAACTTCCTTACAGCATTCAATGATCTATTACTCCATCAACTCATATTTGAAGCTACCCGTATCACTGAGACCTCCCGCTCAACCCTCGATCTCTTCCTAACAAACTCTCCATCCTCAATTCAGTCTCTACAAGTCATCCCTGGATTTTGTGATCACCAAGCCCTCCTAGCTATATTTACCCACAAAAAGAACAGTCCAAAATTACAAACCAGAACAGTTTACAATTACTCCCGTACCAACTGGGAACTCCTTTCTGACATCTTACTTGACAGATTACCGGTCATTACACCTTCAGTCACCAACAGTGTAGATATAGATGGTACCTGGCATACTTGGAAGGAAATCTTTTTTCAGTGCGTCGATGAAGTGATCCCTAAGGTTACAATTAAAAATAAGAAAAAAACACCTTGGATCTCAAAGGACATAATATCCAAAATAAGTAAGAGAAATCAGCTCTATAACAAGTGGAAACAGTGCCCAAGTGACAGCAGGTGGGAAAAGTATAGGCTGGCTAGAAATAGTACCAAATCTGCAATTCGTGAAGCCTACAGTACGTATATGGACAAATTAAGCTTTAATCCCAAGGCAATGTGGACATTCATTCGGAGCAAAAGTGGCAACACCGCACCACAGAGCTTTAAACACAACGGACTTTCTATTTCCAACCCACTAGACATAGCCAACTCATTCAACTGTAAATTCCAAAGTAACTTCTCTCCACCTGACTCCAGAGAAGGAATGTTCCTACCAAGGACATCATCCCCTCTCTTTCCCCTAGCCAGTCTATATTTCACACAACAGGAAGTTCGAGACAACTTACGGAGAACTAGACCCCATGCCGCGACAGGACCAGACTTAATCCCCGCTCGGATCCTTCATTACTGTGCAGATGCCCTAGCACCCTCATTGTGCGCACTTTTCAATCAGTCCATTAACACCGGGACTCTACCACAAGAGTGGAAACATGCTAACGTGGTCCCTGTGTTCAAAGATGGTGACAAGGAAAACATGGACAACTACCGCCCGATTTCTCTAACGTCTGGTATCTGTAAATGTATGGAGCGCCTGGTTGCTAAGAACATACTGGAATTCCTGAGTGAGCGAGGCCTGTTAAATCCAAGCCAACATGGCTTCGTTCCGAGGAGATCTTGTACAACTCTTTTGACAAAAGTGATTGATGACTGGCAGAACTCTTTGGATCAGACTACCGTCTCCCAAGTGGACTGTGTGGCCCTGGACTTAAGCAAAGCTTTTGATCAGGTGCCTCATCAAAGACTCTTGTTAAAGCTTGGCAAATATGGCATCGGAGGCAAACTGATTACATGGTTGAAGTCATTCCTGGTAGGTCGAACGCAGTGTGTCGTGTCTGGCGGGGCCAAGTCACCGAACATAGTGGTAACTTCGGGAGTATCACAGGGGTCGGTGATTGGGCCTTTGTTGTACACGGTTTTTACCCTCGACCTTCCAGGCTGTGTGACGTCCACGATGGCGCAGTATGCAGACGACTCAAAAATTTACAGAGCCATAAAAAATAATGATGACGTCAAAGCACTACAGGAAGATCTGGACAGTGTGGCACTGTGGTGTGATGTAAATAAGATGACCTTGAATGTAAACACGTGTAAATATATTCGGCTAAGTAGGGCCAGACAGCCTATTGCACATAGCCTTTCACTGAATGGCAGAGTTCTTCCCATGTGCAATTCACTGCGAATGCTGGGAATACACATTTCCAGCAATTTGAAGTGGAATGTACACGTTGAAGAATCTAGGTGTAAGGCATTTAGAATTCTAGGATTTGCAAGACGTAATCTTCTGGGATTCAGAAGCCGTGCACTCCGAGCGGTGTATTTCTCCACGATACGGCCCATTCTTCTGTATGGACTTCCTGCCTGGCATCCCACGACCGAGGAAAACATGAGGAAGTTAAGTGCAGTCCAACGTCGAGCAGAGCGACTCATTTACAATCAGGGTAACAACGTTTTGACAAAACCATTAACATCCATCAATGACATATGTAGCCAAATAGATCTCACCTTTCTCAGAAAATCTCTAGCTGGCACCATTAAACTGTCCACATTTCACCGCCTTCAGCTGTCATATCGTTCAGTCCGTAGAGCACAGGGTGTCACCCTTGTTCCTCCATTCGCTAGGACAACAGATTATCAATCTGGATTCTACAATCGCGCTGCTCGACTTTGGAATGACCTGCCTCGTGAAATAAAAGACCTTCCTCCACGACAATTTTGCCGCAAAGTGAAGGCTCTAAAGGGACTAAAACCCCATGTAAATTGAATTTATATATAATGTAACTTCGTGAGCGATTGGGAGTGTGCGCGTGCGTGTATATATGTATGCATGTGTGTATGTATGCGTGTGTGAGCGTGTATATGTGTGCGTGCATGCCTGTGTCTTCCCTTTTATTCATGAATTGTATGATATAGACGTCATGTACAGCAGATTATGTGTATCTAGCAAATGTAAAGGTGTAAATTGTATAATGTAACATTTGAGATTTGTTTAGATTTAATGAACGGAGATGGAGACACTGCTGTGTATGTGGGGCTTGCCCTTTCTCTATCTGCCGTCCATAAATTGTAGGCACAATTTTTGGTAAATAAATAATAATAATAATAATAATAATAATAATAATAATAATAAACATTCTAAAATTATACTTGAACATTGAGCTCAGGAATGTGAACCACTATAAGTCTAGTTTCTTGAGTTGCCTAACAGTTCTACCACAACGAGTCTTGAATTCACTCTCCTTTTCAGTTCCTGAGTTACTGCAGGAAATATCTTCATTAAGGTCCGGCTCTCTTAGTCGGTGTTGTGAAGTGTTGATAGAATCACCTTTGTTAAGACAGTTTATCTCTAACGAATAAAGTCGCTGTACTGGACGAAGTAGTATGCCAGTTGCTGCCTTAATTTTAACCAGACGAGTCACATTGTCTCTTCCAGGTAACAGCTCCACCACTCTCCCTAAGGGCCAGTTGATACGTTTCTTGTTGTCGCTTTCCACCAGTACTATGTCTCCTACTTGTATGGATCCCTGTTGCTTTTTGCTCCGTGATCGGAAAAATCCCAGGTATTCTTTTTTGAAGCGATTTCTCAGGCTCTCCCGAACAGCTTGTAGATAACGCCATCTGTCGTTTAAACTGCTGGTTTGAATTTGGTCTAAGTCGGTTACATCATTACCCTCTAGGCTCTGTAGGAACATGGAGGGTCTGAGTGGCTTGAGTTCATCTTCTTCAGAAAGATATGTCAAAGGTCGATTGTTCATCAGGTTCTCACAATCGCACAGAAGAGTACACATTTCCTCATAATTTATACAAGCTTTACCCAAATTGCGGCGAAGCAAATCCTTTAGAATCTTAATCAACCTTTCCCAGAATCCTCCCCACCAGGCTGCAGTGGGAGGGTTCAGCTTCCATTTAATCTTCAGAAGGCTGCATATCCTCTCTATTTCAGTCCAATCCAATTGCTCCATGGTTCTGCGAAGTCCGGTGAAATTCGTCCCATTGTCCGAATACATGGTATTCACTCTTCCTCTTCTTGCCACAAATCGGCGTAGTGCTTGGATATACGCTACTGTACTAAGTGAAGTGATCAATTCCAGATGTACAGCCCGATAAACTGCACAAGTGAATATCACAATCCATCCCTTTCCTCCTCCTCGTAGAAACACAGGGCCGGCCAAGTCTGTGCCCGTGATCTGGAAAACACTCGATGCCTTGATTCGATCCTGTGGCAACGGAGGAAAAGGTACCTCAAAACCCTTAGCAGAGTTACAACGACAGATCACGCATTTCCGAACAACTGCTGCCACCTCTAATTATCCAAACCCTTTGGCGCAACAAAACAAGCAGTGTGTGCGTCCCAGCATGGTTATGGAATCGATGAAATTGTTCAATCATTCTTTCAACCATCACATGTTTTGATTGAAGTACAACTGGATAGGTATACTCAGGAGTGTCGTCAGAATCAACGACTCTTGACTTCATGTGTAGAATTCCTTCATCGTCTGTGATCACCTCCAGATTCTTCAATTGTTCTTTTCTCTCTTCATAAAGCGTTTCCTTCTGGATAAGGAAGTACAGTTTCTTCTCAGCATTGAGAAACTCTTCGCTATCAATTTCCGTTGATACGTGGTCTCTACGATTCCTTTGTTTCAATCTCAAAATCCAAGCAATGGTCCTAACGATTTTGATGTATCCAGAGAATCGTGAACTTAATTGCAGTAAAATAGTTTCCACAACAGTGTTCTTAGCAGCTACAACTGTCTTCCTCCTTTCCCTCTTGACTTCTTCCAACAATGGTTCAGGACGATTAAATACCCATTCTTCTTCTTTACATTTAAGCCAAGACGGATCCTCCCACCATCTGGATCTCCAAAGTTGTGTTGGTGAACACCCTCTAGACCGGAAATCTGCTGGATTGAGGCTGCCCGGTATGTGTCTCCATGAACTAGCCTTACTGTACTCATGAATTTCCTTTACCCGATTCTCTACGAACACCGACCAAAGCCCTTTATTAGCAATCCAAGCCAAGACTACTGTTGAATCGGACCAAAACACTGTGTGTATGTCATTCCGGTGTAGGCATCGAAGGCTCAACCGAGACATTCTAACTCCAAGGAGCGCTCCCATCAGTTCAAGGCGGGGTAGTGTCAGTTCTTTGAGAGGCGCCACTCTAGATTTAGCCATCAGAAGACTCAGTTTGATCTTACCTTCTTCTTCCGTTCTCAGAAATATGCAACAACCAAACGCTCTTTTGCTAGCGTCCACAAATACATGCAAAGTGCTGTTGTCATTCAGGAAAATCCTTCTAGGTATCCGACAGTCATGTAGGTATTGCAACTGCTGAGTCCATCGACAGAATTCCTCACAAATGTCTCCTGGTAAAACCTCATCCCATCCTATACTTTTCTGCCATGTCTTCTGCAGAATGAGCTTGGGAATCAGAGTTACTGGGGCTGAAAATCCAATCGGATCAAATATTTTTGCACGCTGGATAGTACCACTCTTCGGGTTACTAAACCGGTAGTCGGGCTGAAGTTACATCCAAGTTCATCTACGTCGCAATACCAACGAAGTCCTAAGACATTCTCAGTTTTAACAACACCACAATCAAAGGAATTCGCCCATCCCCTCAAATTGAAACCTGCGGATAACATCAATTCTTGTGCCTTTAAAATAAAGGGTCCAATTTCTTCCTTTGAAACGACTCCAGTAAGACAGTTGTCCACATAAAATGCAGGTTTCATTTTTGTAGCTACTTCCTTCAAATGAGTTGGGGGCTCTTCCAGAAGGTTGTTCAGTACAGAAACCAATAGGAAGGGACTGGAACAAACACCAAAAACCACCCGGCAATGTCGAAAAGTGGTAATCTTATCATTATCCCACCAGAGAAAACGGAGCATATCCCTATCTTCAGGATCAATTATAATCTGCAGAAATGCCTTCTCTATATCAGCTATTAGACCTATAGGATAGGTTCGAAAATTGGTCAGCACTGATGGAACAAGGTCGATGAGGTTGTGTCCGGGCTTGAGGCAATCATTCAAGGAATGACCATTTCTGTCTTTGTTGGAAGCATCGAACACCGGCCTTATATTTGTAGTGCCACCATCTTTCAGCACAGCTCTATGAGGCAAATAATGTGTAGGTCCATCCAAAACCTCGTTTTCAACACCTTCGATAATCCCTTTGTTTACCCATTCCTGTAACACCTCATCATAATCCTGAAATTTCTGCATCCCTCGTAACTTTCTTGAAGTGTTCAATAATCGTTTCTGAGAAATTTCACGATTCGTTTCCAGAGAAGTACAACCATCAATCCAGGGTAGTTTGACAATGTAGCGCCCAGATTCCTCTTCTCTCTTCACAGTCCTATCGAAGAACATCTGAACTTCTTGTTCCCTTTCTTCCTTTTTTATCTGTTCGCCAGGATCTTTTATACCCAAAGTCTCAATTTCCCACAAATCCGCCACTCTTGTTGATTGAGTTAAAGTAAGTAGAGTGTAAGACGAGGCAGTAGTTGAAGTGATCTCAGAAGAGCCCATAAGTGTCCACCCTAAACAAGTTCTCACACCTACTAGACTCTTGTTTACATGTAGAAAGTCCGGCGTGATTATCTGAGCGCACACGTCAGCTCCTAACAATACTTGAATGTCAGTACTGTTGCCACCATTATCTTGGCCAACATCACTAAGTTCAACTCCCTTGTCCCTCAGTAAATTAAACAAGTCAGCATCAACTAGGGGAGCACCTCCACAGATACTATCAGAGCCTAACACTGCAACCTCACATCTGTTTTCCTCGTTCATACCCAGCAAAGTTATTTGATAGGACTCGAAACAAACAGGTGCTGTTTTCCTACCTCCAAATAATTCTTGACTTAGTGTTACCTTTCCAGTTTGTTCCAACTCTAATTTCTTAGCACAAGACTTCTTTATGTAGCTTCTCTGCGATCCACTGTCACACAGAACTCTTACTCTGTGCGTGGATCCACCAACAACTACTCTAGCAACTAAAGTCTGCAGATAGGTCACATGTCCTTTATTACTACCTTCCATCATGCAAACTGTTTTTGGAACCGAATTACCTTTTGGTTCATCTGAGTCTGTTTTCGCACACATCAATGCGTAATGTTTCCCCTTGCAAAATGGGCACTTCACAAACATCTTACACTTAACACTGACATATCCCTGTCCTAGACACCTAAAACAAGCTCCCTTTTCCTTAACGTTACTTGGCGTTCTTCTTGAGAATAATCAATAGTTACAACACAGTCTTGAGAAAGATGTGAGGTTCTGCCACAGAATATACAAGCCGTATCTTTGTTATTTCTGTTTCCCTTACTAACTGAAACATCCTCTATTGAAATTAAAGAAGCCGCTGAAGGTATGTCCCTATTCTTAGTCTTGGTCCTATCATCTTGCTTAACTCGATCCGTCCTCTCGTTAACTTCAAAAGAACTATGTCTCAGCTTAAGCCGTTCTTCACCTTCTACCTCAGTCTTTAAGAAGGCTAACAATTCACTCAAGCAACAGTCAGGTTCCTTGGTAGACGTTTCTTTTGATACACGATACCTGTCCCAAGTTCTAAACATAACCTCTGGCAAGGCACTCTCTACTAGTGGAAATAACATTGCAGCATATTTCTCCTTTGTTACTCCCAAGGAATCAAGTGCTCTCAACTGTCCCTCCAGACTGTCATACAGTTGGGCGCTGGATCTTAAACTATCCTTCTTTAACACCAAGGATAAAAGTTTCCTAACATAGTACTCAATGAGCAACTCATCCTTCCCATACCTAGACTTCAACAATTCTATAGCCTTTTTGTAGTTTTCCTTTGAGGGAGGAAAGTTTTCTACCAACTACTGAGCACACGAACCAGGTTCCATACACTGAATCAAATAAACAAATTTATCTTCATCTTTAAGCCTGCTATCTTCATGTATTTTAGTAAATTGCGCCCAAAACCCAATCCAGCACTTCACGTTTCCGTCAAATTTTTTCAGTTCTAGTTTTGGTAGTCTTAGTAGTCTCTGATTAGAAGTACGTGAACAGTTATTCATTTTAGCTTCAGAAACGGCTTGATCTCCAACTTGTAAGGCCTGCACCTTTTCCCTAACCTTAAAATATTTCAAGTCGTACTCCCTGCAATTGTTGATCTCTGTTTCAAGCACGATGTCTTCAAGGTCTTCCTTTAGCAGCAGCTCATTGTAAACTTCATCATCCAGACGTTTCAACTTCTCGAAGCGTTCCACAAGTGAAGCATATCTGCTACGAATCTCCACGTGGTCACCATCAGCAAGCGCCAACAGTTCTCCAAGCTTGTTTACCTCGCGTGTAAATACGCCGCGTAATACTCGACGTTCGGTCATCGTTGTTCTGTTTTATTTGATGTTGAGATTGCCAGTAGTCCTGTCACGGTCGCCAGTTATATACCATACCAAATCATTTTAATATACAGTAATCAATATTTTATTAACACAACTCAACATCGCATCCAAAGACATTCCAAAGACACTACACTCAAAGATAACAAAATCAAAACTATGTAAATCAAAACACTGTCTATTTTCTAAATCAAAACACTGTCTATTTTCTACAGGAAGTAGATTGCTCGAAAGAGCTTTAGTTCACTTTTTCTCCACAATGGCGGCCAAGCGAAGTTGTTGTATTTAAATAGCCTTTTCTCGCATTTAAACCAAACGAGCGCCGTCACACATGGTACAGCAAATGGTATACACCTTGTAATGCACTGACATCCTATTCAGCTCAATTGTTTACATAACATCAAGATGGCGGCTGTGCGAAATTTTAAAATTAAGGTTTAATTTCTTGTGTCCTAATCATGCGATCGAAACCAACGTTTGAACAATGAACCTACGCAAAAATCATCCAATAGTACATAGCTCTATGGCCTACAAAGTATATAAAAATCCAATATGGTGGCCATCGCAAATATTTAGACGATTCTCAATGTCAACTAATCTGTGACAGCAATCAAACTTAATTGTTTTTTTAACCACGAAATAGCGCCAGCGTCAAATTTTAAAATCTCGCTTTAGCCTATTTCTATTTATGAAAAAATAGGCTTATAGGATCACCTTTCATCCGTGTGTGTACGTCCGTGTGTGTGCCCCCCCCCCCCACTAATAAAATATAAGTGGCTGGATAGATTTCAATTAAATTCGGTAAGGTCATAGTACTATTCTGGCCGACCCCGACCGTGCCCTACACATTTTATTACGTTTCAAAAATCCAACATGGCGGCTGTGCGAAATATTTCACTGGCATTCTATATCTCCGAATCTCAGAAGACTTCTGTTACTTAGGAAGCAAAATAACCAGTAATGGACGGAGGAAAGAGGATATAAAAAGTAGGTTGGATCAGGCAAGAAAAGCATTTCTACAGAAAAGAAATCTGTTGGCATCGAGCGTGGGCTCTATGGAAGTGAAAATTGGACTATTGGTGCAGCAGAAAAGAGGAGATTTGAAGCGTTTGAAATGTGGTGTTAGAGGAGAATGATGAAGATCAGATGGGTAGATAGGGTTACAAACGAAGAGGTATTAAGACGAGTGGGAGAGGAGAGATGTTTCTGGCGACTGCTAATGAAGAGAAGAGATAGGTTGGTAGGACACTTACTAAGACACCCAGGAATAGCAAACTTAGTTATGGAAGGAAGGGTCGAGGACAAGAACTGTAGGGGTAGACCGAGATTAGAATATGTTAGTTTGCCTCGAATGTAGGGTGTGGTGGCTATGTAGAGATGAAACGCCTAGCTCAGGACAGGGAGACATGGAGAGCGGGATAAAACCAGTCAAAAGACTGAAGACTCAAACAACAACATCGGCCGATATGAATGAATTGATAAATATCAAAGACACAAGATAAATGTATAGCGTAACACTAAAAAGTCCCTTGGTATTAAACCTTATATGGTGCACCATAAAGAAGGATGGAAAATTGAACGCCTAAATCAACATACCGTAACATGATGTATGAAAATATGATAAAATAATCATTTGCAACAAATTTCAAACACATATTAAAACTCTAACAAGTAGTTCCGTGAAGAACTATACAGCCTATTTTCATATATCCTGCTGTTGTTAATTGCCTCTATCAACATACAAAATGTCAGTTTAATTGCTGTAACAGATTCGTAGATATTGAGGACCGTCTAAATATTTCAGATGGTCGCCAGGTTGGATTTTTATTTTTGTACTATTACATTAAGATTATTGTGTACGTGTGGTATTCAAACTTCAATCGCATGACTAGAACACAAGAAGTAAAAACGAGATTTTAAAATTACGCACAGCAGCCATCTTGTGATTATGCAAACAATTGAAATAAATTAGATGCCAGTGGATCAACATTTGTATAAGCATTTAACGTGCAACGTTTCAGGGCACTCGGATAGTTATTTCGCGAGAAACGTCCATTTAAATATGTATACTTCGCGTCGCCGCCATGTTGGATTTGTGCTCACCAGGTTACTGAAAGTCCTATAGGTGAACATATGTTCATAGTCTCTATGAACATTAAAATTCAGACTGGTTGATGTAAAAGATTCATAGATAATGAGAACCGTTTAAATATTTCGGAAGCTCGCCATTTAGGATTGTTATATGTATAGGCTATAGAGTTATGTACCATTCAAGGACAATTATTGCCTAGGTTCTTTATTCAAACTTTCACTTCGATCGCATGATTACGACACAAGAAATAAAAACTTAATTTTAAAATTTCGCACAGCCGCCATCTTGAGGTTATGTAAACAATTGAATTAAATTAGATGGCAGTGCATTACAATGTGCAAAATCATTTACTGTACCACATTTTACTGCTCTCAGAGAGTTAAATCACGAGAAAAGTCTATTAAAATATTTCAAATTCGCTTGGTCGCGATGTTCGTTTTGTACTTTGCAGGTTTATGAAATATACATAGGTAAACGTGTATAAGTACCCTTTATCACCGTACAAAATTGCAGGGTGATATCTGTAATAGTTTCGGAGATATAGAATGTCAGTTTAAATATTTCGCACAGCCGTCATTTTGAGGTTATGTAAACAATTGAACTAAATTAGACTCCAGTGCATTACAATGTGTATAAACATTTGCTGTACCAAGCTTCATTACGATTGGATAGTTAAATCGCGAGAAAAGCCTATTTAAAAGTCTCAAATTCGCTTGGCCGCCATGTTGGTTTTGTAGTCACCAGGTTTTTGAAAGTCTCATAGGTGAACTTCTAGTTGTGCCCTTTATCACCGTACACCATTTCAGGGTGATATCGGTAATAGTTTCGGAGATATTGAATGCTAGTGAAATAATTCGCATAGCCGCCATGTTGGATTGGTGACACGTAACAAAATTTGAAGGGCACGGTCTAGGTCGCCGGGAATAGTGCTATAACCTTACCGAGTTTCATTGAAATCGCTCCAGTCGTTTAGATTTTATTAGGGGGACACACACACACACCTCACACACACACACACACACACACACGCACACACACACGGACAAAAGGTGATCTCATTTTTCAAGATTGAAAATAGGCTAAAAATGCCTGATTTTCCTACAGACCACTGCCAGTGGAAGAACGTGGCTAGTATTAAGGGAGTTTTTTCAAGAAACATTGTGTGTCTGTGTGGGTATATGTGAGCTCCACCCCTTCAATTGAAACACGAAATTTTGTCCAGAGGTAGCACTAGAAAAGGGCACCTCAGTGACATGTTTATTTTGCCGCCATTTTTACCAAATCTCAATAGTGGCTACTCAATTGGTCAAAACTTAACATTAATAAACGACTAAACTAATCATCAGGGACCCGGAACAGAACTGAAATGCGTTACGTACCGCTGTGTATGCCATACCGCGGCCCCGAGCTGGCTTGCGGTATCGTTCCGTAACTGTAACTTGGAACTCGGTACGAGCAAGTGGAACGTTACAGCCCTGGAACGGTACAGTCGGAACTCGACTCCCAACTGTACCGAACAACAAAGTACGTGTTAGCGGAACGTTACGTATGGAACGGTACAGTCGGAACTCGCCTCCTAACTGTACCGAGCCTCAAGGTACGTGTTAACGGAACTTACGCTCCTTTGTGACCAATAATAGTATTTCTCTTCTAAATTAAACCTCCCGTTCTTGCTTTTCGTTTACTTGTTAGCCTATTTTCATTTAGTAGTGATAGAAGCCATTTTTCAGTGATGCTTAATTCTAATAATGAAAGCTATTCAGTGGTGTTGACCGACTGAAAAGCTTCCTTTACTATGTACATTTATGAAAGATAGACCTATGGCATCACATATAGGCCATGTGTGTGTACGTATGTGTGTGTTTGCATGTGTCCGTCGCCTCGCTCCCCTCCCTAATAAAATCTAAACTGCTAGATCGATTTCAACGAAACTCGGTAAGGTCATTGTACTATTTTGTCCGACCCGACTGTGCTCTTCAAATTTTATTACATCTCACCAATCCAACAAGGCAACTGTGCGAAATATTTCACCGTTATTCCATATCTCCGAAACTATTACATATATCACCTTGACGTTTTGTATGGTGGAAAAAAGCACTAATAGAAGTGTAACGATGGGACTCTCAAAAATCTCTTTACAAAACGAACATGGGGGCAAAGCGAAGTTGTTGTATTTAAATAGACTTTTCTCGCATTTAAACCATCCGAGCACCGTCACACATGGTACAGGAAATGGTATACACCTTGTAATGCACTGACATCCTATTCAGCTCAATTGTTTACATAACTTCAAGATGGCGGCTGTGCGAAATTTTAAAATTAAGGTTTAATTTCTTGTGTCCTAATCATGCGATCGAAACCAACGTTTGAACAATGAACCTACGCAATTATCATCATCTAATAGTACTGGCATTCTATATCTCCGAATATCAGAAGACTTCTTTTACTTAGGAAGCAAAATAACCAGTGATTGATGGAGGAAAGAGAATATAAGAATTAGGTTGTCTCAGGCAAGGAAGGCATTTCTACAGAAAAGGAATCTGTTGACACGGAGCGTGGCACTCTATGGAAGTGAAAATTGGACTATTGATGCAGCAGAAAAGAGGAGATTTGAAGCGTTTGAAATGTGGTGTTACATGAGAATGATGAAGATCAGATGGGAAGAGAGGGTTACAAACGAAGAAGTATTAAGACGAGTGGGAGAGGAGAGATGTTTCTGGCGACTGCTAATGAAGAGAAGAGATAGGTTGGTAGGACACATACTAAGACACCCAGGAATAGCAAACTTAGTAATGGAAGGAAGGGTCGAGGACAGGAACTGTAGAGGTAGACCAAGATTGGAATATGTTAAACAGTTTGCCTCGAATGTAGGGTGTGGTAGCTATGTAGAGATGAAACGCTTAGCTCAGGACAGGGAGGCATGGAGAGCGGGATAAAACCAGTCAAAAGACTGAAGACTCAAACAACAACATCAGCCGATATGAATGAATTGATAAATATCAAAGACACAAGATAAATGTATAGCGTAACACTGAAAAGTCCCTTGGTATTAAACCTTACATGGTGCACCATTAAGAAGGATGGAAAATTGAACGCCTAAATCAGCATACCGTAACATGATGTATGAAAATATGATAAAATAATCATTTGCAACAAATTTCAAGCACTTATTAAAACTCTAAAAATGCCTGATTTTCTTACAGATCACTGCCAGTAGAAGAACGTGGCTAATATTAAGGGACTTTTTTCAAGAAACATTATGTGTCTGTGTGTGTATATGTCTGCTCCCCCCTTTCAATTGAAACACAAAATTTTGTACAGAGGTAGCACTAGAAACGGGCACCTCAGTGTCATGCTTATTTTGCCGCCATCTTTACCAAATCTCAATTGTGGCTACTCAATTGGTCAAAACGTAACATTAATAAACGACTAAACTAATCATCAGGGACACGGAACAGAACTGAAATGCGTTACGTACCGCTGTGTTCCACGTTACGTAACGTATGCCATACCGCGGCCCCGAGCTGGCTTGTGGTATAGTTCCGTAACTGAAACTTGGAACTCGGTACGAGCGTGTGGAACGTTACAGCCCTGGAACGTTACAGTCGGAACTCGACTCCCAACTGTACCGAGCATCAAGGTACGTGTTAGCGGAACTTTAGCTCCTTTGTGACCAATAATAGTATTTCTTTTCTAAACTAAACCCCCCGTTTTTGCTTTTCGTTTACTTGTTGGCCTATTTTCATTTAGTAGTGATAGAAGCCATTTTTCAGTGATGCTTAATTCTAATAATGAAAGCTATTCAGTCGTGTTGACCGACTGAAAAGCTTCCTTTATTTTCTACATTTTTGAAAGATAGGCCTATGACATCACATATAGTCCATGTGTGTGTACATATGTGTGTGTTTGCATGTGTCCTTCGCCTCGCTCCGCTCCCTAATAAAATCTAAACTGCTGGAGCGATTTCAACGAAACTCGGTAAGGTCATTGTACTATTTTGTCCGACCCGACTGTGCTCTTCAAATTTTATTACATCACACCAAACTAACTTGGCGACTGTGCGAAATATTTCACCGGCAATCCATATCTCCGAAACTATTACAGATGTTTTGTATGGTGAAAAAAAGCACTAATAGAAATGTAACGATGGGACTCTCAAAAATCTCTTTACAAAACGAACATGGTGGCCAAGCGAAGTTGTTGTATTTAAATAGACTTCTCTCGCATTTAAACCATCCGAGCACCGTCACACATGGTACAGCAAATGGTATACACCTTGTAATGCACTGACATCCTATTCAGCTCAATTGTTTACATAACTTCAAGATGGCGGCAGTGCGAAATTTTAAAATTAAGGTTTAATTTCTTGTGTCCTAATCATGCGATCGAAACCAACGTTTGAACAATGCACCTAGGCAATAATCATCAGCTAATAGTACATAGCTCTATGGCCTACAATGTATATATAAATCCAATATGGTGACCATCCGAAATATTTAGACGATGCTCAATGTCAACTAATCTCTGACAGCAATCAAACTTAATTGTTTTCTTAACCACGAGATGGCGCTAGTGTCAGATTTTAAAATATCGTTTTTTGCCTATTTCTATTTATGAAAAAATTGGCTTATGGGATCACCTTTTGTCCGTGTGTGTCCGTGTGTGTGCCCCCCCCCCCCCAATAAAATCTAAGTGGCTGGATAGATTTCTATTAAATTCGGTAAGGTCATTCTGTAGTACTATTCAGGTCGACCCCGACTGTGTCCAACAAATTTTATTACGTTTCAATAATCCAACATGGCGGCTGTGCGATATATTTCACTGGCATTCTATATCTCCGAATCTCAGAAGACTTCTGTTACTGAGGAAGCAAAATAACCAGTGATGGTTGGAGGAAAGAGGATCTAAGAAGTAGGTTGGCTCAGGCAAGGAAGGCATTTCTACAGAAAAGGAGTTGACATCGAGCGTGGCACTCTATCGAAGTGAAAATTGGACTATTGGTGCAGCAGAAAAGAGGAGATTTGAAGCGTTTAAAATGTGGTGTTACAGGAGAATGATGAAGATCAGATGGGAAGAGAGGGTTACAAACGAAGAGCTATTAAGGCGAGTGGGAGAGGAGAGATGTTTCTGGCGACTGCTAATGAAGAGAAGAGATAGGTTGGTAGGACACATTCTAAGACACCCAGGAATAGCAAACTTAGTTATGGAAGGAAGGTCGAGGACAAGAACTGTATGGGTAGACCGAGATTAGAATATGTTAAACAGTTTGCCTCGAATGTGGGGTGTGGTAGCTGTGTGGAGATGAAACGCTTAGCTCAGGACAGGGAGGCATGGAGAGCGGGATAAAACCAGTCAAATGACTGAAGACTCAAACAACAACATCAGGCGATATGAATGAATTGATAAATATCAAAGACACAAGATAAATGTATAGCGTAACACTAAAAAGTCCCTTGGTATTAAACCTTACATGGTGCACCATAAAGAAGGATTGAAAATTGAACGCCTAAATCAACATACCGCAACATGATGTATGAAAATATGATAAAATAATCATCTGCAACAAATTTCAAACACATATTAAAACCCTAACAAGATGTTCAGTAGAGAACATATAGCCTACTTTCTCCTAAATGTATGAGTATAGTTATAACTCGTTGTTATTATCATAGAGTATAATAGAACTATTCTTTGTTGAAGACCTTAGAAACGATTTACCTCTACCAAACGCCACGACCTAGATAAAAACTGCTACCATCATTGAAGAAAGAAAGAAAGAAAGATAAGAAGTATATCAAGAATGTTATGGATCTGGAGACATAATCGACCGGACTGGCTGCGTGGCTCAGCGGTAACGTTCTCGCTTGCTGGGCCCTAGGTTGCAGGTTCGTATCCTGGCGCAGTCAGCTGGCATTTGAGGGTGCACAAATGCGAGGGAGCCGTGTCAGTACATTTACTGGCACGTTAAAGAACCCCTTCGGGCCAAACTTCCGGCACCCCGGTGTCTCTAAAAGCAGCAGTAGTTAAAAGGGATGTAAAACCAATAACATTATTATTATTATTACGACCTGCCGTGGGCAACATCCAACTTTGAGTTGAGGCATGTCTTTACACGTCTGGTTGTGCATGGCTTTCACAACCCTAATTGAATTAACAAATCTTTCCATGACCCTACAGAGACGTGTGTATACAAACTATGTGGATATTTTCGATAATATAATCCTAACAGAGCGAGTGCATTCTAGCGGCCAGAATAAGAAACTTTTCAATAAAATCTGGAAGTTACCTTTTTGGCAGCTAGATGTCTCGAGTAAATCTGCTGGCGAATTATGTTTTAATTAAATATATATTTTACACCATAATGTGGACAATATAACGCTTAATAACATTTTCAAGTAACGCAAAATAGGCTGTTACAAACCCTTTAAAATAAAAAGTTAAAATGTATCGTAGTATCAACTTGTCATTCTTCAAACTCGATGCGCATAGAATGATAATGGTATAGTAATCAATGGATCCCCACGTAGACTAGTCGGGACATCTAGTGGTGAAATATCGAACAATATAATCCTAACAGAGCGAGGGCATTCTAGCGGCCAGAAGAAGAAACTTTTCAATAAAATCTGCAAGTTACCTTTTTGGCAGCTAGATGTCTCGAGTAAATCTGCTGGCGAATTATGTTTTAATTAAATATATATTTTACACCATTATGTGCACAATATAACGCTTAATTTTAAAACATCTGAGTCATTACAAAACAATAAACATATAACATTTCAAGCAAAAAACCTAGCTCTGATCGGGTTTGAACCATAGGAATTTGAGCGATAGGCTATCGCTCTACCACTGAGCTAATTGTGTCAGCGAATATCGGTCTATTTAAAATGACTTACATAGAACTTGTTAGCAAATAATGATTTATACTAAACGATTTCATCACTGGAGTATATTATTTATATATAAAGCATTTCATACAAAGTTTATTTATTTTTTATCAGTACGCTATATTGCATTCAATACTCAAATTAGTGAAATATAAGTCAAGCACAAGATATCCGCTGCCATCTTGTCTAATTACTGAATCAGTTCAGCTTTTTAAAATCACGTCTGCACTATAGTATTACAAAATAAACTTTTAATTTCGAACGTGCCTCTTCCTTTAGAACAGTTAAAACGATTCTCGGCTCGATAATCGGAACTGGTGGGTCCCATGATATGGATTATAAAGTTTGCATAATTCGCACGGCCGCCATCCTGAAATGGTATGGCGGACGACCTTGTAGTTTGGTCACAAGACGTATCCTATACGAAGGTATGTTGTTACCAAATTTGGTAGAGATCGGATGATTTGGTTAGTCGTTATTTGATTTTACGTTTTGAACGTTTGAGTGGCCGCCATTCAGTTTTAGTAAAGATGGCGGCGATATAAAACATGACACTGAGGTGTCCTTTGCTAGTGCTACCTTTGTACCAAATTTCGTTCAATTCGCATTCACCGTGTTCGAATTGATAGGGGGGGACAGACATTCAGAGTACACACACTCACACACACACAGACACACACACACACACACACAGACTCACACACACACATACACACACACAGACTCACACACACACATACACACACACAGACAGACACACTTTTTTCGCCCTGTGTTGATCTCATAAGTCTACTTTCATTTTTTGCAAAAATCGAAAGTAGGCTAACAAGAAGTTCCGTGACGAACTAAAGAGCCTACTTTTCCTAAAATTAAGTTTCATACCAATGATTAAACTAGTGTATATGAACCTATCTAGAATAATGAAGAAATTAAGTTGTTAATATCGAAATGTATAATTAGTTAGAAATATACCTGGTATAATGTAGCCTAATAGAGCAGTACTGTTGGCAGCCCTGGCGACTTAATATATACATCTTCGTTCCATCTCTTAAGGTACAGAATACACAATTTGGTTGAATTCCAATGAACTTTACATGCAGTTAGACTCGGGATTTATCAGCACTCGTAAAAGCATGTCATGCGTGTGCTGGTCAGAAATGATCTGAAATATTATGATATCTTGTTGTGCCAATTATGGATGAAATCCATTTTTAGTATACAAGTTACATGTTTTTTAAAATTGAACCTATCTGCAGGCATAGAATCATGTTGGTGGCACTGTCTTATATTGATTACTCCAAATTTATCTAGAATGCCAGGTGCTATACGTGTGCAAATTATGGAGCTGTTGGCTTGCATATTTTCTGATTAATTGATATTAGGGAAAAAATATATAGACAGCATTTATTAACAGTGGCAGACCTGATTCCTCTTAAGAATAAGCATAGTCATATCTGATATGGTACACATAGCACATGCGAAATTTGGTTGAAATCCAACTGATAGTATAGGAGTTACATGTATTTAAAATTTGGTGCTATCAGCAGGCTTAGAATCATGTTGGTAGAACTGAATATACAAGTTACTCCAAATTAATCTAAAATTTAAGGTACTAAACGTGTGCATAGTTTAAAGCTGTCGGCTTGCATACTTTCTGGTATTTTGGTATTTGGATAAAAAATAGAGAGAGAGAGCAATTATTAACAGTTGGCAGCTCTTGTGATTATTAAGAATACGCTCAGTCATATCTGTTTATGTCCACATATTACATACAAAATTTGGTTGAAATCCAATTGATAGTGCAGAAGTTATATGCATTTAAAAACTTGACCTATCAGAAAGCTTAAAATTATTTTGGCAACATTGTCACGCATGGCCTCCTGGAAATTAAACAGAAATAGCATTATCTACTTGTGTGCCAATTTTGGAATAGCTCCCATGCATACCTTGCAAGTTATCCAACATGGAGCTCAAATTTCTAGTGCGTTTTTTTCAGCAGTTGGTAGCACTGACATCATTTTCAAATATGGGCTTGAGATATTCCGGTATACATCTTTATTCATACTAAAAAATGGTTTCGATTGCTGAAGCCGTTTATGAGTTGATAGGAAGGGGGGGGGGGGGAGACACACACAGAGCCAGACAGACAGACAGACAGACAGACAGGTAGCTAGACAGAAACACATTTTCTCGGATCGATCTCATAAGTCTACTTTTTCCTCATTTTTGCAAAATGTCAAAAGGAGACTAAAAATGCCTGATTTTCTTACAGATCACTGCCAGTAGAAGAACGTGGCTAGTATTAAGGGACTTTTTTTTCAAGAAACATTGTGTATCTGTGTGTGTATATGTCGGCTCCCCCCTATCAATTGAAACACGATATTTTGTACAGAAGTAGCACTAGAAAAGGGCACCTCAGTGTCATGTGTATTTTGCCGCCATCTTTACCAAATCTTAATTGTAGCTACTCCATGGGTCAAAACTTAACATTAATAAACGACTAAACTAATCATCAGGGACACGGAACAGAACTGAAATGCGTTACGTACCGCTTGTGTTCCACGTTACGAAACGTACGCCATACCGCGGCCCCGAGCTGGCTTGCGGTATCGTTCCGGAACTGTAACTTCGAACTCAGAACGAGCGTGTGGAACGTTACAGCCCTGGAACATTACAGTCGGAACTCGACTCCGAACTGTACCGAGCATCAAGGTACGTGAAAGCGGAACTTTAGCTCCTTTGTGACCAATAATAGTATTTCTTTTCTAAATTAAACCTCACGTTTCTGCTTTTCGTTTACTTGTTGGCCTATTGTCATTTAGTATTGATAGAAGCCGTTTTTCAGTGATGCTTAATTCTAATAATGAAAGCTATTCAGTCGTGTTGACAGACTGGAAAGCTTCCTTTATTATTTATGAACGATAGGCCTATGACATCACATATAGTCCGTGTGTGTGTTCGTATGAGTGTGTTTGCATGTGACCGTCACCTCGCTCCTCTCCCTAATAAAATCTAAACTTCTGGAGCGATTTCAACGAAACTCGGTAAGGACATAGTACTATTTTGTCCAACCTCGACTGTGCTCTTCAAATTTTATTACATCACACCAATCCAACTTGGCAATTGCGCGAAATATTTCACCGGCATTCCAAATCTCCGAAACTATTACAGATATCAACCTGACGTTTTGTATGGTGGAAATAAAGCACTAATAGAAGTGTAACGATGGGACTCTCAAAAACCTCTTTACAAAACGAACATGGCGGTCAAGCGAAGTTGTTGTATTTAAATAGACTTTTCTCGAATTTAAACCATCCGAGTGCCGTCACACATGGTACATCAAATGGTATGCACCTTGTAATGCACTGACATCCTATTCAGCTCAATTGTTTACATAACTTCACGATGGTGGCTGTGCGAAATTTTAAAATTAAGGTTTAATTTCTTGTGTCCTAATCATGCGATCGAAACCAACGTTTGAACAATGAACCTACGCAATTATCATCATCTAATAGTACATAGCTCTATGGCCCACGAAGTATATAAAAATCCAATATGGTGACCATCCGAAATATTTAGACGATGCTCAATGTCAACTAATCTGTGACAGCAATCAAACTTAATTGTTTTTTTAACCACGAGATGGCGCCAGTGTCAAATTTTAAAATCTCGCTTTTAGCCTATTTCTATTTATGAAACAAGATGTTCAGTAAAGAACATATAGCCTACTTTCTCCTAAATGCATGGGTATTGTTATAACTCTTTGTCCTTTTCAAGGAGTATGATTGAATGTTGGTTGTAGTAGCTCGTTGAAATACAACGTGCTATAGGGATATTAAACATGAATATGAGGTGCCCTTTGCTAGTGCTACCTCTGTACCAAATTTCGTTCAATTCGGTTTCACCGTGTTTGAATTGATAGCGGGAATCGATTTGCACACATACTTGGCCACCATCTGCAAACTATTGGGCTGATGTTCTTGCAGTTTGGTCTGAATATGTTTCCCACATAAAGATATGGTGTTGCAAAATTTGGTAGAGACTAGATTATTAGGTTGGTCGTAATTACATTTTAGCTTTTAACATTTGGGTGGCCGCGATTACGTTTCCGTCAAGATAGCGGTGATATAAAATATGACACTGAGGTGCCCTTTGCTAGTGCTACCTTTGTACCAAATTTCTTTCCATTCGGTTTCACCGTGTTCGAATTGATAAGGGGAATCGATTTTCACACAATGATGGCCGCCATCCGCAAACTATTAGGCTAATAACCTATTAGATTGGTCAAAGGATGCTCCCTCCATAAAGGTATGTAGTTGCAAAATTTGGTAGAGATCGGATGATTAGGTTAATCGTAATTTGATTTAAGCTTTGAACATTCGTGTGGCCGCCATTACGTTTCTTTCAAGATGGCGGCGATATAAAACATGACACTGAGGTGCCCTTTGCTAGTGCTACCTCTGTACCAAATTTCGTTCCATTTGGTTTCACCGTGTTTGAATTTATAGGGGGAATTGATTTTCACACAAAGATGGCCGCCATCCGCAAACTATTAGGCTAATGACCTAGTTATTTGGTCAAAGGATGTTTCCTCTATAAAGGTATGTTGTTGCAAAATTTGGTAGAGATCGGATGATTAGGTTAATCGTAATTTGATTTAAGCTTTGAACATTTGTGTGGCCGCCATTACGTTTCCGTCAAGATGGCGGCGATATAAAACATGACACTGAGGTGCCTTTTGTTAGTACTACCTCTGTACCAAATTTCGTTCCATTCGGTTGCACCGTGTTCGAATTAATAGGGGGAATC
Organism: Meconema thalassinum; assembly: GCA_946902985.2. Lineage (NCBI taxonomy): Eukaryota > Metazoa > Arthropoda > Insecta > Orthoptera > Tettigoniidae > Meconema > Meconema thalassinum. Next base: position 1,945,601,538 of record OX336388.2, read on the forward strand.
GATTTTCACACAAAGATGGCCGCCATCCGCAAACTATTAGGCTAATGACCTAGTTATTTGGTCAAAGGATGTTTCCTCTATAAAGGTATGTTGTTGCAAAATTTGGTAGAGTTCGGATGATTAGGTTAGTCGTAATTTGATTTAAGCTTTGAACATTTGTGTGGCCGCCATTACGTTTCCGTCAAGATGGCGGCGATATAAAACATGACACTGAGGTGTCCTTTGCTAGTGCTACCTTTGTACTAAATTTCGTTCAATTCGCATTCACCGTGTTCGAATTGATAGGGGGGGACAGACATTCAGAGTACACACACTCACACACACACACACACAGACACACAGACACACACACACACAGACTCACACACACACATACACACAGACAGACACACTTTTTTCGCCCTGTGTTGATCTCATAAGTCTACTTTCATTTTTTGCAAAAATCGAAAGTAGGCTAAAAATAGGCTTATGGTTCACCTTTTGTCCGTGTGTGTGCGTCCGTGTGTGAGCCCCCACGCCCCACTAATAAAATCTAAGTGGCTGGATAGATTTCAATTAAATTCGGAAAGGTCATAGTACTATTCTGGCCGACCCCGACCGTGCCCTACAAATTTCATTACGTTTCAACAATCCAACGTGGCGGCTGTGCGAAATATTTCACTGTCATTCTATATCTCCGAATCTATTACTCATATCAACCTGAAATTTTGTACGGTGATAAAAGGTACTACTAAATCGTTCATGGGACTTTCAGAAACCTGTTAACTACAAAACGAACATGGCGACCATGCGAATTTGAAACATTTAAATAGACTTTTCTGGCGGGTTAAAAATCCGAACGCAGTGAAACTTGGTACAGCAATTCTTTATACACTTTGCAATGCACTGACATATATTTTTGTCAAATTGTTTACATAACCTCACGATGGCAGCTGTGCAAATTTTTAAAATTAAGTTTTAATTTTTTGTGTCGCAATCATGCGATCGAAATCAACGTTTGAATAATGAACCTACGCAATAATAGTCATCTAATAGTACATAACTCTATGGCCTACATATGTTACAATCCAACATGGCGAGCATCCAAAATATTTAGACGGATCAGAAAATCTGATAATCTGACAGCAGTCAAACTGACATTTTGTGTGTTGATTGAGGCTATAAACATAAGTTAACCTATAGAACTTTCATAACCTGGTGATCACAAATCCAACCTGCCGGCGACGCGAAATGCGAATATTGAAAAGGATGAGCACAGTGAAACTTGGTATGGTATATGCTTATACAAATTTTAATCCACTGGCATCTAATTTATTTCATTTTTTTTCAGAACCAGAAGATGGAGGCTGTGCAAAATTTAAATATCTCGTTTTTACCATTTCTTGTGTCCTAATCATGCAATTGAAGTTTGAATAATACTCTTACACAATAATCTTCATGTAATAGTACATAACTCTAAGGCCTACATATATAACAATCCTACATGTCGACTATCCGATATATTTAGACGGTTCTCAATATCTACGAATCATATTACAGCAATCAAACTGAATTTTGTATGTTGATAGAGGCAATTAACATAAGCAGGATAAATGAAACTGGGCTACACATTTCTTCACGGAAATACTTGTTATTTCTTGTGTCCTAATTATGCGAATGAAGTTTGAATAATACATTTACGCAATAATCTTCATGTTCTTATATTATATTTTTTTAAGCGTATGGCTTTTAGTGCCGGGAGTGTCCGAGTACACGTTCAGCTCGCTCAAGTTTGCAGCTACTTCTATGCGGACACCCATTGGGTGAGCTACAAGTACCGTCCCGTGTGGTGGTTGTCTGGCGAGGAAAGTGTGAATGTAAGGATGAGGAATTGGAAGGTAGAGGCTGTGGCCTATAGTTGGGGACTAACCCCGGCATTTGCCTGGAAGGAAGATAGGAAACTACAGAAAACCATCTTCAAGGTTGCCGGTGGAGGGTTTCGAGCCTCCTCGCCTACCGGATGTGAGCGACTGCCTGCAGTCACGCCGTAACGAGCACGGCTAACTCAACCGGTATCTTCAGGAATTAGTAGTTTACAAAACTCTATGGCCTACATACCGAACGGTCCACTGGCCCCTTGCGATCCAGTTTTATGCATTCTGTCACATGTACTACAATTCTGAAAGACATAGGTCCCTCTCCCTAAACCGGGGTAATATAACGAGATGTGTGTTTACGGGCTAGAAGACAGCAGGAATTGTGAGCGCCACTATTAATTCAGTATGGGTACCTCGAAAGAACCCGTTAAACGAGCCGAGATACGCAGAACACACACTTGAAAACAAGAGGTACACGCACACACCGAGAGCAGGTATTGTATAGACCGGGAGGTGCACGCTTCAGGTCAAATGTCGCAGTAGCTCACATGGCAAGCGCGCGATTGGAGTTGCCAGGCAAGTGGCAAGGTTATATACTTAATCGTTTTCACAGACTGATTAGTTTTTGTTTTCGTTATCTTTTTACCCTCCTGGGTTGGCTTTTCCCACGGACTAAGCGAAGGACGGTGTCCTGCAGCTTGAGGCTCTGAATCAGGGGATACAACTGGGGAGTGTGACTAGCAATTTGCCCAGGCGACCTCACCTGCGAAGTGAACAGGGGCCTGATGAGGGGATGGGAAGAGTGAGAGGGATAGGCAAGTAAGAGGGAAGGAGGCGGTCGTGGCCTTTGGTTAGGTACTGTACCTTTCCAGCATTTGTCCGAAGACGAAGTGGGAAACCACGGAAAACCACTCGAAGATGGCTGAGGTGGGAATCGAACCCACTCTACTCTTCTCCCCGAGGCTGAGTAGACCCCGTTTCAGCCCTCATACCACTTGTCAAATTTCTTGTTAGAGCCGGGTATCGAACCTCAGACCTCCGTGGTGGCATTTATGCACGCTGACCACTACACCACGGAGGTGACACGATTTGTTTATTTGGCTCTGTAAAAGACCATGTCACTGCGGAGGCCCGGGTTCAAATCTCGGCTCTGCCACGAAATTTTGTTCCTGGTCTGAGGCCTGGAAAGGGGTTCACTCAACCTCGTGGGGCACACAGACTTAGTGGAGGCAGGTCCGCTTCCTGCCTCAGCCATCCTAGAAGTGGTTTTCCGTGGTTTCCCACGTCTCCTCCAGACGATTGCTGGGATGGTTCCTTTCGACAGGACCACGGCATCTTTCTTCCCACTCCCTTCGCTGCCCTTTCCTTCATTAGACCCAACTTCGTGGTCACTTAGGCGATTGGCTTGTCACCATCCCCAGTTGTATCTGCTGTCAAGGTGCGTTCAGCTCCGAGGCACTGTCCTGGAATTCGACGGTAGAGGACTGATCCCTCGCAAAGTCCGAGGGTAAAGCCGAGCTTGGAGGGTAGGCGATCAAATAAAAAGAAAAAGAAAAGAAGACCGTGTGTATCGTTGCATAAGCTAAGGTGCTGGATTGGACAAGGATGAGGAGGTGATTGTCTCTGGCTAGGGCACAGGCAACCAGTTAGCTACGTCGTACCTGTTCCAAGCTTCGTAGACCACAGTTAGGGCAAAGTGTGCCCCATTGGAACGAAAACAACATGCGATGGCAAGTCAGTATGTAGCTGCGCGAACTCGCTCCTTCGACGTAATTCACAACACGAAGCGTATTCACTGCCTCGAGATGTATTCCAGCGAAGAGCATATGAATATGTTCAGGCGCGGATCTAGAGTTTGGCTTTAGGGGGGGGTCAGCGAATCGAAATAGTTAAGCAAAATGGTATCACTAAAAACGCAATCACAAAATAACCAAACGTACAAAACCAGACCAATTTTTTGCAAGCTACATGGATAGAAATTTGATGCGTTTAGCGCACCTAAAATATTCGTACAAATTGCAACGGCGTGTTTTGCGACTTTTACATCGAGCTTCGAAAAAATACCAAAGTACGTTGCAGTTTCGGCAAGTCGGGTTGGTACCGACAAAGGGAGAAAGTCACAGCTTAAATTGCCAACCAAGCTTGCAGTTTGGACGTCGGAAAAATTTTTTGGTGCGAAAAAAGCCCCAAATTCCTATTCGTGCAGTGCTGCACATTCATCGTGACATCACTATAAACATCGATTCAGTAATCACAAGGTTTGCTAAACAAAATAGACGAGTTGATTTTGTTATATAAATACTCGTTTTTAGCCTATTTTCAATTTAAAAAAATAGGCTTATGAGATCACCTTTTGTCCGTGTGTGTGTGTGTGAGAGAGAGGTGTGTGTGTGTGTGTGTCCCTAATAAATTCTTAACAACCGGAGCGATTTCAATGAAACTCGGTAAAATCATAGCACCGTTCTGACCGACCCCGACCGTGCCCTTCAAATTTTATTGTGTCTCACCAATCCAGCATGGCGGCTGTGCGAAATATTTCACCAGCATTCATTATCTCCGAAACTATTACCGATGTCACTCTGAAATTGTGTACGGTGATAAAGGGCACTACTAGAAGTTCACCTATGAGACTTTCAATAAACTGCTAACTACAAAACCAACATGGCGGCCAAGCGCAAATGAGACATTTAAATAGACTTTTCACTCGATTTTACCATCCAAATGTAATGAAACTTGGTACAGCAAACGTTTATACACATTGTAATGCATTGGCATCTAATTTAGTCCATTTTTTTACACAACCTCAAAATGGCGGGCGGCTGTGCGAAATATTTCACCAGCATTCTATATCTCCGAAACAATTACAGATAACACCTGAAATTTTGTACGGTGATAATGGACACTGGTACAAGTTTATCTATGTAACTTCCAAACACCTGTAAAGTACAAAACGAATATGGCGGCCAAACGAATTTGAAACATTTTAATAGACTTTTCTCGTGATTTAACTCTCTGAGCACAGTGAATGTGGTACAGTAAATGATTATACATAATGTAATGCACTGCCATCTAATTTAGTTCAATTGTTTACATAACCTCAAGATGGCGGCTGTGCGTAATTTTAAAATTAAATTTTTATTTCTTGTGTCGTAATCATGCAATCGAAATGAAAGTTAGAATAATGAAGCTACGCAATAATTTTCCCATAATGGTACAAACAGTAACTCTATGGCCGATACACACAAAAATCCAAAATGGCGAGCATCCGAAATATTTAGACGGTACTCAATATCTACGAATCTTTTACAGCAATCAAATTGATTTTTTTAATGTTCATCGAGGCTATAAACATAAGTTCACCTATAGGACTTTCAGTAACCTGGTGAGCACAAATCCAACATGGCGGCGGCGCGAAATATACATATTTAAATGGACGTTTCTCGCGATTTAACCATCCGAGTGCAGTGAAACTTTGCACGTTAAATGCTTACACAAATGTTAATCCACTGGAATCTAATTTAATTCAATTGTTTTCATGTCAAAATTAGTCTAAGTTTTTATTTCTTTCGTCGTAATCATGCGATCGAAGTGAACATTTGAATAATGAAGCTACGCAATAATTGTTCTTTATGGTACATAACTATATGGCCAATCCCTACAACAATCCAAAATAGCGACCATCCGAAATATTTAGACGGTTCTCAGTATCTACGAATTATTTACAGCAATCAAACTGATCTTTTAAATGTTCATAGAGGCTATTAACATAAGTTCATCTATAGGACTTTCAATAACCTGGTGAGCACCAATCCAACATGGCGGCGACGCGAACTATACATATTTAAGTGGACGTTTCTCGCGATATAACCATCCGAGTGCAGTGGAACTTTGTACATTAAATGCTTATACAAATGTTAATCCACTGGCATCTAGTTTATTTCAATATTTTTTTCATAACCACAAGATGGCTGCTGTGCGAAATTTTAAAATCTCATTTTTACTTCTTGTGTCCTAATCATGCGATTGACGTTTGAATACCACACGTGCACAATAACCTTCATGTAATAGTACATAAATAAAAATCCAACATGGCGACCATCTGAAATATTTAGACGGTTCTCAATATCTATGAATCTATTACAACAATCAAACTGAAATTTTGTATGTTGATAGAGGCAAATGACATAAGTAGGATATATGAAAATAGGCTGTATAGTTCTTCACGGAACTACTTGTTATATAACAGGTATGAAGTAGTAAATAAATACAGTTGTAACAGAACATAATAATTGCAATAAAGAAATTTTCAGTATTGAATAAAATGAAAAAAAAAACCTGTTTTTCAGTTAAAATTCGTTAAGTTTCATTAGTCTGGTTATTGTGTTTTGGTTTTATGAGTTTGTAAAAAATTTGTTCTCCGTTTGGGGGGGGGGGGGTCATGACCCCAGTGACCCCCCCCCCCCCCCTTGAATCTGCGCCTGAATATGTTATATTAATGGAGGAGCTCGACAGAATGCATACCAGGCGCATGGCCTGTACCAAGAACTCTATCCGGATAGACAACGACTGATAGGCATGGTATTTCGGAGTGTGGAAAGGCGCCTGGGAGATACTGGATCCCTGGGAAAAACACGGCCTGTTTGAGATCATCGCGTGACGTCTGCTCACAATGAAGAGGTTGTGTTTGACGATATCCGGCGTCACCCTCATACTACCACATGGGCCATTGCACTGGAGACGAACATCAGCCGTGTGTCTGTTATGCGGATAATGCACACCCACTGGTCTCACCCGTACCATCTGCACTTACACCTGGAGATACATGGTCATGATTTCGAAGCACGGGTGGCGTTCTGTGGAAACTGATCCGGCTTTTCTAGCGACCATCTTATTTACGGACGAAGCACGATTCCACAACAATGGAACCGTTTATCGTCATAATATGCATTACTGGAGTGTGGATAATCCCCATTGGGTGCGACAGACATCCTTTTAGGTACACCCCCGTGTGGGTTGCGGGTTAGAATACACACACGGTATGCTCTGCTTGTCGTAGGAGGACACTAATAGGGCCGACAAGACAGACTGACATGACTGACTTTGATTTTGAAGACTCCCTGTTGATGGGAAGTGAAAATTCATCTACGGTATCCCCTGCCTGTAAAAGGTCTTTTCCGACTTCCGGTCCCATTTTTGGTTTGACCTTTAGAAATAAACGTCATGCTGCCTGCGGAAGGGCCACCAACTTGGCCATCTGGCCAGAAAGCCTGGACGGTATTCCCCATCCCGTCAGGTGGATGCGCCATGTACCCTTGCAGTGGTGTCCGCCTCACAACGGAGGTCCCTGCACGGCCGAATAATTTCGCCAAACATATCACTGTGCATGCCGAGGGGGAAGTGCCTATTCAAGGCACTGGGACTCGGGGCAATACCTGCTATGCCAGGTAGGTATTGCCTTGGCTGGGTGGCGCCCACAGTGATGACCCTCGTTCGGAGTAGGTTGTATTCGGGGAGGGTGATTTCGGGATGACGCGAAAGCGGCCCAATAAATCATCAGAGGGTGTCCCCCTTAAATAGCCGTCTCTTGAGTGTCGGATCAGGGATAAAACTTTCAATGCACGTTTCCCTGTTGACAAGTCACATCGCTACCTGGTAGCTATCAGGACAGACGGGGATTATTTCAAAGTGGTGAAATCAATGATCTTTTCCGAGGAATTCGAGGGGAAATTTGGAGATCTAAACGGGATTTCCAAGCTCCGGAACGGACAGCTCCTACTGCATACAATTAGCCGACAGCAAACCGAAACGTTGCTGGAATGCACGCATTTCAGCGAAATTCCCGTTAAGATCTCAAAACACGAAACGATGAATGAGGTCCGTGGAGTTCTTTTCCATCGTAAATTCATTTTGAATAGCGATGCGGAATTGTTGCGGAATCTGGGGAAGATAGGCGTCACCAAGATTGGGCGCATCACCCGAAAGATTGGAGAGAACAGCGTTGATACCGGCGCTTTTATTCTCCATTTTGAGGGTGATGTTTTACCTAAGCAGATGTAGGTCACATCGAACCACTGCGATGTTCGACCGTACATCCCTCCACCTATGTGATGTTATCAATGCCAGAAATTCGGGCATGTTTCTGCCAGGTGCACTGCCAAGGCCGTGTGTAGAGAGTGTGACAAGGGGACACATGAGGGTGAGAGGTGTACGCCTCCCCCGATTTGTCCTATACCAGACCGAAAACAACTGTGAACATGGGCTCGCCCATTAGCATGCGTCCAGCGGAGCGCTGTTGCCACAGTGAGACTGGCAGAGATGACACACACAGCCCTACGCTCGCAGTATACACACGACGTTCCCCCAGAACACAAGGCGCTCCGAATGCAAGCGCATGTACGAGCTGGGGGACCTAATCCTACGAATATCTATCCTCACAACGGATTGCACACAATGTGATATGAGGCAGATATAAGATGCCACACAAACGTTATTCGTGAAAGTGACCACCAGCGACCAGCATTCTCGGCTGTCGCGCAGGAGGTTCAGGTTCGATTCCCGGCTCTGCCAAGCTATTTAATTTTAGTCTGAGGGCTAGAACAGGGTTCGCTCAATCTCGTGAGGCAAAGCTGGGAAGATGTAGGTAAAATTCCTACCTCAGTCATCCTGAAAGGGGTTTCTCATTTATACTCCGGGCAAATACCGGGATGGTTCCTTTAAGGACACGGCCGCCTCCTTCCCAATCCTCACCATAATAATAATAATACACACACTCTAATACAGACACCACAGTAACCCAGATTTTCAGACAAGTACACGGGGCTAAAGTACCAATATGTCCAAGCCCCTCAAATGAAACAACAATTACAACGTTATTATATCACATGACGTAATCTACACCCCAAGCCATTCTGAGTAACATTGCTTGGTAGCCCTTTATAAGGTAATAGAAACAGAGAATACAATTTTTGGGATCAGTTTTTGTTTATTGGAGACCACCTTGTGGTGTACTGGCTAGCACATTGCTGTCCATTCTTGGCTGTCACCGCGGAGTCCCGGGTACGATTCCCAACAAATGTAATTCTGGTCTGAGGGCTGGAACACGGTACACTCAGCCTCGTGATGCAAACCTAGGAATATGTGGGTTGGATTCCTACCTTAGCCATCCTGGAAGTGGTTCTTCTGTGGATTCGCACTTCTACTCCAGGCAAATGCCGGGATGGTACCTAACGTAAGGCCACGGCCGCTTCCTACGCAAATCCTTCCTCAATTACAAATATACACACTAGTAGAGACATCACAGTGTCACAGGTTATCAGATAAATTCCACACACACCCTAATACACGGGGCTACATGACCACGATGTCACAAAGCCCCTACAACAATAATAATCAACAACAACAACAACTCTTGCTGTCACCCATGATGTCCAGATTCGATTCACGGCTCAATCAAGACATTTAGTTCTGGTCTTAGGGTTAGAACCGGGTACTCTATGCCTCGTGAGGTAAGACTGTGAAGAGGTGAGTTTTATTCGACTCAATTTTAAAAAAGAAAACATATTTGCCGACAACACAACAACACAGGTTATCAGATTTTGTGTTTTCACGTACTTCTGTATTCGAAAGATTCTTTAAAAGGCCGTATACCCTGAAAAATATTGTTCTTACCTCGCTGTTCGACTGCCACTCGACTTGCTACGGAACATTGTTATGAGTTCAAAACTTCAGCTCACAGCACTAACTTCTATAAGCTCCACTACTGAATTGATACAGCCATGCTGTCACTCTTAGTTATCTTCCCCAGCGAAACTAAATATTTCAACACCTAACCATTCTTCGCTCTAATTATCCCTTCAGTTCAAGAGCAGATGATATCTCCCGAACGGCTGGTCGTATCGTCATGGGGTTTGCACAGTCAGCTTCAAAATGTTTAGCTCTGTAACATAGGTTCATCTAAATAATTGGGTAATTAATGATTTTCGTGCCCGGAGAGAAATAGGGATTTCGTACGGCACAGCGAGCCCAGATTGCGTAGTTAACTAGGCAACGCCGCGCTATGCAATTGGCTGGCGCGGGTGAGCACGTGAATCTGGCTCCTCCCTCATGTTCACAGTTGTTTTGGGCCTGGTATAACTGCCAAGGAAGCCACTCTCCACGATCGAAGCAGTGCCCTGAGTTCTGTAAAGAAGCCACAATCCAAGAAATCAGAACATTGCATCGGCTTTCATATCACGATGCTCGCAAGAGGTACCGTGATATTAATGCCCCCGAATTTCGGGTGACGTTTGTGGCCGCAGCGACGACCTCATTCACCCCTGCTGTCACAGTTCCCAGTGTAGTACTCTCGACGTCCGGTAATTCAGCAGATTTGAAATCACCCCTCGCTGTACCAGCGAAAATTGTCTGCCCGAAGGAGGTCCCACAACCTTCTTCGGGCAAGGAAAAGAAGGCGACAGTTATACCATCTAAACCGGCGAAATCGGAGAAGTCCTCTTCTTCTTATTCGAACCGGTCGGCTAACATGTCTTCCTCAGTTAACAGGGGAAAGAAGAGTTTGCCAACCAGGGCTGGTCCTTCTTCCAGTCCACCCGATATGACAAAAGTAGTAGTGGAGATGAGAGAGAAGGTTCGTCGCCATCTCCCTCGCCCTCCTCCTGACGGAGTGGCTACTGACTCTGCTGGCCTTCCCGCTCCCTCGACCATCAAGGGAGGGAAGCCGGCTGAAGTCAAACTCGTCCGTATGGAGGAACTCTCCTACAAATAGGAAAATACATCAGCGGAGGAGAGAGGAACGTTTCAGCGCCGTTTCTCTTCCTCTCCTAGAGACAGGGCTGCTCAGGTATCTGCTGGCCATTCCACTTCCACCACCACCAGTGGAGCGGTGTCAGCAGGAGCGGCCATGTTTTATAAGGAACTGGCGTCTGTGGGGAAGCGACCATCTACTTCCCCAAATAGACGTCAGCGCCGATCAAGAAAGAAATCTCTTCGGGACATGTCGGGGACAGACACCCAGTCTTCGGACCGGGAGAAAGTCCCTCGACACGGCTCTCGCTCTTCCCCAAGAGCGAGACTCGTGAAGTCCGACGAGGACCGCGCGCCATCCAGGGGACTGCCCGCTCCATTTTCTTCGTCTTCGGACCGAGATGTGGAGATTGAGGTGCGCTTTCCTGCCCCATCATATCCAACTAGAGATGGGGAATGGTGGCAAACGGTCAAGCGTAAGTAGAAGACCCACTTCTACTTACAAGGGAACTGTAATAGCTATTCTGGTCATCTCAATGAGTTACGTCAATTAATATCTTCGTTTTCGGCAACCATTGTCTGTCTTCAGGAATCCAGGTTTCGTCCTGGACGTGAGACAATAATGCGTTACTTCAACTTCTTCCTTGAAGACCCGGTGGATGGAGCTGTGGCCGTCGGTGGCGTCTGCATTCTCGTCCACTCTAACCTCTTTAGTGAAGAGGTGCCGTTGCGTACTCAGCTAGAGGCAGTTGCAGTTCGTACTTCGTCGCCAGTAATGGCAACAGTATGTAACGTGTACATTCCACCTGATTCTCAAATAGATTGAAACCAGCTGGTGGATCTAGTCTCTCAGCTCACCCCCTCCTTTTCTCCTTCTGGGATATGTTAATGCTCACAACACCATCTAGGGCTCCGCTACCACTAGTGATGGAGGGAGAGATTTTGAGAGACTGATCAGGCGCTGGAGCTGTATTTGTTAAACACAGGGGAACCCACGCACTTCTCTATTGCACACGGCACTTATTCAAATGTCGATATCACCTTGTGCTGTCGTGCGCTGGTTCCCCTGCTACAGTGGGGTGTACACGACGACCTTTGTATTAGTGACCATTTCCCGATTATCGTTACTCTTCCGAACCAGAGAGCCATCGAATTACCAAGTCGATGGCTTCTCCATCGGGCTGATTGGACAACTTTCACAGCACGTGCTGATTTTGCCGAAGATACCTTTGAGAGTGTCTATGATCATACCATTCACATAACGCATGGTATTTCGGCTGCTGCTGAGGAAACAATACCTTCCTCATCCGGCAACTCCCACCGGAAACTTGCCCCTTGGTGGACAGCCGAGATTGCAGCAGCCTTTAAAGATCGTCGACGTGCTTTCAAATGCTATCGGAGGCAAAACACTATGGTCAACCTTATCACCTTCAAAAGTATGCGTGCTAGAGCCCGATATCTGATTCGGGAGAGTAATAAAACGACGTGGGAAAAGTATGTTTTGTTTATGACGACACATACTCCTTCATCTCAAGTGTGGACTAAGCTTCGTCGGATCTCCGGACTCCCGATATCATTGATGGCACACGGAGTCTCCATCATCGGAGACATCATCACGGACCAACTCGCCATTGCCAACCGTATTGGATCGCACTTCAATGATGTATCCTGTTCTGGGAGTTACGATCCTACGTTTCTGACTCTGAAGCGGGAGGCGGAGGCTCACCCCTTGTCCTTTGCCACTGCTGTTTTGGAGTCCTACAATGTACCATTCTCTGAAAGGGAACTGCGCAGTGCGCTTTCACTGTGTAGGGATACGTCTCCCGGACCGGATAACATACAGAATCAAATGTTAAAACATCTGTGGGAATCCAGTATAAAGCAATTGTTGGTCCTCTTCAATCGTATATGGATTGATGGGCAGTTTCCATCTCAATGGCGATAGTGGATCATGATACCGGTTCCCAAGGCTGGAAAGGATCCCAAACTTGTCAGCAGCTACAGGCCTCTCAAATGCCCCATGTAAGCTGCGAGAGAAGATGGTGAACCATCGACTGGTGTGGTTCCTGGAAGAGAGGGCTTACTGTCAGGGTACCAGTCTAGATTTCGCTCCCATATGTCCACCACCGTCCATCTGGTGCGACTTGTGAGCGCCATACAGGAGGCATTTCTCCGAATTACCTACGATACCATATGGCGCTACGAGATCCTTTCCACCCTTCATGAGTGGGGACTCCGTGGTAATCTACCGACTTTCATTACGAATTTCATGAAGTCCGACTCTTCCGTGTAAGGGTCGGTAGAACATATCGCAATATTATACCCAAGAAAACGAAGTTCCTCAGGGTTCTGTTCTGTCACCTTGTTCGAGGTTGTCATATCTTTTGGCCAAAGATGCTACATTAAGATTGTTATTTTTTTCTCTATTATCTTTTTTCCACTGTTGTAAAATTAACTGTCATGGCATCCAGAAGTGTCAATAAATGGTTGTTTTGAATTGATACATTTTCCTTAAATATAAAAGAAGAAAGAATCTGTGATACGCCGGTGAGCGTAAAAGTAAAATAAGTGGCGACCAGTGATAGGATAAATATATCAATATATTTTAATTATGGAGACAACCCAACGTGAACTGGATCGAGCGATAAAGCTACGTAAGGTAACACGGGCGGCGTTTTCGAGGCAGTTGAATAACCTCAAAAGTGAAATTGATGACGTCCAGATGACAGGTCATGAAAAGCGAAGGAAAGTTCAGGTTTCCCTTTCTTTACTTTGGAAGAAAAATGATGAGCTCCTGCAGCTGGATGGTAAGGTCGTAAGTCTATAACTTGACGTCGGCCAAGAGGACTTGAACGACGAATGTAGACTTGCCGATGACTATCAACGTCAATTTCTTGATATAGAGGTGAGTGTTGAATATATTCTACCTTCAGGAGGTATCGCTCAAGACAACAGTGATTGTAGCAGTGTAGATCTTGTGAGTAAGAGAAAATTCAAACTACCTAAATAAGAACTAAGGAAATTTGATGGCGATGTAAAACAGTGGATACAGTTCAGGGGCCAGTTTCAAAAGATAGACACGGATCCGGATATTGCACCGGAAGATAAGTTTCAATACTTAATGCAAGCTACAGTGAAAGGGTCTCGTGCTCGAGAAATTACTGAAAGTTTTCCACCTATTGGGGAAAATTATACGAAGGCAGTGGAATGTTTAAAGAGCAGGTTCGGTAGAGATGATCTGTTGGTTGAAGTTTACGTAAGAGAGTTGTTATCTTTAGTTCTTAAGTAATCATCCACTCCCGGTGATGGCAATTCAATGTGTAGCCTTTATGACAACTTGGAATCGCACATACGGTCACTTGAAACCTTAGGTGTTACAACAGATAAGTGTGCATCTATGTTGTATCCTTTAGTAGAGTCATGTTTGCCTGAGGAGTTTCTTAGGGCCTGGCAAAGAAGTTCCAATTTTGCACACACACGTGATTCGAAAGATAGGTTAGACAATCTCATGCTATTCATGAAAAGGGAAGTGGAAGCCGAGGAACGGATCAGTTTAGCAATTTCCGGTTTTGGAATCAAAGATAATAACAGGAGTAGAGACCAACCCAAATTGTCAGAGCACATTGCTACTGCAGCTGACTTGTTAAACACTAACCCAGTTGAGGAGAGGAGAGGGTACTGTATTTTTTGTGGAGGTCAACATGACGCCCTTAATTGCTTTAAAGCACACTAATTAGGTCTATCTGGGAAACAGAAGGTCCTAAAGGACAAGGGTGGGTGTTTTAAGTGCTTTAAGAAGGGACACTGTGTCAATAAATGTAAAGCCGTAGTACGGTGCATTATTTTTAGTAAGAGCCACCAAGTTCTGATGTACCCTGATTTACCTCAGAATAAACAAAATACATCCCATAATAATGTCGAACACAGGCAATCCGGGGGGAAGAATGAACAAAAGACAAATTCGCTGAGTAATATTTCTAAATATCCTAAAGTTATTTTGCAAACTTTGTTTATAAAGATGAAAGGTATTGGCTCTTCCTTCTCTGTTAGAGCCTTAATTGACTCAAGATCCCAAAGATCCTATGTTAAGAAAGACATTGTTAAAAGATTAGGTTACACTCCATTCAGAACTGAAAAAATTAAACATGACCTTTTTGGGGGAGTGAAAACGAGTGTTAATGAACATTCATGTTACAAAGTAGAAATTGAAAGCCTATATGGAAAATATCAATGTAATTTTGAAGTATTGGATCAGGTTTTAATATGTAATGGCATCCCTTCGGTCAAGAAAGGACCTTGGTTGAATGAACTTGAGGAAGGGAATATCAGCCTAACAGATATTGGGGATGAGTCTAGGCCTGTGGACTTGCTGATTGGAGCGGATGTAGCGGACAAACTTCTGACAGGAAATATTAAAGTTCTATCTTCTGGTTTGGTTGCTGTGGAAACAAATTTAGGCTTGACTTTGATGGGGAATGTTCCACAACAATCTTCTGTTAAGTTGGCAGAAGAAGTTACAGCTCTGTTTGTTAATGAGATCAACGATCGCTGGAGCCTAGATACCATTGGAATCTCAGACTCAGCTGTTAAAATGTACAAAAATGAAAGACAGCTTCAAATTAGAGATGATTTTCTAAGAGGTATTACTGTAAATGATGAGAGACGTTACGAAGTTTCATTGCTATGGAAATAAGATAGCTTGGCTCTTCCTAGCAACAGGGAGCTAGCACTCAAAAGGTTAGAATCTACCACTAGAAAGCTTCAGTCTCAAAATCTTCTCATTTCATACGATGCAGTTCTAGCTGAGTGGGAAGAACTGGGAATTATTGAAGAAGTACCAGTCAAAGAAGTAGGGAATTATGCACACTACCTACCACATCGAACTGTTATTAAGGAGAATAGCTCCACCAGAGTTCGTCCTGTATTTGACGTGTCAGCAAGAGGTAGAAATGCTCCTTCTCTCAATCATTGTTTAGAGTGTGGACCCAATCTGATTGAACTGATTCCTTCCCTGTTACTAAAATTTCGGGAAGGGAGATTTGGGGTGACAGCTGATGTAGAAATGGCTTTTCTACAAATAAGTGTTCGTCAAGAAGACAGAGATTTTCTTAGGTTCTTCTGTTGTGATCCAAATGACTGGAAGAATATACAGATTTTTCGGCATCGGAGGATGGTATTTGGATTAAAATATAGCACTTTCCTTTTAGGAGCAGTTCTTGATTACCATTTGGACAAGGCAATGGAAGATTGTCAATATAGTAAAGGACAGATATCAAGACTTAAAGAGAGCCTTTATGTGGACAATGTTGTAACCAGTGTTGTTACTGAATCAGAACTGAAAGAATTCATTAATGAAGCAAGTGATATAATGCAGGAAGGAAAGTTCGACCTCAGAGGTTGGCAGGCCAACAATGATGCTTTCATTCTTGTAGGACGGACAGCGGTGCTAGGTTTACGATGGGATTTGGAATCTGACAATTTATTGTTAAACTTGGAATGGGGACAGAACCATGAATTGAGAGTGATCACGAAAAGATCCATTCTGTCAGTTGCACAAAAGATATTTGATCCGATTGGCATAGTTAGTCCAGTACTTCTTGTTCCTAAATTGTTATTACATAAGTTATGGCTAAGTGGTATATCTTGAGATGAAGAGGTTACTACTGATATTAAGGACCAATTTGTAACCTGGTATTTAAGCCTTTTTCTCCTGAAAGAGATGAGAATTCCACGCTGGTTTCATTATTCCAAGAACCACAGGGATGTCAGTCTACATATTTTGTGTGATGCTAGTGCACAGGCCTACGCTGCAGTAGTCTTCATACGACTACAAATTGACGGTGAGAGTAAGGTACACCTTCTTGCAGCCAGAGCAAGAGTAGCCCCATTAAACACAGTCATCATTCCCCGACTGGAACTAATTGCTGCAACAGTGGGAGCTAGATTAGGTAATTCAGTGCTAGAAGGACTAAACTACCAAGATGTCAAGTTGAATTTCTAGACTGATTCGACAACGGTTTTAGCATGGATTCTATAGGAAGAAACATGGACTGTGTTTGTCAACAACCGTGTTAAAGAAATCCATCGGTTGACTTTACCAGAAATGTGGAGATATGTTCCTGGCCATTTGAATCCTGCAGATCTTCCTTCAGGAGTTGTCTGGCAGAAAAATTGTTAGCACTTCAATGGTGGGAGGGGCCAGAGTTTTTACGAAAGGACCGGCCAGAGTGGCCTGGTGAATTTCCACCTGCAGAGGCAGAGCTGATTTTGCAAGAAAAGAGAAAAACAACTCAAATAATGAGTTACTTTGTAGATACTTCATGTAGCACCCCAAAACATGTAAATAATGATCAGTGCAGGTACCACGATTTAAATTGGTATTTCTTATATTTTTCAAGCTATGGAAAAATAATTCGGTTGGTTGCTTGGATAAAGAGGTTTATCCAAAATACACGAAGAGCAAACCTTACAAGAGCTCGTGGAGAATTATCATGTGAGGAGATAATGTCAGCAGAAAAAATAGTCGCGAGATTGGTACAGGAAGAGCCTTTCTCTTCAAAAAATGACAAAAGTCTCATTAGCCTAAATGTGTTTAGGGATGAGAAGGGATGTCAAGAGTAACCACTAAATGTGGTAGAGCTGTAAATACACCAAAATGATTAGATTTATGATTACTGTATTTTGAGGTACCGTAATTATAGTTATTTATGTATGGTTGAGTTGTTCTTCCACCAACTAAAGGTGAGAGTGTGTCATATCTCTTGGCCAAAGATGCTACATTAAGATTGTCATTTTTTTCTTTATTATCTTTTATCCACTGTTGTAAAATTAACTGTCATGGCATCCAGAAGTGTCAATAAATGGTTGTTTTGAATTGATATATTTTCCTTAAATATAAAAGAAGAAAGAATCTGCGATACGCCGATGAGCGTAAAAGTAAAAGAGGTTGCCATAAACGGCATTGTTACCGCCACCGGGCCCACGATAGTTCCATCGCTGTATGTAGCCGATTTAGCTCTGCTTTACAGCTCTGGAAGTATGTCAATCGTGGAACGGCAATTGCAGATAGCTATTAACCGGGTCGACAGGTGGGCTCACGACCGGTTTTCATCAGCGAAATCCTCCGTCGTCCATTTTTGTCGGCTCCGAAGGCTACACTTACACCCTAAACTACATCTCAGGTATGCTGCGTTGCCGTTGGTTGACACTTATCGCTTCTTGGTGCTCCATTTTGACAGCAAATTAACGTGGCAGCCCCATATACGGCAACTAAGAACGACGTGTCTCAGGAAACTGAACATGCTCAAGTTTCTTAGTAGCACTACGTGGGGGGCTGACGGAGCGGTGCTGCTACGGTTCTACCAAGCCCTCGTCGTGTCCCGGCTAGACTATGGTTCTGCGGCTTACGGTTCAGAAAGACCGGCAACCTTGAAAATGCTGGACAGTATCCACCATAGTGGCGTTAGGCTGGCTACTGGTGCCTTCCGGACCAGCCCGATACCCAGCCAACTCGTCGAATCGGGTGTTCCACCTCTAAATTATCGACGCCATCTTATGCTTTTGGCATATACTACTAATGTGCGTCAGTACCCAATACGACCAGAGGTACGCCAGCCAGCCTCGAACCACTCGGCCTGTTGGTAATAGACTCGATAGCTCGTGTACTGAAATAGGAGTGGCTGTGGGCCCTAGCCTACTTTTCACATTTTGCAAAAATGAGGAAAAAGTAGACTTATGAGATCGATCCGGGAAAATGTGTGTCTGTCTGTCTGTCTGTCTGTCTGTGTGTGTCCCCCCCCCCTATCAACTCCTAAACGGCTGCAGCAATCAAAACCAAATTTAGTATGAGTAAAGATGTGCACCGGAATATCTCACGTCCATATTTGAAAATGATGTCAGTGCTACCAACTGCTGAAAAACGCACTAGAAATTTGAGCTCCATGGATATCTTGCAAGGTATGAATGGGAGCTATTCCAAAATTGGCACACATGTAGATAATACTATATCAGTTTAATTTCCAGGAGGCCATACTTGACAATGTTGCCAACATAATTTTAAGCCTTCTGATAGGTCCAATGTTTAAATGCATATAACTTCTACACTATCAATGGGATTTCAACCAAATTTTGTATGTAGAATGTGTACATACACAGATATGACTGAGCGTATTCTTAAGAGCCACCAAGGCTGCCAACTGTTAATAATTGCTCTCTCTATTTTTGTTATCCAAATACCAATATATCAGAAAGTATGCAAGCCGACAGCTTTAAACTATGCACACGTATATTCTGACATTTTAGATTAATTTGGAGTAACTTACATGCATCAGTTCTACCAACATGATTATAAGCCTGCTGATAGTACCAATTTTTAAATACATGTAACTTCTATACTATCAGTTGGATTTCAACCAAATTTCGTATGTGCTATGTGTAACATAACAGATATGACTATAAGTATTGTTAAGAGCAATCAGGGCTGCCAACTGTTAATAAATGCTGTCTATATTTTTTACCCTAATATCAATCATTCAGAAAGTATGCAAGCCAATAGCTCTATACTTTACACACGTATAGCACCTGACTTTCTAGATTAGTTTGGAGTAATTAATATAAGTCAGTGCTGCCAACGTGATTCTATGCCTGTTGATAGGTCCAATTTTAAAATACATGTAACTTCTATACTAACAAATGGATTTCATCCAAAATTGGCACAACAAGATATCATAAAATTTCAGATTATTTCTGACCAGCACACGCATGGTATTGTTGGCAACATGCTTTTACGCGTGCTGATAGATCCAGTGTCTAACTGCATGTAACGTCCATTGGAGTTCAACCAAATGTTGTATTGTGTACCTTAAGAGATGGAAATAAGAATATATTCAGTCACCAGGGCTGCCAACTGTAGTGCGTTATTAGGCTACATTACACCAGGTATGTTTTGAACTAATTAGATATTTCGATATTACCAACTTAATTTCGTCATTGTTCTAGATAGGTTCATATACTGTAGAATAATCATTGTCATGAAAAGTAGGCTGTATAGTTCTTCACGGAACTTCTTGTCATACTTACGAAACCACCCAACCATCTTCTTCTTTCCTGGCGTTTATCCCAGTACAGAGTCCGCTGCTCTACCACCCAACCATCAGAATATAATAAATAGGGGCCGGATTTTGGTGGTTTTTAAAATTGTCATTTTATGTTTTCAAAAACATAAAATTGTTCTTTTTAGTTTTTTATTAGGTAGAATGGGTTTTTACAATAGGTTCATATGTTTAAAGGGTAGCGAAAGTTGACATACATTACATAAGGCTTAAAATTAATACCTCATTGTTAGTAGACAATCTGATTGCAACGAGAGAGTAAATATTTTACATAATGATGCGTAATCAACTCGCCTCCGTGGCTTAGGCGACAGCACGCCGGCCTCTCACCGCTGGGTCCGTGGTTCAAATCCCGGTCACTCCATGTGAGATCTGTGCTGGACAAAACGGAGGCAGACATGTTTTTCTCCGGGTACTCCGGTTTTCCCTGTCAAAATTTCATTCCAGCATCACTCTCCACTATCATTTCATTTCATCTGTCATTCATTTAATCATTGCCCCAGAGGAGTGCGTCAGGCCTCGGCAGCCGGTACAGTCCATATCCTCGCCGCTAGATGGGGGCTTCATTCATTCCATTCCTGACCCGGTCGGAGACTGGAAGCAGGCTGTGGATTTTCATTTTCATGCGTAATCAAATTATCACCGATAACTTTACACTTTTAGGGATTGCAATAAAGCCAAGGATGTCAGAGATGATTTTCACTCTCTATCTCGTTCAAATAATGTTGATTCTTTACAATATTGGATTCTTGGGAATAATAAGAGATTTATTCGCTCTTTCCTCTCGGTAAATAACCTAACAATAATATATAAGCTGGAAAGTGCTGAAAATATTTCATTTTTCCTGTAGGTAGGATTGCTTTCAATCAACTGGAGCTAGGAATAAACACTATCTTCACATTTAATTTCGAGGATTATGGACACAATTTGAAATATACTACAATAAATGGTACAAAACTGCAATTAGTTATTTTTAGGTACTCGCGTATTATTTAGTTTATTAGGTAGTACGGAATTTCAGTGTGATTCTTAAAAGTATTTAGAAGTATGGGAAAAATAGATAAGAACCTAAGAATCCGGTTCCTAATAATAGGCTAACTGCGCCCCGATAGTATAAGGTAGTTTCTCTGTTGCTGGATAGCGAATTTTTGTACAAACTCAATTGTCTAGAATAATGAAAAATATAATAATAATAGTATACTAATAATAATCATTATTGACTAATAATTATGAAAATAATAATAACTGTCTAATGATGATAATAATAATAATAACAATAGTCTAATAATAAGTATTTCGCTGTCCTCTTGGAGTGACGATGTGGGTAGTCATAATATAGCCTTATTCTGAAAGCAGAGACATGAAATGATTGTCAATGATATGTAAGCCAACCAAAATTTGATTAAACTAGAGAATCGTCTGTACTCCCCTCTCCAACTCCAGGCAGCTTGAAATGTATACATTTTATATGTGGACTCAAACCTCATGTCTCGGTGATAATCAACGTTGAAGTACAAACAAACACTACGGTGTTCCCGCAACTTAGATATACTTAGTTATATACGGAAAATGTGCCACGGAACCGCTTGATAGCACTGTGCTTTGCCCATTGCCCTACCTCACAAATCGTGTACGGTATCCCAAAGAAATTTTGATCAACCGATCACAACGAGGGGACGGAGTCGCGCAGCTTCTTTTGGGGTACAGGATCTCTACATTAGATGAAACAGAAGGCTGGCGTGCTGTGAGGTGAGCGGGAAAATGGGATTGAGTGAGTAAATGCATGCACGTCGTCCCAATAAAAATAACAGCTACATCGCACGCCTTCTGCTTGACCTTGAGACGTCATAACGCAGCCTTGTAACAATACAATCCCGTTAAATTTGTAACGTTCCGTTCCGTCTGTTTGTTCCGTTATTATAAGTAGAATGTTCCGAACTGTAACGTATCGGATATTCCTCTGTTCATTTCGGTACGGGACAACGTAACGTTCCACCCGTCTCCAATACGCTGTACCGGTACAGGCTCGGCTAACATTCCACTGTTCCAGATACCAGGTACGGTTTCAGAATCAGTTCCGTTCCAGGACGGTAACGTTACGCTTGGAACAGACAGCGGTAACGTTACAACTTGGAAATAACCTTGGAGATAACGGAATTTCTCCGTTCCACATAGACAAGAGTTCCGTTCCGCGTTACGTTCTGTTCCGGGTCCCTGCTACTGAACAAGTGAAGCAACTGAACTGACAGGGTTAAAAATATACTGGCCTGCTGGGGGAAAGGATAATAATAATAATAATGTTGTTGTTGGTTTTACGTCCCTTTTAACAACCCTGGCTTTTAGAGACGCCGGGGTGCCGGGGAAAGGGGAGTGGATGGTTCAAATCAAACACTTCCAAGGTCATTGTTCTGTCACAGCGCAGTGCAAAATACAGTTCACATGTTTAAAGCGGGCGTTCGGATTATTGACGCACTACTGTATATTAATTTTTTCTACTAACTTGGAAGAATTTATAAATAAATTTGGTAATTTGTAGAGGAAAGTAAAATCAAAATATTCACGTAGTTGTTGAAGAGACTGTATGAGAGAGACCAATGCTTTCCAAACCTTTCTCTGTACCAACATTATAGCAGTCTCTAAAAATTTTGTGAGTCATCCTATCCCTCAAGTGAGAGTACCCCACACATTAATAGGCTATTTATACACCCTTCGTAAAATTAATAAACATACATATTACCAATATTAGCATATTTTTATGAAATGAAAGAAACATAGAGTTCTAAGGTGAAAACAATCTCACTTATTTTCATGCTTGGTTTTAGTATTTTAGTGGCTTATGTGCTTGGTGAATCTTACAAATGCCTTTATATTTCGAAAAACATGGGATAAAATCACTAGCTTTTCTCCTTTCAGCATTTTTAAACTGCCACATTTCACTGTTTTAATATTGGTCTTCACAGAAAATTTGACTGAAAATTACGACAAAACCACAGATACCATTTTGCCACATGCTGAAAATAATCAAGTGAAATCCTGAATCTGTCCAAATCATCTCCTTGGTGTTTTTATAAATCCAAGTTCCTATGATTTTTAATCTCTGCCAATTCTTCTTCTGCTAAGGAAAATCTATTAATTTCAGGTGGCAAGAATGGTTTATTTATCTAGTCATCTGCATTTGTATTCAGATCTGTGAAGTAATATGCAAGTTTATCTGTGTGCAATGTCAGTTAATTATAAATTAAATCTTTCATTTCATTCTTTGAATCACAGTGTTTATTTGGGAACATTTCATAGCTACTCTTCTACTTTCCAGGACCAGATTGCCAACTTGTCTCATAAGGCAGATATTTTGTCTATTGCATTAACATATTATCATCCTTCAACAGTGATTTTCTTATTTCAGTTGCCATGAGCTCAAAATAATATATCGGATATTTTGCAACACCCTATAAACCCAATACCAATAGACGAGCCTAGTGGTACACCAGGTAAAAACACTAGCAACTTCATGGAAATCAAAGCAATTCTTATGAATTAATACTCTCATTGGTGTATAAAATTCTAAGTTTCTTCTGGAGTTTTTAAAATTCAAATTTAACTAACTCAATTGACCTCAAAGTTTATTGGTAGAAAAAGTGTTCATTGTACTGTACCTACTGACGTACGAATAGGAAGTGCTGATGCTTCCATATCTGGCAAGAAAAATGGAAATGCAGACTACACTACAGTTAGACGAGGTAGATGGCATCAATATTCCACTCCCTAGAACAGCCATCATTGTCATGAACAGTTACCCCGAACATGATTCGCTGGTGTGTGGACGCATGTGTAGTGTATGCATATTTATTTATTTATGTATTTATTTATTTATTTATTTATTTATTTATTTATTTATTTATTTATTCATTCATTCATTCATTCATCTATTCAAGAAATGGTAGTTGCAGCAGAACACAGCAATTCTTGGATATTGACAGTATCTGTATCTGTTTTATTTATTTGTCGTATGGCTTTTAGTGCCGGGAGTGTCCGAGGACATGTTCGGCTCGCCATAGGCTGTGCTGCTTCGGGTTTCTGTATTACTAGCACACACATGTAGCCTGTTTAGTGAAAATTGAATGGTCCCAGACAGTCTCTGTTGCTACAACTTTGACCACCTGCCTAAAATTTGAAGTTAAGTTAAGTTAGCAAGTCTTGGAGATCATTGAATTTAAATCTGAACTTACCTTATTCATTATAAAGTTTGCACATCAATAATTAGCAGTTTCTGGTTCCTAGTATATTGAATATGTAAGACAAAAAAAAATGTAAATTTGAAAATAGGCAAATAAGTATTCTATTATTTCCAGTTGTGGGAAGTCTACAAAGAGCGACGATGTATTCGAACTTATTATGGTCACCGCCAAGCTGTAAGAGATATCAGTTTCAACAACAATGGAGAACAGTTTCTGTCTGCAGGTGAGTGGTTAGTGGTTGGAGTTACCAGACATGCGTGTCTCCCTCTTTGTTATTCTACAATTCTCATATGCCAATGTTGTTGCTGTCCTTTCCGAAAATTGTGTGGATGTAGAGGTGTAGTTTCTGTAACATGTATATAGAAATCATTACAGTGTTACAGTATATATATAGTATGATCAAGTAGGGAGTGATAGAGGAGTAAGACCTATTTAAAAAACCCTGGTCCAGCTGGCCCGGCTGGTAGTATCTTGTTAGGGTCCCTTGCCAGGGTTACGGTGAAGTCCTCAACGGTACCTGCAGTGAAAGAGGTGAACTCTGGCACAGTGTGGTTGGTGGAAGGGGCAGCCTATTGCTCAGGTTTAATAGGGCAAACTATTGTCCATAGTTATTGTAGCAGTTTTGCTAGCCCACACGTTGAGCGATAAATGTAATTTTAATTAATGCCCCATGTTGGTAGCAACAAGTGTAACGGTTTGGCTGCCCCTAACTGTTGGGTGATAAATGTAACTGTTTACCTTTGCCTAAGCTATGTTGTTTTAATGGGCGCCAAGACCTCAATGCAATGTTGAAATCTAAATTTGTATTTAACAACGTCTAGCTCTGGCAGAACACCTTCAAGACTCTATTCACTCAGATCGTGGTATGATTTGATCATTAACCCAACAAACAATTGTATCAGGAGAAGGAATTGGTCTATATCTAATGCTACCTACTGAAAGCAAAGATTGCATTGTAAAAGAAATGAATTTATTATATAAAACAAGTATAGCAAAATTAATAATAATAATAAGTATAAAATTTAAATTGGAGCGTTGTGATTTTAATATTACCGATAGAAAATTACGTGAAAACGGAGTCTGATAAATTATTGATTTTACTCTTATTCCCAAGCTATGAAGTTACTGAAATATGAAATATAAAACAAAGAGAAATGAGAGATTGCGTATTTCTGCGTCATTCGCTCTTACCACTGGAAATGGCCGAAGCCTTTCCCTCGTACTGGATGATGCTGTGAGCTTCCCACAGTCTCCTGGATGTCGTCATCTTCGTCGATGTTTGATGATATTCTGGTAGATTAGATAATTCTATGGTCCGTACATCGGACCCAAACACTCGTACAACCTCACTGGTTAAGTTTTACAAAAGTTAGTCCTCCACTCCACGGAACATCGGAGCGACTCCCGCGTACAACCGTACTCGTTAAGTTCTATACAGATAGTCCTCGTTCCACGGAACACTGAACGATATCTGCACCCGTCGCATCCCCACTCTTCATCCGACTTCCAGCTTACGTGGTCTCCACTGATTGGCTGAGCATCCCGCTACTTCCCCTCCTCTGGCTCATTACACACGGCGCGCGAGAGGGAGAAGTCGTTTTCCGTTCCATATATCCACCTTTCCTTGACGCTGCGACCCAGGATTGCGTCATGCTTTCCGACAAGATTAAGCCTGTATTTGAATTCCCCGTGACTCAGCTCTCTCAAATACCCTAACTGACGAAACTCCGTAAAATTCCGTAATCACATAATTTTCTATGATATTGTCGTTCGTAATAATTTGCTTGATAGCGTTTTCTAAGACATAGAAAACCTATCTGTATGCTTATAATTTTTATAAAATGCTCCGAAAATATCTTAATAATAATTATAATAAATTAATAATAATAATAAATTAACATGAAAAATTCTCTTGGCTGAACAATTTGCCGCGTAAATAAATATAGAATGGCTTCCTACTGACTTATGCCAGTTGCATAAAAACCCCTCGAAAAACACGTTACGTATTCGCCTCGGATCATCGGATGATTTACCGTGACGACGGTCCATTATCCGATTATCCCAGACACGTTAATAAACCCCATCCAAAATACATATTACATAAATGAGATCACCCTAAATTACAGATATATACACTCATAATTTTTCTTCACGCACTTTGCGTCAAAGTTTGTTGTCACTATGGATTGCACTTTGCAACCAGTCCAATGTTTTACATATAGAATAGTGTTCCACGGATATTTCCGCCTCTCAAATTTCTCTATGTTGGAGAAATAGACATAATTAATGTGTGAGCACTATGTACTTATGATGTCATATCACACGCATTGAAGGTGTTCTGATATATTTATATCTCCATAGAACTTCCTAATTTCACTGGAGGTCCCTTCCTTATGGTGAAATTTAATCTCACTTATCACTGAGCACACGATCACACTATTGTGGCAGCGCCTCGTGACCATAATACTTAATCTCTCTTTAAAGTAGATTAAATTAATATTGACTTCTGAAAAAAAAAAAAACAGTAAATGCGCATTACATATAACACCAAATATTTCTGTGCCGTAATCGCCCTGTCTTGTTAAGTTCCCGTAGACCATATTCTACTTAATACTAGTTCTCAACACAGACCAGTTCTCCTCACACAAATAATACCTTTGTACAAATTACCTAAATTACACACTTACAAATTTTACATGGCGAGGCCGTAAACAGAAATCACGTGTGCTGATATGTATGAGTTTCATGAAGGACTGTCTCGCCTTCTGATGGCCCATCTTTTGCCTCGTGGACGCCTTAAGCAAAAATACCCTGTTCAAGCGCTCACCCATCTCTTGGAGGCAAATGGGAATTCACTAGCGCTACCAAATTCTGGCCTTGGTGTATCGAGACATTTTAGTGCTCAAGAACATCCGACAATCCCGTCATATTTCCCTGTACCTTAAAAACTCTCATTTACTTACATACTACCCCCCTGTGCGACTTCTGATACGCCTGCCTTGAAGACCAGATCTTCCACGCACCAAATACCACACTTACTCATTTGATAGGCTGGCTCGCCAGCTAAACACACTCACTTTATGACACATATTTTCGTAGACTATGTATATTATACGTCCCGTATAATCTGTTTCCCTCACTATTCTCCAGCACATATGCTGTTTTGCCAATACGTTTGGAAACTATAAATGTTACTCCGTCACCTGCTTCCAACCTTGCAAGTGGCTCCCTTAAATGAACGTCATCACGTTGCTCTACCTACCTATTTCTCAGTATCTGTAACGATGCCCTGTTGCTACTGTCCACACATGCTAACCCAACTTTCCTCTGGTGTCACACCTCTACTCGACACTCTATGACCTAAAAATGTCACTTCTGACTGACAGAATGACGACTTAGACAGCTTCAAAGTGAACCCTGCCTGATCTAACTTCTGAAAAACTATATCTAAATGACGTAGATGCTCCTCAAAACTGCGTGAACTAATTACCATATCATCTATGTAAATGGTTACAAACTCTCCTGTGTCATCCCCTAATGCGATGTTTAAAGCCATAATTAAAGCTGCTGAACTACTCTTTAACCCATAAGGTGTTCTACAAAATTGATAAAGGTTATATTTATGACTAAAAGCTGTAAATGGTCTATCTTCGTACATAAGTGGCACTTGCCAAAAACTGGAACTCAAATCTACACAAGTGAAATACTTCTTCCCCTCAAATGTTTGCATTAATTCTTCTATTGACATAGATTTCAGCTGATCTGAACTAATTCTACTGTTAACCAAACGAGCGTCTAAACAAATACGAACCGTGCCGTCGGTCTTGGGTACCGTGCTCAACGAATTAACATATGGACTGTTAGAGTGCTCAATAATCCCATCTTCAAGCATCTGATTAATTTGTGCCTCAACTGCACTCTGATAAGCGAAAGGTACAGGATATCTATGTCCTGTGAATACTGACCTATCAATAACGTTCAATGAATGTGTATAGCAATTGGCCATACCAATGCGATCCTCAAAAACTCTCCTGTTACACAATAACACATCATAGAGCCGAACACACTGTTCATCCTCTATATTTCCCTGAAATGCAGCATCACGTAACGAGTCCTTTAGACTACCGTTCGTAATCACACTGCCCACAAAACATGGAGAACCCCGCTCTACGGCTGGCGATATCTCATTTAAAGTACAAATCACACCTACAATACTACTCCTCTGAATATGGTCATTGAACGCTACTTCTACTTCAGAATCTCCCCATTTAAATTTCAAACTCCCTACATCATAACATAAGTTACCAGACACTCTACTTAGCCACTCTGAACCCAAGATAACACTGAATACTAAATTTGGAATTACAAGGCAAATCTGCTTCTCTACATGATTATTAATTTTAATGTCTACTAATACTTGCTTAGAAATTACTTTAGACCTCTTCCCAACAGCTGTGATGACAAAAGTGCTTTTAATTGGCATCTCCTCAAAATTTACTCCAGTTCCTTTCATTTTATCATAAAATGCACTACTTATGCAACTCTTCATACAACCACTATCAATTAAAACATCTGTGTACGCCTCGGACACGTTAAATTTAACTATGGGGCTCTTTCTAGCCACTTCCTGAATAATACCTTCATCATTTAGTTCATGTCATCATCATCATCTTGAGCAGTTTCCAACCGCTGGTTGGGTCTGCTTGGAACATAAGCCTCTCCATCGTTTCCTGTCCATCCACCATCTCTCGTCATTTACTGTGTCCCAGCACACTCCTCTTTCCTCCACACTCTTCTTAACTCCTTTTGTCCATCTGTCCCTTGGTCTTCCCCTTGGCCTCCTTCCCGTCATTTCCATTCCAAACATCTTCTTCGGTATCCTCTCCTCTTGCATCCTCCTCACATGTCCATACCATTGTAGCCTAGATCGCTCTATTTTATTTTGCAATGGTTCCTCTCTTACCATCTCCCTGACTCTCTCATTCCTTACTCTGTCCATTCTTGTCACTCCTACCCTACTCCTCTGGAACTTCATCTCCACTGCTCGTATTTTATTCTTGTCCCTTTCCTTCATCACCCATGTTTCTGAACCATATGTCAAAATTGGCACAAAGTAGGTCTTGTAGATGATTCCTTTACATTTTTGTGGTACATCTTTATTCCATATCATCCCCCTAACACTCTTGAAAAATCCGCTCATTTATTTCCATCCTATTGCCTCCCTTTTCTTCAATTATGCTTCCCAAGTACTTGAAGCATTCTACTTTCTGCAACTGCTGTCCTCCAAGTGTTATGCCCATATCCAGTCTGTTCTTCTTCCTCGTTGTGATGACCACTTCACTCTTTTGTGCTGAGAACTTCATCCCATATGATAACACTACCTTCTCCCACTCATCTAATTGCTCTTGTACTTCTTCCTCATCCTCTCCCCATACCAGAAGGTCATCAGCAAACAACATTGCCTTCATTTTCCTTTCCCCAATGCTATTTACCACTTTTCGTATGATTTCATCCATCACCACTATAAATAACAGGGGTGAGAGGGCACTTCCCTGTTTCAGACCACTCTCCAGTTGAAACCATTCCGTTCTCTCTCTTCCCACCTTTACACAGCTTTTGCTTCCCTCGTACATTGCTTTCACTCTTGCCACTGTCTCCTTGTTCACTGCTTTTGCTCTCATTGCTTCCCATACCTTGTTTCTATTAATACTATCATATGCTTTCTCAATATCCAAGAAGGTCATCACCAGATCTTTCCCATATTCATAATGGTGTTCTTGTAGCTGTCTTACTGCAAAGATGAGGTCAACTGTTGACCTTCCTGGCCTGAATCCATACTGTTCTTCCCTCAGACCATCTTCAACTTCTGTCCGAATTCTTCTCTCCAGTACCTTCTCAAATATTTTAGTGCAGTGGCACATGAGTGTAATTCCCCTGTAGTTCTTGCATTCCTTCCTACTTCCCTTTTTAAATATGGGTATTATTATCCCTCTTTTCCAGTCCTCTGGTATTTTCTTCTCCCTCCATATCACTTTCATTACTCGAAAGAGCCACTGTGTTCCTATCACCCCTGCTGCTCTCACCATCTCCACACTCACTTCGTCTATTCCCGGTGCCTTTCCCCCTTTCATCTTCTTTAATGCTTCCTCCACTTCTTCCCATGTCAATTCCTTCTCTGAAATGTCTTGGTCACTGTCTGTTTCTTCCTCCACAATGTCCACTACGCTGGTTTTAGTTGGATTTAGGAGTTCCTTGAAGTATTCTCTCCAGATGACCTTTACTTCTTCCATATTTTCGACCTCCTTTCCATTCCTGTCCACCATTCTGACATTTTCCCCTGTATCTCTTCTCTTTGCCTTTATCATTCCATACAACACTTTCTTACTGCCATCACAGTCCTCCTCCATCATTTCTGTCCATTTCTCCAGCCATTTCTTTTTCTCTTCCTTCACTACTTCTCCTGCTTCTTTCTTCCGCTCTTGGTATTCTTCTCTTGTTCTGTCTGTCCTCTGTTGGAACCATTTCCTGAATGCTTCATTTTTCTTTTTCACTGCTTCCTTAGTTCTGGGGTTCCACCATGGTGTTTCCTTCCGCCTTTTCTTTCCACTAGTTCTGCCACACACGACTTCCGCTGCTTCTACCAACACGTCCTTGAACCTATTCCATTCTTCTTCACCTGTTTTCGGATCATCCTTCGGTAATTTGTTCCTCACTAATATCTGGAACTTCTCTTTATTTCCATCCTCCTTCAGCTTCCATGTCCTTATTCTTCTTTCTTGGTTTTCAGTTCTCCTCTTTTCCTTCAGTCCTCTCACCTTGGCGACCAGCAGACGGTGGTCACTGTCCAGGGCTTCTGAAGGTATTACCCTTATATCCGTGATACTCTTCTTTGTCTCCTTCCCGCATAGAATATAGTCCAC
The DNA here is from genome assembly GCA_946902985.2 of Meconema thalassinum. Lineage (NCBI taxonomy): Eukaryota > Metazoa > Arthropoda > Insecta > Orthoptera > Tettigoniidae > Meconema > Meconema thalassinum. The sequence goes on from OX336388.2 coordinate 1,945,632,401, forward strand.
CACTGATTTCCTAGTCAAATCCCTGCTGTACCAAGTAATTTTATGGCTCTCTCTCTTCTTGTACCATGTGTTTCCAACCATTAGCCCATTTATCTTGCACAGTTCCAACAATCTCTCTCCTTCCTTATTCCTGTTTCCCCATCCTTCACCACCAATCACTTCCTCAAAACCTCTTCTATCAGTTCCGACATGGGCATTTATGTAATAATTCATTTCTTACATTTAGGTCATAGGGTTCCTGTATAATTGTATGGACAGGGCATGCTACAGACTGAGATTCTGACCTTACTTCGCAGCCTGGTTCGCGTTTAAAGAACCGCTACAGCTGGCCATAGTACTACTAACTACTGAACTGGTCTGGTTGTTCTGGGCTGTGTTGTCATTGTTTGGCTGTTTATTACTACCACTAGGCTGTCCTCTTCCTTGACCCCTATTCTGGTTGTAATTATTGTCATTATAATTTCTCCCTTGATTTCCCCTGAAATCATTGTTTCTCCCTTGATTTCCCCTGTAATCATTGTTCCTCCCTTGATTTCCCCTGAAATCATTGTTCCTCTCTTGATACTGATTACCATAGCCATTTCCTCTGTTCTGATTTAGCTGATTATTATTATTTCTATTTTGAGCGTTGGCTCCTTCGCCACCGTTCCCTTGAACTTCTTGATGCCTGGCTTCATTAGGTCTATTATTATTATTACCCTGGTTCCGATTGAAATTGTCCTAATAACCCCCTCTCCCTAATGCATCAAATGTGCTTAACAAATTTTCTACTTGTGATATAGTCTTTACATTCTGGATACAAGCAGCCTCCTTGATCCTATAGGGAAAGTGCCTAAGTAGCAACCTCACCACATCACTTTCCTCCTTCAACCCATCCAGATATTTACACACTAATACCTGCCCTAAAAAGTATCCGGTCATGGTGGAGCTTCCTTTAGGGTTATATTTACCACACACTACTCCCTCACGATGCTGCGACTGAATAACCTCATTCCAGAACTTTTCACAGAATTTCATTTTAAAATCATTGATATCAGTAAACTTGTCTCTGTAGACAGCAAACCAATTCCTCGTTTCCCCCACAAACACTTGTTCTAAACTTTCAACTACCTGGCACCACTCAATACTACCATTTTCCAACCTCTCCCCGAATTTATTTTCTATAGTGTTCATGAACTCCATTGGGCACCCCTGTCGATTGCTGAACTTACCCAGTTCTACCTCCCTGTGTGTGCTATTCACAAAAACTGGCCTATTCTGACTATTTTCTTGCCTGATCCTAGCTTTTAATTTTAACTCTAATTCTGCGATTTTCTCCTCAGCCTTCCTCTCAATACTGTTTACTGTTAATTTAATGTTTCCTTCTGATTCTTCTACTTTATCATATAGCTTTGCTTGTTTCTCCTCAATCTTGCTAATGCTCTCTCTATTACTCTCTCTTAAATCATTTACTTCTGCAACTATTTGTGAGTGGACTTTCTCAATTCTACCCCCCAGCTGTTCCTTAACCCAGGGTGTCGAGCGATACGGGAAATACGGGAATTATACGGGAATTTTAGTGACCCGGGAAAAATACGGGAATTATACGGGAAATTCGCACTTGATACGGGAAATCTTGAAAAGTCTCATAATGCCCGACTTCTTAGCCCCCGAACGCTCGGTCGAGTCCTCCCGCTCAATCTTCTATTTCGCCTGCAGACCGCGCTGCCACGCGTAATTTGCGCCACCGATAGAGCGCTAAGCGGGATGAGAACCCAGCCAACGTCAAATGCATACTTTGCCTGGCCGACCGCCGGCCGTACCCTCTACGCGCCGCGCTCGTTGTTGACAATGACATACAGGAATCAGTCCGCATTGTTATTCACAGAGGAGACCTGGGTTTCTCGACAAGAGCAGCCCTTAATGAAGCTAACAGATCAAGATATCAGAAAATTCCAGACGTGGATGTGCTGCAATTTCGCATCAACTGCCGAAAATTGTACATTCGTATCCTATGGCTGAAAAAATCAAAGAGTGGTCAACTCTTGCTCACGAGAGACCCGTGCTATTTCCTGCCTAGACACTATAGGGGTCGCTGAGACTCCTAAGTTGGAAGAAGTTACGATCGTCATTGCCTTGGAAATTCTTTGTAATCAGGAGAATTTGCTTACTGGCGCAATGGCTGACCGCATCAAGAGCAGCTACTCCGCACTTCTGAGACTGCTCTCCGTTACTGCGTGTTTGAAGCAGTTCGACGGAAAAGAGCCACGGCTCGACGTGCTGTGGTCTGAATCAGTGGCTTCAGCACCTTCCTCAGTTCCTGCCAAAAACGATCCCACAAGCTTCGTTAAAATGATACTGATTTTGTATCACAACAATGCAGCTCTAGACAGAGGTTTCTCCCTGAACAAGGAGTGCATGATCGTCAATCTCAAAGAAGCAAGTCTGATTGGCATGCATAGCCTACTGTTCAGGACGCTGTGATGGCAGAGCTGGTGCAGTAGAAAAGATAACCGTGAGCAAGAGTCCATACTGCATGAAACTCTACGCCGTCTTCAAGGAAACAAAACAGGTGCGAAGCGACGGCTAAGGTGGCAGTCGAAAGAAAAACCACGGAAGGTCTCCAGGAAGGAAAAAAAAGTACTGTCAAAAGTATTTAATTTTGTGCTTTGTATAACTGAAGTTCCTAGTAACAATCTTGTATTTGTCAAAGTGACTTATTTAAGTCCGTGTAAACACTCAATGCAAATGCGTTACACATGCATACATTTCAAAAACTACAAACAATATCTCACAGCTCTCGACATTTTACTATCAAACACCAGTTACCAACATGTGGCTACAAAATACACCACACGAGTGACAGAATTTTTCTCGTATGGGTAGGCATTGTTTCAGTCGCTTGTTAACCACTGTCTGTGTCGGATTTTCTTTCATTGTCATTGTTTCGTTACTTTTACTTCGCCGAAGTTCGACCCGAGGACTGAACACATCCCGTACAGCATGTACAGAATGAATTACTGAAGGTGGTCTGGATATCGCGGTGGATGAAATGATTATTAACCTTGGCAATTCATCAAGCTCTGACAAAGACAATGATGGTGGTGATGATGATAGGGACAGTGAAGGAATGGAGGATGTCAAGGAAACCCTTGCCAAGTGACTGAGGATAATTTATTATTGGTGTCAGTTCGCTTGCGTCAATCTATAATAGACCACAGGCTATTGTTTCCCTTCATAGTGCTCAAAATACCGTCCGTCATTCAATAGCCTACAACTCGAAAATATAAAACCACGGCAATAATATCGCCACAGAGGGGCTTGTTTGAGTGCTCAGTGCTAAATATGTATTTACCTTAACTTTACTTTTGTATTATCACGAAAGCTAATATTAAACGTAGAGAGTCGCGAATAAGTGAGTGTGCATGGTGTTATCTGTCAACTACTGCAGTAAGCTGTGAACGACCTCCACTCAGACTCTTGTTTCATGTTAAAGGATAATCATTGCATGGTGAGTGTTTTTATATTCATTAGCTGTAGAGTATTTGCCCTCTTTGTCGTATTTATTGAATTGAATACCGATGATAAAGGTATCATAGCTTCGGTGTGTAATTCATTTATTCATCTAAAAGTATCGTATTTCTCTGTTTAAATGTCCTCGGCGTTGACTCAGGACCGTTTTTTTAAATATATTACGTATAATTGTACAGAAATAATGTCTGAAGTATATAGCGCTGTGTATTATTCAAATCAGTTGATTTACAACAACTCTAAAAACTTAGCAACTCAGCTCAGCTGTTCCAAGCTCCCGGCATATCCTTCGCGTTGTTTCCTTCGAAATACAGAGTGTAGGTGAGAAGCATGCTCAGAATTCTTGCCGAGTGGCGGTTGGTCGTAGGGTCTTGTTATGTGGCGACCCTAGGTTGCGGAGAGGAAAAGCGGGGCAAAGTGACAGGAAGGCTGTCAGTACCGAATGCGCGGGTTTAGCAATACTGTATTTGTCCCATATTTTACGCGTGCAATAGCGGACACACCTCCAATTTTACTATAAAAGTCGTGATCTAAAAAGGGATAGTGGGTGGGTAACATTTATTGCTACATGACCCCCAAAATTATTATTCATTATTACAAAGGGTATATTGACTATTTTCAGTAGTGTAGAAGATTGTATCGCCTTCTTCCGGGCTCCTATAGAGCTTGCATTTTCTTTCGATCTTTCATTTGCCATAGGACGCGCCACCGGCGTATGGTTATGCATTTCCAGCTTCTGGTTTAGTAGTCAGGTAATGGAAGCAATGGGAAGTGTGTACTACAATTTTCCTTGCATGTAACTAAGCAACTTATTGTTGTTAAGAGAGCGTAAAATGATATGGTCTTCAGCTGTGTGCACTGAGAAGGCTCTGCATGTGTTCATTCCTTATGTACGGTATTAATGATGCGAAATGTCAGCTAACGTTGTGTCACATACAACACTCGTAGTCTCTAAATGTTGCACATTTTCCCATAAATTGCAGCAGTTTATGTTTTAATTGCTTATAAGATCGTGACAAAGAAAGTGTTCCTCCAATTGGATGATTGTATTTAACTGTTTGCACGTCGTTTAATCTTGGCGAAGTGTATTTTTATTTTCACGGAGCAACTTAACACCGTAGTAGGCACGCAGCTTTTTGCATTTAGTTTTCTGGCATCTTGTTTTAAATTATTGACTAACATATTTCTAAATGCAGACAATCCATACCTCCATTAGGATTCGAGTTCCATAATTCATGCAAAATGAGGTCCGTTCGTTTGTGAAATTGGGGTCATAACCCCCCCTACCCTTTCAGTGATTACCGTATGGTACTTAACGTAGACTAGGGTGAAGTTGTAAATGAGCATTAAAATAAAAATGTTGCCAGTTGTTTGGTTTATTAACTTGCGGTAATATCATCCATAGGTAATGAAAACTGGGCATGGTTGGATTTTAAGGTAGAGCCGCATGTGCTATCAAATAGCTTTCTTGCAATACCTGGAATATGTATAGAATTGTAAAATGATTATTGGTTAAATAAGTGTTAATAGATAGGCTATTATAATTATAATGATTAAATAAATATTAAAGAAGAAACGATGCGTTGTTAGTAAATATTAGGCCTACCGGTACGGCGAATAGCCTACAACTCGTAGCTTACATCACAAATTAGCATTTAAATGGGTCACGTTAATGCATAATATGCCAATATAACAACCGGATAGCAAATTATAATAATATTCTCACATATAACATATATAATTTGCACCAACTTAATTATTGCAGTCTAAGATATGTTAGACCCATGCCGTTTGAAATGTGCAAATCGCACACTTTGTAGGCAAGGTGTTTGTTATGGTCGTCTCTGATTCGAAGTTCTACTAATTACTCTTTTTGGAGACACTTGTCTTTGGAATATTCATGAAAGGCCAACCCTCTAGTTATTATTTCATGAGTTGAACGCCTAAAAACAAAACCACAATCCGAAATAATAACGAAGATAATCACGAACGAACGTTTCACTGCCAATGAAAATCAAATGGAGATTCGCGGACCGGAAGTTCGTTATGCATATGCTTCGATGCCATTTTAACTCGTGGAAGCTCTATAAGGTTACGGTACCATACAATTCAATCACTTCCAGTAAATATTTATTACTAGCGGACCCGTGCGAGAAATTTCGCATGTTCATAAACCACACTTTCTCCAATAGGTTTATAATGAGACACTTCAGGAGAAAGGTTATGTTTTCATTTCAACGAAATGATTATAGAACACTATTAACATTTCAGGATAAAGGAAAGACCTCAGCATGTTAATATGACATGAAACAGGCGTCTCAGTGGCCCGTGGACAGCAAGTATGGAGCGTATTATCCTACATCAACGGTGATTGCAAATCGCACACTTCGTACTATTTTTCTAAAGTCCGTGCAATAAGTCACTGCTAATGTCTATTCTCTTTCATTTGAATGCTCATTTGTCACGATCGGTCGCTTGTGAGCGCCGCAGGAGGGATGCATACTACTGAAATAATATATATATGAAGATGTGACACTCCTATTCTCTACTCTCTCAACCCTCCTCAGTAGTGATGGGCTGCGAGTAGACTCGCAAAGAATCGAGTCTGGAACCGTAAAACTCGAGATACCCGAGTCCGGAATCGAGGCCGAGGACGCTGTCAGTGTTATCCGTGAGCCATATATGGAAACTACACGATATATAGTAATGTCGGTACGCCTTGGCCAAGTATTGTATTCGCTTCCCATCAATGCACAGTGATACAATAGAATATTCAAAATTGGAAACCGGCAAGCAGTGGACGGATGAAAGAAAGAACGCAATACAGTAAATGGAAATTTCCTTCAACGTGATAATTTGCTAAGCAGTAGTATATATCGCTGTTGATAACGCCAGTAGTCTCATCGATATCTCTGGTTGAGAGGTTAACGGTGCTAACTTTCACGCAGCGTGCTGGGGTTCGATTCCCGGCGAGGAGGTTTTTTTAAACTTGATTTTTTAAATTACATTTCTTCATTACCTCTAGGTAACTAGAGTCGTTATAATATGAAGCATAGTGTGCATTTTGCAAACGATTTCTCTTGTAAATCACTAGTAGAAAAGTCGTTTGCAAGTTTAGCGAGTGTTGAGAATTTGGCCGCATTCTGTCCTATATCGTAAGTACGGATCGTGACGTCATCGTGGAGACTCGAGTCCTTCGCACGGGTTACTCGTTCAGACTCGGAACTGCTAGACTCGATTCTCGCGAGTCCAAGCGTCACTCGCGCACATCACTACTCCTCAGTAAAACAGTCATTTATATCAGCTCTCCTCAGGTAAACGGTATTTTATTTGTGTTCGTAACTTCCCATCCCATTTGCGAGAGAGTTCACTCGCGCGCTCGGGCGCGTGCTTTGCTCACGCTACGGGTTAGGCCTAAATATCGCCATCACCCGTGAGCTGCAGAAGTGTCTCCAAAAATGCAGTTACACTTACGCCAGAAAATCTTGATTCGCGCTTTAAGATTCATTTTTCAGCCATTCGGTATGCGAACTCTAGTCTTAGAGGGTTCTAAAATATACGGGAATTTGGTGGATTTTCGTACGGGAAATACGGGAATTATACGGGAATTTGAAAAAAGGCCATCGCTCGACACCCTGTTAACCTCTTTAGTTGTGTGTTAGGTAGTCAGCCCGAAGGCTGGTTGGATCCTCAAAAAGTACCGCCGTTACGTTATGTGAGTAGATACCCACAAAAACCCAAGGCAGCACTATTTTGAGGCGTTCTAGGCAAGAATGGTAGCTACCTGAATTTTGTCAATTTCTCCCCCCAATTGCTTTTTGACCTGCTGTGTTTCCAGTTGCACTAGTTCTTTTAAATTTTCAGCCTGTGTACTGATTCTAATTTCCAACTCCTCCTGTACTTTTCCTAATTTTCTGTCTATATCTGCAATAATCTCTTTAGCCTTTTCTTCCATCACCCCCCAGATTTCACCTCTAATCAGTTCGAATTTGTCACTCATTTCCCTACTGTTTTGTTCTAATTTAGCATTTAAAGTTTCAGTACTCTCTCTATTTTCCTTACTGTTTTGTTCTAATCTGGCGTTTAAAGTTTCATTACTCTCTCTATTTTCCCTACTGTTTTGTTCTAATTTAGCATTTAAGGCATCTGTACTTTCTTTATTTTCCCTACTGTTTTGTTCTAATCTGGCGTTTAAAGTTTCATTACTCTCTCTATTTTCCCTACTGTTTTGTTCTAATTTAGCATTTAAGGCATCTGTACTTTCTTTATTTTCCCTACTGTTTTGTTCTAATTTGGCGTTTAAACTATCGCTCAATTCCCTATTACTCTCTTTATTTTCCCTACTGTTTTGTTCTAATTTAGCGTTGTTTTGTTCCAGTTTAGCATTTAAGGCATCACTTCTAACTGTGTTCTGATACATGAACTCGAGAAGTAAAGTTTTTAATTCTGGTTGGCCGCCTACACTCCCTGTTTCAATATCGGGATTTACCTCCGCTATCCCGGTACTACCATCACTCGACATACTGCTCGTATCATCACTCTCCAGTTGATGACCACTACGTAACCTCATCTGTTTTTCTTTCTCATCCCCCATAATGATATACACTGATAAAGACAAATAACCCCCAAAATACAGGCACAGAAATATATACCCTTCTCCTTCCACAAATGTTATTAGGTTTTCAGCCCCAAGTTGTCGGTGACAATTGTGACGCTTTGCTAGCCCACACGTTGAGCGCCAAGTGTACCGGTTTTGCTAGCCCACACGTTGAGCGGCCTTCACAGTATGTACTAGCCACACGTCTTGGTGAGGTATACCATAACCAACTGAAGAGCCCATTGGTACACTGGGGCGAAACGCTGGCAACTGTTTTGAGCTAACCGGACCATTGTATCAAATTTCTTTGTGAATTTGTTAATGTAAGCATAGTTCTCGAGTGAAATTTGCCGATTGAGTATTAGAACTGTCTTTACCTTTGTTCTTCGATGGATCTCTTTGTTTAAATCTGCACTGGCTGGCTCGATGACCTTGCTTTTTGCACACGTAGCACCGGAACTCAGATCCGCCTCCTTCTGTTTCACTGTTGTTGTTGTTTAGTTTGGGTGTTTGTTTCTTATAGTTCTTGTTACCTGGACCAGTCTTCTTCTTGACGAACATAGCTCCCGCTATTTCACCTTGTGTGCTCGATTTTCGTGCGTCATCCTCTTCGATGCTTTTGGTCCGAAGAGCCTCGGGAGTAGGTAGGTTGTCACGTGACTCTATTGCACACCTAAAGTTCTCGAACAGTGCCGGCAGACTGTATAAACACATAACTGTTAACAATTCCGGATTGATCGTGATGTTCATATCTCCCAATTTGTCCACGGTGTCAAAGAAATCGTTCAGATGGTCACGCACGTCGCCATCGTCTGCCAATTTTTGTAAGGTTAGCCTTTTCAGTAAGGTCGCCTTCCGAGCCGGTCCCTGGGATTGGTAGATCTGTTTCAGTCGTTGCCATGTATCACGTGCCGTGGCACAATTCTTGACTTGCTTTATTTCACTTGGAGACATCGACAAAATGATCAGCGACCGAGCCTTTTGATCCTTCTTGTCCCACTCTTGAATTGCCGCCGCGTTTGCATTTCCAGCCGCTGGTTCTGGTTTCGTTGAATTCCCGCCGACGAATTCCCACAAATCGCCCGTAATGAGGATAGCCTGCATCTGCACGGCCCACGTGTCGAAATTATCCTTACCGAGGGGTTCAATTCTCCCAATACTTCCGGCGTTCATTTTTGAGGTTAAAATCTGGCACGTTTTTACGAATAATTAAGATTTGTTATTTACGCACTTAGTCACGCGTATCTGGATCCATAACCTGTAAGAGGATATAAGGAAACCAGAGATATATAAGCAAAGCGAACTGATGTGAGTTTAATAATAACGAACTGATGTACATGGATGGCAAAAGCGGAACCGCGCAAACTAAACATGTGCGAACATGGCGTGAGTTTTAGACAAACTGAAAGCATAAAGGGCAGGTGGCAGCACCTTACATATATAGAACCGCATACTTGATAAACAAAGTATAAAACTACCAAAGTTATGACAGTATCACTTAAGGCTAAAGAAGACCTATTACTTACCAATAATGATGTATGGAGCAGAAACTTGACCGATGACGAGGAAAGATGAAAGTAGATTATAGGCAGCCGAAATTAAATTCCTGAGGAGTATGGTGCAGAAGCCGGCCCCGTGGTGTTCGGGTAGAGCGCCTGCCTCTCACTCGGAGGCCCCGGGCTTGATTCACGGCTCCGTCAGGGATTTTAGAAACTGACATGAGGGCTGGAACGGGGTGCACTCAGCCTCGTTAGGACAATTGAGTGGCTGTCAGACAGTGAGGCAGTGCCCTGGTCACGAAAACCCAAGATTAATGGCCGAGGGGGCCGATGCACTGACCATGCGTCACCCCAATATCTACAGGCCAAATGGTTGGGCAGTGGCCGCTTGGTAGGCCTAGGCTCTTATGGGGTGTAGTGCCAGGGGTTATTATTAGAGATACGGGAAAATCGCAATTGCGATAAATACGAATTTTACATATATAACTATTTGGTAACTATTATGACTATGTATACCCAGAATTTGCAAAACAGAATGTGCTACAAAGTGCGATAACTAAGGGTTCTTGCGAATTATTCTCATAAATTCGAAAAGTGCTCAATTTACCGACAAATATTTAATATGTTTTATTACATTTTCGGGTCGCACTTTGAAATTTGCGACTATCTTGCAATGGAAATATCGGCTAAATAATCGATATTTATGAGTAATAGTCGATATGTACGACATCGATTTTTGTCGTGAAAACGATCGATTACGGTAGAAATAAATTTGAAAATGGCTGCTGTTATTGCCGCATGACCACTGTTTATCGCCAATAAAACTATGTTTTTGGAGAAATTATTTCATAGTTTCATTTGGTTGTGCTAATAAAAGGAATATTCCAATCATTTGTATCGATTCTTTAAAAAAAATTAGAGAAATAAGGTTATTGCTTATATTGGTTTATATCGCGCCGGCCCTCATTTCTAGTACGGTACTTGACCATTGTAAACAAAACTGTAAAATACGTATCGTGATATGAATAGACAATGTTTGTTAGGCATTCTCCTCATTTTGGGGAATGTTGTATAATATGATGAAAGTATTCTCTACAATGTGAGAGTTATAGGTTATGTTACATATCATTCGGCGATTTCTTTTTGAATTCGGATACTGTTTTACAGATAGTCAGTCAAGAGTTGCAAAAAGGTATTGTAAATTTGCAACATCACCTTCCTACTGGTGATCGGGTGCAATTTACTAACATATATAACATATTTGATATTATAGGGTAGTGGGGTGATAAACCCACATTGGGTAAACCTAACTGGTATCATTTAGGCTTTCAACTACCAGGGGTAACTCCCTAAAAAGAAATACTAATGAGAAACTTCAAATATATGTATTGTAATCAAACAAACATGTGGCGAGGACTCTGGTCGAACAAATTATACTCATCTCTCTTCTTGGCAATGACTAAAACATGTGGCATACAAATGAATGGAATTATGTATAAAGATGTGCTGTTACTCATTCATAGCCGGTCTTGTAGATTCTCTACTGATCTAGGAGATAGTTCAGATCTAACCAACTTCACAAGATGCTTTCACACGTGATTTCTCCCGTCGTTGTTAATTCGCCTGAAAGGCTATTATGACATCCGTTACATTCTGCTAGAGTTGATTATTTTCTGTATTTTCTGCACTCGCAGACTTAAATACAGTTCAAATATATACAGAGGCTAAGAGCCTGCTTCACAGTTCGCAACGATACATTTGTTTGTACAACATAATGCGTAATAAATACACACGTCCCCCCCTGTGGGTGGGGGGTTTAGAATACACCCACGGTATCCCCTGCCTGTCGTAAGAGGCGACTAAAAGGGGCGACCTTGGCTATACTTTAAGGACTCCGCGTTGTTTTGTGAATTGGACCCCCAGTGGGTGGGAGGAAGCGAATACATCCACGGTACTCCCTGCCAGTCGTAAAAGGCGACTAAAAGGGCTTCTCGGAACAGTCCCCTTTCGAGGGTTTGACAGTCAGCTCTAAAAGACATACACCCGTGCGGTATAACTCTCATTAGGTTATATCGCACTTCTTTCCGTCACTGCTTTCAGGGTCTGGCAACCAAAATTTCTATATGTGCGTGCTGTTAGGGGATGGGCCACTTACGCTAGCGACTACGCTCGAAAGCCTGTTCCTGTCTTGGCCGCGCCGACAGGTGGGTATGCCATGTACCCGTTCAGTAGTATCCGCCTGACTACGCAGGTCCCCGCACAGCCGAATGTCTGAGCTGTGAAATCCAGTATATGCCAAGGGGTACATGCCGATACGGCATTGTAAAACATCGGACCCCCGGGCAATGCCTTCCAAGCTAGGCGGGCCTTGCCCTGGCTGGGTAGCGCCTACTGTGACGGCCCGTGATCGGATGTCGGTGGCATTCGGGGAGGATGATCTGGCCATGGGTTCTAAAAGAAAAATCCCCAACCAGGGTGGACCTACACCCAAACAGGGTGGTCCTACACCCAAGTCTTTTAACATTTGATTCCCTACGGGGATCAACCCCCTGGGAACAATCTGTGCGTGAAAATCTGGGTACTAACACCCCCAAGTTTCTGGTAGCTACCAGAACAGATGGGGGTGATTTCAAGCTGGTAAAGAGTATTTTGTTTTCTCGCCACATAGAAGGTGTCTATGGTGAGCTTGAGAAAGTACAAAAGATGAGGAACGGTAGCTTGTTGCTCAAGACTAGGACTGGAGAGCAAGTTGAACAACTTTTGCAATGTGACCACTTTGGCGACATTCCCGTCAAAGTGGAAAAGCACACATCCCTGAATCTGGTCCGAGGAGTTATTTTCCACCGGGACCTGATTCTGAACACTGACGAGGAGCTCAAGGAGGATATGCGGCACCGTCACGTGACTGATGTCCGGCGCATTACGCGCAAGGTCAATGGTCAAATCGTGGATACTGGTGCTTTCATTATTTCCTTTGAGCTTTCGGTGCTCCCGGAGAAAGTCAAGGTTACAAGTTACCGTTGTGACGTACGGCCTTATATCCCTCCACCAATGAGGTGTTATAAGTGCCAGAAGTTCGGGCACATGTTATCCCGATGCTCGAGCCCCGCAATCTGCGGAACATGCGGTAAGGTACCACACGAAGCAGAAGAGTGCACAACATCTTATCAGTGCACTAATTGCCCTGGATTTCATTCTCCTCGGGACAGGAACTGCCCTGTCTTCCTGAGTGAGAAGAAAATCCAGGAGATCAAAACCCTGGATGGTCTCACCTACCAGGAGGCCCGCAAGAAGTACCGTACCACGACTTCGCCTTCTCCAACGATTGATTATAGAGCCATAATACCAAATTTGGTCCCGACTACCTCATCTTTTGTACCAGCTGTGAAACCTGCAACTGAGTTTCCTGTTCCGAAACCAGCTCCTAAGATTATAACGGAAAGCCCGAAGGTGACTTCAACTCCACCTTCGGTCAGCACGAAGGCTGTGCGAGCGAAGGCTGCTCCGCCCGCACAGCAGGGGAGGAAGTTGAAGACTTACTCCCCACTCGGGAGGAAGTCGAAGACTTTCTCCCCACCCAAACGGTCGGCGAAAGCCGCGCCGAAGTCGGCGGAGGCGGCATCGTCGACCAGGGTCAGGAATTCGGCTCCTGACCCGTCTATATATCTTAAAGAGGCGGGAGCGGGTAAGAAGGGACCCCGCACTACGCATTCCCTTTCTCCAAAAAAGGGGAAGCCATCCGCGCCCACTCCTGCGGATGCTTCTGCGCCTGGGGACGTTTCGGTCCCCAGATCTACGCGCTCCCCACGGAGTTCCCCCCGCCGCCGAACTGCGTCTAGGAAATCTTCCACCGAGTCGAGTCACTCCATGACCTCGCCTGAGGACATGGAGATTATAGTCGACGTAGTGGATGATGATCCTCCAGAGTCTAAGTTGTAGCTTGCTGCTCCAACTTATTCCCTAAGTCCACACAATGGCACTGTTACAGTGGAATTGTAACAGTTATGACAGGCATTTGACAGAGCTCCGTCAGCTTATTGCCCAATACACAGCGAGTATAGTCTGCCTACAGGAAACGAACCTCAGACCTGATCACGAGACTGTTCTGAGAGGTTTCCGACTATACTCTAAAGAGCGACAAGACGCCGCCCGGGCTTCCGGGGGGCGTTTGTACCTTCGTTCGCTCTGACTGCTATAGTGAGGAGTTTCCACTCGACACTCCTCTGGAAGCTATTGCAGTTCGCGTGTCCTTGCCTGCAATGACAACTGTATGTAACGTGTACCTTCCACCGAACCAGCCCCTTGATATTAATGACGTCTTTGATCTCGTTGATCAACTTCCAGTCCCTTTCCTACTCGTGGGTGATTTCAACTCTCATCACCCCCACTGGGGATCACCATCTTCCTGCCCCAGAGGAAGAGACGTGGAGGGCTTAATTCAAGGGATGGATTTATGTCTATTAAATACAGGGGAAGCTACACATTTTAGCTTAGCGCACGACACGTACTCACACATTGACTTGAGTGTGTGTAGCCGTGCGCTGGTCCCCCTATTTGGTTGGAATGTACACGACGACCTCTGTGACAGTGACCATTTCCCGATCGTTCTTACACTTCTGAACCAGAAGCCCGTGGAGTTCCCCAGTCGTTGGGTGCTTAAGCGGGCAAATTGGCCCTCGTTTCAAGAACGAGCTGTGTTCGTTGATCTTGGTTGCAGGAGCGTCGATGACGAGGTACAGCACATCACCGATGTGCTTCTTGCTGCCGCCGAAGAGTCCATTCCATCCTTTTCTGGGACTCCTCGTCGCAAACTCGTCCCTTGGTGGACAGAGGATATTGCAGCGGCAATAAGAGACCGTCGTCGAGCTCATAAGCACTACCGCCGGCGTCCAACCATGGCCAATTTGCTGGCGTTTAAGAAATTTCGTGCCAAGGCACGGATTCTTATTCGCCAGAGTAAGAAACAATCCTGGGAACGGTATGTGTCTTCTATTACGGCACATACCCCCTCCTCTCAAGTGTGGACTAAACTAAGACGCATTTCGGGAATTCAGACATCTTCTACTGTACCGGGAATTTCCATTGATAATGAATATTTTACAGATCCTTATCGCGTTGCAAACCATCTCGCCTCGTATTTTGCGGATATATCCGGTTCCGATAACTATGACCCTGCCTTCGTGGCCCTGAGGCGCGAAGCGGAACGTTTCCATCTTAGTTTTGCTTCCCGCGCTTCGGAGGAGTACAACGTGCCCATTACAGAGTGGGAACTCCACGGAGCGCTGGCGCTCTGCAGGGACACGTCTCCTGGCCCGGATAATATTCACAACCAGATGCTTAAACACCTTAACAATGAGAGCATTCGTTATTTGCTCAGGGTGTTTAATCGTATCTGGTTGGAAGGTGTGTTTCCAGCGCAATGGCAGGAAGGTATCGTTATACCTATCCTGAAACCCGATAAGGATCCCAAATTGGCAGGGAGTTACAGACCTATTAGTCTCACTAACGGTCTGTGCAAGCTCTTTGAGAGGATGGTCAATCGGCGCCTAGTGTGGGTCCTGGAGAAACGGGGACTCCTGTCTGAATACCAGTGTGGTTTCAGGGCGTCTCGGTGTACCAACGACCATCTGGTACGCCTGGAGACCGCCATACAGGACGCTTTTCTCCGGAGACAGCACCTAGTCGCTGTTTTCTTTGATCTCGAGAAGGCCTATGACACCACTTGGCGTTACGGCATCCTCTCTACCCTGCATCAATGGAAATTCCGAGGTAACTTGCCGGTTTTTATTGCGAATTTTCTGTCCCTTCGCCTGTTCCGTGTCCGAATAGGGGGGACATATTCGCAATATCATATACAGGAAAACGGAGTCCCACAGGGATCGGTGCTTTATAGTGCGCAAAATATGGCGGTCGCTGAACGACAGCTACAACAAGCTATCCGGCGAGTGGAACGCTGGACACTAGAGCATGGCTTTCGATTCTCTACCGCTAAGTCCTCGGTTGTCCATTTCTGCCGAAAGCGCACCCTCCATCCTGATCCTGAGCTTTATCTGGGCGATGTAGCTTTGCCGGTCGTTGCTGCGTACCGGTTCCTTGGGCTCCTTTTCGATCAGAAATTGACGTGGGAGCCACACGTGCGGTGTTTGAAAACTACATGTGCTAAGAAACTCAACATGTTGCGGTTTCTTAGCGGCACATCATGGGGGGCGGACCGCGCGGTGCTCCTACGCTTTTATAAGGCTCTGATTTTATCTCGATTGGATTATGGCAGTGTAGCATATGGTTCGGCCTGTAAGTCAGTGCTTGTTAAACTGGACAGTGTCCACCACGGCGGTGTGAGGCTGGCGACGGGTGCCTTTCGGACGAGCCCAGTCGTCAGCTTGCTCGCCGAGGCTGGCGTACCTCCTTTACACCTGAGGCGCCAACAAGTACTGCTGACCTATGCTGCAACAATTCGACAGATGCCCCTTCATCCAAGCTATCCATGTTTGTTTTCCAATCCGAATCGCCGGCTGTATGATGCGCTCGCCCGAGCCACTCGGCCGGCGGGGATTCGCTTGGATGACTTATACCGTCAGTTCCGATTTCCTTCTGTCTCCTGTATCGTCCGAGTACCTAGCAAGGCCCCTCCGTGGATGGTCTCTCGCCCTGATATCATCCTGGATCTGCACACCGGCTCCAAGTCGGACACGGACTCCTCCGTCCATCGGAGGCTGTTCCAGTCCGTGGTGACACGGTATCCGGGATCAGGGCTTGTATTCACGGACGGTTCGAGGGTAAACGAGAAAGTAGGCTGTGCATTTGTGGTTGAGGATCGTCGGTTTCTCTTTTCACTTCCCGAGGCCTGTAGCGTGTACACTGCGGAGCTCTATGCCATCTTAGAGGCTCTGCGGTACACGTTATCAGACGATCACCAGCACTTTCTTGTGTGTACTGACTCTCTGAGTGCGCTGCAGGCGATCGATGTGTGTTTCCCGAAGCACCCGCTGGTCCAGCGTGTGCACGACCTGCTCGTCAGTTCGCGTTCCGCTGGGGCCGGGGTGTCCTTTGTGTGGCTTCCTAGCCACATGGGTATTGCGGGAAACGAGCTTGCTGATCAGGCGGCGAGAGAGACAGTCACACTGCCCTCGCTACCATATAAGGTGCCTGCTAGTGATGTGCGCTCTCAGTTGCGGCATTCGATCCTGTCGCATTGGGAGGAAGCCTGGCGTGCCAGGCCTCCACCCAACAAACTGAGAGGCATCAAGGAGACAACGAAGGTGTGGAAATCTTCCTTCCGATTTCTCCGGAAGGAAGCTGTGGTACTCTGTCGCCTCCGGATCGGCCATGGGATTGCTACGCACTCCCACTTGCTGAAGCGAGAAGATCCCCCTGTGTGTACTTGCGGCGCCCACCTAACCGTGGCACACCTTCTCTTGGAGTGTGTGGATCTGGCCGATCTACGCAGGACTCTTAAACTGCCTAATACCCTCTCCCTTATTCTCCGTGATGACGGGCCGTCAGCTGACCTCGTCATCCGGTTCATGAGGGAGAGTGGTTACTTTTTTAAGTTTTAATGTATAGTTACGACTTTTAATTGTGGTTAAATCTGTTTTATGTTTTTTATTGTGTTATGTATTGTATTGTTCACTATGCCTTATTTGTTTTATCCTTTTTTACCATCCGCCTTTTATTCTTTTTATTCAAATAAGGCATAATTTTTTGGGGCTCACTGTCTGTTTTATAAACACCATTTTCGCTTCATCCATGGCAGTGAGTTGTTTTTATCTACATCCTTTCATTTCACGTCATTTCATTTCATTAGGGGCCGATAACCTCGATGTTAGGCCCCTTAAAACAACAATTATCATCATCATCAAATACACACGTGTCTACAGGTTATGATTATTAACAATACCACATCTCTGCGATAGAAATTGAATATACATCAGTACAAAATATGCAATGTGCTAGCAAATAGAACATAGTTCTCATTTGTAGCAGTTTCGAGAAAAACTTAAAACACGATGCTGGCGACAAATAATAGAATAGTTTATCTTTCTAGTCCGAAGCCAAATAGCTAGAACACGACTTTCTTGTCCAGATGCTAGAATTCAAGTGACGCCTCACTCGATACGAAAAAGGCTTCCTGCCATCTTGCAATCACATGTTTCACTCGTTTGCCACCAGGTTAAACATACCCTCGAAACCAGAAAAATACACCAATAATCAAGAACCCATATTATATCCTTACAAATCATGGTGCTAAACTCTCTCTGATGTCACAAATCTTACACAACCTACACCAAGCCATATTCCATGTAAGGGAAGTTATTCTCGGCCCGATCTTAATTTGGCCTAGAATTTCCGGTGTTACAACATCAGGCTGAAACTCGGCTGACACAATCCAATGGCTAACGTATCACCAAGTCAACCAAATAAGGGGTTATTGTGACCTGAACAGTCACAGTATATCAGTAATTGCATGTTTGCATATTCTGTTTAACTTAACTTTAGACTGATAAAATGTGATCATTTAAATCTTTGGAGTAGACATGAAAGATGCACAACAAAGTTCACATGATTGTCTACATTCGTCTATAAAAGTTGCATTGGCAGCAGTGTTAAGTCTCCCGTTGTTTTTCTTTTTCTGAGGGAGTGTTAGAAGTACTAAAATCCCAGTATCAGTAGTAAAGAAACGTAGAAACTTGACACCAAACATTTTTCAGAAATGTGGATCTCTGAAAATAAAGGCATCAGCCTGGCCACTTAGCAAGATTGTGTTCAAGTACTGTCGGTTGGTTGTATGACGTGAGATGAGGGCACCTAAGCTATGCTGAAGAGATCCAAAGGTCATGTCCTCATTATGCAATGAACAATATCGGATGTTGTGCAGCAACTCAAATTACACTGAGCTGCTGGTGTTATCGGTACGGTGCTAAATCCACAAGGGAGATGGACAGAATGTCGAGGGCCGGTGGAGAGTTGTATTAGTTCACTGATACCAAGGTGCCGATTGCTAGAATCAAGCGAGCTGTGGTCAGGCAACAATGCTTGTCTTATGAAGTTTACCGTGTGGCAGGTGGAATTACAACAATACCGGGCTGTCCTGGACTTGGTGGTCAAATTGGTTCAAATTCTTTGAGATATCTATGAAATCCTTTTGTATGGTTTCCCTACTAACTCCTTGCCAAGTTCCATTCATATCTTTTAATAACTTGTCATAAGGTGGATTCAAGAAGTGCCATTAAACCACCCGGCAAATAGAAATTCAATGCACATCATCCCTGGCCCTCATTGAAAAGGTAATAATGAGGGAGTAAACCGTTGTATGGTATTTACCTGAGGTTAAGTTCATATACGATTCACATTAGCCTATTATATTAAATGCTTATACCGTTTATCAGAAACACCGATATATCCAATCCTGCGCATGATTGAATAAGTTTCCGTACATATTAATTTTGAATCTGTTAAATTTTTATCGTACCTGGGGACAAACTTTTAAATGCTACAAAATGCTAATTTTTAAAATTCAAAATGCTACAAAATGCAATTTTTCAAGATGAAAGTGCTAATCTTGTGTAGTTCGCGAACGAACTAGTTATGAAGAGCGAGTCCCACAGACGAACTACCGAACTAGTTCCCAGATCCCTCCTTGTTAGTTCGTTCGATCTTTTTCCGCTGACCGACTTGTAACAGCGGGAGAGCGCAGGACCGCCGTAGCTCGCCAGCTCGACACATCACCACTCATTGCACAATCGCTTGCGCTTTGTTTTGTTCAGTCAGTTCAGTTGATTGAGTGTATCTATTGTTAGTGGCAAGATTGTCAAGTTTTGGCATGGCGATTTTTCAATATTGGTTTATAATAATAACAGTATAACGTTGTCGTAGCAGGCGGAGGGGTGATACTCCGACGTGGCGCGTCCCAAGTGGCGGATAGGGGGATCCTCACCGGTTTACCGGCGGACTTGAGCGAAATAAAATAGCTCTCGCGGACTAAACACACTCCACAATATCATGTTTCATCATATCATATTTCATTCATCACCTTCCCAGATCACATCTGGGATTGTAAACCCTGACCACGGTCAGATTCTTGATCATTGATCTGATAATCAAATGAATGTGGAGAGTCTTCTATTGAAATCCACCGGTTTGGACAATTACATCATTAACCAAGCGAAGACACCATTCGGATACGGTGGGGTGTCAGGTAGAGGATTAAGGTGAGTCGGAGCGCCTCGAGATACAATGACCAAACATGCAGACTAATCACACTAAGAACGTACTTATATTCAACAAGCCGGGAAAGTTCTCATATTTGGCAACATTAAATGTTAATTCTTTGATGAAGGTTGGTAAGTTAAAGCATCTAACTGATGTCTTGGATCAACACAAAATTTTGCTCACTGCTCTTCAAGAATTACGGAATACTGATCAGAACCCAATTGAATCAGGCGGGTATCGTCTCTATAAAGGGCCTCCAGGAGAAAGGGTAATGAAAAATGTCCCTCAATTTGGAGTAGGTTTCTTGGTACACCATAGAATACTGGATTCCATTACGGATTTTTCCTCAAATTCCCCACGAGTTGCATTGTTAACAGTTAAAGTGGGGAACAAGATATACACATTGATAAATGTTCATGCACCAACAAATGACAAAAATAGAACTGATACTGAGGGAACGGATCAATTTTGGGATGAACTTGACCCATTGGTAACGAATATACCTGATACTAATATTAAAATTTTACTTGGAGATTTCAATGCAAAGATAGGACGTGAGAGGAAATTTCGTCTAGTGGTGGGGCGATGGCCAGCACATAACTTGACAAACAGGAATGGTGAACGGTTAATTGAATTTTGTATTAACCATGGTCTAATTATGGAGACAACAAGGTTCAAGAGGAGACCACATAAATTAATGACTTGGAAATATCCTAATATTAAGTTAGGAGAGTTTCAGATAGATCATGTGGCCATGGATCGGAAATTTCACAAAGAAATTTATAATGTAAAAGTCCTTCGAGGTGTTGATGTTGATTCAGATCATTACATTTCCAAGATTAAAATCAAATTGACTCCTAAAAGGAAAAATAAACCACAAAAATTCAATAGCAAAAGATTGTATGATCCTAGTTCAGTTATCAATAATCCAGTATATTTTGAGCAATCCATCACGCTTTTAAGTGACAACTTGGGGACCACTGTTAACAAATTAAAAGCCGTAGCTGAAGACGTTGCTCCCATTAAAATACGAAAGAAACATGCATGGTGGAATGAGGATTGTGATATAGCAATTCTACGCCGGCATACAGCTTGGTTGAAGGACCATCAACAAAAAACTGAAAGTTCTAGGGAAGAATTAATCAATGCTAGATGGTTAACGGCCAAAGAAATCAGGAGGGTTAAATGAGAATATCAGAAGGAAACATTAAAATCTATTGATGAAGCTTTCAATCACCATAAAACAAGAGACTATTATAGAACATTTAAACAATACCAATCAAAATTTACTCCCCCTACTCTTTTGATGAAGGATATGAATGGGCAGGTGGCCCATAATGATTATGACAATGCAAAAATTTTGGCTGATTAATTCATAAAATTACTTAATAGTGATGAACCTGAAGATTCTTTTGAATTCGATCCCTATCCTAGAAATAAAACACCTCTCGAAAAGATCATACCGCCGGTTTACGATGAAGTGCGTACAGCGATCGATTCACTTAAGAATTTTAAAGCGGCAGGAGAGAATAAATTAGTAGCAGAACTTTGGAAGAATGCTAATGTACAGACTAATCATAACCTACATAAACATCTTATTGACATTTGGAATACAGAAAAATTGCCTGAAGAGTGGAATATTGCAATTATACACCCCATACACAAAAAGGGCGATAGATCAGATCCTAGCAATTATCGAGGAATATCGTTGCTAGATGTCACGTATAAGATTTTTCAAAGATTTTATACTCCAGAATTCACGAACAACTTGATAATGAACTTGGTGAATATCAGGGTGGTTTCCGTCCAGGACGAAGCTGTCCAGATCAAATTATCAGTCTCAAATGGATTATAAAACATCATAGGATTAGGAGCAAAGATTTAGTGATCACATTCGTTGATTTTCAAAAAGCTTATGATAGTATCCATCACGAATCTCTATTAAATGTCCTTACTGAATTTGGTTTACATCGGAAACTTGTTAACCTTTTTGCTGTCACTCTTAAGAATACTAAATCTAGAGTTAGGTTTAGAAGTGAAACCTCTGAGTCATTTGAAATCCATACTGGTCTTCGGCAGGGAGATGGATTGTCTCCATTGTTGTTTAATTGTGTGCTGGAAAAAGTTATACGTCAATGGAATAAGGTTTGTCCACCGAATGTTACGATTGGAAAAAATATTCGACTAAATTGTCTCGCCTTTGCAGATGATCTGGCATTATTAGCAACTAGTATCGAAGAAGCTAAATTTCAGGTAGAGGAATTGGGAACGATTAGCAGCAAAGGTTGGGTTGAAAGTTTCTTTTGAGAAAACTGAAATGATGCCATCTTTTCAAGTTGACACATCACATATTGTACTGCATAATGCCCAGAAAATAAAGATTGTGAAAAAATTTAAATATCTTGGTGAGATCATCACTTGGAATGCCAATGAAAGAGCATCAATAGATAGTAGAACACTAAAATTGCGACGAGCGCAACAGATTACCTGGCCAACATATCAGAAACAGTCTCTTTTGATTAATGCTAAACTTCGACATTACTTCTCCGTCGTTAAGCCAGAAGCAACATATGCAAGTGAAACTTTATTTAAACTAAACACCCGATCAACAACTGACAAACTACAGAAGGTTGATAGACAGATTCTTCGGACAATAATCAATAAAAAACACCAGGTTGAGGGCCAGTGGAGACTTTTGCCCAATTCAAAACTTTACAAGGAAAATGAATCTATCATTGACACGATGCAAAAACGAAGGATCGCGTTTTTTGGACACTTATCCCGCTTGCCAAATACTAGACTCCTGAAACAACTTTTTGACTTCTTTTGGAACAGTAAAACAAAAATCACATGGTGTAAAGAAATACAAATAGATTTAGACGAATTGAAAATAACTCAACATCAAATTGAACATAGAGAGGTGAAACGGCTTCTGAATAACAAATACACTCGACTAACATTCAAAATTTCACAGCGTAAGAAATATGTTATATCAGCAGAAGAACGAGCTGCAAGATCTTCCAGAACGAAGAAGTATTGGGAAAGGAAAAAATTATCAAGAATTAAGAACTGAACTTATTATTTGAAATATTGGAAGATTTTGTATATAAGGTTTGATTTTGGTGCTCCAATGTGGGCGTAAACAGTGTAAATAAATAAATAAATAAATAACACACTACTAGTGCTAACAAGCTAATAGGCAATAACTACCTTATATTTGTCATGTAATACAGTGACGGTTCATAAATTGAAGTTACTGATAGTTAACTGATTTAGATGTGGGGATAATTCCACAGTTTTATTTAGCTTAGTTATTTTGGATTATTTGAAAATATGTCCCAATTATTTAAAAAATCGGCGAACTGGTTTAACATTACCATTTTAATGAACTGGTTGATATTTATTTTTCTCGATACATGGTGATACAACTAAATTTACCTGTTTTTAAGAAATTAACATTGGTTGGTTCCTTAGTTTAGGGGCTGCGACAACGCGGTCATGTAGCCCCGTGTACTTTGGGTGTGTGTAGAATCTGTCTGATAACCGATGTTAATTGTGATGACTGTATTAGTGTGTGTATCTGTTTTTTTAATTCAAGTATTGACTGCAACTTTGAATTTTTCAAATAGTTCCTACTTTTGCCGCCAAATGCCACCGTCAACGACTACTAGGCCTAGTTCAGAACTTAAGCTACTAGACGCCACCGCAATCGGAACATTATGATGATGATTCACAAAGAAAAGCGAACTTCTATGGACAAAAACTCTGAACTAAAAAAGCTGATGAAAAAATGCTGAAACAAGTTATGGCAAGATGGATGACTGGAAAGAGAGGACGAGGAAGACCTAGAGTACGGTGGATGGATTTGGTGAAGGACGTGTGAGAGAACAAAACCTGGAGTGGAGTTACGTGGTCGAGGAAGGATGGTGGACAGACAGTAAAGTGGTGGGATGTCATATTTCCTCTGATCCGGCTTAGGCTGGAAAACGGAAATAGATGATGATGATGATGTTGACAAGTGAAGAAATCATATTTCTGATGAAAGTTTGTAAATTCCTGTGCACTGCTGTCCAAGAGGCAAGAATAACAATACAGGCAAATTTATTGAAATAAATGACAGCACATGTATACCTTTTTTTAGCCTAATTATATTAAAAAAAAAGAAATATAAAAGTTCATGAGATCAATCCAGGGCAAGTGTGAATGTGACTGTGCCTACCTAGTATGTTTGTCTGTATCCCCGTATTAATTTCTGAATCGATTGCCCAATTTTTACCAAACTTAATGTGAATTTTGTTATTGGATATTTTTGTGTGAGAGTAAAACATTTAAAATAATATTTCTGAACAAATGAGAGGTAGTCCAAAATAAGGGACGCATTAATAATTATATTTTCATCTCCTGTGACAGAATAGAACTATTTCATTCTTATTTTTATTTTCATTTTTGTATTTTAGCATATGACCGATACATAAAACTCTGGGATACTGAGACTGGCCAATGTTCTGCTCGTTTTACCAGCAGAAAGATTCCATATTGCGCGAAGTTCCATCCGGATGAAGACAAACAACACCTTTTTGTTGCTGGAACATCAGACAAGAAAATTATATGTGTAAGTAGACAATATAGGCCACTGTGAATGGCAAAAGAAGTGATTCTCCTAACTAGGATGCTATTCTGATATATCTCAATGTATATTTCATGAGTTGTCTTTTGCACCTTTTCAGCCTGTCAACAGCTTGCCACGGTGGGTGAGTGGTCAACGTGTTGGTCTACTAAACCCATGCTTGCAGGTTCGCTCCTGGCCATGGAAAGTGATTTTTAAAAGGCGGCAAAATTTTTGACACCATGTCATACGATGTTGGCATGTCAAAGAACCCATTTGAATTCAGTAGGCCGTGTTCATAATGGCAAAATTAATCTCAGGAGTTTCCGCCAACACAAAGTTCCTCATTTCTCTACTAGAAAGCTCTATAGTGTTCAAGGAGCTTAGATATCTAAAACCTCCTTGACTTTCATAGTGCTTCAAGGCACAATGAAATTCGACATGCAAGCTACCCTCTGGGTGTCAAATAACAAAGCTTGCACCCGGCACCGAGGCCATACAATATTATTATTATTATTATTATTATTATTATTATTGTTATTATAATAAAGCAATTAACAAATTTTAGCATGCACTAGAAAAAACTAAAATTTGTTAATTGATTTATTATTATTATTATAGTGTGATATTTTAAATTGTATACACGTGCATATACACCGTTACTCATGTAATTCACAGAACCTTGTAACACAAAACAAACCTATCGTATAACCAGATTCAAATTGCGAATCAACATCATACTATAATCATCTAACGACGTGCCATAGAACCACAGTAGTGAATTTACAGTAGCGAAAAATTAATCTTATCACAGTGATCAGGATCTGATGATTGCCACTTGAGGGTCGAAATGCATAATCCTAAATTTCCCATTTAAGTGTGATAAATAACTAATACACATAATTTTTTTCCAGGAGTGTGTTTACATATTTATAACTTGTACCCCGACCAATTCATTGGGCACAATTGTGTTGACCGACTGAAAAGCTGCAAAAGACAATTTGTATAGGCAACACTGAAAAAGAATGGCTTCAAATCTGTACATTTAAGATCATCAGTCTCTACATAATTTTATGAGTTGTTTTGAAGTTATTATTTTGATTAGCTTGTGCAGCCGTGTGCTATAACTCAGTGTCCTTTTATGATTTATCTTTCTATCTGTGCATCTGGCTTGGTATATAACTTTTTATGATACAGACCTTCTTTTAATGAGCAATGTATAGTTTTGCATTTCTTTCTTTGTAGTGATAGTAATTGTTTTAAGGAACAGGTTATTTATTCCTTTTTATACGGAAACCTAGTTGACCCGACCTGTATTCAGGCCAAGAGCAGTGTTCCCATTTCCACACTTATCGATTATTTCTTCTTATTCAAAAGAACAAGTAAACAAAGGTGCCATCTGGCAGACATGAACAATATAACAAAAGAGATACAAGAATACCGAGGGTAGAACACAACAATAGGGCCTACATCTGGTCTCCAACACAAAGCACAAAACCCTGGGAGGAAAAAGAAATGGAAAATCCTCGATGAAATCACGTAAAATACAATATAAAAATGTAAAAGCTTGGATAAATCATCAAGCCCAAAAATCCGACAATTAGAACTGATAAAACAAAGGAAGTCAACCCATTAAATCATCAAACCAAAACATCTTAAAAATATCTTACAAAACATAGAAGAGAGTTTCAACAAAAAACAATCATGAGATTATTATAAAACCTTTGGCAAATACCTTAAAAATTATGAGCCCAATACATTGATGCTGAGGGATAAATCTGGAAGGTTGGCTGATACTAATCAAGAAAATGCAGAGATCCTCGCAAAGACATTCAACAAACTGTTAAATTGCGATGACCCACTGGAGACATTGGAAGTAAATACTTTCACACCCATTTTAACCACCCCAGATCGAATTGATCTGCCTAATATCAATGAGGTAGAACTAGCAATAAAGGAACAACAACAAAAAAATAAGGCATGTGGTGAAGACTTAGTCGTTGCAGAAATCTGGAAAAACGCTGGGAAACCAGCAATCATAAATCTACATCAGCATCTAGTCAAAATGTGGATCACAGAGAAAATCCCAGAATATTGGACCTCTGGTGTAATCCATCCATTATTCAAAAAAAGGAGATAACACTAATCCAGACTATTACAGAGGAATAACACTTCTGGACTGCACTTACAAAAATTTTCTCCCGCATAATTTACAATAGGATAAAAAAACATTATAAGCCTCCGTGGCTAGGGCGCCAGCACGCCGGCCTCTCACCGCTGGGTCCGTGGTTCAAATCCCGTTCACTCCATGTGAGATTTGTGCTGGACAAAGTGGAGGCAGACAGGTTTTTCTCCGGGTACTCCGGTTTTCCCTGTCACAAATTTCATTCCAGAAACACTCTTCACTATCATTTCATTTCATCTGTCATTCATTTAATCATTGCCCCAGGGGAGTGCGACAGGCTTCGGCAGCTGGCACAGTTCATATCCTCGCCGCTAGATGGGGGCTTCATTCATTACATTCCCTGACACGGTCGGTCGACTGGAAGCAGGCTGTGGATTTTCATTTTCATAAAAAACATTCTGGAACCACAACTTGGAGAATACCAAGCAGGATTTCGCCCATACAGAAGTTCATCATCATCTTCATTTCCCCTTTTCCAGCTGACACTGGGTGGGGGCAAATAAGGTTCCTCTCCACTTTGTTCTGTCGTTCCACGATTCCTCTTCCGACATGGTGTTCCAATCCAGGTTCCGTTTTCTAATGCTATACTTCACCGAGTCCATCCAACGCATTCTTGGTCTTCCTCGTCCTTTCTTCCCTGTCATCCGTCATTCCAGTGCTGGTCTTGGTAGCCTTACTTCATTCATCCGTTTGACATGTCCAAACCATCTCAATCTGTTTTGCTCCAGTTTGTCATTTAGCTTCTGTACTCCCAGTTCTTTCCGTATATCTTCATTTCTCTCCCTGTCTCTCGTCATTTTCTGGACCATACTTCTCAGGAATCTCATCTCAGCTGCCTGTACTCTGCTCTCATCCCTCTTAGTCATTGTCCAAGTTTCTGCTGCATATGTTATTATAGGAACATAATATGCTTTGTACATAACTTCTTTAGCCTTAATTAGTATATCCTTGTTCCATACTAGTCCCCGTACCTGTTGGTAGAAAGCACTCCCGAGTTGTATTCTTCTGCTAATTTCCAAATCTAGTCATCCATCTTCAGTCAGTTCACTTCCCAAGTATTTGAAGTGTTTCACCACTTCCAATTCCTTATCACTGACTTTTATTACTCCTTTTCCTTCTTTCTTACCTCTACTCATCACCACTGTTTTACTCTTCTCCACATTTATCTTCAATGCCCATTGCTCAATCTTTTCATTTATTACGTCTAGCTGTTCTAGTACCTCCATCTCATCCTCGCCCCGGATCACAACATCGTTTGCAAACAACAATACCTTCATCTTTGCCCTACTATAATCTTTCATTGCTGCCTTCATGAACTCATCCATCACCATTCAGAACAATAAGGGTGACAATACACTTCCTTGCTTTAGTCCAGTGTCTATTTTAAACCATTCCGATGTCTCGACTCCAGTCTTCACACTACTGTAGCAATCCATGCACATTCCATTTATCATGTCTCTCAGTTTCTTGCCTATCTCCCTATTTGTTAAGCTTTCCCAGACTTTTGTTCTAGGGGTGCTATCATAGGCCTTTTCTAGATCAATAAAAGTCATTACCATATCCTTCCCATATTCCCAACTCTTTTCAGTGTTCTGTCTCAGAATGAAAATGGGTTCCACTGTTGACCTGCCCCCTCTAAATCCAAACTGCTCCTCCTCTATTTGGCTTTCTACCTTTACTCTAATTCTTTTTTCTAGGATTCTTTCCATTACTTTGGCAACATGCGAGATGATGATGATTCATCGGTAGTTACCACACAACTTCCTGTCTCCTTTCTTGAATATTGGCAATATTTTTCCCTTTTTCCAGTCTTTAGGAACTTTCTTCTCTCTCCACACACTCCTGAGAAGTCTGTATGTCCACTGCAGTCCCACTGGTCCTGCCGCCTTGATCATTTTTATTGCCACTTCGTCGATTCCCACAGCTTTCCCCATCTTCATCTTCCTAACTGCCCATTCCACTTGTGCCATAGTAATGTCTGGTTCTTGTTCTATTTTTCCTCCACCGTTTTGGTTGTTCGCGTAACTTCTCCGCATGCCTGACGTCTCACCTTCAACAGCTCGCTGAAATATTCTTTCCATCTGTCCGTTATCTCTTCTGGTTTTGTCAATATTTTACCTTCTTTGTTTTTCACGAACCCAGTGTTCGCCTTTTCATTCCTTCTACTTTTTATAATTCCAAATAGCAATTTTTTTCCACAATTTATATCCTCCCTTATTTCCTAGGTGAATTCTTCCCAACTTTTCTTCTTTTCGTCTGCAATTACTTTCTTGCAATCTCTCTTTGTTTATATATATTTTGCTCTACTTTCTTCAGTGATTTTTGTTTTCTATTCCTTCTAAGTTTTCTTCTTCTCTCTTATCTTTTCCTTCACTCTATCATTCCACCATTTAGTCGCCCTTTCCCGTACCTTTCCTGATGTTCCACCACATGTTTTCTCTGCACTGTTTACAAATGCACTCTTAAACGTTTACCATTCTTGTTCCACATGGGTAATATCGGTATCTGTTCTTGCAATTCTTTCTTAAACTCTTCTGCAACCTCCTTTTCCTTTAGTCTCCAGACCTTAATCTTTCTTTCCCTTTTATCTGGTAATCTCATGACCTTTCCTACTGTTTGTTTTGCTATCACTGCCCTATGGTCTCCTCCAAAGGCTTCCTCTGGCATGCTGTGACATTCATTAGCTCTTTCCGTTGTCCTTTTTCGACTAATACATAGTCTATCAGAGTTTTCGTTCTTCTATCTCCCCATCCATACCTTGTCTTCTGACTATTTTTCTTTCTGAACCACGTATTTCCTATAATTAATTGGTTCCGCTGACAGAAGTCCATTAAGAAATCCCCTTCTGGATTCTTCCATAACCATATGGTCCCAAAATCTCCTCTCTTCCTTGTCTGTCTCTTCCCACTTGTGCATTCAAATCTCCCATTACCATTATTTCCTTATCCTCTATATATTTTTCCACATCTTCTAGGAATTCTTCTAAGTTCTCTTCTTTATTCCCCGTTTGTGGAGCATATACTTGAAACAGATCTTTTGTCCCTATCTGGAACTGTATCCTTCCTATGATGATCCTGTCACTTATCTTCTTTACCGCCTCCACATACTCTAGGACATCCTTTCTTATAATCATTCCTACTCCATTTCTTGCCTCCTGTCCTCCACTGTAAAACCGCCTGTATCCTTCCTTTAGTTTTCTTTCCCCTTTCCCCCCAGGGGCTCACATCTAGTGGGCGTGGGTTGGCGACCACGGGGCCCCAGCTGAGTCCGGCATTGCTTCCACTTACTTGTGCCGGGCTCCTCTCTTTCTTCTTTCCTGTCGACCTCACTTGGTCAACTCTTGTTCTCTTCCGACCCCGACGGTATTAGGGTATCCGAGGCCTAGGGAATCTCTTCCTTTCCCGCCTTAATTGGCCCTTGTCTCATCTTTCCTGATACCCTCCTTCTGTGAGGGGTCAGCCTTCTTGTTCTTTTCCTTTTACCTCCTGCCTTGTGCTCAAGGCCCTTAAGGAGGCAGGGTGTATGTAGCCCCACCACTTCTGGTGCACCGTCGATAATGCTACACCCTCAGGGGCTCACGGCTGGTGAGTTCGGGCGTTGGCGACCCCGAGGGATCCTGAGCTGGGTCCGTTTTCCCCTTTTGTCCCTTCCCTTTGGGGCGGACCTTCTCCTCTCTCCCCTCCCCTCTCCTCTTTTCCTTCTATTTCCTTTTCTCTTTCAGATTCCCGCACTGTTTTTGTTACTCGAATCACCGTGTATCTAAATTCCCTTTTATCGATTTTTAAGGCATTTTTGATCTATGTTGCATTTTGTAAGTTTTTTCGATCTAAATTACATCTCGCGATTGTTTTCAACCTCAATTGCATTTTGTAAAGATTGACAATCTAAATTGCTTTTTAGTAAGTCTTTCAATGCAGGTTGCGGGGCCTTTTAGTGAGTATTTTGAATTTCAATTGCATTTTGTAAGTATTTTCAACCAAAACCGCATTTCGCACGAATTTTGAATCTAAATTGCATTTTGTTTGGGGGCATTTTGCACATATTTTGATTCTCAATTGCATTTTGTGGGTGTTTTGAATCTAAATTACATTTTGTCAAGTATTTTCAATCTAAATTGCTTTTTGTAAGTATTGTCAATCCACATGAGTCGTTGGAATCATCGTACATTTTGTAAGCATTTTCAATTTCAATTGCATTTTGTAAGTATTTTGAATTTCGATTGCACTTTGTGAATAATTTGGATTGGAACTGGGATAAGGCCTATTTCAATCTGAATTGCATTGTGTATTTTCAATTTCAATTGCATTTTGTAAGTATTTTGAACCTCAATTGCATTTTGTACGTATTTTCGATCTCATTTGCATTTTGTAAGTATTTTGAATTTCAGTTGCATTTTGTAAGTATTTCGACGCTACATTGCATTTTGTACGTATTTTGAACCTAGCCTTCATTTTGTGGGTATTTTTCAATCTATTCCTTTTGTGAATCTTTTCGTTCTAAATTCCCTTTTGTAAGAACATTTTGTGAGTCGTTTCAATCCGAGTTCCTTTTTGTAAGTATTTTCCGTCTCACTTAATTTTCGTTCTGGTTTCCGTTTCATTATCATCTTCGCTATCACCCAGATCATTAGGGGCCGATAACCTAGATGTTAGGCCCCTTAAAACAACAATTATCATCATCATCATCATCTTTCCCCTTTTCCTTTCCATTTCGTTTCACTGAGACCGAGGATGGCTATATCCTTCTCCATCATGAAGTCCACTAGCTCCTCAGTCTTGTCCGTAAGGGTTAAGATGTTGACTGTCCCTATTCGGATATATTGTGATGCTGGTCACCCATTTCTCACAGCTCTCCCAACATCTGAAGAACTGGGCGTAACCTGCAGGGGACGCCCTAGCATTTACCGATACTGAACCATATTTGCTATCATTTTAGGCTATTATTAAGATGGGGTCGCCACTCCCAAATGCATTTTATGACCTACTGCCAGGTATGAACTAGGCCGCTCCTAACATGGAGAACAGACGCCTTTTGTAGCCGCTCCTCTGGAGTACAGACGCTACGGGTGTCCATAATATGGACAAATATCTTTTACTCTATTAACCCCGAGCACTGGGTTGCCTCTTCCGCCAACTTTGCTGTACCGAAGGACTCCTTCACCACCGCAGGTGCCGTTGAGGTCTTCACTCATACCCTGAGCTGGGCCCTCCATATTTATAACCCCTGGAGGGAGGGTGTCCCACTCAGTAAAAACACTGTCCCTGTCTGGAACTGTATCCTTACCTTGTATAACACTATATAAAACTACACTTCCTTGTGCTGCACCACATTGTGACACCGCACTACTCAGCAATAACACTGTATAACACTACACTTCCTTGTGTTGCACCACATTATGACACCGCACTACTCACTAATAACACTGCATAACACTACACTTCCTTGTGTTGCACGACATTATGACACCGCACTACTCAGTAATAACACTGTACAACACTACACCTCCTTGTGTTGCACCACTTTATGGCACCTCACTACTCATAAATAACACTGTACAACACTACACTTGACACTGCACTACTCAGTAATAACACTGTACAACACTACACTTCCTTGTGTTGCACCACATTATGACACCGCACTACTCACTAATAACACTGCATAACACTACACTTCCTTGTGTTGCACCACATTATGACACCGCACTACTCACTAATAACACTGCACAACACTACACCGCCTTGTGTTGCACCACTTTATGGCACCTCACTACTCACAAGCAAACCTTCTGTTTGGGGTAGACAAGAATTGTATTTTTTCTTCTTTAGTCATGTTTAGGATGTCAAAATATGTGCTCTCACAAATTTTAGCAACAGGAGGGCAATTAGTGTGGGAGATATATGGGAATAAATAAGGGGGAAGTTATGAGTTCTTGTAGGCTTGTAAGTCGTTTTTACGGGAAACAACAATTTTAAAAATTCCGAAAGTGACGAGCAGTGAATCAAATTGTGAAAGAACGTGATTTACCAAAATTTGCGACGTTCAAGGCTCTTGAGTTACAAATTGACGAAAACAAGTTCAAGGTTAGTTCATCTTGGCTGCATCGTTTTAAAAAGTGCTTCTTCTTCTTCTTCGCGAATGGGTCACTTACTGTAGGACCACGCGGAATCAACATTTTCTGAGCTTTCCTCCTTGCCCAATAGTTCTTCATTTTCACTGATTGCTGTAATTTCTGTTCCTCCGACCAGGTACGTCGCTGTGGTTTCTTCTCATCTTCCTCAAATCCCCTTGTGTGAACAATTTTCCGGATCATATTTCTATCTTGTAAATTTGGTGAACCCAATTCATTAAGGTCTTTCTCTGCTTGTTTATACCATTTTGGTCTTGTGCTTTTGATTTGCAGAAATTTGTGGATTCGATAAGTGAGTCTGGTAGGATTCATTCTTTCCAAATGGCTTAGAAACTGAATTCGTCGCAATCTCATTGTATTAGTTGATTTAGAAACTCTTTTATAAATTTCAGAGTTGGGTTTGGGGTAGTGTATGCCATTTACAATTCTGGGCCCTAAGATTTTCCTCATGATTTTCCTTTCTTTAATCTCTAATTTTTCCTTTAAGGTCTTATGATGTAAACTGAGCGTTTCTGAAGCATATAGAGCTTCATGTTTAATCACTGTACAGTAATGACGAATTTTGTTGTTCCAGAACAAGCTTTTTTTGTTATAAACATTCTTTGTGTGTTGAAAAGCAATTTCCATTTTCTGAATTCGTGATGCTACAGATTTATTTTCATTGCCATTTTCAGTGATTCATTCACCTAAGTATTTAAATTCTTTCACTCTTGCAATCTTATTGATACCAATGACAATTTCAGGTGGACCATTCTTAATATTTGTCATAAATTTAGTTTTTTCATAGGAGATTTTTAGTCCTATTTTGGCTGCTTGCTCCTCCAGCATAACAATCTGTTTCTGTGCATCAGCGACGTTTTTGGCAATTAGTGCTAAATCATCAGCAAACGCTAGACAATCTAAGTCAATACCCTTAATCTTTGGGCCCAGGCGGTGAGATGGTGCACCTGCTTTCCTCCATTCTCTGACAACTTTCTCAAGAGCACAATTGAAAAGTAAAGGGGAGAGCCCATCCCCTTGACGGACACCTGTGTTTATTTCAAACTCATCACTACAACCACCCATAAATTTAACTTTAGCCTTCGTTTCAGTTAGTATATCTTTAATAATATTTCTTGTTTTGTTATCAAGTCCAAATTCTGTTAAAACATTAACAAGTGACATGCGATCTATACTATCATAGGCCTTTTTGAAATCGACAAATGTGATGACATAATTTTTGTTTGTTGTGTTCCGAAAATATGATATAGTATTCTTCAGGTTCAGAATTTGCTCAGCACAGGATCTCCCCTTTCTGAATCCACCTTGGTATTCACCAATTCTTTGGTCAAGTTGACTCTCTGCACGGTTGAGTAGAATTTTTGAGAGAATTTTATATGTGACTTGAAGAAGGGAAACACCTCTATAGTTGTTTGGATCAGACCTGCTTCCTTTTTTATGTATGGGGTGTATTATTGCCATCTTCCAATCCTTTTGTATTTATTCAGTTTGCCAGATGTCCAGCATAATGTCGTGAAGTTTTTTGATGAAATTTTCCCCTGCATTTTTCCAAAGTTCTGCAGTTATTTGATCTTCTCCTATGGCCTTGTTATTTTTTAGTGATTGAATTGTTTCTCTAATTTCCTGAACTGTTGGTGGGGCTGAATCTTGATTAATTGGGTTAGAAATGAACTGAATCTTTTCCAGAGGGCTTTCACTATTAAGTAATTTAGAAAAGTATGCTGCGAGGATTTTGCAGTTAGCATCAGTGGTATAAGCCATTTCTCCTTTATGATTGACAAAATGGAGTGATGGAGGAGAATATTTGGTTAACTTTTGTTTGAAAGTTCTATAATAGTTCCTTGAATTATGTTGTTTAAAGTCATCTTCTATAGACTGTAATTTCATATCCTCACTCAGTTTACGAATTTTCCTTATTGATTTAGTAACAACCTTTCTAACATTTTCAAGTTCTTGAAAAGTGGCTGGAGTTTTATTGCATGACCAATTATGCCAAATTTTTGTTGAAGTTGTATTAACTCGTCGCATTCATCTGTCCACCAAGGGTGTTTTCTTGTTCTTCTGAGTGGTGCTGTAGTTTCGGCTGTGTGTAAGAGTCCTGTTTTAATTTGTGTCCAATTTTGTGGATCTAACTGTTCTGTACCTTTCTTAAAGTCTTCATTGCTTTTAATACCTGCTGTGTCGTACTTTCGTTGTGGAGCTCGCTTCATAAAGTTTCTCTTTTCAGGGATCATATCCAGGGAATATTTTGTTGGATAATGATCAGAGTCTAAATCCAGTCCTTTCAGAACTTTGAGTTTCATGATTTCAGATGTATGCAGGCGGGAAATCAGCACATGATCCAGTTGATATTCACCTAACAAGGGATTAGGTGCGACCCAAGTCTTAGTTTTAGAAGGGCTTTTCTTGAAAAAGGTAGATTTAAAAAACAAGTCATGGCTGATGCATAACTCAATGAGTCGTATGCCGTTTTTATTGGTTTGTGCATGGCCGGACCATTTCCCAACCCAGTATCGATATTTCTTCTCCTTTCCTATTTGGGCATTAAAGTCGCCCATAAGGATTTTGACATGATGACTTGGAATTCTTTGTAAAACACTGTCTAGCTGATTCCAGAACTGCTCTGCTATAAAATAATATATAATCATCATCATCATCAATGTCCCACTCCAGTCGCCCGGGTGTGGTTATAATATATAATATAGTAATATAATATAGTAAGCCATAAAATAACATAATTTGTAACTACACAGCAAGTTCGAGATACAGTCCATCAAGAACACATAATACAGGCTTTTAGAGAAGACTACAAAGTTATCATGGAGTCATATACCAATGGCCAAGTTTACAATGCCGATGAGAGTGGTTTTAATCAAGAAATGCCCTCGGGGAGAACTTTAGAGTGTGAAGGTGCATTTGACATAAAGGCAGCAGTGTAATCGAAAGGAGCAACCACATATTCGTATACAGTCATGCCGATAGTGTCTTCATCGGGAAGCTAATGCCAAAATTATTTGTGATTTTATACGAACCAACTGGCATAAGTGACAAAGTTCAAGAAAAATTGTTCAAGCCAGACAATTTAATTGTGCAATGGAGTTCATCAGGAACAATTACTAGGCAGTTGTTCACTACGTTTTTAAAAGACGCCTTCCTATCATTTTCAAGTGCAAGAAACCTGCTCCTTTTAGACTCATACGGTGTCCACAATGACACTGCAAATGTAAGAAAAATTCTGGAAGATGGTAATCATGATCCCGACAAATTAACAATAAAAATTATGCCAGCCAACACAACCTATGAACTTCAGCCCCTAGATCGATACTTCTTTAGAATGTATAAATACATGACACTAATTGCCCTCCTGTTGCTAACATTTGTGAGAGCTCATATTTTGACATCCTAAACATGACTAAAGAAGAAAAAATACAATTCTTGTCTGCCCCAAACAGAAGGTTTGCTTGTCAGTAATAACACTGTAACACAACATTTCCTTGTGTTGCATCACATTATGACACCGCACTACTCAGTAATAACACTGTACAACACTACACTTCCTTGTGTGGCACCACACTGTTCAACACTACACTTCCTTGTGCTGCACCACATTGTGCCATACAGAAGTTGCCCATACCAAATTCTCAGCCTGAAACTAATAATGGAATATTACAAATACAGAAATAAACAACTGTTTATTTCATTCATAGATTTCAAAAAGGCTTATGATATATACACAGACCTACTCTTTAAAAAATTCTCAGATCCTATGGCAATCATCCTAAATTTTAAAAAATTATTGAACTAACTTTAACCAACACAAAGGTCAATTTCAGGGGAGAAATGTCAAGTGCTTTTCCAATAAAAACAGGCCTTAGACAAGGTGACGGATTATCCCCACTACTTTTCAATGTGGCTCTCGATTACATCGTGAAAATTTGGCATTAAGAAATCCCACCTAAAATCAAAATTGGAGCAAAACCCTCAATAAGAACAAACTCCCTTGGGTTTGCAGATGATTTAGCTCTCTTAGCCCTTGACATGGAAGAAGTTAATGCTCAGATCACCAGTCTCCAGAAAATTGCAATAAAAATAGGATTGCAAATATCTTCTGAGAAAACTGAGATCATGCCAATGAAACCTCTTGACATAAAGGAAGTCATCATAATTGATCAAAAAATTAACATACTTCTACAATTTAAATACCTTGGAGAAATCATTATGCATAACTTAAGCGGAAAACCAACATGGATAAATAGAACCAACAAAATGAAAATAGTACAATTTCTAACCTGGTCAACTTATTTTAAAAAAATGCTTGTCAATAAGCACTAAGATCCAACACTTCAAAACTGTAACTTGTGCTTGCGAAACCTTGTTCCAAATTAAAAATGAAAGAAGAACTGATCAGCTCCTCAAAAAATTATCAGAACCTGATTAATAAAAAGGGCCAGGTTGAAGGAGTCTGGAGAATCCTCTCCAATGAAACAGTCCATCGAGAGATTGACCAGTTACCAGCACGATGAAGAAGAAAAGAATCTCTTATTTCTTTCACATCCCACGATTACCAGAAAACAGGATTTTACGACAACTAGTGATGAGAAATCTGGAAAAGAAGATTGGAGGACATTGCACCAAAGAAATTCAAGAGGATCTCAAAACAGTTGGACTCAAAATTACAGATGCAGAGAACAAGAATAAAATTACCACCCTTCTTAAGAATCACAAATTTTCAGCAGAAATGATCCACAGACGGCCTGCAGAGATTTCAGACGAATTGAGAACACTGCGGTCAGAACGAATGAAGAAGTACTGGGCAGATAGGAGGAATCAAACAGTACCAACCTTCAAAGAAAAAGTGTACATGGAAGACTCAAGTGGTCCAATGTGGCCAATAAAGTTAATAATAATAAATGACCCTAAAGGAGACAGAGTGCATGTGACCCCCACCAAACATGGTGCACCCTGAAAATCATTACACTCTCAAGGGCTATTGGCTGGTGAGCTCAGAAGTTGGCAACCTTGAGGGATTCCTAAGCCAGGTCCAATTTTTTCCATAGGTGGCGTGGTGGCGCAGCGGTCAAGCTGTATGCCTCTCACCAAGGCGGACCGGGTTCGATTCCCGGTCAATGCATGTGAGATTTTCGAAGTTAAATGCCATGTACTGTGGTTCGGATTCCACGTAAAACGGAGGTCCCATGGATTATGATCTCGAGATTAACGGTCACGTTAAACTACAAGCTTCCTTTCCTTTTTCCATTGACTTTACGGTAGGCACTCTCCTTCTGTATTTGCCTTGCTGGCTCTACTTCCATCCAAGATTTAAATGCCTTGCATGTTAACCCTAGAACTGCTGCAGGTTTATCCGTCAAATGCTGCAGTACATTCCCATAAAATACATACTATGGGAATTTAGTATCTGTAAGTAAACTGTGTTCATGAATATAACTTATCATACATCAATAGAAAGCTGAAAGACTGTTCTATATTATTCTTATAGAGGTGAATCGTTCAGACTCATCAGTTTGAATTAATCATAAAAAGTGTTTTATATACAAATATATATATATATAAAGAAATTGACTTTTCTGCTCTAGAAAACTATATTGCCAAGCTAAATGTTTGTCAGACACATCATAAATGAAAAGTTCACAGTTTTTTGTTACTATTTCTAGAACCAGTTATAAATAATTCCTGTTATTCACTAAAAAAGAAAATTATTTGTACAATATGACATTTCTCCATTATGCACATATATGAGAAATTCACCTTCTGCCTCTTCTGTAAGCTAAATGCGTTCATGAATAGGCCTATAACTTATCATACATCAGTAGAAATCTGAAAGACTGTTCTATATTATTTTTATAGAGGTGAATCATTCAGACTCATTAGTTTGAATTAATCATAAAATGTATTTTATAAAAAAGTAAAAAATAAAATTGACTTTTCTGCTCTAAAAGAACATATTGCCATGTTAAATGTTTGTCAGACACAGCATAAATGGAAAGTTCACAGTTTTTTGTTACTATTTCAGGAACCAGTTTTAAATAATTCCTGTTATTTACTAAAAAAAAGAAAGTTATTTTTACAATATGACATTTCTCCATTATGCACATACCGGTATATGAGAAATTCACCTTCTGCCTTTTCTGTAAGCAAACCGTTTTTATGAATAGGCCTATAACTTATCATACATCAATAGAAAGCTGAAAGACTGTTCTATATTATTTTTATAGAGGCGAATCATTCAGACTCATCAGTTTGAATTAATCATAACAAGTATTTTACCAAATATAAGAAATAAAATTGACTTTACTGCTCTAGAAAACCATATTGCCAAGTTAAATGTTTGTCAGACACATCATAAATGAAAAGTTCACAGTTTTTTGTTACTATTTCAGGAACCAGTTTTAAATAATTCCTGTTATTTACTAAAAAAGCGCTCAATTTCTGAATCATCTACATAGGCTTGTTGGCTGCCATTTTGCTCAATGCAACTTCAATGTCAACATGAAAGTACTTCCACTTCTGCAGCCAAATAATAGCCTGCTTATTGTCATTTGTTTGCCGAAGAGTATCACAACGAAAGATAAAAGCATCGGGAACCAGCATGACTTGAAATTAGTGCTATCTGATGGCTAACAGTAGTACTATATTTGAATACCGAGACCGTCTTTCAGAGAGACGGTCGCACTTGATTAAACACCACACCGTCTTCCTGGAAGACGGTCCGCAGTTCTAGGGTTAATGAAAGAAAAAAGGAAAATTGTTCCATGTGTTCTACCCCATATGTTCAAGTCACAATCCTTGCATGAGAGTGAAAGAGAAAAATAAAAGTATCCCCATTATGCATTATGTTTCCCATTACCTTCACAAATGGGAATTCTTTTAACTGCTCTTTAATACTTATAACATTTTTTAAAATCTTCCTTCAGTGGGATATTCGTTCTGGTGAAATTGTCCAAGAATACGACAGACATCTTGGGGCAGTAAATACAATTACTTTCGTTGATGAAAATCGACGATTTGTGACCACCTCAGATGACAAAAGTCTTCGAGTTTGGGAATGGTGAGTTATTTTAGAACTTCCAATCTGTGTTTTACTTAGTCTAGCTATAAATACTGTTACAAACTTTGGCTTGGAGAACCTGTTAACCAGGTAGCATGCAACCTTTACACTGAAGGTTAGTCCTGACCATTGTGTGTTCAACAGTGAAAGAAAAAGAGAGGATCTTCTTCGCTTAAGCGTGGAGTGGGATTAATATGAAAACTGGTTTTGTAATTGCCCTGCACAAGGATTTTCCAAACCCTGCAACAGCTGAAAATTAGCAAGAAACAATCCAGCGGTTTACTGAGACGATCTCATAAGGGTTGGTCTTCCTATCAGTATGAGAACAATGGAGGCTGTTAAAGTAGCGGCAGCCGTATTTGGCAAAATCTCATTCAGAAGCAGTAGATAATGGCACTGGAGCCTAACATTTCACCACAATCAATATCCAGGGTACTTTCTTGAGACCCTAGTTTTACTCCTTTTTGGGCGGAGCGTCAGACATTCCTTGACACCACAGCAGAAGCAGCTGAAATTAAAGTAGTTAACAATTGGCACCAGAGAATTCAGTTTACCGATGAGAAAGTCTTCAGCATTGAAGAGAGCTCTAACTGGCAGAACGATAGGTTATATGTGGCAAGTTATTGTGAAACTCGTGGGTTTCTTAGGTCCAGATATGAGGGCCAATGAGGGCCCCACCAAACTTTTTTTTTGTAAGAAAGCTGTACAAATGAGTGCCAGAGTGTATGTGGAAACTGTTCTGGACCCTCTCATGAAGGATTTGAATAACAAGATTTTGTGCCAGTTCATTGCCCAACAATAATTACAGGCCAAAGTACCACATTTCATCTCCACAGCTGAGTGGTCCTCTGAATTATTTTTTTCTTCCGTGTGGCCTCCTCAGAGGCCGAGTGCAGGTCTTTCTATTCGACGCCCGTGGGCGACCTGCGCTTCGGGATGAGAGATGGATGAAGATTAATGAAACTGGGCAAGGATGTGGAAGGAAGCGGCCGTGGCCTATCAGAAGGTACCGTCCCAGCATTTGCCTGGTGTTGAAAATGGGGAAACCACGGAAAACCATTTCAAGGACAGCCGACGGTGGGGCTCGAACCCACGCGTCTACCGAGTCAGCAGAGAGCTTGGCCCCATGACCTAACGCTGCGCTTTAGCCCGCGTAGCCACTGTTGTCGGTGGTCCTCTGATAGCCCAACCCCTACAACTTCAAACTATGGTCAGTGCTAGAGTGAATAGTCTGCAAGAAGACATCCTTCACTTGAAAGTTTGAAGCATTCCTTGGCGGCAGCACTGACAGATTTCCTGATTGATACTATCCGTTCTGCGATATATGACTGGCAAAGAGACTCCAAGCCTGTATGCATGCTAATGGTGGAGATTTTAAAGACTGATTAGTGCAAACTGTGAGCAATGTATGCGCCGTCTTCTTCTTCTCCTTCTTCTTCCGCTTTTACGGTCTCATTTGACCACTTCAGTCAATCATTTCTTGGTCCTCTTCTTCAGTGAGTTGTATATGTCTATAACATATTAAAATGAAATTGAAAAATATCACACCATATTTCTTTTATTCACAAATCAGTTTGTGACTGTATTTATGGCTAGACTAGATCATTTACATATATCACAGTAAGTAATCTGGCTTATGTACTACCATAGTTTACCATGTGTCATGTACATTTTCGACAGTAGATATTTGAAAATATGTTAATTATTGTGGAGACAAATAATCTCTTTTTCTTTGAATTGTTATGTCCTCTGAACATGATCAAAGTGAAACTTACATTCACCCTCAACAATAGTACCTAATTTGGTCTGGATGCCTCCCAGTGCTTGTCTAGCAACAGTAATTGTCTGTTGACAGGTTGCAGTATTAAGTAAGAATAAAGCTGACAAATTAAAGATTTATTTATTTATTTATTTATCGTATGGCTTTTAGTGCCGGGAGTGTCCGAGGACATGTTCGGCTCGCCTAAGTCTTGTAGCTACTTCCCGCGGATACCCTAAAGGGTAAGCTACAAGTTCCGTTCAATTTCAAGTAGTTCCAACTTTCACCACCAGATATCAATGATACCTAGTGGTGAACGTTGGAACTTTGATAGAGCGTTCTGACGAAATCTAACCTAACAAATTTTGCTTTACACAAGTTTAGTCTGTGAAAGGATCTTTTACATGCCATAAATCTATGACATGGGACCGCCGGCTTTACTTCCCCTCCGAAGGAAGGCATACTGAAGGATTTTTAACGCTCTTAAAAAATCCGATGGCTTCGGCCGGGTTTGAACCCGCTATCTTGGGCATAGCAGTTCAGCATGCTACCGACTACGCCACCGAAGTATTTATAATGCAAGAATAAAAGCCTCCGTGGCTTAGGCGGCAGCACGCCGGCCTCTCACCGCTGGGTCCGTGGTTCAAATCCCGGTCACTCCATGTGAGATCTGTGCTGGACAAAACGGAGGCAGACAGGTTTTTCTCCAGGTACTCCGGTTTTCCCTGTCAACATTTCATTCCAGCAACACTCTCCACTATCATTTCATTTCATTTCATCTGTCATTCATTTAATCATTGCCCCAGAGGAGTGCGTCAGGCCTCGGCAGCCGGCACAGTCCATATCCTCGCCGCTAGATGGGGGCTTCATTCATTCCATTCCTGACCCGGTCGGAGACTGGAAGCAGGCTGTGGATTTTCATTTTCATAAAGCAAGAATAATGGCCAAGTATTAATAACATAACTCATCTCATTTTAGAGTTTGTTGATAAGACCCTTTCCTATCTCATTAATTCCGTTTGTAATTCCTATGTTTTGATAATAGTTTTTGAGTTTGTTGGTGAGATCCTTTCCTATCTCATTAATTCTGTTTGTAAAAAATCCTATGTTTTGTTTATGTACTCCGAATTTTCCATGTCTTCTGTAGTGTTGCCTTATCTGCTTTTGTCAGAATTAGGCCTTCTTTATCTATTTTGTTTCATCGATCTAAATGTATTGCCCTGTGTTTTATTAAATCTATTATTACAGTTATTTTCTTTTCTTGTGTTTTGAGACCTTTGTTGCTTTTGGAAATACCATGGATGACGACGTCACTGAATTTCAGAACAATAATTACACCTTTTCTTATAAAAGCACTGGAGATAGCATGAGACGTGAGTAGATTAGCATCATTTCATGTTCATGTTTCATTCCATACCATATTTTTGATGATTTCCAGAGGCAATTTTGTCTGGAATCTATCTATATATTTAAAACACTAAGGTGATGTTTGTTACCGCGATATTGAGAGAACGGCTGAACCGATTGACTTCGTAAAGCACTCTAACGAAAGCTTATGGTCTGTGGATTTACAGTGTGTCTTTAAAAGAAAAGAGTATGTTACCGTATATTTTTAAATTAATAAAGTAAAATGCAAATTTCTCGCCACTCGCACATACCCACAATCACCTTGGCAGACAATATGCTGGAAAGAAGTCCACCGCGTTTAATTGTGATGGTTAATATTGAGAATTATAAAGGAGGGGAATATTGTTTATGATGTTTCCATGATATGTGTACTGGATTAAGAATCATAAAAGAAGGTATATGTTGAAGAACTGACAGTTGAGTGTGTATGTTGTTTACGTAACTTAATATTGCGCTTGCTTCCCGTTAGTTCAGTGGTCCAGGCGGTAACGTTCTTGACTTGGGATTCCATTATACATCGTCGAAGTAGTTCGAATCCCACCTCCGACATGTTTTTTATTCCGTATTCATCATTCTTGCATGCTGTAGTTCACTTACCTGTTCATTTACAAGATGAACAGCAGGTGTATTTTTGTAATGACAATGCCGCTGAAGCTCTACTTCGAGTGGAGTTGAAAAGTACAGAACTGATGGCATGGTTTAATTTAAATAAGGACAAAAAGTCCTTACATATACCCAGAAACACCAGTTCATTATGTTTGGAAAAAAAGCGTCAAATCTGGAGAAGTAATAGGTAGAATGTTCAACGTTTCCCCAGTGGAATCAGAAGAATATCATATTTGATTGTTGTTACTTCACGTAGTAGATGCCACCTGTTTTCAAGTTGTAAAGACAGTAAACAATGTGTGTTGTTCTTCGTTCAAAGAAGCAGCAATGGAACGTAGATTAATTCAGGACGCTACTGAATGGCATCGTAGTCTATATGAAGCGTCAGTTCTTCTAATGCCATTTCAATTGAGACAATTATTTTCCTTCATTTGTGTATTTCAA
Source organism: Meconema thalassinum (assembly GCA_946902985.2). Lineage (NCBI taxonomy): Eukaryota > Metazoa > Arthropoda > Insecta > Orthoptera > Tettigoniidae > Meconema > Meconema thalassinum. Next base: position 1,945,676,418 of record OX336388.2, read on the forward strand.
CAACCATCGAATTCAGTTGAATTGTGGGATACTTTTAAGGATTCTCTTTGTGAGGATTTCTTAAGTCTTTACAAACAGCTTATCAAATGACTCTCCGCGTTATCAGTAAGATGACAAAATTACATGGTTTTTCTCTTTCAACTTTCGGGTTGCCAGTTATCAGTGACTTACCACGTACTTAAAGAAATGAATCTTCCTTGCTTCCTGATGTTGATTATGACTCAATTATTAAGAAAGCGAATGATGAGCAAAGATTCATCATAAATGAAATTATTAAGGCATCACTTTTCTATAACCAAGTTCGGCACTTATTTTGGGACAAAAATATACCTTTGGCGGCAAAGGCAACGTATCACACCTACTTTGTTCCCATCCTTATTTATGGTATGGAAACATGTACATTGCTAAGTAAGGATTACAGTAGAATTCGAGCCACAGAAATGAGATTTATTAGGACTATGAACCAAAGTACCAGGAGAGACAAGATCAGAAATTAGGTACACAGAGCAACAACTGGCATCAGGGTCCCTGTTACCAACTTTCTGGGGAAACGCATACTTCAGTGGTATGGCCATGTAATGAGGAAGGATAGCTCTAGAACAGCTAAGAAATACTTCAACCTGGATGTCAGAGGGAAGAGACCAAGAGGAAGACCAAGGAGACGATGGATAGAGACAATTCGATCAGAGGTGGAGAAGAATGGTTTTAACTGGGACGATGTCCAAGAACAAATGGTGTACCAGGATCGGGCAAGATGGAGAGCGTTTGTTTGCCACACCTGGGAAACTGGAGATGGAAAATGATGATGATGATGCTACAGAACAATGCAAATAAAATTAATGCATACTTCATAGATGGTCCTGACGGTACTGGCAAGACATTCGTGTACCAATGTCTCATAAAAAAAGTGCACTAATTTGGTTTTCGAAGTGATACCAGGGCGTGGACTGGAATTGCTGCCATGCTATTACCCAATGGCCGTACGGTACACAGCAGATTTAAGTTACCTCTGAAATTACACGAAGCTTCCTGTTTCATCTTTAAAAATGAACAGTAAAGGAGCACATGATACCAGATCAACAAGACTGATTATATGGGATGAAGCACCAATGGCTAACGTGCATGCACTGATGTGCGTTGGCAGACTTTTGCAAGACATCATGGGTAATTCCATCTCTTTTGGAGGGTAAGTTATTGTACTAAGTGGAGATTTTAGACAAGTTTTGCCTGTTGTTCCGCATGCTTCAAAACATGCTGTTATACAGAACTGTATTAAATTTTCTCCTCTTTGGTCAGAATTTAAAATATTTCCTCATTAAAATTATGCGAGCAGGACCAGAAGAATTATGCTGCTGTTCTTGTTGTTGGTTTTTTTTGCTGAAAATTGGTAATGGAGATTACCCTTTCATGAATCAGGAATCGGCAGAGCAATCTGTTATTGATTTACCACCCTCTGTCATCGTGAAACAAAACATCGTCTCTAAAATTTACGGAAATGAATTTCAGTTACCAGAAGATGCTATAAGTTTCTCCAAAATTGCCATTCTTGGCCCTAAAAACGAACACTGTGATCAAATCAATTCTAAAGTTATAGATCTTCTACCCTGAACGGCCAGAACGTACATTGGTGTAAATAACTTAATTACTGAAGATGAAAATGAAGCTCTCCAATTTCCCATAGAGTTTCTGAACAGCTTAGAATTAATTGGCTTGCCTCCTCATGTCCTTAACTTAAAACCTGGAGCGATTGTAATGTCATTAAGAAACTTAAATTCCACACAGGGGCTTCTAAATGGAACAAGATGAATTGTGCAAAAGAATGCATGACAGTTGTTTAGATCTTGAAATCATTACAGGGTTAGGTGTGGGACAAAGAGTTCTGATTCCTAGAATTGATTTAACACCATCCGACACTGCTCTTCCATTTAATTTTAAAAGATGCCAGTTTCCTATTCGCCTTGCATTCAGTATGACAAACAAAACTCAAGGACAGACTTTAGACCGTGGTGGTGTATATTTACCCCAGCCTGCATATAGCCATGTCCAGCTTGAAAGTACAAATAGTGCCGGCGGGGCATAGGACAATAAATGTTGTATTTAAGGAGGTACTCTAACATCACTACATTTATGAGATATTGAACCAAAATTTCTCTACAAATAGTTCCTACACACTTCAGTCTGTAAGTTAATTTCTGGAGTCTGATTTAGCCACTGCAAACTACATGAAGCAAATGCTGTCACACAACAGTTTTAAGTGCCAAAAAAATGTACTTTTCAACGGGTTCACCCTAGTATACTTTTAAATTATTAAAGATAAATGCAGTATTCCAGGCACAATTGCTTTCGCTATGAGAGACAGTTGGCGAACATAATTCATTTGAAGGGCTCAGACATTGTGGTCACTTAGCCCCGTTTACTTTTGGTGTGTGAGTAAAATTTTCTCTGATTTCATGTGTTATTGTGATGGCTGTATTAATGTTGGTATGTATTTTTAATTAAGGTGGGGAATGGGAAGGAGGCGGCTGAGGTTTTAAGGCGACACTCCGGAGATAAAAGTCGATATTTTGTTCATTTTGGTGAAATTTTTTTTATGACTGAAATTGAAAGGATAGGGTTTCTTCTTTCTTGTCACAAAGTTATTCCGTTGAATTCAAACAATTTGTCACCTTAATAATGCTTTGTTTGTCAGTCTGCACACAGCAGAAATGAGTGTGGCATCTGCTGAACTGCTTGGTTAGATTATTTATGATGTCATTGTCATGTTTTCATTCAATCAAATCAATAAAATATCCCTGTTCTTTGCAATTACACATCCCGGGAATGGGCCAACAGGCGCCCCCCCCCCCGCATATATTTCTACAGAATCAAGCTGTAAGATCTACCAAGTTTCTGAATGAATTTATAAAGCCTGCAAAGGACTAATATTTCAGTACTTGACTCTACTGTCATTGAGCAACATTGTATGCTTGTATTGGTATTCCTGATATCACTACAATAATGCCGATAACTATAAGTTTTGTTATTCTTGTATGTTTCTTCTTTCTTGTGAGTTCTGTGGCGGTAGCCAGTCTGTTTACTTTTGTGAAGTTCGCACGCAAGTAACCTCTTGTAGTTGTGTATCAAGATACTAGACAAGCTTCCAGAATTACTAATATTCGTACAGAAGCTGCTAAAACACTAAAGGAAGGAAAAACATATGGTGCTGGTGACTTCTAGGTAATGGATCAGGAAGATAACGTCACTTGAACTTTGCTTTAATTTTCCCGCCAATAGTAATTTTACAGTTAAATCCTATTTTTCTCCCATAATATTCTGCCAAATGTAACAAAATTTGTATGGTATATGTATCACAGCTATATTAGGAAATCTGCGTATGGAATTCTTGATTGCAAAATTCTTCCCAGTAGTAGGGATGTAAAAATGCAATATTTTTGAACAAAAAAAATACACAAATTTAGTACTGTAATATCTCATTGTATAAATTATTTACAGAAAAATCGATACGTAGTGTTTTTAAAGAAGTATTATCTACCTAATTCCAAATTTCCATTAACATGTCATTTGAAATCTATGAAAAAAAAAATGGAATTAAAAATTCCAAAAATAAAAAATAAAATAAAATTATTTTGGAAAAACTATTAATTGTTTATGAAACAAATGTTTGTGATATCTCTACTTTTGTTTGGGTGACATTCCCACAAAGTTTCGTGAAAATCCATGCATTAGGTTGGAAGATAACGTCACTTGAACTTTGCTTTAATTTTCCCGCCAATTATAATTTTACATTTAAATCCCATTTTTCTCCCATAATATTCTGCCAAATGTAATAAAATTTGTATGGTATATGTATCACAGCTATATTAGGAAACCTGCGTATGGAATTCTTGATTGCAGAATTCTTCCCAGTAGTAGGGATTTAAAAGTCCAAAATTTTTGAACAAAAAAATTATTCAAATTTACAACGATTATATCTCATTATATAAATTATTTACAGAAAAATCGATACGTAGTGTTTTTTTAAGAAGTATTATCTACCTAATTCCAAATTTCCATTAACATGTCATTTGAAATCTATGAAAAAAATGGAATTAAAAATTCCAAAAAGTAAATAAATATATATTTTGGAAAAACTGTTAATTGTATATGAAACAAATGTTGGTGATATCTCTACTTTTGTTTGGGTGACATTCCCACAAAGTTTCGTGAAAATCCATGTATTAGGTAGGAAGATAACGCCACTTGAACTTTGCTTAAATTTTCCCGCCAATTGTAATTTTACATTTAAATCCCATTTTTCTCCCACAATATTCTGCCAAATGTAACGAAATTTGTATGGTATATGTATCACAGCTATATTAGGAAACCTGCGTATGGAATTCGTGATTGCAGAATTCTTCCCAGTAGTAGGGATTTAAAAGTCCAAAATTTTTGAACAAAAAAATTACACAAATTTAGTACTATAATATCTCATTATAAAAATTATTTACAGAAAAATCGATAGGTAGTGTTTTTTAAAGAAGTATTATCTACCTAATTACAAATTTCCATTAACATGACATTTGAAATCTATGAAAAAAATGGAATTAAAAATTCCAAAAATAAAAAATAAAAATAAAATATTTTGGAAAAACTGTTAATTGTATATGAAACAAATGTTTGTGATATCTCTACTTTTGTTTGGGTGACATTCCCACAAAGTTTCGTGAAAATCCATGCATTAGGTAAAAATATCTGTTTATTTCAGGAGTGTCGCCTTAAGTTAGGAACCATCCCGGTATTTGCCTCGAGTCGAAGTGAGAAATCACGGAAAACCACAAATAAGATGGTTGAGGTTGAAATCTATACCACCTCCCTTCCCTTAGGAGTGGGCTTCTTGTTTTAATAGGATTTTTGACATGCACGGTACATCCCTATATATATATATATACATATATAAATGAAAGTTTGTCTTTTTTTTCCTTCTGAATTTCTACGGAAATTTGTTATTAACGCGTTTCAGACTGTTTTATGACGGATGCATGCGAAAATTAATGTTTTTCTGTCTGTATGTCTGTTTGTGGACAACTTTGTTCCCTTATAACTCTAGAATGGCTGGGTGGATAAATGTAAAATTTGGTGCGGCTATACATCATTGATGTAACTTTTCTCTGTACCTTTCATAAATGGGGGCCTACCCCCTTAAAATACATGCTGAAATACGCATAGAAGGGCGAGACAAAGCTCATTTTCAGTCCCTCAAAACAAAACCACATTTTAAGGCCCTAAATCCAACAGTTTTTGAGATATTATGTATGCCTATAACTCATGTTCGGATGCTAAGAGCATCGTAAAATTAGGTATAGTATCCATGAGAGTCAATACACGAATCATTTATAAAACTCTTCACCGTACTTCTCATAGAAGGGTGGGTATAGGGAAAAACTTTTCAAAATACATGCTAAAATAGGCGAAGCTGATGGATTGGAATCCGGGCTAGCCATAGGAAACAACATATTGATTGACGGAGTCTTCCTCAAAAATTGGTATACAGTGAAACCCCTCAAATACGAACTAATTGGGGCTGTAGCCTGTTCGGATTTCAATTTGTTCGGATTATCCGAAAAATTTGCATAACCTACCCTAATAACCAGCCCTCGTTACGGTATCGAACTGTACATTGAGCGAGATAGGCTAGTGACAGTGAGGATGAAGAAACTTCGACAATGTGACTTATACTGAAGCTGCATCTGCTCTTGACGTCGCATTGTGCTTTGTAGAACAACACGCTGCAGCCACGCCAAACGATTTCATGTTCATGTGACGCTGGCGCTCAATTGCCACCGCGGGAAGATTTTCATCACTTCGACAGTTGAAGATAACTGATTCCTAGTGTAAGATTACGTGATATTTTGTGTGTTTCTATTGTCATTTCATTGTTTTTGCAAAGTGATTAACCTACGGAATTACAAAACCATCTATTCCATTTTTCAATCTTGGATGAGATGAGTTTGTAGCGTGTTTGTCAGGTATGTTAACTGAACTTCTTTGTTAATTTCTCAAATAATTATGTAAATTAAGGTTATAATGTCGAATATATAATTGTTTTATGACTAAATAATTTTCTCTTTTTGCGTGCGTAACTTAAAATTGTCGGAAAGAAGTCGTTCGGATTACCCGGGATTTCGGATTTCCGGGGTTCGGATTTGAGGGGTTTCACTGTATTAGTTCTTTGTCAATACGGACCTAACAAATTCCATTATGGAGTTGAATGAAGCAGAGAAAATTGGCGAAATATAAAAATTATCTTAGAAGGACGACCAAAGCATATGTTGCGTTTTTCAATGTGAGACACAAAATTAGGGAGTCTATAAAGGGTCTCCGAAAACCACATTTTAAGGCCCTTAAATTAACAGTGTCTGTGATATTCCCAGAAAACTAACTTCGCTCTGATAAACTTTGAAGGAATGGCAAGCCCCTAACCATAGCAACATAAGCTCAATTGATAATGTCTGGTTATTAATACCGAAGACCGTTCAAAGAACTTCTGCTAGTAGGCCTATAATTCTAAAACTGCCTCCATTACGGTGGCTGGCGAAGTGAGTCTATGCTCATTCCAGTAGTTGGCGAAGTGATTCTATGCTCCCCTGCATAATTTACTGTCATGAAAACGCATTGTACCTATAACAGGTGCTGGAAATTGCTCATTTAGAGCAGTTTGGTACTGTTTATATAAAAATGAAGAACGTCATCATGAGCTGTGTTTGCAAACTATTGCAAAAGTTGTTGCAGCCAGGGATAATTATAAGGATTTTATTATTGGTGATCAGTTTCATCGCATTCCGCTAAACAACCAACTTGAGTATGAAAGAATGTGGACAGTGAATACACAGGTCATGTTGAATTCGGTTGGTTCCTCAGTTTAGGGGCTGCGACAACGCGGTTATGTAGCCCCGTGTACTTTGGGTGCATGTAGAATCTGTCTGATAACCGGTGTTAATTATGATGGCTGTATTAGTGTGGGTTATCTGTAATTCAGGTAAGGACTGCAGACGATCAATTTTAAGTACCTACTTTTGCTACCAAATGCTACCGTCAATGACACCTAGCTGCGAACTTGGCTACTAGATGCCACCATAACCGACAACTGGTGGTGAGCATTGGAACGTAATAGAGCGTTAATCAAATCTAACCTATAAATTTAGCTTCACACAATTGTAGTTAGTGGAAGAAGGTTCTCTTACATGCCATAAATCTATGACATGGGCCCGCCGGCTTTACTTTCCCTCCAAGGGAGGGCATACTAACGGATTTTTAACGCTCTTAAAAATCCGATGACTTTGGCCTGTTGAATTTCATTGTATAAGCCAATTGTTTATAGATTATTTATTTATAGTACATAACAATGAGTCTAACCACGCTGTTGATTTTGTCAGTGGAAGTATTATTTGCCATCTAATATTTAGTGATTCCGTTGATGCAAGACACTATAGTGTTATCGAATATGGCGTTAATTTGGGGAGAAATGCTAGTATAAATTAACTGGTTCGACAAATAGAACATTGGCCGTAAAAAAGTGAGAATTTGTAGAAAATACTAAGCCACTTTTAAAACCCAATATAAATATGTCATTTCAGATACAATTCCAGATATTAAGCAGTACAGTGTAGGCTTCTTGACGAACAAATGTAAACCGTATTGTGCATTGTATTTCTCTTGCGAGAAATCTGTGCTTGGTTACTTTGGCCTTTGCTGTTGCAATGGTAAAATTGATCTACCAGAATATAAAATATTTCACAGGCTGCAACAATTTTTCACTGGAGGTGATATCTCAAGGAATTTCAGAGACAATATTCGGCAGTACAACAATACTATGTCCTTCGTTTCCTTTGGTGCCAATGTTACCGTGTCACATGAATACGGTCCATATTGTTTTAAAATTATGGAATTGCACATCATTGCATTTCTTCCTTATATTCCAGCCAGACATGATGATAACATGACAGATTTATGGCAAAACATTCACTTCTGCAAAAGATTTAATAAATTTCTTGAAAGTTTGCATTCTTATACCAAAAAATTAAAAATTTAAAAGTCATTGAACTTGCAGAGTCTGTCCTGAAAGTATTTGGACCAGATTTTTCCTGCGCAGACGGACAGACCTCCCGCGGCTTCTCCACCTGTGGTTGGTGGAGGTGGGTGTAAGGAAGGCTGGGAGCCAGTCACACAGATGGTTCCCAGCTGTAGTGGATTGTAAATCGCTCGTCTCCATAACCTCTGCAAGTGCATTCGTCATGCCGCGTCATGGTTCGTCTGTTGGAACAGCGATGCACCTTCAAATTTCGTGTTAAGCTCGGCAAAACCGGGAAAGAGACTCACGATATGATCAAGGCGGCTTACGGTGATAACGCCATCGGCAGATCGAGGGTTTTTGACTGGCACAAGCTGTTTCGGGAGGGGAGAGAAGAAGTTGAAGACGATGCACTTTCATGGCGACCTTCGAGCACCAAAACGGACGAAAATGTGGCAAGAGTGAAGAAATTTTTAGACAATGACCACAGAGTAAGTGTTAGCATGATTGCTGAGGAACAGGGCCTTAAACGGCTGAGAAAACGCATCGTCCGTGTCCACCCAGCGATTGCCAACTCCTGGCAGCTGCATCACGACAATGCGCCGAGCCACACAGCCTTCCACGTGCTAGTGTACCTGGCCCAACACAGCATCGCAACCCAGCCTCAGCCACCCTACAGTCCTACACTCCTTCCTCTTCCCCCGCCTCAAAACCACCCTAAAAGGACATCGTCAAGGCACCGTGGAAGCATTGCAACAGACCATGACGATGGAGTTCGACAGCATTCCGGTTGCCGCATTCCAGAAAGCGTACGAGGGTTGGAAATCCTGCTGGCAGCGGTGTGTGGACGCAGAAGGATCCTACTTTGAAGAATATTGAGAGTATGCATCATTTCTGTCAATATTTTGTTTTTAATTGACCCAGTCTCACTACTTTCAAGACAAACCCTGTATATCTAGTTCAAAATCATACGCCAGCATTAACAGATTAAATACTGAGGATGGAAGCCAGCTATTCCAGTTTCCTACAGAATTCTTGAATTCCCTGGAATTAAGTGATTTGCCTCCACATATTACTACTACAAACGTTTGAGCCATAGTTATGCTCCTTTGAAATTTAAACGTTTCCCAAGGGCTCATATATGGAACCAGATTGTAAGATTATATGAAATATGTACATGTAAATTGGAAATAATAAGTGCAGTTAAAATTAGGATTTACCTCATCTAATTTTCAGTCATTGCGATCAGTATGTTGCCATGTCGAGAGTGCAATCTTTCTACGCCCTTTAAGTCGAAATAGTGCCAAAAAGTAATTGTACAAAGATTATACCTACTGTATATATAAGAAAATTCTTCAATAAATATTTTCCCATTGACCGTTATGTTTTGACAGGTTTCAACTAGTACACATTTTTTTTTTTTTTTTTTTTTTTTTTTCACTATAATCTTATGCTATATTACCTGTGAGACAGATGATGATAATGTTATGCGAGTTACATTCCTTTTAACTATTGCGGCTTTAGAGGCGACACTGGGAAGGGAATCTTTATTGTGCCAGTAAATCTACTGACATGAGTCTCACATTTAAGCACCCTCAGACGTCAACTGACTGCACTGGGATTCGATCCCACAACCTTGGGCACTGCGGGTGAGAACCATACCACCGAGCCACTCCTCTAGCCATATGAGAAAGATACATTGGTGCCTTGTTGACGACCTAAAATGAAGCAATTGGTAGCCTCTATCATTGATCTTCATATGAAAGATTCCGCTTCGTCGCATAGTGGCTATCATTTTTGGCTGTCACCAGGGAAGCCTGGGTTCAATTCCCGGCTCAGCCAAGAAATTTAATTCTGGTCTGAGGGCTGGAACGGGGTACACTCAGTCTCGTGAGGCATAATTGAGAAGAGGCGGGTTTGCTTCCTACCCCAGCCATCCTAGAAGTGGTTTTCCGTAGTTTCCCCACTTCTACTCCAGGCAAATGCCGGGATGGTATCTAACTTAGGCCAGCTGCTTCGTACCCAAATCCTACCTCAATTACAAATTCACACACTAGTACAGACAACACAGTGATTCAGGTTATCAGACAAATTCTACACACACTCAAGTATATGGGGCTACCTAACCATGATGTTGCAAAGCCCCTGAAAAGAATCAACATCGATCATCATCATCATCATCATCATATGAAAGCTTGAGAGTATTTTACATGTGTACTGTTACTAATATTATATACTCATTACAGGGACATACCTGTCGACATGAAGTACATAGCAGATCCTACAATGCATTCTATGCCTGCAGTGACTCCATCACCCAACCAGAAGTGGTTGGCATGTCAGAGTATGGACAACAAGATAGTGATATTTTCAGCTTTGAATCGGTTCAAGTTGAATCGTAAGAAGACCTTTAGTGGTCACATGGTGGCAGGTTATGCCTGTACATTGGATTTCTCTCCTGATATGAGGTATGTTACTCTGTCATGAAGCTCTCTGTAAATATAGCCTATAGAAGTTCATTGAAACTGTCTCTATTACTGTATTCCTGAAAGTATTCTAACAGGTTTCCTAACTACAATTTACACTAATATTTACATCAACTCCACACCGCTTCACCCAAATATCCATGGCTCTGACTCACACTAGCAGATAGGCTTCTGACCTTTTAGATGTACTGTACTGTGTCGCTATGCTGTCCTGTATTAACAGACTGATTGCTTGCTTACTGCATGACTGACTAGAATGGACAGCACTGGGCCACTGATCTGCTCGCCTTACTTTATATGGCGCGAAGGATTTTCGAGAAGTTTCCACCGCATTTCCGCGATGTCTCGATAAATCTCGCTTGTGGTCAAGGATAAAGAATCCAGAATCCTCACGAATGATCAGTCGCGGGCTCGGAGTGGAACTCTGCTATCTTTTACACTTTGTGGTCTTAATGAGTCATGACGACATGTTATATTGCTCCCTCTGTGGACAAGAACCAGACCACTGCATCACTAGGGAGCCATGTGCATATCTGCCAACTTTTACGGTTTTATTTACAGAAAGGCAGTGTGTTTTATGGTTTTGCGGATGAACTATAATATTTTACGGATTTATGTACCAAGATCTTCTTTTTAAAATACACGCTAGAACAATCTTCCGCATGCCGCCGATACATTACTGTGTGACCAGCGCTCATTCGGTACATCCCTCTGAACTATATTCATCCGATCGTTACTGTCTTCGGCTGGGAATACGAGATGCGTCCTGATTTGCCTGAATCCTAGTCGATCGATATCGATTTGTTTGTATTGAATGAAAGCTCTGGGATAACCGTTTACTTGTTCTTTAATGCGTTAATTAGTTCGATAACCTTTACCGTTCTGTATAAAAAATAGTTTTTTTTTTTACAAAGCATTGGTCGTGTTGTAGTTACGGAATAACATGTGAATCATCTGGGTGTCTACCGGTAACGAAATGTAGCTAATTTTTGTCTGGATATTTGGAGGTAACGAAAATTCGCTGAGGTCGGTTTAAATCATTTAAACTCGCGCTGGTAGGCTGACAGATTGCGATGGAACAAGTTTCATGCAAGCGTCGTCGATTGCATAAGCTATATTTCCCCATGCCCGCCCTCATGGAAAGGCATACTGAGGATACCTTGAATGGTATACATCGGTTTAACGAATATTTTCGGCATCAAGAAGAGATTTTAGTTTTGTGTGAACTACTTTTCTTTGTTATTAGGAAAAATGACTTTTCGCGACACATTTATTCGCGAAAACATTTCGAAACAAAACAGAAACCTCTCATTTCTGTCATTGACCTCTAAATTTGGAGACTGTCTCAAATATAAGTCCAGAAATAATGCGAAATAATTTAATGTCGCAATCTGTTACGAAAAAATAATCACGAAAAGGCTTCAAAATACATTTATTTTAAATTTGCGACATCCAGTATGGTTAATTCGAAATTCCGTTATATGTCGATTTTTCCTTCTATCGTTGGTTCCATCGGATATGTAATCTAAGCAATTATCTCGAGAACTTGTATAATTCGTGATTCGAATTCGAAAGAAAATGTGCCCTCCTGTATTATTTGTGCAATCCTCTCAGAATAATTCATAAAATTCGATACCTACTTCGAACGGTCATCCTCCAAAATCACATCCTCAAGACAGCTGGCTGACCACATGACTTGCTTGAGGGAATCTCGTCAAACGGACCGAGATCAACACCAGTTGCGTAAAATCATAAAACCCGTGCCCGATCGCGAACCTGTGATCACGATGACGGCTGGGTGCGGCGCCAATTGCATATTATCACGTTCTCAGTGTCCAACCGCGAGGACAACGTGAATCTCATAAAACGATCGAGAGCGGCAGCGATTGCGATACATCGTGATATTTCGCTGCATTCGATGACAAGATCAACTGGATTCTTGTCAAACGGACAGCAAGAGGCGCCGATTGCGTAATAATGCAATATTTTCCCTGCCTGATCTCAAGGGCAATGGAAATCTTGTCGAACGACTAAAAGTGGCACCGATTATGTAAATCGAGATTGGCGAATTTTTTCCGTGTACTATCGTGAAAACTACAGGAATCTTGTCCAAAGGCTGAGACCAGCGCCGATCGTCTAACATCTCAATATTTCTCCGTACTTGACTGCGAAGACAGAATGTGAACAAATTTTTATCCTGATTAAGAAGAACAGGGCACAGTTCAGGTCATCAATGTCCAATGGAACTCTGGAAGCCATTTCCATTTTGAAGACCAGAAGTTCTGAAGCATGTTATACAAACACACATTCTATTGACTTTCTGAAGAAAGCAAAGCAAGCCTCAACTTTAGCTATTAAATCAGACCCTTATAATGTCATCGGTTACTGTAGTGTTTTATATTAATTCTGTTGTAATTTTTTGAAGTGAAGAAAATACGTGAATTTTGTCCTGAATGAATCTCTGGAGTCTATTTCTATTTTGAAGACCAGGAGTTCTGGTCCCTGTTATGCCAGCACCCTTTCTCCAGACTTTTTGCTGGAAGCTAAAAAACGCAACAGCTATGAATTTAAAAGTGCAAGTAATTTCCAGTGAGTGATGAGTGTATTACCTAGGTATATTATTTCAAGGAAGTCCCATTATATCCATGCTCCAAACCAAAATTCACCACATCTGCTTCTTGAGGGTCATGCTCGTCTACAAATAATTGTCGTATGATGTAAGTAGATAAGATTTCATTGAAATATCCTGTTCAAAGCATGAATTACGGTATTTTGTAACCCAGGAGGATTATTGTTTCTGGCTAGGGTATGTCGAAATTTGTTAGATTTTTTTGGCGTGCATGCGTTTTACTGAAAGCCTTTTTTTAAAGTTGGCAGGTATGCATGTGAAAAAGATACATTGGTACATTAGTTATTGTTGTTTTAATGGGGGGAATAGCAAGGTCATCTGCCCCTAACATTGGTACATTCTTAACGACTAAAATTGAACCAATTAGTAGCCAATAGTTGACCGCCATATGCAAGTTGCTCATCTGGAGTGCAACGACACATCTGAGTATTGTTTTCCTGGATTCTTCATTGTCCAAATTTCTCAGTTCTCAGGACATTCTTATTCAGCCTGGGTTTATATAACCTGCTTCTGTTCCTCAAAATGTCATTTTACTCCATCTGTCATCCAGAAATCTCAATCCCAATAAACCTTGATTCCCTATCAATTGTTTTCAAGAACAAGTAAATTAACCCTCTTAGTGCCGGCCTCCTTATCTTCATGTGTGCTAAGATTGCCAGAGAGAAAATGTGTATTATGCAGCACTGAAGAAAATAACATGTACTACCCTCACTTTTCAAGATATTTCACTGTAGTTTACACCTCCTTGTAGCTAAGTGATGCCTTTCTTTACTCATTGTAATAATATTATAAAAATAATTCACAGTGCCAAGTAAAAACATTAATTTTCTCATGCATTTTTTTTTAAATTAAACAAATCAAATTTGGATCTCTATACTACCTAGTATTTTGATTGTACTCACCTAAATTTTTATATTTCTGTGCACATTGACTTATTGTTTACCACTTTACAAAATATCACTATCTTGAGATAGATAGTTCTTCCAAAAAACAACTTTGCCTGATCACCACTCACACCTGTTATATGTACGTTTAGGGCCAGGCGTCTGGAGAAATACAAGAGAGGATTGAAATTGGACGTCGTGATCAGATTAATTTCACGGAAATCGGGAACCTGGTCGTCATCGTTATTATCTCCGTCAATTCTGGCATTATTCCCGTCACTATCATTACTGTCTGAATCAGAAATTTCATGAACCACTGTCGCACGAGTAGGTTTGTTTACATCATCAGACACTGTCGTCATTATTTGAATTATTACCGGCATCATTATCACTCACAGCATAATCTGCATCATCGCCTGATTGGACATAATCAGAATCATCACTCAGTGAATTAACATACTCTACCAAATCATCATCATCATTTTCAAACACAACACGAGAACTTGTCGCCATTATTACAAACACATGGACTGCAGTTAGGCGGGCAACTGAAATTGAAAAATTCGTAACATAAACACAACACGCCACACAGAGATTCTAGTGGTGGATTTAGAAACTACGTAGTTTCTTCCACAGTGCGGTACCGACTGGAGCTGCCATCTGTCATATTATTTGCTAACTATTACAACTTATTTCGACAGTTGCAACACGGAGCGCGATCGCGCTCCTGGCACTTTTAGCTAGCATACAGAGGAGTGCTATCGCGCTCCCCGGCACTCTAAGAGTTAAAAACTCACACAATAGTAATTCTTGTATAACATGTGATACTTTTGTAACACTCGCTACTAAAGCTGAATGGTATTTGTAGTCTTGCCTATTCCTGTCAGCATGCAACTCTGTGTGTATAATATGGAAAGTGTATGTTCCATACGTTGGTTGGATGGTTCCTCAGTTTAGGGGCTGCGACAACGCGGTCATGTAGTCCTGTGTACTTGGGTGTGTGTGTAGAATTTGTCTGATAACCGGTGTTAATTGTGATGACTGTATTAGTGTTATCTGTTTTTAATTCAAGTAAGGACAGCAGACATTCAATTTTCAAGTAGTTCCTACTTTTGCTACCAAATGCCACCATCAATGACAACTAGTTCTGAACTTGATTGCTAGATACCACCGCAGTCGGCTCCTGGCGACGAACGTTGGAACCTAAGAGCGTTAGTCAAATCTAACCTATAATTTAGCTTCACACAAGTGTAATTAGTGGAAGGTTCTTTTACATGCCATAAATCTATGACATGGGACTGCCGGCTCTAATTCCCTTCCAAAGGAAGGCATACCAAGGGATTTTTAACGCTCTTAAAGAATCCGACGACTTCGGACAGATTTGAACCCGCGATCTTGGGCATAGAAGCTCAGCATGCTACCGAAGCTGCCATGTACGATAAGTGTGATAGTTCTATTTGTTAAAATGAACTAATTTTGTCCCAGTTACATACAAGATTTTCTCCAAGGCCTTATTAACACGGGCTGAAAGTCAGCTGGACAGTCAGATCGGAGAATATCAAGGAGGCTTCCGGAAGAGCAGATCCTGTGTGGAACAGATTCTCAATCTTAAAACTGTAATTGCATACTCCAAAGTGAGGAACCATGGTGTTGTTGTCACCTTTGTTGATTTTTGGAAGGCCTATGATTCCATTGATGGAGGAACTCTTAATAAAATCCTCCAAGAACTAGGATTGGATAACAAAACTCGCAGGCTCATTTTATTAACCTAGACTAATACCCATTCCAAGGTTAAATTTGGAGGTGAGATCTCTGAAAGCTTTGAAATAAAAATGGGGTGAGACAAGGGGATGGCCTTCCCCCACTTCTCTTCAACTGTGCTCTTGAGAAGCTTGTGAGGGAGAGGCACAAGGAACTGACCACCTTGGGTGTTCAGAGTGGAATATGCCTGGTCGTAAGATGGATGGACTATTTTTAGACTGTCTGGCTTTTGCTGACGATGTAGCACTGATTGCTGACTCAAGTATCAATCCAGTTTAATTGCCTCTGGAGAGGCAGCCAATGTAGGTCTTCAAGTGTCACTGAAGAAAACAGAGTTCTTCACTAACATAAAAGAAGCTAGCAGTGAGATGCTCATGGAGCAGGGAGAGATCAAAAAGACTGAAAAATTTAAGTATCTCGGAGAATGGAGTGAATCCAACTTATCTGAATGGGCAGCGTTATCCAAGAGAGTCTATAAATTAGAAATGGCCTATTAGTTGACGAAGAAAACTTACAACAAGAAGTGTTTATCTCGTAACTTGAAGTTGAAACATAAGTCTGTTATAAAGCCAGAAGCCTTATATGCCATGGAGTGTCTTTCTTTAAACCAAAGCGATCTGATAGAGAAGATGAAAATTAGAGAGAGAGGAGAATTCTCCGGAAGATCCTCGGTCCTGTAAAAGTAGATGAAGAATTTCGTAGGCGATATAACTCCGAGCTCTACGAACATATAGAGAAACTCTCCGATTGTGCGAGAAAAAAGAGAATAGCCTTTTATGGCCATATAGCGAGATTACCTCCCACAAGATTGACCAATCGTTTGCTCAGTTTCTGGCACAATAAGAAGGTTCGTACCACATGGTTGACGGAAACTGAGAAGGACATAACGAACTGGAAATATCAGATCTGCATGACAGACAGGCTGTGAGGCATGCTTTGAAGGCAGTCACGGTTTTCAGGAGAAACTTTGGAGGAAGGGTACTCCCTGGTCTACTGAAAGAAAGGAGTTACACCGGCAGAAAATGCGTCAATACTGGGCGAAGATCAAGACCCTCCAGTTGAAGAAGCATGGTCCTAAGTAGGCCAATTCGAGAGAAGAAGAACTAATTTGTAATGCGTAATGCTTCTGGGAGCCCTATATATGCAAATGAAATGAAAATCCACAGCCTGCTTCCAGTCTCCGACTGGGTCAGGAATGGAATGAATGAAGCCCCCATCTAGCGGCGAGGATATGAACTGTGCCGGCTGCCGGGGCCTGACGCACTCCTCTGGGGCAATGATTTAATGAATGATAGATGAAATGAAATGATAGTGGAGAGTGTTGCTGGAATGAAATATTGACAGGGAAAACCGGAGTACCCGGAGAAAAACCTGTCTGCCTCCGTTTTGTCCAGCACAGATCTCACATGGAGTGACCGGGATTTGAACCACGGACCCAGCGGTGAGAGGCCGGCGTGCTGCCGCCTAAGCCACGGAGGCTTCCTATATATGCAAATACTACCCATATATTTTTTTCAAACATTGGAAATGAAAAACAATGCTGTGGCCATTATTTGAGCCAAGATTGATACTTAACTCCTTCCATTAAAATTTCCAAGACATCACTTACCCACCATATGCAATATACTCTGCAAAGATACTCGTTGCCCACACAATAATATAGCAACACCCACGGACACTGAAACTACACAGTAATAGCGGTCGGCGAAATGTACGAGGGTGGACCAAAAAAAAACGGACTGAGAGCACGCTGCCATTTGTGGATGTTGTAGAGAGTTCCCCCGCTTGATGGGGTTAATAGAGACCTTCACAAAACAACTGCCCAGACGGCGTCAGTTTGTATGTGACAGTTTGATTGTAGTGTTGTTTTTCTCTTATTGTTCTCATGTTCCGCCTGCGAAGTTGTGGCAGATTTAAAAGTACGAAAAATGTGTTGGAAATTTTGAATCCTGCTTGAAAACATTGCGCTGTATTATAAAGTCGTTACCATGGAACCACCAATCGCTGATATGTAGTACAATATAAGTACAGTATAACTCTTAACTCAATAGGTTTGGGAGATTTTGTATGACCACCAGCATGGCCTCAGGGTAGCATTCTAGCTCCTCGCCCAGGCGGAGTGGGTTCGATTCCCGGTACTGACCAGATGGTCTGGAACGGCGTTGACCCAGCATCGTGATGACAATTGGGGAGCTACAGTGAGTAGTGGCACAGGTCAGGAAATCAAGGAATGCAGCTGAGGGAAGCATTGTGCTGTCCACATTACTTCCCTTCCATCTGTAGGCTTTGAGCCGGACAGCAGCCCTCTTGGACACTATGCGCCTACGTGGTGTAGTTTAGTAGACTTTGTATAAAATACAATATCATCATCACCATCACCAGTTAAATTGTCACCAGCCACGACTGATGCAAACTTTACAGACAGTTTTAATACTCGAATTCACAGACACGATAGGGTGTCGCCCACAGGCTGTGTGCTGTGCAGTTACAACTTGTCACATGTGCTGTAAATCAATCTATTGTATAGGAGCAGATCACATCACTGCTCTGGCCCTTAAAATAACAATAACTAACAAATATATTGTATGCCCACCTTGTTGTGTTTTCCTACATAGCTTTATATAACCATAACAAGTGCTGTAAATAAATCTCTAAAAATATTGATATGTTATGTCATGGGTTATAAACTTGAAAATAAATGAATTGTCTTGTAATGCAATTAATGTCTTAGCATTTTCAGTTAGCGTGTTTATTGATTATTTTAGGTTCTGGTACATTACTCACTCTTTGAAATATGCGCTTGTAAACCTACTCAATTTTTTGGTGTCAAAAATCGAATTAAAGGGGGTCTCAAACACACAAGTATACGGTACTTCATTCAGTTGCTGTCACAAATTTTTCTCTTTGCCTGTAATTTGTTTTTGATTTTGCCTCATAAAAGTGAGTTCACATCTTACTGGTGTAGGTTACTCGACTAAATATGATGATTCTCAGATGAGTCATCTAGTTCCAAACTTGCCATCTATGTCTGTCCTTTAAGTTCACTTTGATTTATATTTTATGAATTTCATAAGTTTTGAATTGATTTCTGTTTTTTTGTTGCTTCAAAAATACTTCTCTAGACATAGAAGCAAAACCAACAGCTCAGATGGATTCAGTGCTTAGAAACAGGGGAAGTAAGAATCTAAAGTGAACCTTATAAACAGATGCTGATGACCTGGTTATGAATTGGATAACTGGAGCTGCTTGAAAAATTCCCGAGTATGTGTATATGACTGATTAATTTTTCAGCTATTTGGTGTCCGGAGATGCTGATGGAAAATGTTATGTTTGGGACTGGAAGACTACCAAACTGTACAAGAAGTGGAAAGCTCATGACAGTGTGTGCATTGGTGTTCTTTGGCATCCTCATGAAGCAAGCAAACTAGTGACTGCAGGATGGGATGGTCTCATTAAATATTGGGATTGAGCCTCTCTTGTGGAATATAGGATATGGTATACCTGAATGCAAGACCAGATTATTATTTTTTGGCTCCATTACGTCACAAGAAGAACTGTTGCTGTTTAAGCTATGTACAGTTCTTGACACCTTTACAGTGGAGTGGAGATTGCTGTGGTTGTAAATATTTCAAAAATTTTGATATGGCATACCACAGAAGATATTTTGATTTTAATGTGTTGAATACCTTTGTATTCTTTTCCTGTAGCTTAATGTATTTTATGGACACATTATTTACTATGAAGTATTTTTAATAAAAGTGGATCTGTACAGTATCATTTATCACCAGGAGTGAATTTAATTCCTTCCAGAAAATATTTTTTCAAGTTTTACCACTGCTATACTTGGTGTGACGTCCTGATTTTATGCAATGATCTATCATTCTGTCAATTCAATTATAGCAAGGCAGAGATTTGTTAATGGTTTCTGAACAGAATCAAATATAATCCATAGAGTATTGTGTATTCATCACATTCTAATGTGACATGACACATTACTGAATTATATAATTGTATCAGGAACTACAACCTGTATTAAAATCATATTGCCAGTTGTCTCTTAAGCACTTGAGTTAACTAGTGTTAAGTCCATGTAGTTGGACACTACGGACCGTTGCAGAGATATTCGCTCCTCACCACATTCACACAGAGTCGATGTATCATGAAGCACCCCTCACATTCTTAAATTGACTTTCGTCTGACCAACACCACATCTCAGACAATTCAGAGACCTCCATACATTTAGCCTGACCTCCTTGTGGCGTAGCGGCTAGCATTCATGGCTGTTTCACCAGAGGTCTGGGGTCAATTCCCGGCTCTGCCAAAAATTTGAATTCTGGTTGTGAGTGCTGGAACGGGGTACACTCAGCCTCGTGAGGTAAAACTTATAGGAGGAGGGTTTGATTCCTACCTCAGCCATCCTGGAAGTGGTTCCCATTTCTACTCCAGGCAAATGCTGGGATGGTTCCTAACTTAAGGCCACGGCTGCCTCCTTTCCAATCCTATCACCTATTGTACAGTGCATTTCCGATAATTCGCGGTATTTAATGCGCGGTCTTCCGTGAATTATCCACAGTTATTTTTGTGACGCCTAGTAAAACAATACTATTGGTTTAAAATATCGAAATAGGCCTATATTTTAAGAACACGTAAAAATAATTATAACACTTTATTACATTGTATTGTAAGACATGCTAGGCTAGAGGTATGTGGACAATAATATCTAACCAATATAAATAGTCGACACCTTTTGTTTCTTAGACCATTTATTCGAATTACGGATAGCACATTTCTGAAGAAAACATTATAATTTTTTTTATATAAGAGATAATTGTGACTATAGAGATACTAGCTTGACTGTGGGAAACTTTCGGGATTTCTGTTCCATCACTCCAGCAGTGAGACCACCAGTTGGAAATATCGTCATAACAGACACCGGCAAATGCTTCTTTTGTGCGAGCGTAGTAGCAGTATTTTCCCATGACTTGTTGACTGCATGAAGAACATCCAACAAGCACGCTCTCGGCGTCGTGCAGGTTTGCACCATTAGGAAATAATCACTGTTTACAACACGCTGTCCACACATCTGCCCAAGTCAGAGACATTGGGGTGTGGCCGTTGGGAAAGGGAGGGTAGGTTCTGAGTGAAAACACATTCCTCTTATATCGTCTCGGCTTCGAAGATAAAGGAAACCACCCGTGGCAACATGCTCGTTTGTTTCCAAGATTGCAGCATTCTGGTAGCAGCGCACAAGGGCCTACTGTTACAATGCAGAGAAACGCAGTTCAGTCTTCTCAAATCTCGATTTCGTCACCACGCTTCGCATTGCGTTAAAATTCTTCTAAACGACGGAGATATTATTTTACGTAGCGTGATGATTAGTTGCTGTAAGAATTTTTACTTTAGAAAATACTCTTGGAGACCCGCGAATTATCGGGAGTACACTGTATTTACAAATACACACACTAGTACAGCCATCAAAATAACACAGGTTATTACACAAATTACACACACAAACCCAAGGGCGACTTGATCACGATGTTTCAGCCCCTAAAATGAGCAACAGCTTGTTAGCCTTCATTTTGACCTGGAGGCAAATGTTATTGAAACTTCATCCACTCAGCAGGGTGATGGACACCATCTCTCCACAGTGTTCGATGAGCTGATTCAGGAGACACTGATAGCTCTGCAATGATGTAAAGAAAACGTTTCCTATAGTAATATGTGTATCTCTATAAATAAAGTAAGCTTTCTTTCTAAACATTTTGAATTTTCGGCTGAAATTTCGTATTTATCCTGGATAAGGTGCACAATGACCAAATACCGTATATACTCAGTTTAATTTTTGCCTGTTTGTCTAATTGTTATGGGTTGATGTCAAAACTACTGGCGTGAAAATTGGTATTTACGTTGAAGAAATTCCTAAAATGAAACTTGACAACAAATAAATAACATTGTTCAAGGGGATAAGAGGAAGGAAAAGGAAGAAGCATGTAGTTTTATGTGACCGTTAATCTTGTGATCTTAAGCCACGAGATCTCCTTTTTGCGTGGAATCCAAACCACTGAACATGGCATTTCACTTCAAAAATCTCACATACATGTACTGGGAATCGAAACCGGTCCACCTTGGTGAATGGCAAATAGCTTGACCGCTGCACCGCCACACCCCTGTTAAGTGGAAGCCCTTCCCTTGCCGAGATAATATGATTAACCGACAGCAGTGGCTCAGCTAGCTAAAGCGCAGCGTTAGGTCATGGGACCAAGCTCTCTGCTGACTCGGTAGACGCGTGGGTTCGAGCCCCACCGTCGGCCGTCCTTGAAATGGTTTTCCGTGGTTTCCCATTTTCAACACCAGGCAAATGCTGGGACGGTACCTTCTGATAGGCCATGGCCGATTCCTTCCACATCCTTGCCCAGTTTCATTCATCTTCATCCATTCCATCCCGACGTGCAGGTCGCCCACGGGCGTCGAATAGAAAGACCTGCACTCGGCCTCTGAGGAGGCCACACGAAAAAAAAAAAAAAAAATAATAATAATATGATTAAAATATGTGTGTAGTCGGGTACCTTCGCAAGGTTAATGAAGCTGCAACTGGTCACTATTATCTCTACTCAGTCTACACCACACCTGCAATGACGTAAGCAAGAGGCCAATAAGTCGTTCACTTCTTATAGGGCCACAAGCCATAAACAGACAATTTATTTAACTAATTCCTTTCTTACTTCAAAATTTGTGTAGAAATGCGATCAACTCTCTAAAACTGCTTCTGTCATCCAGTGTACGGTTTTTGCGGTAGTGACAGGCCTAAACCCCCAGCGTGATCCAAAGAACAAATAACTTAATGCTGCAGAACACTCGTAAAGAACAAGATTAGAAATTTTGGAGTGGGAAAAAATGTATGGTGCTTTAAACTAAAAAATGTGTGAATTGTTAATTTTCCTGAGATTAGTTTTATTTACTTAGCACTGCTAAGTAACACTTTCAAAACTGAAACTGATAGGACAATTGTCATTTATTTTAATCTTTCATGAGACTTCAAGCATCAGCAGAGAAGGCGGCTTGGATCAGCTGGTCGGGAGGCGTACCTAACGGTCACCATACCTTTCACGAGGATTAATTAAAGAGCACATGGACTCCATCATAAGATAGTTGTTTACTAAATGTCTCAGCTGATGACTGGGCGAATTTGCCTGGGGAAGAATATGCGGAGGTCGAGCCATAAGTCATGGCAACTATCTTTTTCTCGCGAAGAGGAGACAACACGGAAAATCTACGATATGCATTTGGAAAAGTACGGTATGTACTTGGGTAGGATGCCACTATATGGTGTATGTAAACAACAGTGTGGGACTGAACATGCCCCCATGTTCAGTGTGTGAGTGAGAACGTCACACAATGGAAGTCAACAAGCAGGAGTAACGATCGCAAAAATGCACGCCAATGCCATGCAGAGCTGCAGGAAGCATTAGGTGTGCATGCCATGCCCTATAAAACAGTGGCGAGGTGGGTGGAGACGTTCAAACGGGTTAAAGTATCAAGTGCCGATTTGCCTCACCCAGGCCGTCCAGTGTCCATGGACAAAGATGTACGGATAATGGTGATCGATCAGTGTTTACAGGAGGACAGGCGCTGGGCTATAGTGGAATTGCAAGAACATACAGCAATACCAGCGGCAACAATACTGCGCTTTTTACACAAAGACCTACAGATGTGTAATATTTGTGCAAAATGGGTGCCACATCTCTCAACAGAGGTACGGAAGTGGACTCGTTATGAAACATGTCGCATCAATCTGGAGAGGTTTCAGCAGGAAGGACAAGCCATTTTGAATCGCATTATTGCAGTCGATGAAACATGGGCACATGCTTATGAACCTGAACTGAAGAGACGGTCAAATGAATAGCGTCGTCAGGAGTCGCCACGAAGACACAAGGTTCGACAAAATCCGTCGCCCAATAAGGTTGTGGTCATCCTCGCATACGACGTTCAAGGTGTTCTTGTGTGTCATCCAGTGCGTGAGGGGCACACTGTCAATGCAGTGTATCATAATTCCTTTTTTTTGTACCAATTTCGCCGTGCAGTGCGAACGAAACGTCCTGATCGTTTGGACAACGCCATAATCCTACACGATAACGCTACAGCTCACACAGCAGCCATCGTTCAGCGCCGCTTACAACGGTGGGGATGGGAGGTTCTTCCATATTCGCCTCATCTGAGCCCATGTGACTATGATCTAATCCCCAAAGTCAAGAAGCCACTACGTGGACGACGGTTTGCTAACAGAGAAGACATCGTAACAGCATTTCGGAGGTAGGTGTTACACGTTAGCGATACACATGCAGCGAATGGTATTCAGCACCTGTCCCACCACTGGCAACGCTCAGTAGACACCTTGGATGATTATTTCAAAGGTCTGTAACCAGTGGAGACCTGTCCTTTGTACGTAGTCTTGTGTATTTGCTGTCTATCTACTATATATTTGTCAAATACCATTCACTCATTCATTCATCACGAAATCTCAGAAACCAATAAAACTATTAATAATCTCTGTCAAAAGACAGAGATTATTAATAGTTTTATTAGTGAATATATTAAATACGGACCTAAAATGGAGAATATTGCTCTAATCTCAGAAACCACCGAACGGATCGGAATGAAATTTGGTATGCAGCTTCCTAAAGGGCCGTAGGTGCTCGCTGAGAAAGGGTTTCAAAAAATTCACTCGGGATCATGATCAAACCGCGAAAACAGCGATTATATGAAGCTATGCGGGCTGCATCACGTCGCCCCTACCAGTCTTCTGGTTTTTGCAGGCAGTGAGCTTACACGTGCACGTCATTGTTGTCTGCGCTCCCGACCATTACCCACTCTCTCTGTTCAAACAGAACTTCTATGTAATTTCTGTTTGTACTTTATACTTTCACCATCACTTTATAATCATCATATTGCATTATATATTAGCCTTTAGTTGAAGTAACTGTAGAGTTCCTTTGTTTGTTGGATTAGGTTTGGCGTTTTTCATCATTTCTGGGTAGTACATAGTTAGAGAGCAGAGTACAGGCAGCTGAGATGAGATTCCTGAGAAGTATGTTCCATAAAACGAGGAGAGACAGAGTGTGAAATGAAGATATACGTAAAGAACTGGGAGTACAGAAACTAAATGACAAACTGGAGCAAAACAGATTGAGATGGTTTGGACATGTCAGAATCAGAATCACTTTATTTGGCGTTAAACACAAGTGCAATAGCCATCGTCAGGTTAATAATACAAAACAATAAAATCAAACAATCCTACATTACTTAGCCTACTTATAACAGTATATACAAATAGCTTATTATCGTTATAACAAAATGTAACCTACTTCTATTGCACTAAATATTACACCAATCTGCTTCCATACATTCTTCCAGGGAATACCATGGATTCACCAGCAACCACTTTTGCAGCTGTTTCTTAAAGATTTTGGTTGGTAGTTGTTGGAAAGACAAACTCAGTTTGTTAAAAAAATTTATGCCAAGAATTTCATGACTGTTCTGTGTTTTAGAAAGCCGACACCATGGTACCTCTATCTGGTGTGAGTTTCTTGTGCTGTATGAGTGAATTGTTACTCGCCTGCCTGGCAATTCATGTGGATGTTTATTTTTCATATACATGAGGATATTTAAAACAAAAAGATTTATAACTGTTAGTTTGGAAGATTTAATAAATAAAGGTCTACAGGGTGTGTTAGGAGGAGCATTTGCAATAATACGGATTGCCTTTTTCTGTAATTTTAAGATATTTACAATGTGTGCACTATTTCCAAAAAATATTAATCCATAGCTAAAGAGACTTTGAAAGAAAGCAAAATAGGCTGTGTGTAAATATGTCGTAGGAACCTCATTTTTTAAATGACGGAGTAGATACACCACCCTTGCAAGTTTATTCGAAAGGTTATGAATATGAGGTTCCCATGTTAATTTTGAGTCAAAATTCATTCCTAGTAGCTTGGCTTCTTTTATATCATTACTTATGTTTTTAAGGCTAAATATTAAATTTTGAGTTTTAGTTTCATTTAAGTGGAATCCATTCTCGCTGAACCATTTCCTAGCTTCTAGCAAGCACTGACTTGATAAATTTTGTAATTCACTTATACATTTGCTAGAACAAAAAAATGTAGAGTCATCTGCATAAAGAATTGTTTTTCCAGAAACATTTACTGCTAAGTCATTCATCATAACGACAAAAAGAAATGGACCCAGAACCGAGCCTTGGGGTACACCATACCTAACTTCTAACGCATGAGATTTCCTATCCCCATTCTCTACAAACTGTACTCGGTTTGTTAGATATGATTTAAAGACTTCATACTCTGATCCTTTAATTCCGTACAGTGCTAACTTTTGCAGAATTATATCATGTGACACACAATCGAAGACCTTGGATAGATCACACAGGAGTGCATCTACTGAGCTCCCTTCTTCAAAATGGTGCATTATGTGACAAACAAAATCATCCAGTGCACTAATTGTCGATTTTCCCGGAAGGAACCCAGACTGAGTTGGTGATAGAAGGTTGTTGTTGATGAAAAATTCATAAATTTGACCAACTATAACATATTCAAAGACTTTTGACATGATGGTTACTACAGACACAGGCCTGTAACTATCAGGTTTAGTCTTATCCCCTTTTTTATATACTGGAACAACCCTCGTAATTTTTAACTGAGCTGGGAAATAGCCTACGCTAAGGCACTCGTTTATGCAGTGCGTCAAAGGAATTAAAATGCTATCAATAATGGCCTTTAAAATGTTGTTGGTGAATCCATAACAATCCTTACTATTGGAAGGTTTCATATTTCTTACAATTTTCTTTACCTCACTACAGTTTACCTTTCTCCATTTAAAAGTATTATTTGATAAACTCGGAACTATTTTTTCTACTCTTTCAATTGCTGCTGTAGGCAGCTGTGAGGCAGGTGAGCAAATCCTTTCGACAGACTCAATAAAATGTTTATTCAGAACCTCAGGACTGATTTCTATTGTGGAACATTTATTTGCGACTCTAACATTGTTAATTACACTCCAAGCTGCTTTACAGGGGTTATTTGAATTTTCTATGAATCTAACGTTTGCTTCAAGTTTAGCTTGCTTAAGGGCACATTTATACTTATTACGCATTTGTAGATAATTCTGTTTAGATTCAATAGATCCCTGTTCATTATGTATTACATAAAAAAAACATAACCTGTGATTTCATTTGTTCAAGCTCAGGTGTATACCATTTTATTTTATTTTTAGAATTACTCCTTTTCTTGGAACTTTTAATCTCCACCATTGGGCATGAAGTATCAAAGTATGAAAGAAGTATGTGAAAGAAATCATCAAAACATGTAATGGGAGAGTAGGAGTTGTCAGTAATAACCCAATCAGATAGGATATGCCTAAGGTATGAATTAAATAGCTGTATTCTGTCAGGGGAAATATGTCTAATATGAATTATTGTGGGTGATTTAGCTATATTCCCATTTGAAAAACTACTGGATTGCATCATTTGAAATAAAACTGCTGAATGATCTGACAAACATGGGGCAATAACTTTAGTCTGGTACTGGCTGTGATTTAAATCCGTGAATACATTATCTAAGCAGGATGATCCTCTTGTTGGTTCATTAATTGTGTGATATAAGCCAAAGGATTTGAAAAAATTCCGAACCATAATAGCTTCTCGTTCATTGAATCTCAGGTCTACATTAATGTCTCCACAAATTACTAACTTATATTTTCGGTATGACTTTATAACACTTTCCAAAACCCCTTCCATACTTTTTAAAAATGTATAAATATTACTATCAGGTGTTCGGTAAAAGGCTACCATAACAATGTTAGAATCTACAAGTACTGCTGCCACAATTTCACAGTGTTTTTCTAAACCAACGTTAATTTTGTTAAGTTAGGCTAGGTCTATTCCATTTATCAGGTTTTTTAAGTAGAGATTTGTTTTATTACGTTAGGAGAATATCCCTCAACAGCACTCGTGCACCTTTGAAGAAGACCAAGTCATGAGCGATATGACTAAGACCGAGTCTGCCGCTAACTTTTACAGCTTCAGAATATTTGAACTTGAGGGTGATAATTCTTTTATATTTAGTTATTTTGCAATCTTCTCAATCTGCTTCTGGTTGATATGTATGCAAAGATTGAGACAGAGAGACTACTTTGGATTTGCATCAATCAGAAAAAGTTGAGAAGTGAGGAATATGTGCACCTGAAGGACGCAATGAGTCAAGCTGTCAGCTGTTGGTAAAATGGTCGAATGTCCGTTGACTTTAACTGGAGGCCCGCGCTATGTCCATGAACGCACTCAGGATGCTATGACTTACCCACGTGCGCCATTTTGGACGTCCTGATCTTTTTATAACATTCACCTGCAATCCAAAATGGTTTGAAGTAGTCGAGCATCTGAAACAAGGTCAACATCCTCAAGATAGGCATGATTTGGTAGCACGTGTATTCCATTTGAAAGTCAAGCACATGATAAGACTTCTTAATAAGGGTTGTATCTTTGGTCCTTCAAGGTGTCACATGTATTCCATTGAATGGCAAAGGCGAGGATTACCTCACGTTCACATACTTCTGTGGCTGGAAGAAAAGCTAAGGCCTGAAGACATCGACAAGGTGATCAGTGCTGAGATTCCTGACCCAAATCTTGACCCTGCTCTCCATGAGATTGTCAAGGCAACCATGATCCACGGTCCATGTGGAGTTCTCAACAGGAGTTCGTCTTGCATGGTGGAAGGAGTATACAACAAGAAGTACCCCAGACCACTCATCAACGAAACCCAAACCGGGGAAGATAGGTATCCCAAATATTGCAGGCTGCCCACTTCGGAGGGTGGGGTTTCTATTATTAAAAAGGGAGTGGAAATTGACAATAGCTGGGTGGTATCCTATAACCCCGTCCTATCTCGCACCTTCTCAGCTCATATCAATGTTGAGTACTGCAACTCTGTAAAGTCAATAAAATACATTTGCAAGTATGTTAACAAAGGTTCCGACCAAGCTACTTTTAGCATCGGAGAGTTTGACGAAGTTGCGAGATATGAATCAGGATGCTACATCAGCAGCTCAGAGGCAGCTTGGCGCATATTCTGCTTCCTCATACATGAACGCTATCCTTCGGTCATGCAACTTGCCGTCCACCTCGAGATTGGCCAGCGGGTTTACTTTAATGAAGACGACGTTCGTGACCAGTTTAACAGCCCTCCAAACACAACTCTTCTTGCTTTCTTCGAACTATGCCGATCTGATAAATTTGCTTAAACACTTTTATATTGTGAAGTTCCATCCTATTTCGTTTGGAAAGGTAAGAAGTTCTGTAGAAGGAAACAAGGAAAGCCAGTCCCAGGCCATCCTGGTGTGAAAAAAGATCAGACCCTTGGCAGAGTTTATACCGTTCACCCTGGTGATGCCGAGTGCTACTACCTCCGCCTCCTTTTACATAAAATCCCAGGCGTTCAGTCTTTTACTGACCTCAAAACCGTGGCAGGGGTGGTTCAACCAACATTTCAAGCGGCATGTAAAGCACTTGGCTTGCTAGAGGATGATGCACACTGGGACCGCACACTAGAGGAAGCGTCCTCCACCGACTCTCCCCACAAGATACGCGAGCTGTTTGCCATCTTACTGGTGTTTTGTCAAGTGAGTGATCTCATCATGCTCTGGAAAAAACACAAAGACAGCCTCGCGGAAGATGTGGTGAGATAGGTTCAGAGGCAGTGTGCTGATGTCAACCTGGTCATGGGTGTTATCTACAACAGGTGTCTGGTTCTTCTTGAGGATTTAGTACTAAAAATGTCTGATCAACTACTGGAACGCTTTGGACTTCCGTCTCCTTCTCGAGAACAAGACTCCGTCATTGTTCACCGTGAATATGTCAGTGAACTATCTTACGACACAATTAAGTTGTCCTAAGTGGTTGCTAATAATTAGGGCTCGGATCAATATGCTCAATAAAATCTCCAGATATGCTCGAAAACGATGTGTTTTATGCTCGATAGATATGCTCGAAAAACCCAATATATGCTCGAAAAACCCATTATATGCGGTTTAATATGCAGAATATGCTCGAACAAACACCGTTAAAAACAAAAACAAAAAAAGTGAAACGAAAAAAACAATAACATACCTTTATATATGAACTTTATTTTCTAAATGTATGTGAAATCAGTGGTGGACTATATTCTATGCGGGAAGGAGACAAAGAAGAGTATCACGGATATAAGGGTAATACCTTCAGAAGCCCTGGACAGTGACCACCGTCTGCTGGTCGCCAAGGTGAGAGGACTGAAGGAAAAGAGGAGAACTGAGAACCAAGAAAGAAGAATAAGGACATGGAAGCTGAAGGAGGATGGAAATAAGGAGAAGTTCCAGATATTAGTGAGGAACAAATTACCGAAGGATGATCCGAAAACAGGTGAAGAAGAATGGAATAGGTTCAAGGACGTGTTGGTAGAAGCAGCGGAAGTCGTGTGTGGCAGAACTAGTGGAAAGAAAAGGTGGAAGGAAACACCATGGTGGAACCCCAGAACTAAGGAAGCAGTGAAAAAGAAAAATGAAGCATTCAGGAAATGGTTCCAACAGAGGACAGACAGAACAAGAGAAGAATACCAAGAGCGGAAGAAAGAAGCAAGAGAAGTAGTGAAGGAAGAGAAAAAGAAATGGCTGGAGAAATGGACAGAAATGATGGAGGAGGACTGTGATGGCAGTAAGAAAGTGTTGTATGGAATGATAAAGGCAAAGAGAAGAGATACAGGGGAAAATGTCAGAATGGTGGACAGGAATGGAAAGGAGGTCGAAAATATGGAAGAAGTAAAGGTTATCTGGAGAGAATACTTCAAGGAACTCCTAAATCCAACTAAAACCAGCGTAGTGGACATTGTGGAGGAAGAAACAGACAGTGACCAAGACATTTCAGAGAAGGAATTGACATGGAAAGAAGTGGAGGAAGCATTAAAGAAGATGAAAGGGGGAAAGGCACCGGGAATAGACGAAGTGAGTGTGGAGATGGTGAGAGCAGCAGGGGTGATAGGAACACAGTGGCTCTTTCGAGTAATGAAAGTGATATGGAGGGAGAAGAAAATACCAGAGGACTGGAAAAGAGGGATAATAATACCCATATTTAAAAAGGGAAGTAGGAAGGAATGCAAGAACTACAGGGGAATTACACTCATGTGCCACTGCGCCAAAATATTTGAGAAGGTACTGGAGAGAAGAATTCGGACAGAAGTTGAAGATGGGCTGAGGGAAGAACAGTATGGATTCAGGCCAGGAAGGTCAACAGTTGACCTCATCTTTGCAGTAAGACAGCTACAAGAACACCATTATGAATATGGGAAAGATCTGGTGATGACCTTCTTGGATATTGAGAAAGCATATGATAGTATTAATAGAAACAAGGTATGGGAAGCAATGAGAGCAAAAGCAGTGAACAAGGAGACAGTGGCAAGAGTGAAAGCAATGTACGAGGGAAGCAAAAGCTGTGTAAAGGTGGGAAGAGAGAGAACGGAATGGTTTCAACTGGAGAGTGGTCTGAAACAGGGAAGTGCCCTCTCACCCCTGTTATTTATAGTGGTGATGGATGAAATCATACGAAAAGTGGTAAATAGCATTGGGGAAAGGAAAATGAAGGCAATGTTGTTTGCTGATGACCTTCTGGTATGGGGAGAGGATGAGGAAGAAGTACAAGAGCAATTAGATGAGTGGGAGAAGGTAGTGTTATCATATGGGATGAAGTTCTCAGCACAAAAGAGTGAAGTGGTCATCACAACGAGGAAGAAGAACAGACTGGATATGGGCATAACACTTGGAGGACAGCAGTTGCAGAAAGTAGAATGCTTCAAGTACTTGGGAAGCATAATTGAAGAAAAGGGAGGCAATAGGATGGAAATAAATGAGAGGGGAAGGTGCGCAGATGGATTTTTCAAGAGTGTTAGGGGGATGATATGGAATAAAGATGTACCACAAAAATGTAAAGGAATCATCTACAAGACCTACTTTGTGCCAATTTTGACATATGGTTCAGAAACCTGGGTGATGAAGGAAAGGGACAAGAATAAAATACGAGCAGTGGAGATGAAGTTCCAGAGGAGTAGGGTAGGAGTGACAAGAATGGACAGAGTAAGGAATGAGAGAGTCAGGGAGATGGTAAGAGAGGAACCATTGCAAAATAGAATAGAGCGATCTAGGCTACAATGGTATGGACATGTGAGGAGGATGGAAGAGGAGAGGATACCGAAGAAGATGTTTGGAATGGAAATGACGGGAAGGAGGCCAAGGGGAAGACCAAGGGACAGATGGACAAAAGGAGTTAAGAAGAGTGTGGAGGAAAGAGGAGTGTGCTGGGACACAGTAAATGACGAGAGATGGTGGATGGACAGGAAACGATGGAGAGGCTTCTGTTCCAAGCAGACCCGACCAGCGGTTGGAAACTGCTCAAGATGATGATGATGATGTATGTTACACTGCAATATACTCTCATTCAAGTTTTTCAAGTATATATAAGAGAAGTTTTCTTATAAAAGTTACAGTTTAAAAGTTCATTTACAAAATGTTCAGAATTAGGCGAGTCAATGAAGTAGCTCTGCATTGGTCTGCACAACAAGAATTTTTTCTATGTTTTCAGTTTTGAATGACTTTCTTAAATCGGGCAATAAAGGTTTCAATGACGAGGACGAACTCACTAAAGGTTAAAAACCTGTGGTTCTATTATTCGCACCAGATAGGCTCTTCAATAATTATTTCTGTTTTCGAACCTTAAGGATGGTCCGGGCCTGAATTCGAGGAGGAATTCGAAGAAATACAAACTATTTAGACGAAAACCACAAGAATATGCATTTATATGCTTCTATTCTGAAAACCGCGGTTTTATGCATTTATATGCTCGATAAATTTCAATTCTGTTGCCCCCAGAGAGGTGAAAATACCACCGAAAGGCTTCTTTCAATGTGTACTATTCCGGAAAAAAATATGCAAATATGCTCGAATCCGAGCCCTACTAATAATGTTCCAAAATTGAACGAGCAGAGATTGGCCTATGACGAAGTAGTTCGAAGTGTTGTTTCAGAATGTGGTCAGCTCTTTTTTCTGGATGCACCAGGCGGAACTGGCAAAACCTTCTTGATTAATCTCCTGCTCAGTACATTTAAAGTCGACAGAACATTGCCATCGCAGTCGCCTCCTCGGGTATTGCAGCAACCCTACTGGATGGTGGAAGAATAGCGCATTCTGCCTTCAAGCTCCCTTTTAACCTCAGTCACGCTGCATCTGCCCTTTGTAACATCTCTGCAGTTTCCTTTGAAAGTCTGCTACGCCATGACAATTAACAAGGCTCAGGGGCAGAGTTTAAAAGTAGCTGGCGTGTATCTGAGAAGTGACTGTTTTGCACATGGTCAACTGTACGTGGCATGCTCCAGAGTCAGTTCTGCTGGCTTAGTCATTCTGCAGCCTGAGAGAAAGACCAGAAATGTAGTTTACCGAGAAATGCTCAGGCGTTAAAAACACTCTCGATAGACATGGCAGTAGGCTAGGGGACCTGCCTTAAATCAAAGCTTCCCGTCGTATATTGCACCCGATTGCCAATTTCAACGCTCCATGTTGCCGTCATTATCTTCCTTTACAGGAAAAATTTATATATCTAATGTTATAACGGGATTCCGAATGTTATTGCGGGCGAAGCCGTGGGTAACAGCCAGTACCATAATAAAACAATGTTTACCAATGGCCTCTGTTGTATCAATTACCTACGAGAATCTCCTGACGTTAGAATTGATCTTCAGGCACTATGCATACGGACATGCCCTATATATCCAAATGCATCTCGTAGATTTTCCATGTTATCTCCTGTTCACGAGAAAAAAATATAGTTGCCATGACTTATGACTCGACCCTCGTAGCTTGGCAGATATTTGGAAGATGATGGATATGACTAGAAATCATACTATGTTTTTGGTTTCTTGAAGCCAATTTCCAAAATACTGTGTGTTAGTTAGTTAGTTAGTGTGTGTGATGTGCATTGAATGTGAATAAAAATATCCTTTAGCAATGTTTCTTACCAGATGGTGACATAAGATTTTTTCCCAGTTCATTTCTCAAGCATCATATTTGGCTTAACAGTGTTTTGCTGTACCTCTCTTGAACTAATTGCCACTGAACTAATTCAAATGTGAAAGCTACGAGGACAGATCGGAAAGTAACGCACCATTATTTTCCCCCCCAAAAATAGGTATCAAAACCAAACAAATCACAAAATAATGATCTTAAATCTTTGACCTACTTTTCTACATAGTCCCCAACTTTCCCAACACATTTCTGCCATCGTGGTACCAGTTTCAATATGCCCTGTACGTAGAAGTCTGTTTGGTTGGAGTATAGCCAACTACGGACTGCTGATTCACTTCCGCATCTGTCGTAAAGTGTTTGCCGGCCAGGAATTTTTTCATGGGACCAAACAGATGAAAGTCCGACGGTTCCATGTCCGGTGGATGCTGGAGCACCTCCCACCCCTGAGCCTGAGCCTGAGCCTGAGTCCGAGCAATTGGTAAATTTTCTCACAAACACGAGCAGCAACATGGTGGCTGGTATTGTCATGAAGAAGTTTGACACAGGCAGCTTTAATGTTGTTGTACAAGTTAGCCAATCAACCCAGGGTAGTGAACATCATGAAAGCGAAATGGCTACAATGGGCAGGGCATGTCATCAGAATGGACGCTGCCAGAATAGTTGGCCAGGTTTACGAGAAGAAGATCGATGGCTCGAGACCCCCTGGAAGACTAAGAGTAGATGGAAAGATGAGTTGACCTCTGACTGCAGACAGATGGGTATTACTGGATGGGAGAATACTGCGCTGGATAGGAGGAAATGGAGGCAGATAGTGAGAGCGGCACGGGATCGTCACGTCCCAGAGAAGCCAACAGAATGAGTGACCATTAATGTTGTGGTGTTTGTCTCATAGGACACGACACAACTTAGCCAAAGTTTTAATGTAGGCTGCAACATTCACAGTAGTGTTATGTTCAGCAAAGTCCACCAATAACACACCACACATATCCCAGAACACTGTCACAAGCACTTTCTTAGCAGATTGAGTCATTTTGATTATTTTTTTTAGTATTGGGGAACCGACATGTTTCCACTCTATTTTGTTTCGGGCGTGTAGTGGTAAGCCCTCAACTCATTACCAGTGACGATTCCTGGAGACATTGCTACGGTTCATACAGCCATCCCCATACACGCCACGCATGTTCCTGTGAATTTCACTCACTTTATGGCATCAAATATCAAACTATACTTCGCTGCTCTTCACAAGTTGACGACAGTGACATACGCGCCATGTTCGTTTTGCATTTCAGGTTTCTCTTTCTAGAGCTGCATATGAAAACAAAATACCCTCTGTAGCGCAAACTTCAAACTATGTCGTCTTGAAATTTCAACATTCTAGCTGTGTAACGTGTTTTTCGTGGGGTTTTTATGCAACTGGCATAAGTCAGTAGGAAGCCATTCTATATTTATTTACGCGGCAAATTGTTCAGCCAAGAGAATTTTTCATGTTAATTTATTATTATTATTAATTTATTATAATTATTATTTAGATATTTTCGGAGCATTTTATAAAAATTATTAGCATTCAGATAGGTTTTCTATGTCTTAGAAAACGCTATCATGCAAATTATTACGAACGACGATATCATAGAAAATTATCTAATTACGGAATTTTACGGAGTTTTTGTCAGTTAGGGTATTTGAGAGAGATGACTCACTGGGAATTCAAATACAAGCTGATTCCTGTCGAGAAGAATTACGCAAGCGGGCTCGCATCGTCCAGGAAAGGCGAATTGTTGAAACGGAACCCTCCCGCCGAGTGTAATGACCCAGAGGAGGGGAAGATAGCGCGGCGTGCTCAGCCAATCAATGAGGACTACGTAAGCTAGTAGACGGCTCCGGAGTGGGGAGCCAACGTGTGCATATATCGTTCGACGCGCCGTCGAAGGAGGACAATCTGTGAAATACTTGACGAGTATGATGTACGCGGGAATCGCTCCGATGTTCCGTGGATTGGAGGACTAACTTTTGTAAAACTTAACCAGTGTGGTTATACGAGTGTTTGGGTCCGATGTACGGACCATAGAATTATCTAATCTACCAGAATATCATCAAATAACGAAGAAGATGGCGACGTCCAGGAGACTGTGGGAAGCACACCACATCATCCAGTACGAGGGAAATGCTTTAGCAATTTCCAGTGGTAAGCGCAAATGACGCAGAAATACGCAATCTATCATTTTTCTTTGTTTCATATTTCAGTAACTTCATAGCTTGGGAATAAGAGTAAAATCAATTTATCAAACTCCGTTTTCACGTAATTTTCTATCAGTAATATTAAAATCGTAACGCTCCAATTTAAGTTTTATACTTATTATTATTATTAATTTTGCTATACTTGTTTTATATAATAAATTCATTTCTTTTACAATGCAATCTTTGCTTTCAGTAGGTAGCATTAGATATAGACCAATTCCTTCTCCTGATACAATTGTTTGTTGGGTTAATGATCAAATCATACCACGATCTGAGTGAATAGAGTCTTGAATGTGTTCTGCCAGAACTAGACGTTGTTAAATACAAATTTAGATTTCAACATTGCGTTGAGGTCTTGGCGCCCATTAAAACAACATAGCTTAGGCAAAGGTAAACAGTTACATTTCTCACCCAA
The DNA here is from genome assembly GCA_946902985.2 of Meconema thalassinum. NCBI lineage: Eukaryota > Metazoa > Arthropoda > Insecta > Orthoptera > Tettigoniidae > Meconema > Meconema thalassinum. Next base: position 1,945,712,974 of record OX336388.2, read on the forward strand.
CAGTTAGGAGCTAGCAAAACGTTTCAGCTGTAATACCAGGGGAGAAAAAAATGATTGTGAGTTACATTCCGATCTGCCCTCGTATATTCGTAGAGGGTATTTCCATTCTGAATTGGCACCATAGAACTTAAAAAATACATGAAAAAGAAAAAAAACAGACTTCTGACAATCTCTTAGGTTTAAGTTTCCCAACACACTACAGTTGAATGCTTTCCACCAAGGTAAGTAGACTACAATGCCTCTCACTCCCATTGGCTAGGCCTACTATGCTGTGACACAGCCTGGTGGAACGAGCGCACGTCAGAAGACATTTACTATGTATTGTTACGTGAAACGTAGTCATGTTTCGCATCTCTTCTCCGTTCGTGGTATACAAACAATATATTTCAGTGGTTGCAATGCGAAATATCCGCAGAATATACTTCATAAACCAGAAAAAATACTTAGATTAACTACGCTACCGCACCTTAGTATCAGCATTTTGAACTCTGAAGCTAAGAAAGCCACATAAAACACAATTTAAAGAAGTGCTAAGAATGATACATTACATACCTGTGTCACTTTAATGATCTTGCTGCGTAGTCGTGCACGTTAAATTGCTCACCACAATCGCAATGGGAGGAGATCAGATGTTATATCCAGGCGCTGACAGCAGCTATTGCGAATGTGGTTTTCCTACACTCTGTCAAGGCAAATGCCGAGATAGTACCTTATTTCAAGTCCTGGTGAACCTGCTCCATTTATGACCGTAATACGTACAGTTACACACACTACTACAGTCACCACAGAAACACAGGTTATATCAGACAAATTAAACACTCACCCAAGTGCATGGGGCTGATGAATAGCAACAAAAATGTCTAGCTGAACATGCATATACAGGGTGTCTCGAAAATAGGTTCCAATATTTACGAAGGTTGTAGTTTGCAACAAGGGAAGAAAAAAGTTCCAATACACATTGGTCGTGAATGTAATATATCCGGCACTATGGTAGACGTCTGGTACTACGTAATGCTCTGCAGCACATTGTGGTTGCATGTGTATCAATCGCAATCGGCACGAGACCACGGCACAGTACGGACGTTGCTCGAGCAGTCAGGTATGTTATTGTCGTCTGGTGTACCCGTAGTATTCAAATGGGGCATTTGAGACGCTGCATTACTATACTACCACACCCTACTATACACTGTACATTGTTTTCTTGTCCTTGTCTGGACTTGCAACATAATGGAGGCCTACTATTCAACACGAGAGATGGCAGTATGATCTTCTGCTACGGGTACGCAAATGGAAGCAACCTAGTGGTACGGAATGTGTACAGGGCCAAGTATCCACGTCGCCGTACACCATCTGTACATCTTATTCCAGCGCCTTTCGGAAACTGAATCCTTTGCACCAAGAACACGGGATCGTGGTAGACCTCGAAAAATGCGCACACCAGATGTGGAACAGCGAGTATTAGAACATGTGGAGGACAACCCTAGAATGAGTGTCCGAAGAATAGCTCAAGGTGTTGCTAAATCTGGTGTTTGGAGAGTTCTCCATGAACAGTTGCTCTATCCCTACCATGTACAGTGAGGTCAAGCGCTGCTGCCGCACGTTCGGCCCGCCAGAGTGCAATTCTGCCAGTGGTTTCTCCAAATTTGTGCTCAGGATCTGAATTTCACAGCGAAGGTTCTGTTCAGAGATGACGCGGGCTTCGCAAGGGACGGTGTCATAAATTTTCCTAATGCCAGGTTCTCTTCTCAAGTGTATAACACCGCGCCTAACCAAGGACGACTGCCACCCAGCTCATAGCCTACGGTGTGCCTGGTGCGACGGCACCATCAAGACACATTTCATTACTTTTAGGTCATAGTGTGCGACTTCAGGTACTTTTCTGTTGATGGAACATGATTCCACATGGCGGGAACAATGGCTTCTTGAATCTTTGCTACAAACGTCTTCAAGGACCGTGGCTCGGTGTTGATCCATCCTAAAACAATTGTACTATCGCTCCACAATCTGATCAACCCATCGTTGTCTAGGAAAGGACCGAGTTAATTTAATTGACTCTTTCTTGGGAGGTCTTCATTATTTGTTAATCAATTTTGTATTTCAGAGAATGCTTCCAACTGTGTCCACCTGACCACATGTCTCTGCTCGACAAATTTCCTCGGTCTCTAGTGAGCTTGTTTTCCTTTCTGGTATCTCATGTTTGCAGTTGTAGACGAATCTCTGACAGTATGCTACTATACGGCATAATTTCGAGAACGACGAAAATTTGATAAGCAAATTGCTGGTTGCAGTTGCCTTTAATGTCACTGTTGTAATCAATTCTGGCAGTTCTGTTTCAAATTCCTTGGATTGCCTTGGTTGTTGAATTTGTGTACAGAGCCATGGAGGCCCTTTCCACCAAAGTATCTTGCCTTCAAGTTCTATAGAAGTAATTCCCCTTGAGAGAAGATCACCTGGATTTTCTGTTGATGGAACATGATTCCACCTGGTGGGATCGGTGGCTTCTTGAATCTTTGCGATCCTATTTACAACAAACGTCTTCACTAACCGTGGCTCGGTGTTGATCCATCTTAAAGCAATTGTACTCTCGCTCCACAATCTGATACAACCAACTCCTTCTTTCAAAGCACTTGCCGTCGTTTTGACAAGTAGTGCAAGAAGAAGTGCTGCCTCCAATTCGAGTCTGGGCAACGAAATGGTCTTTAAAGGAGCCACCTTTGTCTTGGCACAAAGTAAATTGGTCACGAAATGACCCTTTTGTGTTTGATTAACTACATAGATGGAGGCTCCAAAGGCCTTCTCGGAAGCATCACTGAATCCAAACAGATCAAAAGTGTCAGAACAATTTCCAGGATTTACATTTCTGATTATTCTGATGTTCAGTCTCTCCAATGATGAATAATGTCGTTCCGAATTTGAAGGTGCTCCGGACACAATGACTGATCCCAATCTAATCCATCTGCCCATAAGTGTTGCATCAACAATTTTCCTTTGATCAGTACTGGACTTGCAAGCCCCAGAGGATCAAAAAACTGTGCAATTTTGGAAGCTAATTCTCTTTTGGAATTTGGTGTTTGCCTTGCTAGTATAGCTCGAAACTGAAGACAGTCCCGTGCTGAGTCCCAGAAAAGTACAAGAGTATTATTGGCTTCACCTTTATCTAAAATCAACAAAGTCCCCTCGTTACTTTTACTCGTCACTTTTGCTCTCCAACTCCTGCAAAATACGTCTGTCATTGGACCTCCAATTCCTCAAATGCATTCCGCCACTCAAAAGGATACTTTGTATTTGTTGCCGTAGCTGAATAACATCTACTAGAATATTTCCTCCACTCAAGCAGTCATCCATGTAAAAACCATCACGAATAGCCTTGGCTGCTGTTCGAAGTTCACTCTCTTGAAGGTTAGCAAATTCATTTAAACATCTCATGGCATGGTGTGGTGCAGATCCTGTTCCGCATGTCACTGTGTTTAGTTGATAAATCCTCACAGGGGTTGAAGGATCCTCCTTCCACATAATTTGCTGTAATGCTCGATCATCAGGGTGGATGAGGTTCTGCCTGAACATCTTGTCCACATCCGCTGTTATGACCTACATATGACTGCGAAATCTAAGTACAATATGAAAAAGGTCTCTGTTAATTAGGCCCAATCATGAGCTTGTCGTTGAGTGATGTCCCGTGTGATGTTTTTGCTGTAATATAATTTTCTATTCTTGTTAACGTGCCTCTTACTCGGCCACGCGATTGCCTTAATTTCGCAAGTTGCCACATGTCGAAAGTGAGGTTATGAGTCGATTCTAAAGGATTATGTTGAGGTTATATGTTCAAATCGCGGTAAAATTGGTCGTAATTTGGACACAACCTTTTTAGAAACTTTTTTTTATGTTTGAGCGACTTACTAATCTGTTGGCCGACTTGTGACGTGTGTCTCCGTAAAGCGTGGCCTACCTGTATTGATAACCAATTGATTTATTAAACTGCACTCCGTCGAAGCAGGTGGCTTCAGTGGTCCGATTGTCGTGATAAAACGATGATATATTATCCTTGAATGATTCTACGAATTCTTCATGAACTGTGTTGCTGCCTTGCTGATTGGCATAATATCGGCTCGTTGCCGATGTTTTTTGTACTTAAGATCTCTACCGAGCTGCATTTCCGAATATCTCCGGTTATCGAATTCCCCACGTTGGGCGCCAATTTTAATGCATGTATTTGTGGTTTGAACAAAACGCTGCTGCGTTCACCATTTGATAAAAACCTTTATTGTGTCCTTACTTGTTCTCGTAATTTTTTAACAATTCAAGACAATTGATTCAAAGCTCCCGCGAGTGTGGGTCGCAGGAAACCTAATCGATCGATACGTAATAGATTCTCTCCATTCAATATCGAAGGGATGAAGTCTACTCATTGACACTACTCTGTAGAAATTTTACCACCTTGAACCTAAAGTCTTTCCGCAACATGAATGTCTTGTAATGTTACTCCACTCACACACAAGTCATGCCTAATATTTCAGAGGCTTGGCGCTAGAGCCCAACAAGGTCCATTCCCATGAGAGACCCTACAGTTTAATGCTATATCTGCTACTTACTAAAATAATAATCCAACACAACTTTACTTAATACAACTGAACAATTTTCATGCAACAATTGTATGCATATCACATGTCATACCTCTTACCTTATAGTCTGGAATTTATTTATCTCCTTTTTTTATACAGTTGGACTAACAAATCACGAAAGTCTATCTTCTGTCCTATTCGTGATAATCATACTAATATATAAAAATGAGATGGTGTGTGTGTGTCTGTCTGTGTGTTACTCAATAACTCAAGAACCACTGGTCCGATTTAAATGAAATTTTGTATGGATGTAGCTGATTTACCAGGTTTACATATAGGATACTTTTGATTTCGAAATTTTGCACTATTAAAAAATGGCGACCATTTTAGTGACGTCATTAGACCCTTTGGTTTCAAAATTTCGTATTTCCATATCAAATAAAAAGAGAACGGTAGGAAATAGCAAACTTTTGATGGCACATACGAGCTTAGAAATTTAATTTCCTATCCGAAAGGTCCTTATCACTTTTCGTGTATCTCCAACAGTTAGCGAGTAAAACCGTCATTTGTGACGTCACTACACCCTTTGGTTTCAAAATTTCATATTTCCTTTTAAAGTAAAAAGAGAACGCTAAGAAATAGCAAACTTTTGATGGTATACATGAGCATTAACATTTAATTTTCAATCCGAAAGGTCCTTATCACTTTTCGTATATCTCCAACGGTTAGCGAGTAAAACCAAAATCTGTGAAATAAAACACGGTCAACACCGAGCGGTGCAGTATATATAAAAATGAAAATTTGTGTGTTTTTTCTGAGTTTCTACAAATTTGAGTTGTTTACACGTTTCCGACTGTTCTATGATGGATGCGCGCGAAAATATTTTTTTGTCTGTCTGTTTGTTTGTTTGTTTGTCTGTGGACAAATTTGTTCCCTTATAACTCGAGAACGGCTGGGGGTATCAACGTAAAATTTGGTACAGATATCCATCAGAGGCACGACACTAATCATTGATGTAACTCTTCTCCGTACCTATCATAAAAGGGGGCCTACCCCCTTAAAATACATGCTGAAATAGGCGTAGAAGGACGAGACAAATTCATTTTCAGCCCCTCAATGTGAGAGACAAAACTCGGGTCCCCAAAAACCACATTTTAAGGACCGAAGATCAACCGTTTTTGAGATATTCCCAGGAAACTAATTTAATTTAATAAACTAATGAACGAATGCAAGCCAGTAACCATGCCAACGGATTCTCAGAGGTCCGTCTATTGCTGTAAGACGCAATGCAATTCCATTAATTACATTAGTGTGAAAGTTTGCAAACGGCTAGAAGGTTATCACGGAACCAAATTAAGCCGTAAAATTCATCAATACGTAAAATGCGCTGAAGAGGATCAAGGGGTACTCTAAAAAAATTTCACGCGATTTACACCTGCGGGTGTGGTACGGCAGGACTATTATATTCCTATCCCCATATTATTCATTCATTCATTCATTTCGTATAGGCCATCTATGGACCGCGTCATTCCAACCGTCTCCTACTGGCTTTGGTGTTTGCCCTGTACGCCCGCATTCGTTCTCGGTGGACTTCCTTCCGTTCCTGGGTCCAAATATTTCCCGTTTTCAGCTTCGGTTTTTCTTGGAAACCTTTACAAGCTTGAAGTTTCCCTTTGAGTGGGGCGCACTCCTGAATGTCTGTTGGTGTAATCCCCAATTCTTTCAGATCTTTATCCAGTTCAATGAACCAGGCCCATTTTGTTTTCCTCTCCTGAAAGTAAGTTATGTTGCGGTTGGTCAGTCTCGCTGGGCTCATTCGTTTCACATGCCCAAAAAATGGTAACCTTCTCTTCCGGATGACGTTGCTTATCTTCTCCACATGATTATATAGGTCATGGTTATGCCGTCTTCTGTATTCCCCATTGTCTTTGATGGAACCCAATATCTTTCTCAAAATTTTCCGTTCTTTGACCTCCAGTTTCTCGACCAAGCCTTTTTTGTTCATCGTGAGGCATTCAGAAGCATGCAAGACCTCCGGACGGATGACACTGCAGTAATGTTTAAGTTTTGCGTTGAAGGATATTGACCTTTTCTTATAGATGTCCTTAGTTAAATGGTAGGCCATTTCCATTTTGCTCATGCGTGATGTGAATGCTTCTTTCTCTGATAATATCCCTTCCCTGACCCATCCTGAAAAGAAAAGTACATGGCCATTGGCTGAATAAAAAATAATACAAAATAGGTGTTATAATTTCTCCCTATATTATATTATTATTAGTATTATATTATGGCGTACAATGACGAGACAAATCCCCTCGGTGCCAGCAACAAAACTCGGGGGCCCCAAAGGGTCCTCGAAAACTACATTATAAGGCTCTAAATCCAACAGTTTCTGAAATATTCCCAGAAAACTAATTTAATTTAACAAACTAATGAAGGAATGCAAATCGGTAACCATGAGAACATTATCTCAAGGGGTGGCATACAACTTTCCATCTATTTCTGTAAGAAGCAATGTCACTCCATTTATTACATTTCTGTGAAAGTTTGCAAATGGCTATAAGGTTATCTCGGAACTAACGTAGACCGTATAATTCATCAATGCATTTAAGGGGGTGAAGGGGTAACCTAGAATTTTTTCATGCAATTTTCACATTCGACATATAGTACAGAAGGTCGATTATATCTCCAAACAGCAACATTATTTTCAAAAATTCCTGAATTGAACCAGCATTTTTGCGGTTTTTAGGAATTTGGGCAATTTGAAGCTAAAGAACCTGAATTTTCATGCACCACAAGCCTTTAGTGGACATCTCGAGATCTTGATATTCTTATGATTTGGAAATATTTTAGGTCTAGTTTGCATTGTAGTTCATGATTATCTAGCGGAAAGGTAATGCATACCCTTTTCCGTGGAAATATTCTCTACAGTAGTAATGGAGTGTATAAATCATACGTCATGGTGAATAAGATCGACATGTATCACGCACAGGAGCGGGGGAAGTCACGTCTTGCTGTGATTCGCTGCAGGGCAGAGAGAGTTTCATAACTTGTAATAGCTTCGACAAGCTCACATCAAATCCGGGTTTTTAATTAAGTGTATACGGGAGTGCAGTGTTCGGTTAGAATACCGGGATATTCAGTCCAGTGACGAAGGGACTTTGAAACAGAAGCATGCCGAGAATCATATTCAGGCAATGCAGCGTGAAAGACTTATGTCTCTTTTCAAGTTATTGAAAACATATGAAGGGTGCAGGGAAAGAAAGGGCTAAGTCACATGTTTAAAATTTTGAGTAAATGGCATTTAAACAGTTCAACTATGTTTACCAACTTTATTTTCTCAAGTGAATATCAGTTACATTTATTTCCTAGTAGCTGTATAATTTTTAAATAATTTTAACTTACATTTGGTGTAAAAACAACATTCTATTATCGGAAAAATAATGTTTCCTCTCCTAACTACACTACATAAGGAGAAAGAACGGGCCTATTCATACAGAGGGTATGTGGTAAAGGTGGTGTCCAATCCATTCTTTGACAATTTTTCAGTTTTATTTAAAGTAATTTATATACTGCATCATAATTATAATTATGGAAATGATCATTACTGTGAGCGAACAATCACATCGGAAAATAAACCAAAACATTTTACATTATTTTCATTATTATTTTAACGAGGAAGTAAAAGAAACTTATGCCTGATTTTACCAACATTTGTACAGTAGACTAAAGGCACATTAGTAAAATTAAGAGTATTGATTCGTATAGAATCGTAGATGTTGCTGCTTAACTCCGATCCACTCCTCTCCTACTGACTTGAGAGTGTTTGAAAGAATGCTTGAGCCTTTGGTCCACAGAATTTTGCCAGATGCTGCAAATCGTCGTACTTTGCCTTAGATATTGGGAGAGAACCTGAAACAAAAAGTAATTCGACCATAACTCACTTTGCTTCTCACTGTGTAACATTATTTTCCATTGGTGGATACAGGGGTAAATTATGTTAATGCAAATTTAACTTACCAGTAGAGTAGCTACGTCCTGGCAAGAAGAATTGTCCTTCGGGAAGCTGCTTGTGGGTCCTAGACATCATTTCCTGATCAGTCCATTCCCCATTGTATGTGCAGCGGAACTTTATTCCACTGTCATTGTTGTCCAGAATAATCTCACGAACAGGTCGAGTGGGGAATTTCTTCTTGTAGAACTGAGAGAGGTGCACTTGTCCACTTCGCAAAAATGAAATTCCTTATGGCAGAAGACGTGGCAAACGATTCTTCCGATGAATGAAGGAGCCGAACTTGAAAAGGTGAGGGGTTTTCTCTGGCTGTGCTGAAGACGTATTCCCAGTCTTCAGGGGTTTCAATACGTGCTTTTTGGTTAATTAGGCACATGTTGCGGTCACACTCAATGTAACTATGACCTCGAATAGGGAATGTTACTTTTATTGAATCAAATCTCTTCTCAAAATGAACAAGATAGTGAAGAAATCGAAAAACAGTGTGATTCTTATTTTGGCCTGCGCAAGAGTCACAAAATATTTGAATGTCTCTAATTTTCTTGGGCAGATGATTATAAAAATAATCATGCAATAACGAACAAACGTCGTCACTGCCTTTCTTTCCTTCAACTTCTGTATAGAGATAAAACTGACATTCACCACAGGATAGTCTATGAATATTGAATACATAAAGAGTTAGCTGTCTCTTGTAATAAGCATCATTAGTTGGTATATTAGGGATAGGCAGATTTCTACCATAATCAATACATATTGCTTCTTTTACTCCTGAACGTTTTCAACTTAACCGCGCTTTCCGTTTTCTGACATAGAAAGTGTCAGCCCTTGTAAGATGGACCCTATTTCCAACAGAAAGTCTCCTTATTTCATCAGAAATGTATGCAGCTCGAGCCAAGTCCCCACAGTTTGCCTTTTCTTTCTCTAAAGCGGTGACCTTTGCTTTGTATTCATCGCAGGTAGAACAAGTGTCCGTTCGTGGGTAACCAAAACTTATAATGAATTCATTGTTGAATACTGAACGGTAAATTTCATACGAAAGTTGGATCGTAGGTTACTTAGTTTTAAACATACCATACATTCTCTTGATATTGAGGTCTTCAGCTAAATATGCTTTTTTGGTGTCTCGTATACAATAGTGACTGTTTCTTGAGGGAAATGATTTTATATATTCACGAACAGCATCTAAACTTTCTTCAGGAATCCTCCACGGCCGATTGGAATGCTTTCCTCTCATGTTCTTTGGACTTATGCCGGTTTTAAGACCTCTTACCAGTCGCTCGACCCTCTTTTTACCGATGCCATGAATTGCAATGAAAGCTTTACGGCATGCATCGTAATCATTCGTTACACCGGCACATCCCCTCACTCTGTACTTGTACGTGGCTTGTCTGTCAGTATTTGCTTGACCCTCCGACTCTCTAGGCCGTCGACGAGCGACTGGTACAACAGAAATGAGACCGCATAGGTAAGAATCTTGGATGTCCCTGCTTAGCATGAGATTAAAAGTCCTTAAAATGGTTTTCCTGTTTTCTTCACCAACAACATCAAAACATTTCATTTTACAATTGCAGTTCTGCCCCCATTACATGACTACTGAGGTTAAGTTTGGTCCTGACCTCTGACATTCTTCCATGACGTCTCCTTTTCTTAGTTACCTTGTGATGATCATCCTTATTAATTGAAGAATCTGATAGTTCACTTAAGTCACACATATTGAAGCATTAATGAACACTTTCTTGCTGAATCATTCTGAGAGCACTTCTAGAAAAATCGCTTACACATCAACTAACCTCAAATGGTAAAATGGAGGGAAATAGTAATTAATGTGACAGGGCTGGTAACTTAAAAGTACAAAACTACTGTTTGAGAGCCCGTTTGTTCCCTGACTTACTGGACATTACCCCTTCTTTCCCAGTGCACTGTTTCTTCTTTTCCTTGTATTTCTGGACTTAGCTCCTTCTTTCCAAAACCACCTGAGGCATCGTCTAAGACCGGGAATAACCATCTCATCCACATTAAAAAATAAAAAATCAAAAAATGGACTTAGCCCTTTCTTTCCCTGCACCCTTCATATGTTTGAGTAGAGGGCAGCGTGCATTGATACATAACAGAACCTTATTCCGAAGCCACTGCATTAAGACTTGGTGTTTTCGTTTCTACGTTCACCAAGAATACTGCAAGTATTCTGTATTTACCGCAGTTCTGCTATACGAACTTGTTCAGTGGTTGCTTCTCAATATGTATGTCGTAATGAAAACTAAGACGTTGGGAGGGATATTGAACATTGACATTTTAGCCATGTTGGGCTAAGTATAAAACGTGGACATTGCTCGCCAAGCAATGATATGAACAATACAAGTAATCACAATGCCGTATTCAAGTGGTAGTGTACTTGCGACGCGGTTTAACTGCATGTGGGCAATGAACTTTCGACGCCATACAACCGCTGATGGTATTAACATCAACCGTGTTCTTACTCGGGTATCGCGATATTGTGACTGCGAATATAAGTTCTTTCGGGCGTTCTGGAACTTGTCGATGGAGATATACAGCCATTTCCACTACGAGGGATCGTACCCATTGCCAGCTGTGAACCGAGGGATGGAGAGATGGAGGTCCCGGGTTCGTGTGCCTGAGGCGAGGAGGAACTACACATTATCCTGCTGTATGTAATGGAATTAGATGGTAGGACATATCCATGCTCTTATTCGACTACAAGATGCTCCAGAAAGGTAGAAGAAAGAATACTTATTTAATGGAGCAAAGTAGCAACATTCCTGAGTGATGACATTGCCATCCTTTACGTTTTCTGTAGTTAGATTGGAATGAGGTTTAGGCTTGATATTTCTTTCATGTCTGATCTCATTCTCAATTGAGTTTACGCTTGAATAATAAGCGCACTCATTTTCTAAATTTTAATAATTGATATTCTGATTTCAACTTTGATATAAATTAATTAAATTCAGTAATTTTTTATGATCTTCTTAATTGTTGAGGAGAGGACATTCTTAGGAAGAAGACTAACATTTTCCTTAGTGGAATTGAATAAATTTTGTGTAATAGATATTTTTGATACTTATATATACAGGGTCTTTCATATAAAGTAAGAACGGCAAGCGGCAGTTTTGTTATTCGCTGCTGCGGTGGCCTTGGCGCGCCATGGCCCCCTGATGTACTGTTGAAAGCGCGCGCATAGTACATACGAGGGCTGATTTTTTCAAGTTCCGATGGACCGTATAAAAATAACAGATTGGCATAGCAAACTGATTTTACTACTAAATGTTTGCTTGTTTTATTCTTGTGTCTCAACATAATCGCCAAAACGATTGACCAATGCCCTCGGGAAAATATTCTGCCGCCACTGAGGTGGGTACGTCTGGACAGCCTCCTGAAGTTTTTCCTTTTTGGCTAGGCATTGCCGCCCAATCATACCTTCAATTCTCGAAAAAAGGTGAAAATCATTCACGACTACACTGTACTGTGCCCTTCTGACAAAGAAGTGTGCAAAGCATAGTCAGCTAGCTCAGATCAGACATCCGGGGCATAGTAAGTTCTCCCACTGTATGATTTACACACTCTGGATCAAGCTTAGGATACACTAAAAAATAAACATCAAAAATCAAAATCTAAAATATATTTAATAAATTGAAAAATTAGGCGCTACAAATAAAACATAAAAACTGAAAATAAACTCTTCACACTTGTCCTACTAAGAACAAGGAATCATTAAATAAAATGTCTTACAAAAACACTAGTTTACGGTTCCATTGAACCTTACCAAAAATATCATCTAGGTTTCACTTCCATAAAGCAATTACATAAAATTATCAAGCGAGCTCCAAGACGGCTCGGTGTTTACTTCAACATATTATTTTTATAATTAAACACACATTTATTATTCCTTAATTGGGTATTACTTATTACTGAGTTATAATTACAATGGTACTGATAATTACCATTTATTTGGGCTCATGATATTGAAATGTTACCATCTCTCTCTTCAATACTACCAAATTACACTCGTGTCGGGAGAACTCATGTGCCTCGAGTTTATGGAAACTACTGATAGAATAAAATCAGGATAAACTCCCAATTAGCCCGAATGTTTCCATCATAACTCGGGAACAATAGTACGGTCATGTAACAATCAGAGGGGATTTTTATATTTGTCTCCAAAGACAATTTAATCATCGTGAAACGCGGATCTGAATTATACAAGCAAGAATAATTAGCAAGAATGAATCTCAGTACAACTACTGGGTCCTCTTAGAACATTTGTTAATTACTTCCGTCTAGCACGGGATACTACGGTTCAAAGACCTGACCTATCTCAACCCGAGGGGTCTGTCAGTGTGTCGAACACTTAGGCAAGATTTACAACTCTAGGAAAGGAGCGCTCGGCTTCTTCCCTCCTGGACGAGACATTCAATGAGTCTGCGGACAGCAGCTCTTTCTAAAGACTTGGGAAGGCAAGGCTATTAATTCATTTCGATACCATACTTTATGAGGTTATTATCACCTATTTATCGGGCTCAGGCAAGAATATAATTATGGAGTGTTTGCATTGGCAGGTAAGATACTCAATAAAAGCCAACAAATATAAGCTCTTCGAAGTAAAGGAGCATCGGTTCGTTCCTGGGCCTGCCTCTGGAACAACTTCCAACTTTGAGGACTTAGGACCCCACAATAACAGGATCACTGGTATCAGACCAGTCGTCCACAATAGCGTCTTCTGGGTGACAATAATGCAAATCCCTGCGCTCACAATTCAATAAATTAGCACCCTTTCGAATCTTGCTCATAGCAATACACACATATAAATCAATTACCGCGACCAACTGTACCCCATAATTAATCTGCCTAGCACATTTAAACTGCATACTAGCGTGATTATTACAATACATGCTCATCAAGGCGCTAATTACTTCAATATTGCCAAGTTGCCTTCCGAAGCAAGAAATATCTAATTCACATCACTTATTTGATCTTCGTCCCAAACATATTTAGCGTTTGCCTATTATAAACAATTCTGACATTATATTTTCAATAACTCTGATAGTTCAATAATCTGATTATCATCTTTACAAGGAGCTCTACGGTTTCCATAATTATCATATGAGCTTTAATTAAACAATTAATTCATGACTTAATTATTATTATCTTGCTTGTTTAAATTATTACATTATTCTGTCATTTACTGGTATTACTGAATACATTTCACTGAGTATTAATTAACACATTACTTATTTATATTTATCATCAAATTATTTGTTCAGATCGCGCAATACATCGTTATACACTATTTTATACATCCCTGTTTGAAATTTAAGAATCATATCTCCATATGCATGTTGCATGAGTTCTCCCGGACACCACATAATAAAACTTGGTACTCACATGATTATTTCAGGTCAGCGACCCGATCTCCAGTAACAGTACATTTTGTCCACTCTTTTGTATTCACACCATACTCACACTCATCATTACACACGTTAATATTTCTTCCATGTTACACAAATTGCATACACTGATCATCATAATTTTAAGAAATGCACTCATGGTATTTATTACCATTTAAAAATCACTAAAACTATTATTACACTACAGATTTTACAAAATATTATATTGCACATACATTTTCACTTTTAGGCATGTATTTATTGCCTTACACACGTGATTTCTTCCCTTTTCCTGCCTACAAGGGATGCAAGTTTTTACGTCGGCTTCCTACTCCTACTCAGGGTGATTGAAAGTCTCGACCGCTCTTTCCCTCTACTGGTACGGCTGATTCTCTAATTCGGGTTATTTTTGACTATCGGCACTCTTATAGTTACTGCACGATGTCGTTTCTCGTTCAATGCGCAAATGTTCGTCTAGTAAATGTTTATAACTGACGTTCACTCCTAGATTCGCGGTGTCTGTTACTACGGCGACCTAGTATTTGCTGCTCTTATGGTCCTCGTCTGGACTTTTACTTCTGACGAATATTGTATTTGCCTGAGGAACTGATTCCAAAAGTCCTACGGCGTTTTGACTTGGCAAATGATGCCTCAAATGTAGATTCCTAAGATCTATCGTCACTGGCTCTAATTTCCTCAGTTCAGGAAAATTAGGCGTTTATCCTACGTTTGCAACACTATAAATCAACGCTCCGCAATATCCTCTCTCCACTTCGATGAAAATGGCTATTGTTGTGCATTCATTCTACATATCTATTGAACCCTTGTAAAGAAGCGAAACAAGGCTCTGTTTCGGGGAAGTGTTCGGTTCATGTATTTAGTTACTAGACAATTGCTCCTCATACATGACAAGGTAAGGTAGGGTAAAATTAACTAATTAGGAAGAAAGTGAACCAGAATTTAAGTAAAATGAATATAACAACAGATCAATAAACCAAGAAAAACAAAATAAAACAATCACCCTAAAAATTTACATCTTCAATCAACCATCAACAAATTCACAAAAATCTCCCTCTAGAGAATGAAAAATCGATGTCAGGACATGACTTTGTCCTCAAGTTGCTTCCAAAACTATGTGTGTGAGTATGTGACAGTGTTGCATGCTGAATGAAATAAGTACTTAAATACGTGATTCGCTACCATATGGCACATCCGTCAAGTGGTGTGACCGATATCGCATGCTTTTGAGAGCTCTGGCAACGTCGCATAGCAGGAGGAAGGATGCAAGCGGAAGTAACCTGAGGTTGATGTTTTTACGTCATGGACATAGTCGACAGCATGACTAGGCGAAGGTTCCAGAAGTGTAGAGGGCGCTGATGAGCTCCAGGAAAAGTTGAGGTGGAAAGGTCACACCGGAGAAGCGGGTCATTTTATTTTGTGTCGCCGTACAACGCGAGTCACTTCTTTTTGCATCGCCGTCCAACGAAGTTCATCTTTATTTTTGTGTCGCCGCACGCTGAAGTTCCTAACAAGTGTGTAGTAGCAGTCGTATCGTGGCCGCTTGGAACCAGTGTGGTATTCCGACAGTTTTTTGGGACATAGCTGAAAGGATCAGTATTATTTCTTGCGTGGACAGCTCTGTGTTAACGAATACTAAAGCTGAATGTGGCGAGGTGATATTATAACGCAGATCATAATGCATTATGTTGTGAGACACTAGTCATTTGTACAATGAAGTGCGAGCAGACACACGTGGTGTCTCAAGCTTTTACCAGGTACGGGACTGTATGGGCCGTGCGCTGTATATAACTGACGCCCAGAACATATGAACGAAGCGATGTGCTTTTGTTTGACGACCAGACAAATGAGTGTCCAGGGTCAGTGAACTATGAGAGATAAGCTGAGTGCAGTCCAAATATAGAGCGACATTCTAGGTCAAGGACGGACGTAATACCTTATGAGTACAGGCTTGTGTAGACGCATACGATATAACCTGTGCCGTTATGGAGGTATTTTCACGGCCATGAGTTGATATTACTTGGCATATTCGACATGAAGATTGCAGCGATGTATTGGACGGACATAAAGGCTATCAGTACAGACCAGTGCGAGTTTTGTGTCAAGAACTTTACGAGCGAAGAGATGGCAAGATAAGTTTAGTATGTGGAAGCTGTTACGATGACGTGGAAACGAAGGCGAGCCAGGACCATGGACACCACGAGGGTCGCGAGCTGGATCCAGGACGAGAGGGGAGGATGTTCAATGGGAAGAACGTGGACCCAAACCCCCAGGAAACGTGTCAGCGGAACCAAGACTGAGGTGGCCGAAAGGTACTGAAAACCATGTTAATTCTTAAGTAGTGGTTAATGGGTAGTGGTTACTAAGATTTGGACAGTTGGGCAAAAATCGAAATAGAAGTTAATCAATAAGGATAAAATGCGATATAATGACATGATTAATAGGATAGTAAATTTTAAGTTTTCTTTTGAGAGATTAAGGCAGTTATATTCAGGGTTTAAAAATAAATATATGGATGCTTTAAAATATAATTTGAGTACAGGGATCTGTCAGCGTGTTAAGTCGCTGTGTTCTTTGAATTGGTGCAACCTGGATGACAATTCATGGTTTGAACAGGCTTAAATTACAAGGGATTCATTTACACTTAATGGGCCACTTTTTGTGCGCACAACATATTTATGCTAAACACTCACACGTCACTGAGGTTTCCCTTTACATGCTAACATGAGGAGATGCGTTTGGTAGGTGACTGATACAAGGTTGTGTAAATAATGATACTGCATTGATAAAATAGTAGGGTTGCATAATAAGAAGTTATGATGAAACTAAAGGTTCTCGCTATAGCGAGGTGAATAAAATAAATGATTATAATTAATGTTACGTGATAGGTTCAAGTATATGAAATTTTGAGGCAATTGTCAGTTGAAAAATAATACAGATAGGCAGAGGCCATCTACTTAAATGTTTATGGTGTAGTTATAAATATGTGAAGAGCATGCAGTGATTAATAAAAAAAAATATCTGGGATCATAAAGATGTTAAAATGTAATGTGATAAATGTAAAAGCCAACAACCAGTCATTTTTCTGAGTGAGGCACAGCTGAACGAAAACCAGTGAAAATAATAATGAAAGTATTTAATACATGAATAAAAGGTCTGAAAATAAATTCTTTAACGCTAGTGACATCCATATATAAAAATATTCTTTTTCCTATTTTGGTGATTACATTTAGTTAGAAGGAGATCGAATGAGGCAACAATTTCTTTTTCTTTGAATATCTTTTCTAATTTATACACCTGCTCATTTATGGACTATTAGCGGAGAGGTGACATAGCATTTTGAAGTAATGGTTGTAATACTAGAATGATATAGCTCTGATCTCCGTAAGTTATTTTGTATCCAAAGATTACGACGCCCGGAGATTTTTGTCCTCATTAATTTGAATTTTGCTTCTGCGTTTTTTTTATTTGCACATCAAGAGTAATTTTGAGAAGTCTCCGAGCGGAGGTAGGCTTCTGTGTGTGATTCTATGTATTTAGTGGTGTGGTTCTGTAATAAATGGTGGATGAGTCTTATCTTAACAGCGGAGTTTTTGTCATTCTTGTTCGATGTCATACTTATGTGTCCACCGGATCAATTTTGAGATTTTACCCCAGTTGTACCCATCATTGTAAAGACCCCGGGATTGCTTGAATCTCGTTCCCGACACTGTTTTTTTTTAAGGCCAAAATTGATTCGGACATTCAAGATTTTTTTTTCTTTCGTGTTGTACCGAATTCTGGGTGAGGGTTGAAGTGTGTGTCGGGCCACCCAATCCAAAGCCAGATTTTCGGGCACAACAAGATGGCGCCCACCGTGTAATGGCCTCGAACTGGGAATATCGTACCACGCAGTGGTATAGCCGACATCTTGAACTCGAAAAAATTGGAACACCAGAGGAGAGTGACAAGATGGTGGACGGCCATGTGGCACAAATGGAATGGAGAGAAAACCAATTGAGTGCTGGTACCCCATTTTATTGTGCGATATGTCTGTCAGTCTGTTAAAGTTCACTTTGTAGGATTTTTGTGTGTGTTTGAATGACATAAAACGAAGCGATTCAGTAACGTTAGATCGCTGTTTTTAAGCGATACCATCCACATGATATTAGATGTCGATTCCACTGTCAAATTGAAGTAACCACTAGTCCTTAGTCTAAGTTAGTCATTAGTTGTAACAGCTTCCATGTTTATTTGTTGTGAAATATGGGAGAATTTGATGAAATTAAGGGATTGATAGGACAGCTAGGAGAGAAGCTAAAGAAATTAGCTAAAAGTCAAAAGAATATGGAGGAAGGTTTGAAGACTCAATGGAAAGACTATGAAGGTGGTATGAACACTAATCTAGATGGGTTGGATAGACAGTTGATTAAGATACATGAAGGTTTAGACACTAAATTTAAAGGTTTAGACACTAAATTTGAAGGTTTAGACACTCAATTCAAAGGTTTAGACACTCAATTTAAAGTTTTCGACACCAAATTCAAAGATTTAGATACTAAATTCGAAGGTTTTGAAAAAAATCTTGGAATTCAGTCAGGGGACTTGCAAGGAGGATTGGAATTATTTAAGGAGCACCAATTCGATATGAAACAGTACATGGAGAAGGCTCAAGCCGAAATGACGGATTTAAAGGAACAAATTAAGAGGGATAAGGTCGAAATTGAAAGTAATATGGGGACACAGTTGAAATCATTGGAGAAAACCGTTCAAGAGAAAATGGATCGAAGCGTGGAGGCATTGACCGCCAAGATGGAAGAAAGGGATAAAGCAATCAACGCAGAGGTCTTGGTGTTAAAGGAAGAGGCGAAAGTAATACAGCAGAGATTAGCGAATGATACCAGGAGCATGACCGATAAAATGTCTGAATTCACCATGGAGCAGGAATGCAAGATGGAAAGTCTTAGGAGTCAGATGGGGGAAATGAAATTAGAGTTAAACGACGAAATTAAAACACAGATTGCAACAGCGGTTTCGACAGTACAAGATAAAGTGAGTATTGCTCACGGAGAACAGTTAAAGAGAATTGTTGAATTAGAAGGAAAGATGGTAGAAGCAAAATCAATAGATGTAAACAAGGAACAGAGTCCGACAGGAACAACATTCACACCATTCAGTTACAGCTCAACTCAACCGATTACCATCATTAGGAATCAGGAGGACCGCCCAAAAAAAATTCAAATTTGACTGGCATCACACCCATAGAATTCCTGCGGGACCTGAAGGAATACATGGATGAACATAGGGTTCCTAAAGAGAGAGAAATGAGGGTGATAGAAAGAGCTCTTGAAGGCCAACCGCTAAACTGGATGCGAGCTTTTAGGAATCAGTTTAGAGGGTACGATGACTTTGCGAACGCTTTCCTGAAGAGATTTTGGTCCTCAGAAGATCAACAAAGTATAAGGGCTGAATTATACTCAAAGAAATACGCGACTACCAGGCCAGCACAATACGATGGGTACTTCACGAATCAGGTAGCCAGGCTACAATTTTTGGATCCACCGTTGGAGGAGCAGGATTTGGTGCATGCCATCATACAGCAATATCCGGTAGAAGTCCAGCGTGTATTAATTGCATCGGGTGCAAATAGACTCGAGGTGTGTGACGAGATTTTGAGGAAACTAGACCACACGAGCAAGATGACGGAACCTCGTAGTCCAAGGACAGAACAAAGAGAGGCAAATATGGTGGTAATGGATCGTATGGCGCAGACGGAACCTCAGCGAAGTTATGGAAGGAACGATAGAGATGGAAGGGATGAAGGAAATGGCTTAAACAGATACAGGAATCAAGGAAAGCCATATGACCGGAGGCCATATTATCAGGATAGAAGTGGACGATTTAATCAGAGGGACTACGGAAGGTCAGGATATAGAGGGAGAGAATCGTGGTCACGTGATCGGAGACCATACAATAACTACCCAAGATACGGGAATCAAGAAAGGCAAAATTATAGGCCATCATTAGAAGAACGTCACCAAGAAAGCCGAAGATACATTGAACAATTAAGGGAAAAGGAACAAGTAGAAGAAGAATCTCAGGCAAAACAGCATGAGGAATCGAAACCAAGCACCAGTGGATTCAAATCAGGAAAGAGAAGCTGACAGGAAGGAAACGCCGAGTTTGAACAGGGACTCACAAGCAGTAATAACGATTTTTTGCCCATTAATAATGATTTTCGCCCAGATGTCATGACAGTCCAAATTCAAGCCATTCACAGCATTACTGATGATGATAGGAGATATGAAGGCCAAGAGGAAGAAGAAAGTAGAATGAGTGAAGAATGGATAGAGCTACCGTTTCAGGAGGAGAATACCACAGAAGAAGATGCAACTGAGAGAGTTATAGGCAAATTCAACGCAGCTAGCCTTAATGGTACCAAAAGAGAGAGTAAGCATGCGATATGGAAAACTTATTGAAGAAGTAGATTGTTAACCCAACAGAATAATAATAATCGAGATGTTTCACGCTTATTATTATTCCTGGTTGAGGGGGATTTGTGACCGATATCGCATGGTTTTGAGAGCTCTGGCAACGTCGCATAGCAGGAGGAAGGATGCAAGCGGAAGTAACCTGAGGTTGATGTTTTACGTCATGGACATAGTCGACAGCATGACTAGGCGAAGGTTCCAGAAGTGTAGAGGGCGCTGATGAGCTCCAGGAAAAGTTGAGGTGGAAAGGTCACACCGGAGAAGCGGGTCATTTTATTTTGTGTCGCCGTACAACGCGAGTCACTTCTTTTTGCATCGCCGTCCAACGAAGTTCATCTTTATTTTTGTGTCGCCGCACGCTGAAGTTCCTAACAAGTGTGTAGTAGCAGTCGTATCGTGGCCGCTTGGAACCAGTGTGGTATTCCGACAGTTTTTTGGGACATAGCTGAAAGGATCAGTATTATTTCTTGCGTGGACAGCTCTGTGTTAACGAATACTAAAGCTGAATGTGGCGAGGTGATATTATAACGCAGATCATAATGCATTATGTTGTGGGACACTAGTCATTTGTACAATGAAGTGCGAGCAGACACACGTGGTGTCTCAAGCTTTTACCAGGTACGGGACTGTATGGGCCGTGCGCTATATATAACTGACGCCCAGAACATATGAACGAAGCGATGTGCTTTTGTTTGACGACCAGACAAATGAGTGTCCAGGGTCAGTGAACTATGAGAGATAAGCTGAGTGCAGTCCAAATATAGAGCGACATTCTAGGTCAAGGACGGACGTAATACCTTATGAGTACAGGCTTGTGTAGACGCATACGATATAACCTGTGCCGTTATGGAGGTATTTTCACGGCCATGAGTTGATATTACTTGGCATATTCGACATGAAGATTGCAGCGATGTATTGGACGGACATAAAGGCTATCAGTACAGACCAGTGCGAGTTTTGTGTCAAGAACTTTACGAGCGAAGAGATGGCAAGATAAGTTTAGTATGTGGAAGCAGTTACGATGACGTGGAAACGAAGGCGAGCCAGGACCATGGACACCACGAGGGTCGCGAGCTGGATCCAGGACGAGAGGGGAGGATGTTCAATGGGAAGAACGTGGACCCAAACCCCCAGGAAACGTGTCAGCGGAACCAAGACTGAGGTGGCCGAAAGGTACTGAAAACCATGTTAATTCTTAAGTAGTGGTTAATGGGTAGTGGTTACTAAGATTTGGACAGTTGGGCAAAAATCGAAATAGAAGTTAATCAATAAGGATAAAATGCGATATAATGACATGATTAATAGGATAGTAAATTTTAAGTTTTCTTTTGAGAGATTAAGGCAGTTATATTTAGGGTTTAAAAATAAATATATGGATGCTTTAAAATATAATTTGAGTACAGGGATCTGTCAGCGTGTTAAGTCGCTGTGTTCTTTGAATTGGTGCAACCTGGATGACAATTCATGGTTTGAACAGGCTTAAATTACAAGGGATTCATTTACACTTAATGGGCCACTTTTTGTGCGCACAACATATTTATGCTAAACACTCACACGTCACTGAGGTTTCCCTTTACATGCTAACATCAGGAGATGCGTTTGGTAGGTGACTGATACAAGGTTGTGTAAATAATGATACTGCATTGATAAAATAGCAGGGTTGCATAATAAGAAGTTATGATGAAACTAAAGGTTCTCGCTATAGCGAGGTGAATAAAATAAATGATTATAATTAATGTTACGTGATAGGTTCAAGTATATGAAATTTTGAGGCAATTGTCAGTTGAAAAATAATACAGATAGACAGAGGCCATCTACTTAAATGTTTATGGTGTAGTTATAAATATGTGAAGAGCATGCAGTGATTAATAAAAAAAATATCTGGGATCATAAAGATGTTAAAATGTAATGTGATAAATGTAAAAGCCAACAACCAGTCATTTTTCTGAGTGAGGCACAGCTGAACGAAAACCAGTGAAAATAATAATGAAAGTATTTAATACATGAATAAAAGGTCTGAAAATAAATTCTTTAACGCTAGTGACATCCATATATAAAAATATTCTTTTTCCTATTTTGGTGATTACATTTAGTTAGAAGGAGATCGAATGAGGCAACCATTTTTTTTCTTTGAATATCTTTTCTAATTTATACACCTGCTCATTTATGGACTATTAGCGGAGAGGTGACATAGCATTTTGAAGTAATGGTTGTAATACTAGAATGATATAGCTCTGATCTCCGTAAGTTATTTTGTATCCAAAGATTAGGACGCCCGGAGATTTTTGTCCTCATTAATTTGAATTTTGCTTCTGCGTTTTTTTTATTTGCACATCAAGAGTAATTTTGAGAAGTCTCCGAGCGGAGGTAGGCTTCTGTGTGTGATTCTATGTATTTAGTGGTGTGGTTCTGTAATAAATGGTGGATGAGTTTTATCTTAACAGCGGAGTTTTTGTCATTCTTGTTCGATGTCATACTTGTGTGTCCACCGGATCAATTTTGAGATTTTACCCCAGTTGTACCCATCATTGTAAATACCCCGGGATTGCTTGAATCTCGTTCCCGACACTGTTTTTTTAAGGCCAAAATTGATTCGGACATTCAAGATTTTTTTTTCTTTCGTGTTGTACCGAATTCTGGGTGAGGGTTGAAGTGTGTGTCGGGCCACCCAATCCAAAGCCAGATTATCGGGCACAGTGGCGAATACGTATATTTGCGAATATAGACTTGGAGTCTGGGAAACAGAATAAAAATGGCTCTACACTAATAAACAAGGTCGACACTCTCTACCCTTCTAATATACAACAAAGATCTCCACACTGAAATATTGACTGCGTGCCATATGCACGAAAATTAATGCCTCAATTTAGGTCTTGGCAAAATTACATAAACAAGACACGTGACTACACTATAAAACACAACCAAAATGACCGAACGTCATTTTAATACTACACATCACACGTGTAGGCACAAAGTCAACAAATGAATTAATACAATGACACAAATGGCCACCAACAATATCTACAACAAATAACATTTTTTCACCGAGACGCATGAATGTACGGTTTTAGCATGGAGAACGATCCCTTTAAATAACATGAGTTTAACCAAACAGGCTTATCTATTTTAAACATCGGGTCCCAGTCAGCTGGCCCACTCCTCATCAACAGGTCTTATCTTAAATCTGTCCGTGTTCTTTGGCACTCGTCGCACATGTCATTAACCCAGCGTGTTATCAAATATCCCGGGCTTTCACTCATGCAACCCAAGACCGCAGCATTCTCACGTGTACTCCATCTGAAATAACACATGAGTCACCAAAATACAATTGTCTGAATAATTCAACCACTGAATTTTAAGACTCGTCGGGAACCGATCAGTGCCTCCGCAGATGACATCTGTCGTCCATAATGCTGCAGACAGGAACTTGGTCACAATGCCAACCTTCCCCGCGCAATAAAATACCAAAATATGACACCATCAACACACTGCTTGGGTATGACTCAAATTCACCTAAAATCCACACATCTGACGTAACAGATTCAAGATAAGCCGAAAGATATCAAGTTTTTCATTAATTCAACATTATAACTCTTACATTAGAGAACTTATGGTTATCCGCAAATAGTTGCAACAAGGCAAACTCAAAATAGCCTGTTTAATTAAATAGCAACACAAATATCTCATTACCCCCCAATATCTATCATTATTTTAACTCTAATGCAGCTCCATTTATCACTAAACCCGCAATCCACGCTCTAGAGAAATAAAATATCGCACACAACTTGTACTCGCATAGTACACTGAAATTCAACTTTTACAACGATAAAATTCACAAATAAACCAGTAGTCACGATGCATTATTCTAAACTGAGCGTCGGAAACAAGAAAAATCCTAACATTAAAATACACACAAAAACACACAAAAATATGTACACACTGTTCCCATAAACCAAGTTATTCCGCTAATTGACAAATCAAATGTTGTACTTATCCATTCTGCAACAGTACTCAGCGCACATCACCCTGCATGGCCCTACAGGTCTCTACTCATCCATGGTCATCGTCTGAGTAGAACGGACGGTCATCATCCCAAAGGTTGGCCTGGCACCATACATCTTGAAATTTCTTTTTTCTGAGTAATGAAATGTTCAATTAATAACGTGTAAAATACACTATCTATTTCCTACTAAAATTGCGATGAGTTACTAATTTTACTCATAAGTCCTGAGCAATTTATATCGATGAATTTGCCCTAAATAACAGCTTAATAGCTTCTAAGTTCACACGCATACTGTATCTTTAACTTCAAGGCAGATAAAATTAAGTGTTGAGAATCGTTATTCTCTGCCATACTAATTTCTAACTTGAACAGTTTATAACTTCACTTGTAGAATTTACAAAGTCTACACTCAGTCTCCTCTGAGACATAAATCTGACGTAGGTCTCCCTTGAGAGTTCAAAAATTAGTGTTGTCTTCCTCAAGACACAGACTAAGAAATTGTCTCCCTCGAGACTTCAAAAATTAGAACTTGACACCCTCGAGACACAAAAAATTAAATTGACACAAAATTAGTGGTGGGGACACATACAATCAAAATAAATCGAAGAAATAGGACTACAGAAATGCGAGTTATATCAAATGGCTTGTCTAATCACGCAAGATCAGGCTCGGGTATTCGAAACCAAAATCGATCGTGGATTAATCCAGTATCAAATTCTCTCCAAATCCTGTTTCTCGGGCTTGCTGGCGTCATCTTTTCTGATTCGGTGATTAGGTTTTCAGCATTCGCGCTAAAATCAGGACTCCTCCCACTGGATGTAGCTGATGATTCTTCTTCTCCCTCGCACAATATCTACCCTCTCGCATCTTCGCTGCTGGACAAAGGAACATCTACACCCTCTACGTCACGAAGCAACGCCGCGCTCCTGGCACATTGACCCTCCAGTTCCAAGAAGTCTACAAGACCAAACTTAGAATATTGCTTTGTCTGACCAAATTCTTGGCATCTTAATCCTTCCGTTCCTCGCTTGCCGGTGCACCTGCCTATTTCAACACATCTCAGTAACTTCAAGTTGTCCCAATTATTATTTCCACTGTATAAAATGAAAATATGAAACCTTATTATAAAAGCATCATATAATAAGGGTTCATTTACCTCCTGCAAAAAGAAAGTCGAACTCAAGAAATTGAAGTCGAATTTCAATTACCCACTTCTTCAAAAATTTTCCAAATGTGTAATTTATTTCATTGCAATAACAATGTCCAACTTCCAGTATGAGCGCTTCGAATATTTCAGCTCACTAATTACCTCTTCCAGTAGTTGACTCATCACAGCCCGTGCTCGTCTAGCAACCTGTCACCTGTCTTCCTCGCGGGGTCTCTCCTCTCTCTCAAAACAAGCTTGACCTTCGTGTCTTCCTTCTTGTTTGTAAACACAGTTGTTTGATCTTCCAATACGCTCAGTAGCCCCGTAACTTTGTGTGTGGATTCTCAAATTCGGTCACATTTGCAGCGGCAATGTTTCTGTTATGCTCCCATGGTTCCATTTTATAATATAGCTTTAAATTAGCAATCTTGAAGACGGATTTTGTCCCAGTGCTCAATTCTTCAATTCTGTATGCATTGTTACCCAGATTCTTAACAATGCAAAACGGGCCCACATACTTTTCGTAACATTTTGCAATCACCTTGATCGCAGGATTCGACATAGGGGATTTTCCGACGAGCTCTAATTCATCTTCCACTAGTTCACGGTGGAACTTCTTTCCTCTCACCCGATGCAAACGTCGATCAGCCTGACATCTCATGTAATCCACAGTGTTCTGCACTCTTAATTCCTGCGTCAACAATGGATCCTTCGGACAATTGATGATATTGTCCCATGATCTTTCAGGATATCTATTGTGATGTACTAGTAAATGAATCTGCCCAGTAGACTCGTGCTTGGTAGTATTCATGCAGATCTCAAGGTCGGTAACTTTATCCACCCATCTATGGTGTTCATTAGGAAAGAGTACACAATAAAATTTAGCCACACAACGAATTGCTCTTTCGCTAGGATTGGCTTCGGCGTGCCTGATCGATGATAATATGTGTTTGATTCCCAAGTCTTCAATCCCTTTTTAAATACAGAACTGGTAAAATAACTGCCATGATCCGATAATAGGTATTCAGGTTTTCCAAGAGTAGGTATGACTTTGTTCTTGATCCCACTTAGTACTTGTTTCGATGTGGTCTTTTGAATAGGACATAGCACCACAAATTTAGAAAATACATCTATGCACACCAATAGATATCGACAACCTCGTCTTCCTTTGGGAAGGGGACCGAAACAGTCGATCGCCAGTAGTTCGCATGGTTTTTGCGGTAACAATGGTTTTGGATATTGTTTCATGAGGTGATTATTAGGCTTGGTACGCTGACATGCATCACAAGTCTTAATTACCTCAACAATAGTAGATCTTATCCTTGGCCACGTGAATGTTTCACCAATGGTAGCCTCCGTTTTGGCAATGCCAATATGAGCTAGACTCTCATGGACATGCCAAGTTAAACCTCTTTGAAGAGAAGCTGGAACTAGAATCCTGAATCTCGTATGTTCTTCATCCACAAACTGGTGCAAAAGATTGTTGAAATAATGGTATTTTGCTTTCTTCGATCTCGCCTCCCGATGAGTAGGTGTCCCTAGTGGTGTCTCTTTCTTGAAATATCTGATCATCATCAGCATCAATGGTTCACGTTCCTGTTGTATGTTCTTCAATTGATCCAAAAACTCTCGATCCTTAGCTGTTAATTCTAAATGTTGTACCTTCACTGCTACCTCGTTATCTTCCTCTGGATTCCTACTTAATGCGTCTGGAATTATGTTCATTTTTCCTGAACAGTGTTCAATTTCTATATCAAATTGTTGGATATAAATAGACCAACGAGTCACTCTTTCACTGACCACGCTGTTTTAAAAAGAAACGTCTGCGCTTTGTGATTAGTTCTCACAACAATGGAATAACCAAAGCCTATCTTCCTCTATTGTTGCAGAGCAAGGAGTATAGCTAATAATTCCAGTTCGGTGACTGTAATTCCTTTCATGTTTGCGCAATTTGCGACTTGTAAATGCCAAATATGAGCGATCCTTGGAATTTGCTGTGTCCTCTTGATATAACATAGCTCCTATTCTAATCAAAGATGCATCTGCCTGAATTATAAATTTCTTTCCAAAGTCTGGGTACCCCAATTTAATACAATTTTCCAAAAGTTATTTCGTAGCTCTAAAGGACCAGTCGCACTCATCATTCCACGACCATAGATTGCTTTTCTTGAGCATATCCTGCATTGGTGCTATTGTTTCTGTATAACCTGGACAGTTTTCCTTAAAGAATCCGCTATCTCCCAAAAATGCTCTCACGTGCTTCACTCTCGTCGGCGTAGGAAAATTCTTGATTGCTTCGACCTTCGCCGGGTTCGGTCTCACACCTTCATGATCAATTACATGTCCCAAGTACAATATTTCACTCTGAAAAATGTGCGACTTCTTTAAATTGATTTTGAAGTTTATGGTTCTCAAGTTATCCAAAAGTTTGTTCAAGTTTACGAGATGTTCTTCCATATTGTCAGATGCTAGAAGAATATCATCAACATATATCACTGTAATGTTTTTCACTTCTTCAGTCAAATTACGATCAAGAGTTCTTATAAGGGCGGAACTGCTGTTTTGACACTGAACGGCATCCTGGTCCAGATGCAGGTTTGGTTATCAAATAAAAAAAAACCGTCAGTAGCTGTGGTTTTTCATCCAGTTCAAGATCGTGAACACTGTTGGTAAGATCTACAGAAGAATAGATCTTCTTTCCTCTAAATCCTTTTAGAACATCCCTTAAAAGTGGCGCTTTGTCATGCTCAGGTATAAGCTTGATATTTAAAAACCGTGTGTCTAGGCAGAGCCTAATAGATCCATTTGGCTTAGCTACTGCCAAAATAGCGTTTAAATAAGGTGTAGGTGACTTCTTAATCATGCCAGATTCAAGCATACCATCTATAATATCCTTCACCTGAGAATGATGTTTCTCTGGGGTCGGGTACAATTTGCTCTTAAAAGGTGTCCAGTCCTCAACCTGCATAGCATATTACAAATTCAAAACCTTCCCTGGAATCGTGTCGAAAACCTCCTTGTGACAGCGTAGCAACTCTTCTAATTTTCTTCTGTCGGACTCCCCCTATTTTGCTTCCTTCAGCCACTCCTGTAGTAGTACTTCAAATTTAGATCCACTGACTTCTTCTTCAGCCAATAACGTCCAAAGTTCCTGAGAGTAATCCTGGTCTCCTATTTCCACAACAGCTGTCTCAACCATCGATTCTTCCTGCTTACATATTTCGTCTATGACGTCATCCGATACCGCCTCCAGCATCCAAGTGCCTGCCTCACGTCCAAGAGTCGTTTCATCCATGTTCAAGCCTACATTATCTAAATCTTCCAGTTGTTTGAAGCTCACCGTGTTGTTGTGTAGATCAATAACTGCATGATAATCGAATATGAAGTTGGCCCCCAGGACAATATTAAAATTCATCTTGGTCATTACAATAAAGGTCTGTGCAAAAGTATGATTCAATATGTCCAGTTCTAAGTATGCCTAATGTTTGCATATCACGGTGCGTTCAGGAATAACACCTCTTACTTTGATCTGTGGGACAGGAATCAATGGTACATTGTGATTCCTTCCTACTTCTTTAACATATTCGTCAGATACCAGGCTACTTGCGAACCTGTATCAAGTAAACACCTCACTTTCAAACCTCCTATTCTGGCATAAATAATTGGCAATTGCCATAAAACATCACTTTGCGGCTTTACAACTTCTTCCAGGCAGTCCTCCGGAAATGCAATCCACTCTTCGATATGCGCCACAATTCGATCATCACGGTCATCAGCCACTTTCGGTTTCAGGCCATCTCTAGATTCTTTTACTGTTTTTTTTTTCTCTCGCGAAATCCATCCTGTGAATTCCTTCTTCCGTCCTGTCTTTCTTGTTGCCGAACTAAGCTCTCCGCTCCTTCTTCCAGGTGATTATCCGGATTTCTTCGGTTCTTCATCGCTTGTCCCCATCTTTCGCGATCCGTTTCTTCACTACCGTGCAGCTCCTCCAAGTATTTCTGCGATTCTGCATGGCGCTCGTCCCAATTATTTCGGTACTCCCCTGGTTCCTCTTGCATTTTATTCCGTCTATCCTTCCAATTGTGGTTAAACCGCGTGTCACCATTTCTCTGATACGGCATGTTCTGTCTGCGATTACCCCTCCAATTTGTATATCCTCGCTGGTATGGTAGTTGATTATTATTATTATTATTATAGTAATAATTTCTATCGTTATTATTTCTGTTATCGTAACGATCCCTATTCTCGACATAGTCTTGTCTTCTAGGTGTAACTTGCGTGTTTGTCGCTTGTGACCTAGTATTCGGTTCGTTATTCTTAACTATTTCCGCCGTATTTACGTGTTCCAGCTGCCTTTGTCTTGCCTGCGGTGTGGTCATACTTGTTTCATCTCCCCGATCAAGTTTTGCATGTCATTATCGTGAGCAGCCTACTTTTTGAGTGTTAACTCTTTCGATAAAAAAAAAGGCTGCTATACACTATCAGACCAGACCAGACCAGACCAGCAGACGTGGACGGGCAAGTTGCTAGGTCGGGGGACGGCTTTGCATACACACCATCATACCAGACCTCCAGACCTCAGTTGTATCAAGGCCAACTACAATACTCAGACCATAATGCAGGTATCGAAAGTTTGAAAATGGCGTATGCAGAAGCCCGACATATTGTTTGTTTATATTCGATGCTGGGATACAATATTAGCTTTGATTAACTTCGTTTGATGAAAGTTGGGATAAACTATCGTTCATCTGTAAATTGTAGTGTCTTCAGTATGTCTGTAAAGACCAGTTCGCGTTAATGTACTGCAATCGCATGTAAATATTTGATAATACGCCTATTATGGAGTAGTTCGTTTGTGTGATGATTGTTCGGTCGACCGATGGCATTGTGTCATTTACTGGAGATGTTGAAGTACCGGTACCTAACACTAAAGCATTAATAGAAGTGTCTCAAGAATATACACCGCAATGATTTGCTAGTCATTGACAATATAATAATAGCTTAGTACACTTCAGTAGTGTCGAACTTACAGTAAGTACGGTTCGTAAAGGGAAAACGCAAAGAGCATCTACGGCTAGACCAAACCGTTGACGTTATCTTGAACGCTCAGCAACATGTGCCTCCATAAATCCTTACTAGTCTGCAGATGTTCTACACTGCCTTGTATACTAACAGTGAACTTCTGTTTTATTGGTTAAGGAAGATGTTTCCCCTGAGCCAAACAGTGAACTCATTGTGTTCCGTCATTATTCTTAATTTTGTGATTCTTACAGCTTGCAAGTTATTTTTAATTATGATGTGTGTAATAAAGTGTTATGGGTACCTTGCCAATTATGTACTTATATTGCGAGATGGTGTGCCGCGATAATTCTGTAAGAGGGAGATGGTGCTTGCCCATCTACTTTACTAAATCAACTATTTCCAACGTACAACTATTCCAAACGGTAAAAGCGAATGTTTAATAGGTTCAATGGTAACGCATTATTGTGTCCCTTGTGTGTAGTAATCTAAATACAGTAATTATGTTCTGATATCCACACGACGACGTCTTTGCGTGTTTTAATTAACTAATTCGAAGTGATGTTTTACCCGAGATTTTAGACAATTCTATGAGAGGTCTTAATTGAGTTGTATCTATATGGCGTTGGTTTGATTATTTCAGGCAACTATTCTCATTCCGATTGTGTACAAAAATACTCTTCATGTGCTGGGAAGTAACCGGGTACTTTCTTCTCTCCTACTTCGGAATCTGTGATTTCTTGCTAATAATATTTACCTATAATTACTGAACTTAAATACAAATCCTGGTAACTCGCCAAAAAGCTTCTTATTCAACCACAAAAAAGAGTGAGACTATTGTAGCTGCCCCTTGGGTGAAGACGAAGAAACCTATAATTCAAGGTCAGCACTATTAGATGAATTAATGTTTCTGGCGACTGCTAATGAAGAGAAGAGATAGGTTGGTAGGACACATACTAAGACACCCAGGAATAGCAAGCTTAGTTATGGAAGGAAGGGTCGAGGACAAGAACTGTAGGGGTAGACCAAGGTAAGAATATGTTAAACAGATTGCCTCGGATGTAGGGTGTGGTAGATATTTAGAGATGAAACGATTAGCTCAGGACAGGGAGGCATGGAGAGCTGCATCAAACCAGTCAAAAGACTGAAGACTCAAACAACAACAACAATTCAGGTAAGTCTTAATTATTGATGCATATTTCTTCGGAACCTAGTCTCGTCTTGTGATATCTTGTATGCTCTTAGGTGAGTTAAAATACTAATTTACCCGAACTGTGACAAGCCCGATGACATGATCTTAGCTATTGGGAGGGCAACTATCGCCGCCATGTTTTTTCTACATTAAGGTCTGTGGATTGCAGTTGGTCTTGGTTGTATTGAGTCGTCCGCCCAGTAATAAGTAAGAAGGTTAGGTTATGTTATTGTTATTTCGTTGAGTATTTAATAAATACGGTATTGTGATGGCGCTGCATCTTTCAAAGCAACAGAAAATAGGACTTTCATTGTGTGTTGCATTGATCAGTGATGAGGATACGTGGAAGAAGAGAAGATTATGGGAGAAGAAGATGTATATAGAAAGGCACAGGTTCACTCATGTCAACTTGATGAGGGAGTTAGAATCACATGATTTCCGCACTTTTCTACGAATGGATGAGCGGTGTTTTACTGAATTACTCTGTATGGTCCGGCCATACATCGAGAAGAAAAATACTAGTTTTCGGGAATATGAGAGTACTGAACAAAGACTAATTGTGACACTGCGTTACCTAGCTACGGGGTTAAAAGATATCACAAGACGAGACTAGGTTCCGAAGAAATATGCATCAATAATTTAGACTTACCTGGATTAATTTATATATAGTGCTGGTCTCGATTATAGGTTTCTTCGTCTTCACCCAAGGGGCAGCTACAATCGTCTCACTGTTTCTGTGGTTGAATAAGAAGCTTTTTGGCGAGTCATCACGATTTGTATTTAAGTTCAGTAATTATAGATTAATATTATTAGCAAAAAATCAAACAGATTCTGAAGTAGGAGAGAAGAAAGTACCCGGTTACTGAAGTGCTGTCCCAGCACATGCAGAGTATTTGTGTACACAGTAGAATACGTACTGAAACTGCTGCAGATCGCGACGAAGTCCGCCAGTCGGCCAGACAGCGCTACACACTATCAGACCAGACAGGCGAGGGGCAGTCTGGTGTTCTGAAGATTTTCCAGCCAGACCGTCAGACGGTCTGCGCAGACCGAATTGGTCGGCAGACAGGCCTACACACTATCGAACTGCCCGCCCATCAGCTACTTTTTCCGACCGTCTGCTGGTCTGGTCTGGTCTGGTCTGATAGTGTGAAGGGGGTAATTTAAACTTCAGCATTTTTATGCTCGTAACTATGGTGTCGTTTGTTAGAATTGACAAACAGTGTACCACATCTAAGTTTGTGAACATTATCCTGACGATATAAATTGGCTTGCTTCAAAATGATTCGAGAATAAGTTTATATTACTGTACAAAATAAGCTACATCTTTAATCATTAAATCGGCTCTCTGACTAATAAAAAGCTATTTTCTACATCTGAAAATTAAAATATCCGCACATGTTTAAGAAGACATCATTTAAGTTTACTTATGTCTTAATTTTCAAAATGCATATATATTTATATTTGAATTGCAGCTAATGGCCATAGCAGGGCATTTCAAATGAACGCCCGTAGGTTCCCCAATATTGAAGAGAATGAATATTTCTCATGCTTTCTAATCTCGCATGTAAATATAGTTTGTCTTTTGTCAAATGCATATTCTTTGACTTTATGTTCTTTTTCCCTTTGTCTGTATCCTGCATCCTGTGTCTTGTTCAATACATCTTAGTTAACAAGCGTTCGTGGATTTTAATCCGTTCATCCCGTGTATAACTGATTCGATAGAAACCCATGCATAGCACAAGTAGTTTCAATACCCAATTTCAATGTCAAGTAGTTCGAACTTTAGCTACCAGACGCCACTGTCACTGAACCCAGCGGCGAACGTTGGAACTTGATAGAGCGTTTCTAACCCAATAGCCTACAAATTTTGGATACACACTACCAATTGTAGTTGTAGGTTGTTTCACATGTCATAAATTTATGGCATGGACTCGACGACTTCGATTGGGTTAGAACCCGCTACCTTGGGCATAGCAGTTCAGCATGCTACCGACTACGCCACTGAAGCCATGTCTCCTACCGAGACATACTCCTGATTTATGACCGACTGGCTACGTGGCGCAGCGGTAACTTTCTCGCCTGCTGTGCACAAGGTTGCAGGATCTAATTCTGGCGCAGTCAGCTGGCATTTAAGGGTGCGTAAATGCGAGGGAGCCGTGTCTGTAGACTTACTGACACGTTAAAGATCATGGCAGTGGTAAGAGGCAGTTACCCCAAAGTAGATCTATTGATTTCCTCAGTGAAAAAAGTTTTTCTCAAAGCCCACAAAAGAATTCATCTTTTGAAAGAATTGTACCCAGAAATTCTATTGCCACCTAAGCCAGTTCTAACTAGGTGGGGTACGTGGTTGCAAGCGGTTGAATACTATGCTGAATAAATAGACTCCATTAAGAACGTTCTGCATGCTATGGGCTCTGAAGATGCAGCCTCAATTGAAGCTGCGCACACACTCAAAATTCTCCAAAACTCGCATCTCTCACTTTCTGAAAGTTCGAACTGTGGAACAGCTAAATCATGGCACGGTACAGGTAAAGTTGCAGATGTACCGTAGCAAAAATTAAGATGGACACTGTACTTTCAAAGAACCCTGGTTATGAAAGAATTGGAAATGTTGTTGCAATTATATGTGGAGATTTAAGTGTCAAGTTAACGTTGGATTTAACCCCAGCAGACGTTGTAAAGTTTAAATATGCCCCCCAATACCTCTTTTGATGTTGAACGAAGTTTCAGTCAATATAAACGGTACTTAGAGACAATAAAAGAAGATTCACTTTCCAGCACTTAAAAGAACATTTTGTGATCCATTGTTTTGGTCACGGAGATTAAAATATTGCGTGTTCTTCAAAGATCATATTAAAATGAGAAGTACAGCATTATGGTTCATGTAGATCCACTTTCTATAGCTTCTTTGAACTTTGATATCAAATAGAAATTATAGTGTGTTTTTTGTGTGTAATTTTAAGTCCAAATCCATTCCCTGATGATTGAAATGAATGAAAATCCACAGCCTGCTTCCAGTCTTCGACCGGGTCAGGAATGTAATGAATGAAGCCCCCATCTAGCGGCGAGGATATGAACTGTGCCGGCTGCCGAGGCCTGACGCACTCCTTTGGGGCAATGATTAAATGAATGACAGGTGAAATGAAATGATAGTGAGAGTGTTGCTGGAATGAAATTTTGACAGGGAAAACCGGTGTACCCGGAGAAAAACCTGTCTGCCTCCGTTTTGTCCAGCACAGATCTCACATGGAGTGACCGGGATTTGAACCACGGACCCAGCGGTGAGAGGCCGGCGTGCTGCCGCCTAAGCCACGGAGGCTTACTCCCTGATGATTACTTTTTTTAAATCTAGTTTATCCTCCAGGTTGATGGAACCAATGGAATCAGCGAGGGTACTCACCCCTAGCGCCTCTACGGGCAGTGTCCTAGAGCTGGGAACATCTGGTCGTAGTGGATACAACTAAGGAGGTGTGAACAGCACCTCGCCCAAGCGGCCTCACCTGCAAGGCGAACAGGGGCCTTATGAGGGACGGGAAGGGAGGGGAAGATTGGGATGGATAGGCAAGGAAGCGGGAAGGAGGCGGCCGTGGCCCTACAGTAGGTACTGTACCCGTAAATTCGGGAAGTTGCCTGTCGGAAATCCATAGCAAAGCTGGATTGCTTATTTCCAGAAAGGCTCCGGCTAAAAATCCATCAGAAATCGCTCCAACAAGGTCTTCGGGAATTTACACAGTATAGGTCAATGATATCGTGGATATACAACAAAATACACTGGGGTCTCTAAAGGGTCTTAGCTTCATCCTGAAAATGGATCCACAATACCATTGTTTCTAATATATCTAAAGTAAATCACTCGAAAGACGATATTGAAAAACGAACTATTACATTTATTTAACAAGTCTAAACTATAACTAAAATTCAAACAATTAATAACAATTCCTAATTAATAAATTAGTTAATACATTCATACGCTCTCCACTAACACAACACATACACTACTGAAGTTACTATAATGTCAGTTATGCGGAAATAAATTTTGAAATGTCTAAGCCTATTAGAACCAATAAAACGTTTAACGAAAATTGCGGCGAGCCTAGCATTCTTATGACGTTATTAACGCTGGCACGTGCCTTGCTATGCACATCTGGTTTCTAGACTCATTCATATATTGACACACATTCAATCAGCCCGTAAGCTGGTTTCATTCATAACGCCGTGGCCTTCAATAATTCTCTCCATTATTTTGTAATATAATGGCCTTGAGTTTTAAAACGGGACTCATTTCTCCCTTCTGTAGGCACTGCGAACACGCTGCTTGGTGCGTACAGTAGCCTTGTCAAAAAGTTTGATTTACTCTTTACAAAAATGGTGGTAGGTTTTAGCTGAGGATTAACTCTACCTAACGGATGATGATAATGAAAAAAAAAAGGAATTGGGTTTCGGTGTGGAGGACAAGTATGGGTAGATAGGACGGGAGTCTAATACTAAACCATAAAACCAAACTGAAATAAGTCTTCAGTAAAACGTTCCACCGCACAATGCCCGTGAGACAACTTAAGTGGGTAGGGACCTGACCACAGCTAACGGGAAATGCAGCTGGAGCTTGGGCTATTTGCAGGCAAGCATTCTTTCCCTCCCAAGCCGGTATTCCCGTACTATGGGGACGGGTGGTAATCTGGCAAAACAAAGTGTGTTAAGAGATATAGATTTACTGTTTCTCCTTTCAAAGGAGTTAGATTTAATCGAATGTTTTGAAAGGCTGAAATAATTTGAATTCGCCGTGATATTTTTTAGTTCTGGGAACTGTTGGATCTCCGGCAAACGACCGAATGCTCCCAGAGAGGGAGACAATAAAGCAGTTTTAATGCTTTTTGTAATAATTTTACTGGTTTTCTTGACAATTTTTAGAAGAGTACCAACTGTTGCACTTAAGGAAGGCTAAGCTTTTACCCAGCAAAATGCCGACTAAAAGTTTAGAAAAGAGGAGGACCTCAAATGTAACTCAAATTTTTGGGGAAAAAAACCATAAGTGAGAGAAAAAATAACAACAAGTAGAAAGCTTGCAGAGCTAGCTATATTTGCCTTAATGGCTTGCCAGAATTAGCTATGACAGCTAAGAGAAACTTTAAAAATGTTGTTAATTGCAGTTTTAAGTTAAATGCAACAAGTAGTAAGAACTTAATTGTTTTAGAGATTCGGAAAAAGAGTTTAATCTTAAAGGAAGAATCAGGGAAGTGAAGGTCCTGCCCACTCGTAATTCTAACGGTAAAGATAACGAACAAAGGAAAACAACTAATTTATTTAAACAATTACAAAACTAAATAACAATACTTTGATTTTGAGTTGAGAATAAAAATTTAGAGTTATAAAATGTCAAGGTCTTAGACCTAATTATAAGAAGTTAACAATCTTCAAATGCAAGTTTCGAAATCGTGAAAGCACCAAAATGTTTCAAAGATTTTAAAAGTTGTGCTTTTGAATAAGAAATTTAACGTTTGTAAAGATAATTATAAAATGATTATAATTTTGATAGTTTGATTATATGCAATTCAAGCACTTTTAGAATGCCATTATGACAATCTGAAAGGCTATAAACAAATATTTGATTCCTGATAGTTACAGGAAAGATGAAAAATTACAAGCGGAAATTACCGCTATTTTACTATATTACTATTACTATATTAAACATACAACGTGTAGGGCGTGATAACGAATCCTGGAGAGAAAAGATTGAGTACAAAATATTAATGATTAGAAAGTTAACAATTCCTGTACTATCAGGATAAAAAAGAAAGAATAAAAGAAGTTTCTACAACTTCTTGTATTTTCACAGAGTGAATGAATTTTACATGGAGAAAAATGGGAGGGCGCCAAACTTAGGGCGAGGCCTCATAGAGAAATAACTAAGTACTTAAGTTAATTTGAATATTGTTAGTAGAGGGTGTTTGGAAAAGGAGAATGGGAATATAATGTTATGGCCAATTTTTTTTCTTTCAACCGAACGTGGCACGGAAGATAGTTTAACGGGCACTGTATTGCACTGGAGTCTATTGATGAATTGGAAAAGTTCACTATTGCAGCACAAAAAGTTTATGAAACGAAAGGTTATTGCAGTTACGGAGATCACTTAGTAGAATTTGAACTTGAATCAGTTTATTGCGTTGAAGAGTTTTTAGATTGCAGTAGAATAAAGCGATAAAGTTCTCACGGTGGAAAGCAAATTAGATGTTGACCAGCAGTTTAAGCAACGTAAATTTCTCAGTGAGGAAAAGTATTCCCATAATTGGAGTGGAAAATACTAGATTGCTTGCATAGTACAAAGATTGGTTGCCAAAGAATGTTCTAGAATTGTGATAACTGTTAAATGGGGTAACAGACATCCCTCGAAGGAAAGCTAAGTTTTATAGACAGCGGTTTAATTAACATGAATCCCTCGGTGTGAGAAAGTATTCCCAGTTGTTTTGTACTAGAAGTACTAAATTTCCTTTTAGAAAGCTAGTTTAGATAACCATATTTTTACAAAGGACAATCCCTCGAAAACGGTTATTACACAACATTTAGCAATTCCACATACTGTCTATAAAATTGAATTAAAAAGCATTTAGCAATTTAAAAATCCATTAAAATGTGTTTAAAACATTGAAGTTTGTACTTAGCTTTCTTTCATGCCGAGCAGGCGGTGGTTCCTGGTGACGGTTGGTATTACGAAGTAGACATGGCGTCTAGTTTAAAATGTCTCGTGAGTGCAGGAGACTTGCCTGGGGTGGGCCACAAACTGTAAGCTCGAAGAGTAAAACCGAAGTGAGGACGAGCGAACACGCACACGGCAGAGGAAGGTAAACGAGGGGAAGGGGAAGGGGAAGCAAAAGAAGTGGGGTTATTAGACAAGATAGTGTACATTATAATAACCAACATAATAAAAATAAAAGATTCTTCATAGATGTGAATTTTCTTCATGAAGCGATGTTCATGGAGATGTTAGCTGGCGACAACGACGATGCCTCGTGGATTGATGAGGAAGTTCCCTTGAGTATGGAGATATTGAGGAATTTCAGTGGTTAGCTGCTAGATGCCGCTAGGTTGTCCATGGAAGGTATATATCTAGAACAGACTTATAAAAAATAAGCAAGGGCACGGAAAAATATAACGTAAGGAATCACTGTTGGTGTCTGTGAACAGGGAAATAGAAATTAAATGAAACAAATAGATCAAAGAGCAGCAAAAGCTAACTCTGACTGACCGTGTATTCCAAAGAATACAACATACTGGGGGGGGATACACCAACAGAGAGCAGAAACACAAACACAATGTTAAGGATTGAGAGGAAGGGGGGCAATTAAAGATAGGGGTCTTGTAATATGTCCATTTGTAGTCAAGATCCTAACCACCCAGACTCTTCCATCCCTTCCCGGGTAACAATCGATCACTCTTCCAGAGATCCATACGAAGGGAGGGGGGGGGGAGCATCCCTAACAAGAACCAGGTCCCCCACTCTAATGTCAGGATTAGAAAGAAGCCACTTCTGTCTCCTTTGCAAATAAGTTAATTATTCCAATTTCCACCTCTTCCAGAAAGAATTACGAAGAGCTTCAAGTTTACGCCAAACGATCGGTAAATTAGAATCTCAATACGAGTTAGGAAGGGGGGGGGGGAGAAAGAGAAGTGCCTATAAGGAAATGACCAGGTGTTAATGGAAGCAGATCATCAGGGTCATTAGAAAGCGGGGTCAAGGGGCGAGAATTAACAACACCTTCAATTAGAATAGACAGTGAGTTAAATTCTTCATAAGTCAGAATACGATTACCTAAAACCTTTTTTAGATGACGTTCAGTTAGCTTGACACAAGATTCCCACCTACCGCCGTGATGAGGGGCGTAAGGAGGTATAAACCGCCATTTGAAACCTTTAGAGTAGGAAAAATTAGAAATTTGTTCCATGGCAGGAGAAGATGTGAGTGCTTTCTTCCACAAAAGAGGGCGATTAGAATTATGGCAAATGTAAACTCTAGAGAATCATGTAGACCTCTGTTTAAAGATTTAAACATTCTCCCACTGCCCTGCATATATATCTTTGAAAGTATTATGTTTTTTAAAAAGAATTTAATGAATAAAGATGTTTTTCTTAAAACAAACAATGATGTCCATAGGCATAACACAAGACAAAATCAAAACATACATATTTCACACACACACACAAGCATATATCAAAAAGGAACTTTTCACACTGGAGTTAAATTATACAATAAACTACCCCAGTATATAAAACTGGCCCCAAAAATGAAAACCTTTGATAGAATGTTGAAAGCTTATCTGCAGTGCCATTGTTTTTACTCAGTAGTTGAATATTTTAGCTTATAGGAGTGATGGAATCTATAACTATATTTTACTTTTTTAATTTAATTTTAATACCTAGCTGTATGTTGTTGTATTTATAGAATTAAGTTTTCATATTATGATAATAGAGTGAGGTGTAAATAGTTGTGCAATAAGATTGTATCTATTAAGATTTGCTATTATAATAAGTTATAAATAGTTATAATCTTAGTAATATATACCTGTTAGTTCTTTTATTTTATGCATGTAAATTCTGACGTGTCCTATATCAAAAATGTATTGAATGCATGTATTTGATCAAATGGAATTAATAAAAATCTATCTATCTATCTATCAATGAAGCTGCGCCTTGAAAAGTGGAGGCGTTATCGGAGAACATTTCAGAGGGAACGCCACGCCTGGCAGTGAAGCGAGAAACTGCTGAGAGAAAGTAAGAAGTAGAGGCATTTGTTACTAGTTCTAGACTTCGAGCATACAATAGGATAGAGAGGCCTCTGCCAGCGGAAGATGGGGCCAGAATAAGATCAGCTGATCTTGGTATAAAATGGCGCCTATGCCCAAGTTGTCAGCATAAGCGTAAAGATTATACTTAATAATTATCGATATACGAGCCCATTTTTGCAGTATGATATATTACAAATATATAAAATACGCATTTTCCTTCATGTAAGAGGCTGCATGTGAAGTTTTATAGCCCTGCTTACAATTGCAGTCAGAGGTTTGAAAAAGGGAACAGGGTATCTTTTCACGGGTAAGAATTAAAATATATGACCTAAAATACACAGACTTGATTACATACATTTCCCCAATACAGCTGGCACCCAGCGGCGTAGCCGTGCTCGTTAAATCATGCAGCACGCTCGGATATCGCAGGTCGAATCCCGGCGCTGACTGCGGCTATCCCGATTGTGGTTTATCCTCCAGGTTTTTCCACACTTCGTCCAGGCAAATGCCTGGATAGCACCTTAGTTCACCTACCTCATCCCTGTCCCTAAAAAAATCAATACAGGTTATCAGGCAAGTTTAACCCACACCCAACTACACGGTGCTGATAACCAAGATGTCACAAGCCCGTTAAATGAATTAACAACCACCAATGCAGCTATACACACTACTGCAGTCATCACAGAAATTTAAGTAATCAGACAAGTTCAACACATACTCAAGTGCACAGGGCTGATGACCCGGAAGTCCCTAGCCACCAAAAATGAATTGACTAAATATGGAGGGGAAGGGGATAACATTAGGATATTTGTAAGATTTAATGCTGTAGGTGATAAATATTGGGAGTGGGGATATCATTGGTTTTCTTTTAAGATGCAGTGCTGGTTATCACTTCGTACGAATAACTAAATGTATTCGCTTATTTCAGCTTCCCTTCAGACCCTGAATTGCTTAAGCTATGGACCATAAATATGAAGAGAGAGGGATTTCAGCCATCAAAATATAGTAAACTTTGTTCAAAGCATTTTGAACCTAGCTGCTTTGATAAAGAGAGGTTTGGTCATCCATTTCTTCTGAAAGGATCAGTTCCAACTAGTTTTGAATTTCCGGAACACTTGAGTAAATTACAAATTTTCATTGATGATAGTAAAACAGTATAATCAGGTTAATGGATCCGATCGGGTGATTATCGGCCAACTTTCTTGATTTATAAAGCAAAGCCAGCATAATAGAAGCATAGGGCCTACATGTCACTAAAAAGTATGCTAGTATGCTTTGTAGAGTTTATTATTTTAGATATGTAAAAATATTACAAATGTAACCAAGTCAGACAATTATTACGGATAAAAATTAAGGCTAGTCCACACCAAAGTTAATGAACAATGTTCATGAACAATGTTGATGAAAACATTTCTCAACATGTTTACTAAACATTTGTTAACAAACTTCTTCAACATTATGTCCACACCAAATAAACTTTTGTTAACAAACATCTTCAACATTAAATAAACTGTTTGTGAGGTTATAATGGGTAGGGTCAGGAAGAAGAAAGTACTTACAGCTGCATCTTTCATTATTTTAGTGAGTACAAAATTAGAGAAAAGCGCAGACGCAAGGTATAGAAAAGAAAACTATTGGAAAGGCGTTTAGAATTAAGTTAATTAATATTCTCATGTGCTTCCTGGTATTTCATAATTCCGCGCAATATACGAGTCGCTTGCGATTCGATAGTCGATTTTTAGAGAAGTAAAAGAGCATCGTATTCCGCGCTACGAATTTACAACCTTAATTGCGTCTTTGCGCATGCGCGAACGAAAATGTTAACGAAAACACGAAAAGTTAATGAAAAGTTTCATTCATAAAAGTTAAAGAGATTTTGTTCA
The DNA here is from genome assembly GCA_946902985.2 of Meconema thalassinum. Lineage (NCBI taxonomy): Eukaryota > Metazoa > Arthropoda > Insecta > Orthoptera > Tettigoniidae > Meconema > Meconema thalassinum. The sequence continues at coordinate 1,945,755,456 of OX336388.2, forward strand.
TGAACATGCTCGAAAAGTTAATGAACACACTATTTTGTTTATGAACAGTCAAAAATGTTCATGAACATTGTTCATGAACAGTGTTCATCAACAAAGTTAACGAAAACATCTTGGTGTGGACGTACCTTTATACGTAAACATATTTTATTCACCATTTATAATTTCCTAACCATGTCACGTCACCTATGCATTCCAACACTGATATGTCAACACACCAAAATATTGCACATAATACCGATTATATTTCACACTTTTCATACAAAAAAGAGCAGCAATTTTCAGAAGGAATTGTAGTTATCGCCACCTTCAACAGAAATTGTCTGTTAATCACAAGGAATACGCTTGAATCGGGATTTTAAGTCACTTAATAATGCTATTCTTATGGGAGACATCTTTGTTTTGCCCAACATCAGCTGATCTTATTTTGGCCCCACGGTCGGCCGATAGAAGCATAGCCGGCGCCCTCTCTATCCTATTGTATGCTCGAAGGTTCTAGATGGATCGCACCAGTGACCATGCAAACGAAAAGAGAAACATAGAGTTTTCCAAACAATTTGCGTTTAGCTTCAGGGGAATTGCGTTGATATTGAAATGGACCCATATAATCCACACCAGTTAAGGCAAAAGGACGAATGGGGGAAGAGCGGAAAGAAGGTAGATCGCCCATCAATTGGGTACTGACTTTAGGTTTCACTTTAAAACAAGGGATACATTTGTGAATTACAGAAGAAACTTCATGAAATCCATTTATTATCCAGTACTTTTCCCTTAATAGGCAGAGCAGTGTGCGAGTGCCAACATGTAGATTTCGATAATGTAAGTCACGTATGATTAAAGAGGTTACGTGATGACTGGAGGGCAAAATAACAGGATGCTTTTTGTCTTCAGAAAGTGAAGAGTGCGAAAGCCTACCCTGAGTAACCCGTTGTCATCAAGGAAAGGGGCTAAGGCACGAAGACAACTAGATTTCGGAAGATATTTCTCTGCGGATAGCAAAGGCAATTCAGTAGAAAAGGCTTCTTGCTGTGTTAGCTGTAAAACTTTAATAGTAGAGAGATTTAATTCAGGATTAGTTAGATGCGGTTTAGGAAGAACGGGTTGGTCAACAACAAGATATTTCCATCTGAGAAGATAGGCAAAAATTCGAATCAGTTTGTGAAAGGAAGAGTAGCGAGACAACAAGGGATATGAAACGTTGGAAATAAGACACGAAGCAGTAGATTTAGATACTTTAGCGTCAGGCAAGTTGGGGTTTGTAACCGGAGGTTTAGAAGGTCAGCAAGAAGAATCTTCGATTAACCACGAGGGCCCATGCCAGTACAACTGGGATGCTGATAATTGAGGGGGTAAGCAACCACGAGAGATGTTGTCAGCGGGGTTATCAGCGCTAGGCACATGTTTCCATTGGCATCCCGAAGAAAGGGTTTGAATTTTAGAAACTCTATTTGCAACAGAGGTTTGCCAGTGGGTGGGTGTTTGGCGATCCAAGAAAGAGTAATCATGGAGTTGCACCACAGACAGATTTGCGAAAATTCGATTTTTTAAGACTTTCTGCAGATTTTTAGCGAGTTCTGCGACCATGAGTGCAGCACACAATTCGAGCATAGGCAAAGTAATAGTTTTAAGAGGAGCAACTTTAGAATTAGCGCAAATAAGGTTTGAAAGTGAAGATTCATTTAGCGAATTGTGATAAACCAAATATGCATAGCAAACGTAAGCTTTTTCGGAGCTGTCGGCAAACACATGAAGAAAGAAAGATGAATTAGGAGGAGCGTTAATTAAATTTCTAGGAGTTTCAATAAGAGAAAGATCAAGTAGACTGCATCGAAAGGAGAACCATCTATTAAGAAAAGAAGGGGGAACAGCTTCGTACCATTCACATTTGAGAGACTATAGCTCTTGCATGAAAAGCTTGGCTATAACAATAACCGGCGCAAGAAATTGGAGAGGATCGAAAATTTTTGCAATTTCAGATAACAGTTTTCCTTTTTGTGTTAGGTAGCTCTTCGGAGAGCGAGACTTTATAGATGACAGTATCAGTGCGAGTGCACCAGTGTACTCCAAGCGTTTTTATGGATTCGGAATCTCCGCAAATTTTGACGGAAGAGGGGTCTACATCTTCAATGGGAAATTGGGCAAGAAACTCAGGGTAATATGAATTCCACTTATGAAGTGGGAGTCCTCCATTCTTTAACAATGCTTTCAGTTCCAGTGATACGAAAGAAGCTTCTTCAAGAGTCGGAAAGGACTGGAGGTAATCGTCAACAAAAAAAGGATGTAGTTAGTGCTTCGGAAGCTTTAGCATCAAATAAATGACCATCTTGAGAGGATAGCATATGTAAGGACCGGATGGCAAGGAAAGCGGAAGGTTTTAGACCATACGTAACTGTTTTTAAGCGAAATATTTTAATAAGTTTACTGATTTCGTCACACCATAAGATTCTTTGAAGATCTTGCTGTTCGGATTGAATTAACACTTGACGGTACATTTGTTTGATATCCGCGTTAACTGCAATAGGGAACAGATGAAAATTTAAGAGAATAGTAGACAAATCGGATTGAATAGCGGGACCAGAGTGAAGAGTATCGTTGAGACTGTTGCCATTGGCGTCATTAAACACGACTCGGATTTTATCATTGACAAGAGGGTTTTTCCACACTGGATGATGATTTAAGAAAACCGTTTCAATTGGGGGGTGCAATTCATCATCAGATTTACTGACAACTCCCATGTGATCCAAACTTTCGTATTCGTCCATGAACTCGGTATACTGTTGTTTAACGAGGGGTTCTTTCTTAAATTTACTCTCGATAGCAAAGAGAGCTTTGGGTTGAGAATTAGTGAGTTTGGGAGGATTGAGTAATCTCGGCATCTGAACAATTATACTTTCTACATCAACTGGCAGTACATCAGCACCTTTTTCCAAACAATTATGCAGTACATGTGCTGGGCATCCAACTCCGATTATATGTTCATTTAATTTACTTTTAAGTGCTGAAAATACGTTTTTGCCTTCTCTACGATTAACCCCTCCAACATTTACATTTGCATCGTCTCCACCAAAACCAACGCTTTTAGCAGAAATATTATGCTTCTTAAAAGTCTCGGTAACATAATTGGATATTGTCTCTGAAGTTTCATTAGGACATGTTTGTAGTTCTAAGACTTTAGTTTGAATACCATTTTCTTTATAGTCGAAATATTGTATAAAAATAGGAAACGTTTCAAAGCCCCATGGTTGCTAGCATCAGTACCCACTCCGAACAAAGGAATACTATTATTCAAAATTTTAGTGATAATGTGAATGGAAGGAGGGGCGATTACGTTATTTATGATAGATTCAGGTTTGGTTCTAGCGCATGATATTTTGTTAGCAATCTCAGAATCTGCAAACAGCACATTATCCAACTTTGATGTGCAGTCTATAGACTTATACGACTGATGGTAAGAAACAGTGTGATATGCCAATGTTGCCTCTGTTGCCCGAACTTTCCTGTTTAGTGGGGAATGTGTAATCGGGAAAAATGAATCAATATTACTGCTAGAAGAACTGCTTCTAATTGTTTTTCTATGCTTTTCACTAGCAATATGTCTCTCGAGATCACCTGCACCTTTATTTCCAACAGTTACATAACATTTCGCCTCACTTTCGTTACGTCCCTCTCTAAAACACGGGTACTTCTGTTTCAATTTCTCCGAGAACTTACATTTCCTCTTTTGTGCTTCGCCACTTTTGAGTGATGACATACTGCTATTATTCAAACCAACACTCCACTCACTCAGAAGGTCTGAATCCAACTAGCACAAAAACAAAACTACGTAATACCGCAGCCAGTATTACTTGAGTGGTGAATCCCCGCCGAGAATTCCCCGGCCCCGACCGAGCACGTTCATATCACGTCGGGCGGTGTCACCACTTTGGTGGCAGGCCCTTCAGACAGCTCCAACTTAAGATATGATTTATTATTAAGTGAGTAAATGACGTAGTCTGATAGGGGTATTCAGAATATAGACTGAGATAGAGGAAGTGCAACGGAGAAAACAATAGGAAACTGAATGACTAAGAATACAATATGCGAAAAGCCGGACATTTCATAGCAAATAATAAATGCTTGCTGGACAGAGGACAAGCATGAAAAAAGGAGGACATGTCCGGCAAATGCCGGACGGTTGGTCACCCTACATGCAGGCCTAACATGTCAAATCAATCATACCTACAAGACAACAAAGTGCGCTATGAAAAACTATTAAAACCCCATAATGGTAGTCAAAATAAATCTCAAACCACCGCCACTATTTCGCGAAGGTGCAGAAAAATCTTAATAAAATACAGCTATTCGTAATAGTAGGCTACTGTTGTGATAAACCACTACTGACATGTGAGTGATAGGCCCCCGAAATGGAACTATTTATCTTAATTTCTACAAGATAACGAGATTGCCAAAAAAAACACACAATGCCACCCACAGATCTATAGAAGGCAACACCAAAAATGGCTTATCTAATCCACAAGTCACCCACCCTTCACCAACATTAATATTTGTAATTTAAGAAACTTAGGTTATGTTAAATTGAGGTTAATGGCGGTATTGATTGCGGCTGTGTGGCGGGAAGGAACCAATAAGTGCTCAACCAATCAGAGACGTTTTGATTTGGAGACCATGCTCGGAAATTTTTTAGAAAGTTTTGATTCACTCCTCTTCGTTAAGCCCCCACCCTAGGCCGTGACAGCGAACAAAATGGCGGCTTAACGAACACGACGGGTTGCCATTATAAACATTTTGGGAGATAGAAACACAGGCTGAAGGGTAATGGCTCAAGACCGACTACAATTGGCTAATGGTGAATGCTAAGCATCGTCAAGGAATACAAAAGGAGCTTTATATTGGATAATTCTATTATCACTATCTGCAGTTCCCTTCAGTCAGCTGATCGAGATGTTGGTTTCAACGTGGTTTCAACCGTGGCCAACGAGAAAGACAGGCCATGGCGCGTAAACCAAATCCTTTTGTGACGTAGGCAATGTAGTGCTTGATGGTGCTTGTACGTTTAAGTCGAGAGCAATTCATAAGCAGCAGAAATGCGATATTTTATATCAATCTTCTTGAAATGGACCCAGTTTAGATATTCCGTGTGGTTTCAAGCACGATAAATTATACTGAATAGGTTTACAAAACTACGCCAGCTATAGATAACCTATTTACATGTTGAAGTTACTCGTAGCAAAAATCCACTCGACCTAGGATTCAACGATTTGCTGTGTCTTTAATAGCTACAACGAGTACAGTAAGTTGAGTTGTAGAGCCTGTGACCTTCGTTGTGAGTAACTTAAGTGTACATGAGCAGTGACATGAGTATAATTAGAACAAAGAAACTTGCAGTGAAAGTATTACTTAGTTAATGTTGTTTTAAGGGGCGGAACAGAAATTAATACGTTTATAGAAGAGATTTGCGGAATACACTCGCCACCGACTAACGACTCATATCAATACCTTCTATGAAGACTAGTGGTAAATGAATACGAGCATTTATACAGATTCAATGATGAAGACAAGATGACTACCACACCGACAGTAAAACGAAGACCATAAAATATTATGTTCGTGAATAACTTTCTATTACAAAAGCGTTTGATACATTTATGTATATCGTCCAACTATAAGAGTTATACATGCATACATTGTACGGCACAATCCATAGCTTTTCATAACCTTCCTGAACGCTTTGTAGCCGTCAAATAATTCCACATAATTAACAAGCAACCGCCAGGGAAAGATAACATACTCCTGAAAAGTATTACCTTGTGATCAACTACAACGATTAAAGATAAGTGATCTACTGATTCTACTTAGAGTAATGAATAAATAAGTAAATTGTGGCTAAGTATTGGACTTCATGAGATTGATCAGTTGAGTTGTAATTATCATGTATGTATTGCCATGTATGTGTTGAGTCAATGCTTTTTACAGCGTGTTTTTTGATATGATATGGGTTAAGTATTCTGTGATTTCAGCATCTTGTAGTCAATATGGTTTATGTTCCTATCATACATAACCCTACCGGAAGTGGTGCAACAGCACTACATTGCTGACGTCACGAAAGCGCACCAGGGCCAGTATTTCTCGTTGGTCGTGGTTTCAACAATGTGACGTCATCAGCCATCTATTCACGGCCAACGAGAAATACTGCAGATAAGCTTTCAACATTCTATCAAAGGTTTTTATTTTTGGGGCCAGTTTTATATACTGGGGTAGTTTATTGTATAATTTAACTCCAGTGTGAAAAGTTCCGTTTTGATATATGCTTGTGTGTGTGTGTGAAATATGAATGTTTTGATTTTGTCTTGTGTTATGCCTATGAACATCATTGTTTGTTTTAAGAAAAACATCTTTATTCATTAAATTCGTTTTAAAAAACATAATACTTTCAAAGATATATACGCAGGGCAGTGGGAGAATGTTTAAATCTTTTAACAGAGGTCTACATGATTCTCTAGAGTTTACATTTGCCATAATTCTAATCGCCCTCTTTTGTATCCTAAACGTGCTTAGTACATCTGGCGACATACCCCAAAATATGATCCCATATCTTAAGTATGAAGGGAAATAAGCAAAATAAGCATTTCTTAATGTGTGCATGCTAGTGCAGGTTTTCAAAATACGTAACGCAAAGCACATCGAGTTCAGTTTAGTATTCAGATATTGTATATGTTTATTCCATTTCAAGTTTTGTTGTATCCATAGTCCTAAAAACTTTGTTTCTGATTTATTTTCTATTTGATGACCATTTAATGTTATATTGGGTTTCGCAGGATTCCTATTCTGTATAGTGTGGGAATTTAGACATACTATTTTTATTTATATTTTATTATGAGGTGATTATCTTGTGACCATTTGGTTAACTCTCCTGTAACGGAGTCAGCAGACTGCTGTATGACCTGTTTAGTATCACCTTTTATTACGAGTGTTGTATCGTCCGCAAACAAAATTTCCTTATGTGAATGAACGTTCTGTGTTATATCATTGATATATAGACGAAAGAGTAGTGGGCCCAAAACCGATCCCTGGGGTACTCCAAATTCAATAATTCCCTCATTGGACAATGTTTCATTAAGTAATTTGGTTCCATCATCCTTGTGTCTCAAGCTTACTATTTGTTTACGCCTTGTTAAGTAAGACTCGATCCATTTATTAGCTAGACCTCTAATACCATATTGATTTAGTTTGGTAAGGAGGATTTTATGGTCAACAACATCAAATGCTTTCGATAAATACAAGAATAGGCCAGTTACATGTTCCTTATTGTCAATTAATTTCAGTATACAGTTACTACATTCGTAAATTGCTGTCTGTGTAGATTTTTCCGTTCTGAATCCATGTTGTGAGTTTGATAATATTTTATTTTTTTCTATGAAATTTATCAGTCTCTTATACATAATTTTTTCCACAATTTTTGCAATACCAGTTGGTAAGGTAATAGGACGATAGTTATCTAAATCATCTTTTGAACCGTTTTTGTGCACTGGAATTACTTTTGATAACTTCAAAATATCCGGGTAAGTTCCTGAGAGAATTGAACTGTTTGTTAAGTGTGTAAGTGGATTTATTATATTTTCTGCACATTTCTTTAAAATTGCATCAGGGATGCCATCAATGCCAGCACAGAATTTATTTTTTAGCTCTTTTATAACTATTCTTACCTCTTCACTTGTGATATGATTTATAAATAAAGAATCACTGCATATATTTATTTTATTATTAGAATTTAGTGTATTTACCTGTGATTTATTTAATAATTTTTGTGGAATTTCCAGAAAATAGTCATTGTCCTCTGGATTATTAATCACTTTATTATTTCTGGTCAGTGTAATGTTCCTTTGTATTTTAGCAGATTTCCCAGTTTCTTTCTTTATCACGGACCACATAGCCCTGTTTTTATTAGATGTTTGGGAAATAAAATTATCATTATGCATTTTCTTTGCTAGTCTTATTATCTTATTTAATATGCTAGTGTAATTTTTGTAGTATAAATTGAATTCAGGTGTTGCGTGGTATTGTTTATATAATTTGTGTAGAAATTTCTTTCTTTGACATGAATTTATAATCCCTGTTGTTATCCAATTGCTAGTTTTGTTATTTTGAGCAGTTCTTTGTCTAAAGGGGAATGCTGTTTTAAAATAGTGTTTTAGGGTACTGTTAAATGCATTTAATTTCTCATTTACATTTTCTAGTTTATACATTTCTGACCATGTTACCTTATTTAATAAGTCATTGAAATATGTAACATTTGTTTCAGTGAATGACCTGCACTTTGATTTTTGTCCATTATCATTATTATTGATTGTTTCGGGTACTTCAAAACTCAGTATTTGTCCCTGGTGGTCACTAAAACCCGGACAATAGACTTCTATTGAATGGTGATATTTTTCTGTATTTAAAAGAATTGATCAGGAGTGGTTTTACTAAATTTTGTTATTCTTGTTGGGGTATTTACTGTAGGTTTCAGTCCATAGGAAATTCGTAACTGTGTTAATAATTCACAATTTCTATCAAATTTTAAGAAATCCACATTTACATCCCCACAAATTATTATATCGAAATTTACTTTGCTCATGTTATTGAGTAACAATTCTAATTTGTCTATAAATAAAGGAAACTTTCCTGACGGAGAACGGTATACACATACAATTATTAACTTAAACTGCTGTATTTTTACGTCAGAGAATTCAAAATCCTGTTCCATAATTAGATAATCATAAGCTGTTAACTGTTCATGTTCTAAATTATTTCTTAAGAAGATACAAGTACCACCATGGCTAATATTAGATCTAGAGTATTTAATAGGTTGTATAAACCCTGGGAATTGAATTAATTCGAGTTGTTCCTCTTTCAGCCAATGTTCTGAAATACATAGTGCTGAGATGTCTTTAAGTTCATTTTTAAGCATTAGATTTATGTAATCAATTTTATTATAAAGAGACTGGACATTCTGGTGGTAAATTTTAAATTTGTTACTTTTGCCAGCTTGTGCTGGTGATTTATTTACATTATTATTATCATAATTGTTATTATTATTGTTGCTAGACAAATCCGAAATACCATTGTTACACTTCGTTAAATTTGACTTCAAAAGATCTGATTGCCAAACCTCACGTTTGGCTTCTTCTACCAGTTTCCCTGCTTCCACTCTAATGATATTACTGTTCAATTATTCTTACCATTTGAATTTACAATTTTTCAGATTTCATCACTAAGATACTCTTTTCCTAATCTATTTAAGTGTAGGCCATGCCGAGTGTGGAACTTCCTGTCTAATTTACTTACATCTACAATTTGGACATTTGGAAAACTCTTACAAATTTTATGAATTTTTCCCTTTGTAACCTCTATTTCTACATTTACACATAATTAGGGAATTAAATCGTATCTCTGCGGAATATTTACAATAATGACATTTATTTTTTGCATGGATGGCAATGTACCCTTTAAATCTTTGATTACCCTTTTACTCTCATTTCTATAGACGTCGTTTGCTCCAGCGATGATCACTGCGTAGTCCTTTGCAGTAAGGGACGCACACTCTCCTATCATTCCGATCGTGACCTCTGCAATTTGAGCTCCAGGCTTTACTGTCGAAGTGACCTCCATTTCTCTGCTTCTCTCCAATACGCTTGCTGCTACATCTCGCCCGTGGCTATCCGCAAATATCCGCATCTTCCTGGATTTTCTCTTTATCACTTTCTTCTTTTCTTCTTGAGGAAAGTCATCATTTTCTTCGACAAGCACTCCAAATGAATTTGAGACGAGAATTTCAGTTACATGTACTCCATTTATAGGCCTAGGCTTATTCAATCTTACCTTACCAGCAATCACTGTCGACCGAGTTTCCTTGCTTTCCTCTGTGTTTCCTTTTAATTTATTCATCTCTTCCATTAACTTAGCAATATCTTCCTTTAGCAGCCTTATAATTTCGTCTTTTGAGGACAGTTCGTTATTCAGGTTATGACATTCGCATGACTGTAGCGGTAGGCCTACATTACGACAATCGGTTTCACTTTTCTCCTCAATCAATTTTACCTGAGATCTTGTGATGATTTTATTTGCATTTTTTATTTTATTTTGCACGACGAGCATAAATCCGTTACGGTTACACTACCTGACGAGACACCAACACTGTTTACTGTCGTCATACTAGAGATCTAAGTTAGCCTGTGATGGTCCCAATTAGTGACCAGAATGAAATAATTTTATATTATTATTATTATTATTATCAATATTTTTTAAGTTTACATTTTACCTTTTATTAGTTATTATGTTAACTAATATATTTATATATATTATTATGCGGTAATGTAGTATATTATGGCAATTGAAAGGACTTGGAGCGATACACATTATATTTGAAATAAGTTAAGACGCTTGACTGAATATTATTTCTGAAGAAAATTCGAACAAGAGAAAAAGAGGGTTGTTCACAGAAGGGCGGTTTATTCACGGCTTCTTGGAAATGACATAAATAGACACTTATGTCTGTCACATCAAATATTCTACCAGTATACAAATCATACTAAGAAGAGATTCTATGAAGACTTTCCACTAACAATGCTGGGCCGATGAATGAGTCCTTTGCAACTTGATACAAAAGGTGGGCTGGACCTCCCTAGAATTGCTACAATGAAGTATTGTCATTGTTGATATGTGAAAGGCGGGCTTATATCGCCTAGCGACTTCTGAAGAGGGGACAGACTCGTGCCATACCTGGGAACGTTATATATATGACGGCCGCCCAAATGGATTATTATTATTGAATTGCTGGAGGAGAGGGAAGGATGCTGAGTGGAGCAGAGGAACTTGTAGCGAGATGGAGTCTATAACGCAGTTCTAAACTAGACAGTTGACTATTAAGTATGTGAATTTGATAAGACATTCTGTCTCATCAAACTGTGACATGGTTGTGTACGAGGCTATTGTCACAGGGATGATTTTTGGAATTTATTCCGTCATCCACATATAAATTAATTACTTCGAGGAACATCAGGAACTCTCTACGCAACAATCCAACTACAAAGATCTTCAATGCGGTGAGCGATGTAAACAGTTATACTACAGTCAAATCAGAAGGCTCTCATCCATATAAAATTCAATCTATATTTTATTCAATTAACTCAGTATACTCCAATTTCCAATCAAGACCCATAATACAAGTAAATTCAGTAGATTCTTTCATTTAAATTTATTATTATTATTATCTTTAGTATTTTATTCTTTTTGCACTTGTTTTTATATATTAAATTCATTTTAAATTCAAATGTTTGACTGGTTTCCTTTAGTAGCTAGAAATTACTATAAGGCAACACCATACTCCTGAACTAATTATCGTAAGGTTAGATTACGTAAGTTTCACTACGGCTGGAGATAGGAATTTCGATGCTCGGCCTCTGTTTAACCGAGGTTTTAATATATTATTTTGATCATGATATATAAATGATCTGGCGCCCTGGCAATACATATGATACTACACATTATGTATTTTTTTAATGAAGCTGACAACAATACAAATACACAATTAAATGTTTCATTTTGATCACCCAAAAGTGGGCGACTATTTAAATAATCAGTTTCTTATTAAAAATTTTCTTAAAAAGTCCAGTAAACCATTACAAATAACGCCCAACAGTGGAGCGCTTTTACTATTAACAGTAACAAAGTCTAAGTCTCTCAAACCCATTACAAATGGCCCCCAACTATGTGGCACGAAAACCTAACGATATTTACGGATGGAGTGAGTGTAAATTCAGTTCAAATTGTCAGTGATTTAGGGGGAAAGTGAAGTGAATTAGTGTATTATTAGTGATTGATTTTGGGGGAAAGTGAGGTGAATTTTGGAACGGTAAACTATATACGGTGTACTTCGAGATGGCGGATGAGGAACAAAGGAAATTGAGGAGTAGGGGTAAAGGCGAGAAAGCTAATTATACGAAAGTTGATAGTGGTACTGAGGCTGAGAGCGTAGAGGATTATACCAAGATGTCGGAGGTAAATTTGAGAGTAATCCTGAGAATAATCTCGAGGTTAACCCTGAGACGAATATAGAGGTACATCCTGAAATAAATCCTGAGACTAGTGGAGGGAAGGAGAAACAAAAGCCTTTGGATATTTCGGAAAACAAATTAGATGAGATCATGGGAATGTTTCTGGAGATGAATAGGCAAAATCAGGAGATGAGTAGGGAGATGAGAGAGGAAATAAGTAAGCAAAATCAGGAGATGAGTAGGGAGATGAGAGAGGAAATAAGTAAGCAAAATCAGGAGATGAGTAGGGAGATGAGAGAGGAAATAAGTAAGCAAAATCAGGAGATAAGCAAGGCAATAGACAAGAAGCTAGAAGATAGCAATAAAAATAATCAGGAGTTGAGTAGGGAGAGGAGTAGGGAGATAAAAGAGGCGATATGTAAAGATAATAAAGAAATTAATCAGAAGCTAAATAAGATGGAAAAGGTGAATGAGGAGTTAAATAAGAAGTATGAGAGGATTAAGGAGAATATGTCAGAATTCAAAGAAATAATAAGAAAGGAATTGCAAAGTGAGTTAAAGGAAACCATAGCTGAAGTTAGGATAGAATTGGGGGAAAAGTTTGAAGTTATAGGCAAGAAAGTAGAAAAGATTAATCAAGAGGTAAGGGAAAGAGTAGAAGACGTGAAGGTAGAGATTATGGAACGTAGCAAGAAAGAAGAGATGAAGGTTAAAGACAAGATAGGAATAGAAGTAGGAAAAATAAAGAAAGTGATAAGCACTCAAGAAATAAAAATGCAGAAAATTATAGAGGAACAAAATAGGCAGACAAGGGAAGAAGTCAGAGCCTATATAAAGGAAGTCAATATGAAGTTAACAGAGATAGAGAAGCGTGCGTTAAGGCACAGTCAGAAAGACATAATTATTGAACAAGGAAAGCAGAAAGCTGAGATAAGTAATCCAAAGCATAGGAAGAAAAAGCACAAGCAGAGCGCGATGGTGGAGGAAATGGCGGAGAGAGATAGTGTAGAAGACGAAAGAAGGACGGATATAGAAGAAAGCAGAAGCAAAAAGCAACCATTAGAAAGGTCGTTAAGCTATAGTAGTGGAGAAATGAAGGAAAGGCATGAAATTAGTAAGTCCAGAAGTAAAATGAAAGGGGAGAAAATGAAGTTGTTCGAGGAAATAGAGAATATAACGAAAGAGAGTGAGAAAGATTATGAAGTGCAGTGGCATGCCATAGAAGATAGAATAGGGGAAGTAATAGGGGCAAAGGCGAAATACAGTGTTACTATTGATAAATATAATACGGGGGAGGAAGAAACTATTGTTATGAGGAGAGAAGAGAGCGTAACTATAAATAAATATAGAAGCAAAGAAGAAGGTGATAAGAACTTAAAAATGCCAGATAGAGTAGTTATGTAAGTCGGTATTACTATTTTGAGCGAACCGTATGACCTAAATATCCGTAATGATTTATTAAGTGAATTTATGGAAGTATCTAAAGAACCTACCGTTATTAATTTTAACTCAGTCTTAAAATTACAAGTGTTAGGGGCGTGTATCGATACACTTTTTGACAGTGGCTGTCAGGTTTCTTGCATCAGTGCAGCATTTTATAATAATAGGAAGGAAAATGGTATTAAAATTGAGGAAATTCCAATTAGAACTACTTTCGTGTTAACTGCGGTGGGCAAGAAATCTCACATAATTTCTAAACAAGTGGTTGTAGAAATTTGAAAAGAAAGTAAGATTGGAACACACGTATGTTTTTTTGATTCCAAATCTGATATATTCACTAATTATGGGTTCGGACAGGATGTCGCAACATTCTGCACAGCTATGTTATAAGAAGGGTAATGTTAAATTCAGATGGATGGATAAAGATGTGATCATGTCATTTAATAATTCAAGTGAGTTGTATGGTGGTTCTAAGAAGATAGGTATGATTGAGGAGGTATTAACGACTAAAGGAGTCGATATTTGTAGTGAGGTGGTGAGTGGTGAGATTGTTGGGGTATCTCTTGAGAGGGAACCTTGTTTTTTACATTTTTAGGCAGTATGATGACGAAGGATTATCTAGAGGATTCCTTGCGTGAGGCTGCATTACAGAGTGCGTTAGAGTGAGATCGTGTGGATCGATTGTTGATCGTGTGGATCGAGTGTTGAAGGTGTTGTAAGAGAATTAGTATATATTTGAGAACCGTATTGGATTAGCTAATTGCTACGAACATTCATTATATGTACATGATCATAGTATTTTTGAAGGTCATCGCTACCCCGTGCCTTACAAATTTCAGGAAGCTGTGAGAAGGCAGATTGAAAGCATGTTGCAGGATAAAATTATAGAACCCTATATTAATTAGCCCATATATTAATTCGTTAAGGGTAGTTCCCAAATCAGAAAGGAAAGTAAAGCTATATTGTGATGCCCGTAATTTAAGTAGGCAGATTGAAAGCATGTTGCAAGATACAATTATAGAACCCTATATTAGCCCATATATATATTAATTCGTTAAGGGTAGTTCCCAAGTCAGAAAGGAAAATAAAGCTATATTTTGATGCCCGAAATTTAATTAGGCAGATTTTGTGAACAGTTAATATTTCAGTAGCTAGGATGGTTAATAAAAGGACTTAAAGGTAAGTCATTTTTTGTACTGGAGAAATTAAATTTTATCGGTCATACGGATTTAGCGAAAGAATGGTAATCTGAAGTATAAAGAAGCGCAATTTTGAGAAATAAAGTAAGTGAATACGGATTTAGCGAAAGAATGGTAATCTGAAGTATAAAGAAGTGCAATTTTGAAAAATAAAGTAAGTGAATACGGATTTAGCGAAAGAATGGTAATCTGAAGTATAAAGAAGTGCAATTTTGAGAAATAAAGTAAGTAAATACGGATTCCGCGATAAAGAGGTGTAATCCTGAATAGAAAGAAGTATAGTTTTGAGAAATAATGTGAATAACTACGGTTAAAAAGGTGAGTAAATACGGTTAAGAAGGTGAGTAATCAGAAAATGCAGGAAAACGATTATACGGCACGTACAATGTGAGATCCTTAAGGAAATATGTATCATGAGTAATAAGAAGTGAAACTGATGGTAAGTAAGGAAAGTCGCTTAATATTAAGTGAATGATTGTGGTCTGAACGAGCAGGTAATGGAGAGGGTTTGCATCAACCTATGATATTGTGTGTCTTGGAGAGCACAGAGGAAATATAAAGAATAATTTGTCGGCTATAGGCTGGTGTATTTGAGTAGGATATAAATATACATATGTGGGGTAAATTAGCGCTCTACATTTGCACTGAACGATGTTGCCTTAGGTAATATAAGCTAATAAAGTTTCATTTTTTCTATAATATGCCTATGTTACTAGATACATATAATTCCTGAGAGACTGGAGTAGATCTGGTGACTCGCATCACATACCAAGTGTTGTGAAGTGATAAGGTTGTGACTGTTCCGGTCACAATGTTCCCAAACCCTTATTTGGTTGACTGCAAGAGAAGTCAGGTTAGGGTAATTTGTTCATACCATTTCTTTTCTTGTTCATCATCATCATTTAGGTTGTAGAATTTCATTTTATTTAGTGTATATATATCTTGTGTATCTCGGGGACTCAGTCAGGAATATTTCATTTAATTTGTATGGGAGATGTCAGTATACAAGACAGCGGATTGTGTAGGTAAGCTACAAGATGTTGCAACAGCAGGAAACTCTAGGCCAAATTTAGATTGGGCCGAGAATAACTTCCCTTGTCTTGAAGAAAGCTTTGTGTAAATTGTGTAAGGTTCTGACGTCAGAGAAGAGTTTCGCGCCACGAGTTGTAAGAAAAATACATGGGTTCGAGATTATTGGTGTATTTTGTATGGGTTGGAGGGTATCATGACCCTGGCGGAGAAAGACGAAAACATGTGTTTACAAGATGAGAGGTGGGATTTTCGTGTATAGCGGGGCTTCACTTCTATTGTAGCGTCTGATTGGAAAGGTCGCGTTCTCGTAATTTGGCGTAGGCCTATTTGGAGAAACAGTTTTGTTGAAAGCATGGATTGTGAATGTACTCGAAACGGCTACATATCACAACGATGTTATCTCTGTTAGCACAATTCAAGTTGGGTACGGAAGCACATTCATTTCTCTCGCAGAGATGTGGCTATGTAAACCAGTAAACATCTCTAACCTCAAACCACGTGTGGAAAATCTTAGAAATGCTGGGGAGAACTGATCTATCGAGCATGTCTCGTAGATTATCTGCTAGATCGTCGATGAGTGAGTAACAAACATCTTTATATTCCAACATTCATTTTGGGTCACATGTTTTCGTCATTGCCGAGGAGAGAAGATAGTAAACCATAGTCTGTTCGACGAGAGTCCCCGCCATATGTTTAAAGTTGATATTAATACACATATTTTGAAGGTTATAATTAGTTTTCTTTATAGGGAATTACACCTAATAGTTGAACGCCCAAATGATACCAGTTAGGTTGACCAAATGTGTGTCCAACACTCCACGACCCTGCCATTTCAATTGTGTGGTATATGATGAAGTACTTCCGATCAAAAATAGGAGGATGATTTTGGGAAGTTTTAAATCAGTCGCCCAAGAAGGGCTGGTAAAAAGTTACAACATAGCACCTCAACGTGGGGCAAGAGTAGGGAAACCTAGCAGGTATCATTAGGGCACATATGCACACAGCCGATAGACACCTTAGGAGTATTAGGGTTCACAGTAATTTGTTTTGTTTTAAGGGGTATGTCCACATCAGACAATTTAGAATTAAGGTCAAGGGTTGTGTGTAAATCAAACAGTAAAATGTCAGGTAATCAGGAAACTGGGGGAAGTGGCAGTGAGGAAGATGTGGAAAAGACAGTGGGAACATATGTTACCATTGTTACTACTGAGTCGCAGCTGATCGCTGAAGGTAGTAACTTAAATGTAAATGGGGGGGTTATGAACGATAGTTTGATCCAAATGCTACTGAGTGAAATAAAAGAGATTAAGAAGCAAGGAGAATCTATGAGTAAGGAAATTAAGGAGCAGGTAGGCTCTGTAAATGAGAAGGTAGAGTCAGTGACCAAACAGATAGTAGAAGTGAAGGAATTTGTAAGTAAGGAAATTCAGGAGAGCAACAGGGCCACGAACACAAGGATAGAGAGTCTCAGCAAAGAAATACGGGACCATAAGTCTGTCCTTAATAGTAGAATGGAGAGTATGAACCTGGAATTAAGTGGGAAAATTAGCAAACAGGGAGAGGAAATCAGGGCAGAAATGCAGGGGAATCAGGCTGGGATCACAAGTAGGCTAGAAGGAATGGAAGGCCATCAGAACCAGCAAGATGTGGAAATAACGAAAATTAAGTCAGAGATAGCTAGTTCAAGGGCAGAAGTACAGAATGTAACGGGAAAGTGTGATGAGATATGCAACACTGTAAGTGGGAATAAGAGGGAATATTTAGATAGAGTAGGTGCCGTTGAAAATAAGTTGGGAGAGATTGAGGGTCTGAGAGGGAAGCAGGTGGCATTGACCGAGAAAAACGAAAAGCTGCAGGAAGAGCTGATAAAGGTCAGGAGAGAGTTGAAAGAGCGACCGATGAGTCAAAGGGTTGTGATGCCATCTAGTTTGCTACTCAGGGACCCTGGTCTGCCACAATTTAACTCAAGGCAGTTCAACCCTATGGAGTTTTTAAAAACCATTGAGAAGAAATTCAGCAAGGATCTAGAAGACGGGGTTGTCGAATGGGAAACAGTGTTGGAGATCTTGTCTAACTCATTTCAAGGGGATGTGAAAGCATGGTTCCAAATATACAGGCCTAACATGAATAGTTTAAGGGAATTCAGGGATAAATTCAAAGCTAAGTTCTGGGGGGAGGGGGTACAGTCCAGGGAAAGGGAAAAATTAACTTTTGGGAAATATAAGGAGAGAGAAGGGGTATCCCTGACAGAATATTTTTTGGCACATGTACTTATTTGGAAGAATTTGGATGGGCTGACCTCTGACAGTGATGTGGTTAGGGTCATGTTGAAGCACTTCCCACCTAGAATTCAGGAGGCAGCTTGTATGCAGAAGGTAAGGACGGTAGAAGAGTTGGAAGAGCTTCTTACGAGCTTTGACGTTTTAGGCAAGCAGCACATGGAGAGGCCAGAGGTCAAACAGGAATTTAGGGGCAATAGGGGGAATAATCAGGAGTTTAATAGGGGTAGATTTAATCAGGAGCAAAGAGATTATCAGCAGAGGCAGGAAAACTATCAGAGAGGTGGGGGGCGTCAGGATAATTCACAGCGACAGGAAGGTAACTATCAGAGAGGTGGGGGGCGTCAGGAAGGTGGTAACGAAAGAGTACAGGTGAACCAGAGGAGACAAGAACAAGGTGGTCAAGGAGCTTTAAACTCCGAACGGGCTGTGCAGGGAGGTCAGTCAGGCAGTCCGTAAGAAATGAAGTCAAGCAGTGTGTTATTGTGGGTGAGGAGGATTTTATGCCTATGAGTCGGGAGGATCTGCTAGCTGACCAGCAGGAGTTCTCATGTATCGGGGAGAAGGAGGCTTTTATGTCAACTGTTGAGTTGAGCATACTAGGTAAGAGAGTGCAGGCATTGGTGGATTCGGGGAGTGAGAGAAGTGTCATCAGTAAGGGATTTTATGATACTTTAATCAAGGACGGTGGTAAGTTGGAAGAAATTCCAGTTAAGTCGACATATGTGGTAACTGCTGTTGGTAATAAATCCCAAAGAGTGGAAAAGCAGGTATTGTTGCCCATGAGGTTTGGTAATGAAGTTGACCACAAGACTTGCTTGGTAATTCCTAACCTAATTTATGAAATGATTTTGGGGATAGACTGGCTTAACGAGCATAGTGCTGTTATTGATTTTGACCGGGGTGTCATCAACTTTGTGAGGGGGAATATAAGCCAGGAGATGAGAATGAAATGCAAGAGTGTAGATAAGACAGTAAAGGCATGTGTTACTGAGGTCACTGTAGGGGATATGGCAGAAGGTAAGGCTGACGATGAGGAGGAAGTTGTGGATTTATGTCACATTGCTGTGGAGGGTGATAAGTGTGATCAACTCCAGCAGGCTGTGGATAAGAGTGGTTTAAGTGTTGAGGAGAGGGATAAGTTGTTAGAGGTTTTAGAGCTAAACCAAGAAGTTTTCAGTGACAAGCCAGGGCTAACACATGTCTATACGCATCAGTTCGAAATTGTAGATCATTCTCCATTTTCAGGACCCAAGTACCCGATACCTCACAAATTTGCTGATGCTGTGGAGAAAGAAATAGGCATTATGCTGAATCAGGGTATTATTGAGCCTTCAACTAGTGCATATCTGAATCCCTTAGTTGTGGTTGGGAAGAGTGATGGCTCGGTCAGGTTGTGTATTGATGCCAGGCAGCTCAATTGTAGGATATCTGGGGACCAACAGAGGCCAGAATGTGTTGAGGAACTGGTTCAGAAATTCAATGGTAAGCAATGGTTTTCCACTATGGATCTGAGTGCATCATTTTGGCAGGTACCGTTGAGAGAACAGGACAGGAAGTTGACTGCGTTTAGCTTTAAGAGTGGTTTGTACCAATTCAGGGTCGTTCCTTTCGGAACAAAGACCAGCAGTTCAGCGTTGATTAGGGCCTTAAATCTAGTGTTAGGGAGGGACACACACGAGTTTGTGACAATGTACATAGATGATTTAATTGTTGCATCTTACACATTAAAGGAACACCTGGATCACTTAGACATTGTTTTGGGGAAATTAAGGGACGGGGGATTTACAATTAAACTTAAGAAGTCTCTGTTTTGCACAACATCAATCACATTTTTAGGGCATACTATCACAACACAAGGGGTGTCTCCCGAACAGTCACGATTAGACAAGATTCACAACACTGCTACACCACGTAACGCCAAACAATTGAGGTCAATATTAGGGGTTTTCAATTATTTTCGTAGATTCGTAGTTAAATATTCCTGTCTTGTAGAACCGTTTAGGGAATTGCTGAAGCAGGGTACTAAGTGGGTATGGACCCAGGTGCACGATGAGGCTTTTAAGGAGTTGAAGAGAGGCTTTGTAGAGACTGTCATGCTTAGGTATCCTCGTCTGGATTGTCCCTACATTTTGATGACTGATGCGAGCATGCAAGGCATCTCAGGCATTTTGTGTCAGGAGGATAGTGAGGGCAATCTAGGGATTGTCTCATTAGCAAGCAGAGGGCTAAGCATGGCGGAGAAGAGATATACAATTACTGAAATAGAGATGTTAGCAATCGTATACTCTCTAGGGAAGTTTAGGAGCTATGTGTTGGGCAGTAAGTTGCAGATACTGACTGACCATCATGCATTACTTTTTATTGGATCCTGCAAGCTCACTTCGAACAGGATGTCAAGGTGGATATTGGCTATAAGTGAATATAACTTTGAGGTAAGGCATATTAAGGGTACTGAGAACATTGTGGCTGACTTCATGAGTAGAAACATTGGGGGTGATGAGGGTCATCAGGTACTGGAGGTACAGGAAGGTGTTGTTATCTGCGTAACCAAGGTAAGCGAGTGTGATTATGAGATACGCTGCTTAAGGAATCTGCTTGTAGAGCAGGAGAAGGATGAGGTCTTAGGTGATATCTTGACTCAGTTGAGAGGTATGGATGTGGATAGTAGAATTAAGGTTGGAAAGTATTGGTACAAGTTGGAGTGTGGTTTCTTGGCTAGGCTGTGCCATGAAGGTGCCTGGAGAGTGTGTGTGCCAAGCTCATTGCAGGTAACGATGATTTGGTATCATCACAAGGCTTTAGGGCATTTTGGATCAAGCAAGGTTCTTTTTGCTGTTCAGCAGCATTTCATTTGGAAGAACATGGGAAGGCAGATTAGGAAAGTTCTGGCAAGTTGTGACTCGTGTCAACGGTGTAAATGCCCAACGAGGTTTCTTGAGGGACCTCGGCAAATGGTGATCACAGAAAAACCAAGGGATTTACTCTGTGTCGATCTGTATGGTCCATTGGTTAAAGCTCAGTTTGGATATCAGTATATCTTCGTGGTTGTTGACGCATTCAGTAAACTCGTCAAACTGTATCCCCTGAGAAAAGCGACCGGGAAGGGTTGTGTCCTACAGATCACTGATAAGTATGTACCTGAGTTTGGGGTGCCTCTCAGGATACTATCAGACCACGGTAGTCAATTCACCTCAAAGATCTGGAAAACCAAGTTGAGTGAATTGGGTATCAAGCACATATTCTCATCTATTCGATATCCTCAAGGGAATTTGTCCGAACGAGTTATGAGAGAATTAGGGAGAGTATTTCGCACCTATGTGAGCAATCGCCACAATGCGTGGTTCTCCAAGTTAGGAGATATTGAACGATGGTTCAATAGTACGTTCCATGAGAGTGTAAAATGCACTCCCTATGAAATTCAGTATGGTAGGAAGCCTACCAATGAGCTTGCTAGAATGCTAGGTTTGGTCACGGGAGAGGAGATTGGGAAGGATGTTTGTATCCAGCTGGCTAGGGACAACTTAATCAAGGCAGGGAATAAGCGTAGGCGCCAGCAGAAGCGGGTAAAGTTTGATTCTTTTGAAGTAGGCGATCAGGTGCTTCTGAGGGTTCCATATCCGTCTTCAGCTGTAGATAAGGAGATAGGGAAGTTTTTTCATCTATTTCAGGGGCCTTTTAAGGTGGTTAAACGTATTGGTGAGTGTGCCTATAGTTTAACGGACCAGGATGGTAAGTCTGTCAGTACACATAATATTAGGAATCTCCGTAGATATCACTCTGTAAAATAAGATGGCATGGACTCTTAGAGAATCAGTCAACATAACGTGATGGCATGACAAAACTCAAGAGATGTGACGAAGAATGCTAACCAGCAAAGTGGCATCGAGTGTTAGATGGATAGATGGTATGATAAGGCCTGTGCAGGCAAATACCATGGCTTGTGAAGCGATAGGGTCTCATGATGAGACGAAGAAAATGAAGTGGTAGACCTAAGACACTTGAGAGAAATCAGTGAGGCTAGGAAATGGACACAATAAGACATTCGAGAGAGTGAGAATGTGTGAAAATTTGACAAGTGTGTATGTATATATGTCTTCCAGGGTTTATTTATGTAATAGTGTAATTCTTTGTATTTTCAGTGCGTTGCTTGTTTGAGTGTTTGTGATCCACACTTGTTTCACCCGTGTGAATCACATGGGGGCGTATTGTGACTGTTCCGGTCACAATGTTCCCAAACCCTTATTTGGTTGACTGCAAGAGAAGTCAGGTTAGGGTAATTTGTTCATACCATTTCTTTTCTTGTTCATCATCATCATTTAGGTTGTAGAATTTCATTTTATTTAGTGTATATATATATCTTGTGTATCTCGGGGACTCAGTCAGGAATATTTCATTTAATTTGTATGGGAGATGTCAGTATACAAGACAGCGGATTGTGTAGGTAAGCTACAAGATGTTGCAACAGCAGGAAACTCTAGGCCAAATTTAGATTGGGCCGAGAATAACTTCCCTTGTCTTGAAGAAAGCTTTGTGTAAATTGTGTAAGGTTCTGACGTCAGAGAAGAGTTTCGCGCCACGAGTTGTAAGAAAAATACATGGGTTCGAGATTATTGGTGTATTTTGTATGGGTTGGAGGGTATCATGACCCTGGCGGAGAAAGACGAAAACATGTGTTTACAAGATGAGAGGTGGGATTTTCGTGTATAGCGGGGCTTCACTTCTATTGTAGCGTCTGATTGGAAAGGTCGCGTTCTCGTAATTTGGCGTAGGCCTATTTGGAGAAACAGTTTTGTTGAAAGCATGGCTTGTGAATGTACTCGAAACGGCTACATATCACAACGATGTTATCTCTGTTAGCACAATTCAAGTTGGGTACGGAAGCACATTCATTTCTCTCGCAGAGATGTGGCTATGTAAACCAGTAAACATCTCTAACCTCAAACCACGTGTGGAAAATCTTAGAAATGCTGGGGAGAACTGATCTATCGAGCATGTCTCGTAGATTATCTGCTAGATCGTCGATGAGTGAGTAACAAACATCTTTATATTCCAACATTCATTTTGGGTCACATGTTTTCGTCATTGCCGAGGAGAGAAGATAGTAAACCATAGTCTGTTCGACGAGAGTCCCCGCCATATGTTTAAAGTTGATATTAATACACATATTTTGAAGGTTATAATTAGTTTTCTTTATAGGGAATTACACCTAATAGTTGAACGCCCAAATGATACCAGTTAGGTTGACCAAATGTGTGTCCAACACTCCACGACCCTGCCATTTCAATTGTGTGGTATATGATGAAGTACTTCCGATCAAAAATAGGAGGATGATTTTGGGAAGTTTTAAATCAGTCGCCCAAGAAGGGCTGGTAAAAAGTTACAAGGTGAATTAATCAGTTGGCAGTCCCACCAACTAGCCATAGTGTATTCAGTTCGACACCAGGCTGAAAGTTGAATTCTACGTCCTCAAGATATAAAGCAAAGGTGTATGCCACCCAAATATACATAAGTGCAACGATGACTTATGTCCAAAAAAAAAAAAAATATATAAAAGTGAAGGGTATTTTGATGTACATTGTTTACAGGTCGCTTTAATTATGTAAAGAAGAAAGAAAAAGACATTATGAACAGTGAAAGACTGAAATGATGAAATTTAAAATATATATATATATATTAAACTTGAAGGGTATATTTTTTGTATGTTGGTAATTGCTTTGAAGAGTATAATATTGTCGATGTGGGTAATTTCTTTGTAGGGTATAATATTTCATATTTGTACAAGTGTTGAAGAGAAGTATGGTGATATGATTGTTGACATATACCATAATTCTCTGGGGCGAATATGTGATGGTCCCAATTAGTGACCAGGATGAAATAATTTTATATTATTATTATTATTATCAATATTTTTAAGTTTACATTTTACCTTTTATTAGTTATTATGTTAACTAATATATTTATATATATTATTATGCGGTAATGTAGTATATTATGGCAATTGAAAGGACTTGGAGCGATACACATTATATTTGAAATAAGTTAAGACGCTTGACTGAATATTATTTCTGAAGAAAATTCGAACAAGAGAAAAAGAGGGTTGTTCACAGAAGGGCGGTTTATTCACGGCTTCTTGGAAATGACATAAATAGACACTTATGTCTGTCACATCAAATATTCTACCAGTATACAAATCATACTAAGAAGAGATTCTATGAAGACTTTCCACTAACAATGCTGGGCCGATGAATGAGTCCTTTGCAACTTGATACAAAAGGTGGGCTGGACCTCCCTAGAATTGCTACAATGAAGTATTGTCATTGTTGATATGTGAAAGGCGGGCTTATATCGCCTAGCGACTTCTGAAGAGGGGACAGACTCGTGCCATACCTGGGAACGTTATATATATGACGGCCGCCCAAATGGATTATTATTATTGAATTGCTGGAGGAGAGGGAAGGATGCTGAGTGGAACAGAGGAACTTGTAGCGAGATGGAGTCTATAACGCAGTTCTAAACTAGACAGTTGACTATTAAGTATGTGAATTTGATAAGACATTCTGTCTCATCAAACTGTGACATGGTTGTGTACGAGGCTATTGTCACAGGGATGATTTTTGGAATTTATTCCGTCATCCACATATAAATTAATTACTTCGAGGAACATCAGGAACTCTCTACGCAACAATCCAACTACAAAGATCTTCAATGCGGTGAGCGATGTAAACAGTTATACTCCAGTCAAATCAGAAGGCTCTCATCCATATAAAATTCAATCTATATTTTATTCAATTAACTCAGTATACTCCAATTTCCAATCAAGACCCATAATACAAGTAAATTCAGTAGATTCTTTCATTTAAATTTATTATTATTATTATCTTTAGTATTTTATTCTTTTTGCACTTGTTGTTTTTATATATTAAATTCATTTTAAATTCAAATGTTTGACTGGTTTCCTTTAGTAGCTAGAAATTACTATAAGGCAACACCATACTCCTGAACTAATTATCGTAAGGTTAGATTACGTAAGTTTCACTACGGCTGGAGATAGGAATTTCGATGCTCGGCCTCTGTTTAACCAAGGTTTTAATATATTATTTTGATCATGATATATAAATGATCTGGCGTGGCAATACATATGATACTACACATTATGTATTTTTTTTATGAAGCTGACAACAATACAAATACACAATTAAATGTTTCATTTTGATCACCCAAAAGTGGGCGACTATTTAAATAATCAGTTTCTTATTAACATTTTTCTTAAAAAGTCCAGTAAACCATTACAAATAACGCCCAACAGAGGAGCGCTTTTACTATTAACAGTAACAAAGTCTAAGTCTCTCAAACCCATTACAAGCCTAGATGTTTACACCAAATTACACTAAATTTATTTTAATTATTACTACCTAATAGAATTAATCTAATTTCCTACCAATAAAGAAGAATGTGAAATACGTATATCTTCCAATCGGGTGAAGTCTCGTAAAAGCACCACTGCTCTACTTGGTTCCAACAGTGATTGAAGAAGTCACCGAATCTTTTGATACACGTTCCCACAACTTAGTTTAAGTTTATTAAATTATCAATAAGAATTTTTAAATACTATCAATATTCCGTATTACACTTGATCTAAGGAAAGTAACTTTATAGATTTTAAACCTCTGTTATAATATTTTACCACTTTTATCAAATATTTACACTAGCTGCCATTTCACTACACTTTCACTGTGACGCCATCTTGCTGGCGTAGTTTTGTAAACCTATTCAGTATAATTTATCGTGCTTGAAAACACATGGAATATCTAAACTGGGTTCATTTCAAGAAGATTGATATAAAATATCGCATTTCTGCTGCTTATGAAGTGCTCTCGACTTAAACGTACAAGCACCATCAAGCATTACATTGCCTACGTCACAAAAGGATTTGGTTTACGCGCCATGGCCTGTCTTTCTCGTTGGCCACGCCCAAGGCTTATAAACTACAGAGGTTGCCTCAATTTTCACTCACCAATCAGCGCTCACAAGGCGGATGACGTCACAAGATACCAAACGCGCCATGTGGGGAACGTAACGAAACTGTCAACATCAGCTGTTGAGTACGCAAAGAACAGTTGATTCGCATGAAATTATTGGTAAATGGGTGATAAAATAACTGAATGTAGCCTACTTACATTTAATGTTGTGATCTTCTTGAATTTCTTGGAAATTTGCCTTGACTCGGTAGCAGTATCGTGGGTGTTTGTGACTTCCAATAACCACTTCTTATGCAAGATGGAATTGGAATGTTTCAATCTGTTATCACAGCTGCCTCAACCCCACCAGACAGTACGTCAGGAACTTCTCTCGACACAAAATCTGTCGTTCTTCTTAGAACGTTCTTGCCTCGTTGAAATCCGTATTTTCCGTGAAATGTGATGAATGTTGCTGAAATGTCCCGGCACTGGTTTAGCCAAGTTTCTGAGGGATCGGTCATACCACCATATGACAAGTGTTTAATCCAGGTTGGTAATGCATACTCTTGTTGAGTTTGCATTCCATAGGTTAAGTTCCCAAGTTGTGGAAATATATTTTGGAACTTGTGGGCTACATAACCTGCAACATAAGCCTTGCCATCTTCCTCACATTGTTCCATGATATTGGCAATGAAGGACTCTGGTTGCACATTGCTCCCTAAGGTTGGTTCTGGAAGCACGTTACTTGATTCAGACACTATGCCAGCTTTGTTTAGTGCTTTAGCAACTAAACATTCATCTGAATCTGGAACAGCAGTGTTTGTTTGCTTTTGAACAACTCCTAGATATTTTCCTAAAATAATCTTCCTCAGTCTGTAAATGCAGTCAAGGGAAGAAGGATGATCATGTAATTCTGCCTACGGGCCATATCTTGGTACAGAAGTCGAAGGGATTTTATTGAAATGATGACTGCTTTTTGGAATATTTGCAAAGAATGTTTACCAATGCAAAGAGAATTGCTCATGAAATTTTCCATCTTGTCCAAAAACAAAATACCATGCATGGGCGTATATAAGGGGGGGGGGGGGGCTGAGGTGGCTCCAGATTCCCCCGAAAAAAGCCAACTTGCGTACAACATAGGCCTACAATGTATTTCACAGTAGTCTACTTTTAAGAAATAATTATCAATTTGTAAAAGAAAATGAGTGTTTACCTTTCTGCTTTATAAATTGACAAGTAGCCCATTTAGATATTTTCTATTCATACTCCATATAGGCTATAATAGAAAATTCATTCAGTACTCACAATTTTCCACGATAGTCAGCCCCCCCCCCCCTCGAAAAAAATGTATATACACCCCTGCTACCATGTACGAAATATGTCAAAAATATTAACAGCTTTAAAATCATCCTAACAGGTCATCAAAACTTAAGAGTAGCTAGGCTTACTTACCATTTGATTTTAGATTCCTAGAAAATCTTGGCTTTATATTAAGCAATTCGGCCCTGTAGTCTAATTCGAAGTCTTTACTCTTAAAGTGGAGGGAACATATCCTACTTGTTTGAGGGTTCAATGATCTTTTCGCTTACTTGCAGCAGTCCACTGATTGCGAAGGCATGCGTCTTTAGGCATCGTGA
The DNA here is from genome assembly GCA_946902985.2 of Meconema thalassinum. Lineage (NCBI taxonomy): Eukaryota > Metazoa > Arthropoda > Insecta > Orthoptera > Tettigoniidae > Meconema > Meconema thalassinum. Next base: position 1,945,783,036 of record OX336388.2, read on the forward strand.
AAAACGACACGTCATTTCCAACTTTATAATAACTGTGACAAACTGCCTCGGCACATCTTTGGCCTGGCATGATTATAAACAAAAGGGCTTAAAACACGTGTTTAAACCACTGCAATCCATACAATATAATGTGTGGGAAAGTTGACTTTCCTTGCATATATCGCGTCTCGCGCGCTACGAGGAAAGTGTGACGTCACGTCGTTTCCCTTCCCTCTGCGTTCCCCTCGCCTAAGAGCTCCATATTTAGGCAACCTCTGTAGTTGACTAGCCTTGGTCCACGCCATCTATTTATTTAGGGATGTATAGAACTAGCACCGATAGAGCGCACTGCTGTTGTACTGGGTAAGCGCAAGGCGCTCTTCATTTGTCTCCTATGTTCTCATGCCGCTAACATCCACGAATTTAAGTTGTTTGAATTGTTATTTTCGTAACTATGCCGAGCTATTGCAGTGTTTCTCTTTGCAAAAATCAGGGAAGCCCGTTTTCGTTTCACCAATTTCCACAAAATAAAGAAATGAGGAAGAAATGGTCACATGCTCTTAGAAGGAAACATTTCGGTGAGAAAAATCTGACCGAATATATTAAAGTGTGTTTCCATCATTTACAACCCGATGACTTCACGAAAACTGTGTTGGATAAGTGTGACTTACAATGGAAAATAATTCCTATTTTGTACCTATAAACTGATTAGACATTTCGATAACATCCACTGAATTTATGCGTTTGTAGGCCTATTTGAAGGTGGGAGAGCAAGATAAAAACCTGGCGCTGTTCTACCGCTTTTTCCGTGGACCACGAACACAACAAAAATAATTATTTAGGAAGAGGTCATACACAAGAAAATTTCCGGATTATCCCGATAAGCCTACAATATCGGAATCTGCAGAAATCATCTCCATTGAAGTACGGGAAGAAATCGTCAATATACACGAAGAAATGAAAGTAACATTTCTGACTCCCATTTTCAAAGACATCAATAGGCTACTCGGTCAAATACTTCAAGAATAAATGTCGCAACATTAACAGTCACAAACGTATTATGGTTGGTTTCTTGAAATCGGAATAAATCGTCAATTTCCATCTGCCTGACGGAGAATGTGGTAGCGACTGACTTCTACATTCTTGAGACATATTCAGATGAATGGATACAGTTCGTGGCCCTAAAGCAGGGATTCTCAAACTTTAAAAAAATTGTACCCTCAGGGTACAAGGGTTCCCAAGGGCAAGGGAACGATTCTTATTGAGAAATTGGCAAAATTACATAAGAACCAAACGTTGCGATACATTTTCGAGGTACACATTTAATTACCAGTATCAACTTTCTTTGATTATGTTTACCTTAAAACACGACAGTTTCATGTAAGCTATCAACCTAAAAAAAATACATGAATCGAAGTCTGTAAGCAGGGGGAGCAAGTGAATATTTAAATCTCAATTTATGATTTAAGTCTTTTGGAGATATATTTATTAATATAGGCCAATAAGTAATTGTAATCTTTAGTAGAAAGCATGCTGACTCATATTCATTATTTGAATAATAAAGCGTGTTAGAATTTTGTTATTACCGCTGTAGGCTGTTAATTCTTCCTTCCTCCCGCTGGTTTTACACCCCGATTCTGTAACTTCACTCGTTAACAACCCACCAACATGGATACGACGGAATCGTAACCATAGGCATAACAACAAATGGCTAGCGAGGCTCAAAGTGGTATTCTGTAAGGCACCTTTTTATGACGCTTGTTACGAGTTCAGGATCAGGATTTCATAGCCATCTTCATAGTACGAAAGCTTTCCACTAGATGACGGGTAAATCGATTGGCGCGGTATTTCAACGTATTTCATACCATTCGATATCGCAATTAGTTTATATCATTTTTTTAAACTATTTCCTATGTTCCATATTGCCTTAATCCATACTTTCGCCTATTGTGGTGTTTTATTTATCGTATGCATTGACCATTCATACGGATTACTTCAACCTGATAAGATACACCTAACCCCATTTGCGAAAACATTTACGCTGTCTGTTCACATGAATATCTATTTCAGTTAGGGTTTTCTTTAGCTATTGCCTTAATTAATACCTGATTTTATTTCGGAGTACTGGTATCTTATTTATAGTACGGTATTCAACGGATACTGTATTCCAGCGGATCATGTCAACCTTATACACCCAACTCCCTTCCGAAGAGAAATTACATTGCCTGTCCACATAAATATTCATTTTAGTTTAGTAGGAATCAAATAGTGTGTTGTCTGGTTTATTACAACATGAACTGTATCAGAAATATAAGTTAAGATAAATGTTTTATGTGGCCAGTAAGCTATTGGGCAACTTAGGCCTAGGCCTAATTGACTACTGAGAGCAGTTTAACACATGAACGACAATACCGTTAAGAAAAGGGGTATACATTTAGAATAATGTTCAAAAATCTCCAAGAATGAGGTATTGACTCTTTGGGCAGTAACACAATAGAAGTTAATGGGGGGGCGATGGTCCAATCTAGTATGCCAGTTTTTCTTCACGGCAGGCCTAGTGTAGTGTTAATATGATATCATCGGTTCTAGTCAGAACAACACATTGCTCCTCTGGCTGCAGCCAAGAAAGTCAAAGAGTGATTTAATGACCCATCGTAATGCCAGCCTTCAATAATAAACCAGAGCAAGTGCCCTGCAGGTAAAACTGAGGTGGCAAGAGGTCCATGGAAATTGTAGGAAGCTAAGATCAGGATCATTTAGACTGCAGTTTAGTATTGTTCACCTTAAAGGTACTTCTCACATTAAGAACTTTGATCAGAAAGGAGTGGGGTATGGGTGCATTATGTGGATCTGATGCACTTGGAATGATGAAGAGCAGCTCATGCCACTGGAACTAACCATAGAATCCCTTACACCCGTCAATTTATAAGTCTAGGACTGTTGCGTACGATAGGTCTACATGTTAAGTTTGCAAATTAGTAGAAAGAAAGTATCAGTAGGTCATTGATGTGCTAACTCCTTATCCTAGAATAAAACTACATTCTACATTTTAGCAATATTTACCACTTAATGGAATTTATTCCAGTTTTCTTCAGATGAAGTTATTTATTAGCCTTCTTTTAAATTCAATATATTCTACCTAGCCTAATCCCTTGGTCTCTATATGGCCCTAGGTCATGGCAATCACAACGACTCAATGCTCCTCCGAGATTCTACACAGAAGGGAGGAGGCACTCAACTACGAGTATCACCTTTGTTCCTCCCACTCAATGTATTATTTCATGAAGGAAGGGGGAGAGAGAAAACAGAGGTTTGTATCAGCACCATGCAGATTAAAAAATCTCTGGGGAGTAGGGGGCTGGGGTTGATCCATCCCTAGCATGCCCCCACAGGCAACACCCTGTCCCTAAATACTACTACCAAGTTACTGGGAATGAGATTAAGACTAACTACATTGAAATATTATGTGGATAACATAACTCTCACCTGAATTCTTGACATTCTTATTACATACAGTAGTATGAAAAAGTCTACTTTCTAATTGCACAATCTTCATCAGGACATAAAGGAGGTAAACACAAACCTCGTGAATTAGGAGGAATGCCTACTGGTTCTGGAGGATCAGTTGGTGTTAGGATTGCAGCTGTTCATGAAGCAAGGCTCAAATCATACACAATGTTTTCTTTAACAAATTATTATTCAAATAGAACACTTAATTTATAACATAAAATTAAACATTTGAAAATACAGTTTGCACAGCAATGCACCTGTGGAATGTGTCCCATTGTAGAGGTAATCAAATTCCGTTTCCTTCTTCGTCTTCTCATTCAGACCAGGTCACTGGAAGGTGTATCACAGATTTTTTTGGCAGAGAATCCTGGAAAGTTGAAAATCAATCCCTTATATTGTTACCAGTACTGTGACAAAAAAATATAAACAATTTTCTAGATTAATTTTGTATCATGACCTGGAGATGTGCTCGTGTAGCCTATATGCTACATTCTTAAACTCAAGTTAGCCATTATAGTGTAACAAAATAATTTAAACCGGCTACATCCTTATGCGAAAACAAGAATAATTATTTTAAATATTAATGTTTTTTTTCTTCTTTCTTTTATTTTCTTTGAGGAGCAGTCTTGTGTAGTATTTTGCTAAATTTCCATGCTGGGAAGTGTCTGGAAATACTCTCAAGATATGAGAAAACTGCCCTTCCTATACTACTGAGCAAGACCAATAAATGCAATCACTTATCAGACTCAATCGTCACAAATGGACAACACACTAAGGAAAGCCTAACCTCATGTCAACCATCTTCAGTTTACAGATTAATAATATCATTTATTACCCATTCAGGCAGATGACCTTGATGTAGTCTGTCATTTCGATCACCACTAAAAATAAAATAAGTTACCCAGCAAATAATACAAGTGTACATTAATTTGGTAGACCAGCATATAAAAGCCTCCAAATGAACCTCGTATTTCGCATGATGGACCGGAGTTTGAGAGTCAGAGTAATAAAGTCGTTGACATAAACGAACAGCTGACGTGTCATTCCTCTCGTTAAGAATGCACTACCAAGTGCTTAGTCACAGAATGATGGTGTTGCATGTGATATGAAACGGCGATTCCCAAAGACTGTGTTCAGACTTTGTTGAACAGCCACTGCGAAGGGAGCCGTCACCCTTTCGTGTTGAAACCAAACACTGTTTAAGATTCCCAAATTTTGCAGCTGCGGGATGAGCCAGTCATTAGAACGATCAAAAAAATATGGTTCAAACAGATGCGTTTGTATCATGCCGGCCCAGATCATGACGTGAGGTGGGTTCGCTTGATTTCATCAGCTGTGCAGAGACCACGGACGGACAAATATGATGTTTTTAAATTCCTAAGATGTAAGTACAAATGTATATGTACTGACAATAGAAATAAATAATAATGAGTAGGGGTACACGGACTTTGTGCGCACACTGTAAGATTTTCATGCATTGTTTCGTCTTCTGGGGGACACAGCCAACTGATATTACTAACCACGGTCACTACAGCACCAGAAATATGTGTTAATATTTATTGCTCATTCAACGATGGCAGCCATGTTCGACAGTGCATGAGGTCTCTTCACCTGTTAATAAGACGCACACATTGACATCACCACAGGTTGGAGTTAACATTGTTCACGATTGGTCCGTATTGAGGAATGATAGTTTAAAATTTGAAATACACTTATGTTCCGTCTAATCAATGTCCTAGGGCGTAAATAAACACAAAAAAAGTATTGACTAGACGGAAGATAAGTGTATTTCAAATTTTAAACTATCACCACAGTTGCCAACATGTGGGATACAAAATACACCACTCAGGTCTAGTCTGGATAAAGATTATTGATGCACGATTACCCCACTGTGCATGACAGAAACCAGGTGTGTATATATGGCTAACGGATATCTAGCAATTATTGGTATAGGCAAAGCCCATTGGAGTGGTTTTAAGAAATTTCACTCTCACAAAAAACATGAATTACAGCAGTGCACAACGAACATTACTGTGCGAGACAAAAACCAGGGGTGTATTCGTGTAAATGGCTAACGCAGACCTCCACCTAATACTTATTGGCCCAGGCAAAAGCCATTGGTCTGCATTAAAAAGCTATTGCAAATTACTTTTATTGATATAGAAAAGGCCTATGATAGCATCCCTAGAACAAAAGTTTGGGAAAGCTTAACAAATAGGGGGATAGGCAAGGAACTGAGAGACATGATAAAAGGAATGTGCATGGAGTGCTACAGTAGTGTGAAGACTAGTCGGGACATCGGAATGGTTTAAATTTGACACTGGACTAAAGGAAGGAAGTGTGGTGATGGATGACATTATGAAGATAGCAATGAAAGAATATAGTAGGGCAAAGATGAAGGTAATGTTGTTTGCAGACGACGACGTGATCTGGGACGAGGATGAGAGGGAGGTACAAGAACAGTTAGACGTAATAAATAAAAAGATTGAGCAATGGGGATTGAAGATAAATGTGGAGAAGAGTAAAACAGTGGTGATGACTGATGAGTAGAGAAAAGAAAGAAGGAAAAGGAGTACCGGTAATCAAAGTAGGAGATACCAGGAATTGGAAGTAGTGAAACACTTCAAATACTTGGGAAGTGAACTGACTGAAGATGGATTTGGAAATTAGCAGAATAATACAACTCGGGAGTGCTTTCTACCAACAGGTACGGGGACTAGTATGGAACAAGGATATACCAATTAAGGCTAAAGAAGTTATGTACAAAGCATATTATGTTCCTATAATGACATATGCAGCAGAAACTTGGACAATGACTAAGAGGGATTAGAGCAGAGTACAAGCAGATGAGATTCCTGAGAAGTACGGTCCAGAAAACGAGGAGGGACAGAGTGAGAAATGAAGATATATGGAAAGAACTGGGAGTACAGAACCTAAATGACAAAACAGATTGAGATGGTTTGGACATGTCAAACAGATGAATGAAGTAAGGCCACCAAGACGAGCACTGGAACGACGGATGACAGGGAAGAGAGGACGAGGAAGACCAAGAATGCGTTGGATGGACTCGGTGGAGAATAGTATTAGAAAACTGAACGTGGATTGGAACACTGTGTCGGAAGAGGAATGGTGGAACGACAGAACAAAGTGGAGAGGAACCATATTTGCCCCTACCCAGCGTGAACTAGAAAAGGGGAAATGAAGATGATGATGATGACTATTACAAAACGCACCATACAGATTCCGGCGTTTAGCTGTACACTTGACTTTGAGAGCTCAGCGGTAGGAGAGAAAAGGTATTTTAGCTTAATTTCAGACGCTATTTGATGCTGAGCAATTTTGCCCTTTAAAATAAGGTGTAATATTGCGTATCTTGCACCACATAACACACGACCCAGGTATGCAATTTTCCTACATTTGGTGGTAATCATCAGCTCCCACTTAGAATTTGGTCTCCGCAGTACCAGCTCATGAGAGATGTGAATAGAGTAGATTAGGGGGGAGGGCAAATGGCCTCGTAGTTCCACCCCTTAAAACAACAATAACTATCACTGCTGCACAATAAAAATAGTCAAATTTCACTAATATTGCTTAAATGAAGGTTTTTATTTGTAGCTTGGTCAACGACGGCAGATGTTTGTGGCCGACAAATTTACGTCATATTACGTTGCCAACATGTCTGATACAAAATGCACCACATGACACCTTTGTAATTATGTGAAAAAAGAACTCCAATACCATCACGTCATCAACTACGTCATCAAGGTAACTAAGAATTCCCCTAAACGCCAGTGCATTGCAAGGTATAGATGAACCTTATTGGTCTAGGCGAAAACCATTGGTCTCCCGGATGCGATATAGTATCGAATGCGTGTGGTTGGCAATACTGTACATCGTGCTAAAAATGGCAGAGTCAGCTGGAATTTCATCTATATGTCGTGATCCTATTTGGGATGGCTGGGTGGGTTACAGACAGCGGAGAAGTAAACAACTAATTTCTGTTTTTTGGAAGTCCATTATGATGATCATGTTGTCATGTCTCTTCACCACAATTAAGTTAATTTCCATAACCTAGAAACAAGCTTGGAGGACTACTGACTACAAGCTTCCGCAAATATGATTCGAATTCTACAATTAAAATGAAAGCTAATTATTTCCAAAGTAGTAAAATAGCACTTAAGTTTCTTCCCCATGAAATAATCGTTTTAGATCGCTTACGGCATCTGAAAACAAAAATAAAAGCGTAAGTTAATAACATTACTCGGGACGACATTATTCATATTAAGTATACTATTTACCATAATCGTCAAAGAAAGATATTTGCACAACTTGAAGAATCAAAAATATATTGTTTTGTACTTACCTTAGCCCATATTCAATGAATAAATTAATATTCAAGCCATTAAGTGATAACATACATATCAGCTGTTCGCTTCCATCTTTGATTTTTCATTACAAATTAGCTAACCATGGACTAAAACACGGCTAACAAGTGCTCGGAACATGCCTTTACGGTGGATGGTTCAGCGGTAAGACCTACGTCACATCATGGATGCGCGTGGCCGACGAAAGAGACAGGCCACAGCGCGGATCTGTGACGTCAGAGGAGTGGTGTCGCTCGCTCGCCGCAATGATAGCGCCGAGGTATTATCATCTATACAAGCCTACCAATAGCCGAGTAATTTGTTAGTTTGAATTTAAGGATACCGGTACTCAAAAATAAAGTTAAATGCTGTGGAAGAAATACACTTCTATCACTAGCTCAAAACTTTCGAGCAGTAGAATATTAGGCAGTGTTATAAAAACATTGAATGGATGTTCCAGTTTAGGCAGATATACAAAACTGTACATATTATCCTCTTATCTTTGTTCATCAATAAGTTGTTTCCATATATACCAGTTTACATGTAAGTTTAACTTTAAAAGCAGCTGGAATTTTTTAAGGAAGAAGAAGAAGAATCAACCAAGCATTGCATTAGGAGAAAGTAGCCAGTGCTTCATTTATTGCAAGGGAAGGGTCATTCATGCCCCAAAATAATAAAAACGAATATAAGAAATTTGAGCCTACACTCATGGTTTTAAAAATTTTGCTTTCTTGAGTGGGCTTACCATAAGACAATCTTTTTCAATAACAAAAATTTAATGCATTCTTCAGTTACTGGTACATATATGAATTGCTGAGATAATACTTACCTCCTTTAGCAGAGAGCCTTTTATCTGACACCAATCTCCTAATAGCAAGTTTACTTCTTGTGGCAACTACCTTCATGTTAGACATGTTGAACAGTTCTCTCCCGTTCCCAGTTAGGCTTATGTCAAATTTATGGTTTTATGGGCTCAAGATTCTTATAACGAAGTATATTACTACAATTGAAGGACCTTGGAAACTTTTTCATTGTGAGTTAATACAGTGGATTGGAATGTCGTGGATATCAGCCCCATGCACTTAAGTGTGTACTGTAGGCCTACTTGTAATAGAAAAGGATGTGGTAGTGGTTTTCATTTAGCTTTTATTTACAGTTCAATTGGGAAGACACTTCCAGGATGCAAGGAGTGGGATTCAAATCATTCTATCAAGAGCCTTCGTGTGAAGCTTTGAAGACTATTTAAATCCTATAACAGGATTCAAATACTCCTTCGCAAAGCAGGTGACCTGGACAAGAAGCCACTTTACTTACCCCTACTCCATGTCGGTGGAACTGTTCCATTTATTAAAATTAAAGAATGACCATACTTGCCATTGTAATTTGGATCCATGCTTGCTACACGGACATGGTATCTCCCTCCCAATAAGATGTCCAAGATCTCCACCAAATGTCAAACGAGACCCTTCAAATTATTCAAATGAAAGCATTCCTCAACTTTTAATTATTTTTTCTTATCCTTTGTTTCACCCTGGTGGTCTGGGGATGAAGAATTTTATAACATACCCAGTCCTCCCCTACCCCTTCCTCCCAGAAAATATCATATACTCCTCATCACATCCATTCCCCCTGAAAAAGAACATGGGCATCTTCGCAGGCCACATGGAAAATAAGCAGTTAACAGTACTACATACTGGGTAAATCGGTTTGAAATGGGTAAATCTAGAGCTTTAACAGAGAATTCTGGATGTGGCGATAGGTTTAAGGGCCCTGGAGTACAAAACTATGCCCGTATCTTCAAGAACACTAGCAAATTGCAAGTAATCCTCATCCAAGGACACAGTACCATAATGCTTACACTTAATTATCATAAGCACACACAAAATGTATTACAGACATTTATTTTATTTAGGACATTGGTTATAAATATAAACATCTCAAACACATTAACACATTGTCTGGAAGAATTCTAGAATGTAGAAAATGTAGTTTGCAGGTTTCACCAAGTATAAAGGTGATATCTTGCTGATTTTGGAAATATTATTGGCGATGATTAGGATCTCATATCCTCCAGCTATTAATATTCTCAAAAAATCCTGCACTGCACATAGGACGTACAGCCATTATAACCTGCTGATGATTCACGATCTCTTCAGGATTTTGAATTTTTCTGACACCATTTCTCAATCTTAAGTTATTATTGAGCCCTATTCCTAACTGTAAACACACTACTGGAGCTTAGTGGGTTACAAATTCATCGTTACAAAGATGCATGAACACAATTTGAGGACTGAACATGTCCAACTTGCTTCCAGCTGCCTTGCTACTGTTTCTTGTTATGATGACTGGAGGCAACATTGTTGTATAGGAATGTGGGGTTGACAAATGGGTACCGGTACGACTGTAGTATTAATGAAATATTTTCCTTATGCAATACAAAGTCACCGTCAATTACAATGGTATCTTGCAGCCTTGGCAACGATAGTCTTGTATTAACTCTTGTACTATTTTCATCTCTAATTTATATTAACAAACAAGCCTACCAACTTGTGTCAATAGCTGTTAATGTGGATGTGGAATGGAATTCACACTTACATGTGACAAGAACTTAAAACCACCTTTCCATTCAAATCACATTCTCTTTTCACAAACAGTTTTCCTTCGAATTTGTTGTTTAGTGCATATGGAACTTGACCTAAATATGCTTAATGGAGTGTAGTGTTTAGTGTTACCGGTGGTTAGTCCAAAGGACCGGGCTCGATTCCCACCTATGCAAAGAACTTTGGTCCTGGCATGAGGTGCTATAATAGTATTTCTGTAAATTATGTGTAATCCTCTCCTCTATATCCACCCATCAATTTCTTAATTGCAACCAGGCAACAAGAATCTCCTTGTGAACCGGGAAGGGCTCGAGATGAAATAATAGGGGTATGCAGTGTAACAACATGATCAGAAACACTGAAGCTTGTGAACAGACAAACAGTTGCGAGTAAAATGCGACCACATGAGGGCAATGAGACCTAATATTTACAATTCAGTTGAGTCTAAACTAACTTTTCCTGAAAGTAATTTCAGGATGTCATGCTCATCAGACCAGCTTAATAAAGTAGGCCTCAAGTTATGTCCTACGTTGCAGGCAATTAGAAATACAAATATTGTAACGATGCAGAAAATATAAAGGGAGAAATATTTCAGGAAATTTGTGAGAACAGTCACATTACCTCAGGATTGCCAACCCCCGCCTATTTGGGAGAGGGGAGGGGGGAGAAGTATTTTGTATTCACTTAGTGGCCAAAAATATGAGAAGTGTCGTCCCATTAGAAAATGTACCGTGTATGACTCCTGAGCATTGCAGCTAGCTGCGGCGGAGCAGAGCAGTTTGTCACAGACACGAGTGTAGTGAAGTTGGCAACACGTCGCGAGTTAACCAACTTTAAACGTGGAATGATCATCGGCGCAAGGGTCATAGCATTTCGGAGATTACACACAAATTCTGTTTTCTGATATCAACAGTGTCAAGGGAGGATCTTCAATATCACAGAGATAATGTTACCATCTGCGTGAACCGCTGCACAGTGTTTAACAAACGGACATCACATCGTCTCAGCAGAACCATACGGGGTGATCGAAGGGCTACTGTGAGTCAGATCACCACCCAGTTGAATGTTGGGAGTCATGAACCCATTCCTACCAGAACTGTAAGGAGTCACCTATACCGCACAGGCTTCACTAGCCGACATTTTATCATGGGACGAACCTTCCTGTGACTTTGGCACAAAGTGTATAGTAAGTAAGGCTTTACATAGAACCTGCCTAGACCAATGGTTTCGTTCACACAGTGGACTAACCCAGTAGCGGTCAATGGTTTTGTCCAGATAGTGGTCTAACCCAGCAGAGACCAATGGTTTTGTCCAGGAAGTGGTCTAACCCAGTAGTGACCAATGCTTCTGTCCAGAGAGTGATTGCTTAAATTAACAAAGTCTTTACATTCATAAACAGGCCTAATCTACCTAGAATAATTCTGTTAAGAATTACACACCCCTAACTACTATTTATAGACCTAATATTTACAATTCAATTGTATCTAATCTGACTGTTTTCAACTGTCTTTTAGGGCTTGGTAAAACCTAACCTTTCCTGAAAGTACTTTCAGGTTGTCATGCTCATCAGATCAGCTTAATAATAAAGTACGCCTCAAGTTATGTCCTACATTGCAGGCAATTAGAAAGAAAAACATAAAAATACAGTAACAATGCAGAACGGAAACTCTCAACTGGTCATAAGAAATACACGTAAAAACAATTTTGTTTTATAATAAGTAAGGCTTTACATACAACCTGCCTAGATATATGGTTTCATTCAGACAGAGGACTAACCCAGTAGCGACCATTTAATTTGTATCATTAAGGAATTTTGTTTCTGTACTTGGTTGAAGAAGTTATTCTCAACGGAAAAAACAAAGATATACAGGATCACATATTATACAATATTGGGGAACAGTAAACTATAGATACATTACACTACAAAATTCCCCTGGACACAAAATGGCATCATCCATGACAACATGGATAACACTTAGGGTTTAAACGATGCATACATGTTAAATTCTATGTGTTATACTCTGAATTACAGAAGATGAATGGTGAAAGCTGTCATCCGATTGAAGGGTGAGGTGATGAGTGGAGACGAGAGGGGTAACAGTCTCCATAGCAACAGCGAGCAGTGTTGCAATGTATACCGACACAGCATTGAGCACATAGTTAGACGCAGTGTTCTACTGTGCCTTGACTCGTCACTGTCATTTGTATTATCCCCTGTATCTATTGAAGTGCATTGCTTATTCTTTCATAGGCTACAGTAAGCGTTATCGTTCTGTGTTTGTTGGAGGCGTGTGTATATACAGATTTTGAGTTTATTTCTATTATTCGCATCATTGTGTCTATTTTCGTTGTGTAAAAAATGGCATCGGTACATGCTCGCGGAAGGCCCAGGATCCATTCTCTGCGACATAGAACAACTTCAGGCCGTGGTGTGACTCTCCATAGCCAAGCAAGGGAGATGGTATGTACTGTGAGAAATTTTATGGAGGAAGAAGAGGAAAGTATGCGCTTACGGGTGGAACCTCTGATTCCATTTGTTCAGGTGAGGAAAAGATCAGCTAAGGCTCTTGGTGTGAGTGAAACCACTGTGTACCGAGTGACGAAAGAGAAGTTCCCGTCTGATGATGCTGGCCCATCTAAACTATCAACTCCAGGGAAGAAGAGGCAGAGGGAAAGGGTCACTAATTCAGATGGCTTTCAACAAGATGCTGTTAGATGGCATATTTATAGCTATTATTTTAGGAAAGAAATTCCAACATGTTGCAAACTTCTTGTTTCGCTCAGATAGAGGCAGAATTATTTCAAGGAAGCCTTTCTTCACTGAATAAAGTGTTGCATGATTTGGGATTTAAATATAAGAAAATTAATGGCGGGAAGGTGATCATGGAGAGGCCAGATATTGTGGCTTTGAAGTGTCAGTTCCTAAGTGAAATTAAGGACAAAATCGTTATGGATATTGTGTGTTTAGATGAAACGTGGGTCAATGCTGGTCACACAGTGTCTAAGAGTTGGAGTGACAACTCAGTTCAGGGGACAATGAAAGGACCGTCGGGCAGAGGGGGTCGATTTATTATTCTACACGCCGGGCGATCACACGGGATTTGCTCTTTATGTCGAAAAGAACTGGTGATTACCATGAAGACATGGACCACATCCAGTTTATAAAATGGTTCCAGGAACAATTGTTACACAACATCCCTGAACACAGTGTTATTGTAATGGACATTGCTTCGTTCCACACAGTACAGATAGACGAAGCTCCATCGACTTCACGTACGAAACCACGATTGTTGGAATGGCTCAACCACCATAGTGTACCATGCGACAGTTCTCCAACAAAGGGAATCCTTCTCTTTAGCGCTGAATGAACATAGAACGAGCGATAACATTCTCTATAATACATGAATTAGCCAAAATACCTTATGAAACGATGAGAATTAAATCAGGGAGCAATGCTTTAATAGATGTTTCCTCCTCCGCCGTCTGTGATCCACCCAGCCATCCCAAATATAGTGAAAATTACAGCAGGGAACACCTTTATTCAAATCAACCATCTTCAAAACAGTAATATCAACCTCGCCCTTACGGTACTATGAGAAACAGTTCAGTCTCTGGTGCGGATCACTCGTGCGCAGCACCCAGCTCACCACTCTAATTAGGCTAGTGTGTGCAATATTTCGCTTCTCTGTAACGATTTTTTTTCCACGGCTGAAATGAGTGTTTTTTGTTATCTGCTCTGTAATTACTATGCAGTATATCGCTCCGCTGTAATAAGTATGTGTTTGTTTTCCGCACAACTGTGGTTATGGCAATGGTTTTGTGTCAACCGTGTCCCGCTAGCTGCGCGCCGCCAAGGCCACACTCTCACCCAACCTTCTAACCTTCAAATTGTCCAATCTAATGGTTTTTGACAATGGTTACAGCCTAACGCGCCCAGATCAATGGTTTTGTGTCAACCGTGCCCGGCTAGCCGCGCGTGGGCAACACCACACCTACATCCAACTATTCTAACTTTCGTTTTGTCCAATCCAATAGTTTTTAACAATGGTTACAGCCTAACGCGCCCAGATCAATGAGTTTTGACAATGGTTACAGCCTAACGCGTCCTGATGACTTTTTTTTGGATCAACAGTGATTTTGTATCTCACATGTTAGCAACGATGTGTGCGCCTCGGTGCGTGGTGTTAGTGTGAGCCTTGATAACAGTTAAACGAGATGCAAGCGCTGTCGAAAGATGACAGCCGTTTGTAAAATAGCAATAAATAAAAACACATATTTACGTATATGAGGTTCAGTGGTAACCAGGGTTCCTAATTTCAATACGTAATATCGCCCAGAAAATGAAACAAGGACACAAGGTATGTAAAAGTCACATTCATGACTGCTGCAAGTGTATAAGCCACGTTCCACTTACATTCAGAATTAATAACCTTCTCAACCTTATACGGCAGCGCAAGCCTAAACCCATGTAGGCTACCACGTGGATGAACTGGCGAGAAAGCATGGCCATGAGATCATCAGGCTGACCCATATCATTGCCACTTGGAATGTTACGAGTCATGATGTGCCTCAGTAGCAACGCAGCATTTCCCCACGTGCTAGCTTTGACAGCTGTCAGCACTCATTATTGGTAATACAGAGAATAGTAAGGCTTTACATACGAACACAAACCTAACTCCAGACCCCCTTGCTTGTACTACTAACAATAATTTTTGTCCAGATAGTCGCCTAACCAAGTAGCGACCAATGGTTTCGTCTCGCCATGGCTTTAGAAGAGTACAGTTCAGCTTTTCCATTAAATTGAACTAAGTTAAAAGTAATTTATGAACATTCATAACTCACCACTACATCTCTCATTTGAACTTGTGACATCAGCATGTAACGACGTACTGTTTGAAACTTCACACAGCTGACAAACGTGGCGGCAGTTCAAGCCGAAACATGAATATTAGCATGTCATCAGTGACGTCATCGACTGCACTAAAAATTCCCCTAGACAAGTAGTCTACATATCCCGATATAAACTTGAACGCAATATTGTTGCCTACGTTGTTCGTAACTTCTTCAACTGCCTATTGCATTTCCTAGCTTCTGCCAGGTCATTGTACTTCTTAGTGAGGTTATTCATGAGAATTTTGCACGAACGCAAGTTGATCTTTTGCAGTATGTCACTCAATGTCCTCTTACATTCACACGAGGCCTGTAAGTTGAGGCCTGGAAAGTCACATCCATCCAATTTCAAGCAACATATTTTGTGCAAAACTGAAAGCTGTTGAACATCATTGAGAAAAACATACGAAAACAACCCTAGGATCCTTTCCATCATGAACCACGCAAGGCCAGCTACTTGAACAGAACATTCAGTGGGAAGAGTCAATTTTCCTCTATCATACTCCTCCAGAAAGTCACTGGGGATGGAAATTTCAACTTCCCTGTCAGTCTGCACCCAAAATGAACATGTGGAACATTTCTTCAGAAACAATTCTTTTTTGACTGAATAACCAGATATATACACCAAGATAGGCAAAACATTGTCAGGAATTTCCAACATATCAAAATCGCATTCTAGAACACTGGAGTACTGCTCAATATTAACACATTTATTGAAGCTGTCTGAGCAAGGTAGGAGGGTTTTCAAAGGTACATGCTGATTTTGGGAGCAAAGTAACAATGTGTCCTTAAATCTTAATTTTCTTTCACTTTCAAGCAACTGCATATAACTTATGTAGTAGTTGGCACCACTGAGCTGACGGTAGGAACTAAATCTACCTTCTAAATTGTCACTCTGAAACTTACTCAACAGTATGTAGTCAACTTTATGATGCTGCAAAAGGTATGGGATTAGAAGAAGAAAACTGTCAATCGTGTTTATCAATGACTGAAAGGTTTGAGGGCTTAAACTCTCACATTTAGGGACACTTTGTCTCCAATTCTTCAACCACAATGACATTTTCTTCAAGAAATCCAGTTGTAATATACTGTCAGCCCTAATTGGTTCCCTGAAAACATTGTTGAATCTCTGACCTTCGAATGCACTCTTCACATTGACAATATGCCACCAGTTACAAATTATTGCCAAGAAAGCCGCAGTATGTTCACAATTTGCAAAGTTTGTGTCATTTGATGACATACATTTGAGAGCAGCTACATTTCTGTCATCAAAAACTTTAAGGGCCAGATTAACATTTTGCTTTTGGATAGTTGAAGGATATAATACCTTAAAGGAGAGTAAATGCCCATATTTTACTAAGGAGTCCTTTTCCTTCTTGTACAGCTGTTCCAGGTGCTTAAAATCTGCTGTAACAATTTTTTGAAAGTCATCGAAGACTGGATACTTCAAGCATCTTTCACCTTTAGCAATCCAGTTGTTGCATACACACTTCAATACGTGTACCGTGTCAAAAATTATAAACAGCTTCCGTGTGCTATCAACAGGATGCACAATAGACGGCTGTAAAACACGATTCGGTGTCAGTAATTCGAAAGCCTTCCTATTTACAGCATTATTATCAGACACGAGTGACAAGACAGTAAACCCAATGTTCTCTATCTCCCTAACAACATGCAATAACATGCTTTTCAGCTGATCAGCTGTTAAATTATGGACAGGTACAATGCTTACAACATCCTTATATTTGGAAACAACGCTGGATATCATGAAGACCTGAGCAGTCTTAGCAGCAGTTTCCTGATTATTCTTACTGACACCAAATATCGTATCACCTTTAAATGTCAACCGGGGTTCAATGTAAATCTCATCCAAGAGCACATTCACTAATAGTTCATGATCTTTCAAGTACTTCTTCTTTAGACTGAGATACTCAATACTCCCATTAATGTCAAAAGTACTCAAATCAAACTTACCGAGCAACTTTTGTAGATTTGATGGATGAGGCAGATAAATATGACCACTCCGATGTAAATTTTTATATGCTGATGACGAGTGAACATATATGGAAGCTGCCAAGAGTAACGTGTCTCCACTGTACCTACGATTGTTTGCCGTAACATCTAAAAACTTAATTTGCTCTATTAAAAACTGTAATGGTGTACACTCATCACTCGAAAAACTTCTCTGTAGGATGTTAACAGCAGCATTCACTGCTGACACCTTTCTTCCATTTTCATCGCACACAGAATTTTCAACGAACTGAAGTAGTTCATCAAATGAATTTTTGTTCGTAATGCGAAGAAAGTTTTGTGGCACTTTATGTTTGGGAATCTGTAACCCATCGACAGCCAGCTCAATGCTGAGGTTATTTAAAATACACACAGAACCTGTAATTACGGGCACTGCATCACTTACATTCATCAAACACATCACCAACTTGCCTTCTGTCTTGACATATGTCCATTCCTGCTTAAATTTATTCCTGTTGGAGGAGAAGTGTTCAGATATATCTGATACACTGTGCACAGTTTTCTCTTCTTCGTAGTGTCTGAAGTCTTCCAGGCTTGCTTCTATGGCTTTATCCAGATTTTCTTTCTCTGCATCACACAGTCTTCTAGAAGAAGGCCCTGGAGTGGATAGATATCCTGGCAAATTCGGAAATATTGAAGGTACTGCATCAGGCTTCAACTTCGGATAACTCCTAGCAAATGTCTTTATTTCCCCATCAACTATAAATTGCTCTGTCCTGATAACAGAGCTATCAGGAAAATGTTTTATACAAACTATAGGCTTGCTCACTTGTGAGAAGTCAGTGGGAATTTTTCTAAGCCATATATTTCTTAATTTTTCGTCCTTTGGGAGAGAAAATGTAGAAACATTTTCATGCTGAGATCTGTAATTGCTCTTACAGCCAGCCACATTACAGCATCTCGGCATTTTGATTTCCTGTAAAGGGATACATTCATTAAATTTCTAACTTTAACTCAGGTAATTAACTTAGCATGCATTACAATATTCCTCAACATCCACAATATTAGGCTGACGTAAATTCGTACATAACCTACACCACACGTGCGTTTGATTAATCTGTAGCACTAATAAGAAATAAAGTATCGCAGGTGTTAACACTTACCCTGTAGGCTACTTGATTATTGCAGCTACATGATGCACCACAACACAAGTTGGATGCAAAGTTGGACGTTACACTTTATAAAACACTAACTATTCTCACACTGCTATTCACAAGTCGACTCAACCAGGGTCACTACATCGCCTACGTCACAGACAAGATGGCTGTTCGCACTGGGGCCAGATGTACTAAGCACGTTTAGGATACAAAAGAGAGCGATTAGAATTATGGCAAATGTAAACTCTAGAGAATCATGTAGACCTCTGTTTAAAGATTTAAACATTCTCCCACTGCCCTGCATATATATCTTTGAAAGTATTATGTTTTTTAAAAAGAATTTAATGAATAAAGATGTTTTTCTTAAAACAAACAATGATGTTCATAGGCATAACACAAGACAAAATCAAAACATTCATATTTCACACACACACACAAGCATATATCAAAAAGGAACTTTTCACACTGGAGTTAAATTATACAATAAACTACCCCAGTATATAAAACTGGCCCCAAAAATAAAAACCTTTGATAGAATGTTGAAAGCTTATCTGCAGTGCCATTGTTTTTACTCAGTAGTTGAATATTTTAGCGTATAGGAGCGATGGAGTCTATAACTATATTTTACTTTTTTAATTTAATTTTAATACCTAGCTGTATGTTGTTGTATTTATAGAATTAAGTTTTCATATTATGATAATAGAGTGAGGTGTAAATAGTTGTGCAATAAGATTGTATCTATTAAGATTTGCTATTATAATAAGTTATAAATAGTTATAATCTTAGTAATATATACCTGTTAGTTCTTTTATTTTATGCATGTAAATTCTGACGTGTCCTATATCAAAAATGTATTGAATGCATGTATTTGATCAAATGGAATTAATAAAAATCTATCTATCTATCTTTCGTCGGCCACGATGGATGCGATTTGGCGTTACAGAATACCAATTCGACTGCTAACCAGTCTTTAGGGGTCCTAAAGACTTGTTGTAGCTTAACCATTTCTTACAGAATCGGGCCGTTAGTGCCTCTAGTCCGTAGCTCATTTTGCAGCTGTTTAACGCTTAAACGCTGAAAATCGTTTATCATATATTAGGAGATATATCTATAGAAATAATTAATATAGTCTTGGAGTAAAATTAGAGAAGATATAATTTACTTTAGCTTAGAAAACTCGGTCACAATTTACACATTCGTTGCAACTGACTGGGAGAAACATAAGACGATCGCCTTGCGCTTACCCAGTACTACAAGAGCGCTATCTGGCGCGAACTTTCTCCCGCTACATCCCTATTTCCTACGAATAGAGATGGGACTATCGACTACTTTTAACCATCGACTGACTAGTCATTCATTGGAAGAAACTATCGACTAGATAGTCGACTACTTTCAGTCGAATGGTTACCTGAATTCGCATTGCTCCTAAGCGTGTTGTTCCATGTATTCGACTGAAAGTAGTCGCTCCTAGGCAGCGTACTTGCAGCGTACAAAGCACGGCAAGCCGTTACCCGCTGAGTTGAGGCGTACCACCAGATGAAAATCAAACTTCTCCTTAACCCACCTATTTTTGCAGACGTTAGTTTGGACTACTCGACGCTCGGCAACACGCAATTGGTCAAAGTTATTTATTTATTTTTACTGTGCTTCGAAATGGTGGTTTACGTCGTGTAGAGTGCAGCCATTATTTGCAATGTTGCACATTTCATTTAATGCAAAATGTGTGAGTAAATGTTCCCCGACACCGGTATTGATACAGTGCACAATACCTGTATGTACTGTGGATAAGTGAAGTAATAGACCAATACTTAATTATTTATTAAGGATAAGTGCGCACAATGTGCATTACAATAATTATTTACAAAATTCTGTAAGCGATGACAACCTTTTACTACACACGAGAGCGTGGTAAGTGGTACTTAATTAACCTAAGAGTAAATTAAATCACTATTACTGAGAGGGAGTTCTTAAGTACCGGGAACAATTCCATAGCCAACATTGAAATAATCACACTTCATATTTTAATGCCAAAAATAGTAAATGTAAAATATGTCCATAGAGTCATAAACAAGTTAGGCTATGTGTTCACTAATTTAATCCTCTCTGAAGTACTAAGAACGTACAGCTGAAATACGACTTGAACAAGAAAATTACGGCCTATAGTAAATACACACGAAAATAGAACACTTTAGAACAGCAACGAGGGCAAATTTTCAGTGGAGACGTTGGCAACAATGTAAATACTAAGTTTTTTTAATGCGCGCGCTATCCATGTGCTGAAACAATTGACGACCAGAACGTAAAACTATCCGAGCGCGTTCTACATGTTAAAAGTTAAAACACAATTGGGATATGTCGTTTGCAAACGACTTGTTTATGTTACGGTGAGTAGTCGTTGAATTCATTCGACTGTTTTTTTAAAAGCAGTCAAACAAGTCGAAGGAACAATTGACGACCAGAATCAA
The DNA here is from genome assembly GCA_946902985.2 of Meconema thalassinum. Taxonomy (NCBI): domain Eukaryota; kingdom Metazoa; phylum Arthropoda; class Insecta; order Orthoptera; family Tettigoniidae; genus Meconema; species Meconema thalassinum. Next base: position 1,945,803,972 of record OX336388.2, read on the forward strand.
TTTGTGCGTACGGTCAAGCTGTCCTCACAGCACCCGCTGCAATAGATATAGAGATTCACATCACCACTCTATCTTATGATGGATGTCAGTACATAAAATCAGCCATAAGGCAACGGCAGTTTAACCACAGACAACGCTACAACTCTTCCATCCCTGCTCTCATATCTTTGCCACTAACCCCTTCCCCCCTCCCACACAGCACGCCACTGCTCTGACACAGTTGTTAGGCCTGCTACAACAACTCTCAGCCATAACCAGGCCGTCATAAGTTAGATGGGATTGGCTAAACCTTATTTTGGGCCAGGTTTTTTATTACGCTCCGGTTATGCAACTTTGGAAACGTAATAGCACGAATGGACGATGTGTGTTGGTAGACCTAGCGCCCTGTTTTTTATGTCTTAAATGTGATTGGTCTACACTGATACTAACAGGACTACAACCGTATTATGCTTTAGACTTAGATTAAACGTCTTGAAAACGAAATCTATTGTTATGAATTTCGGAAGTTGATCGAATATAATCATAAACATCATTACAGTGACTGATATAATTGCAAAGATTCAGTTATATTTAAAGAATTGGACCTGTTGATATTAATACTATGATGGCAACCCTTGCTGCCGATTATCATTTCGTTTTTTTTAGAAGATGGCAGACTACGGCAGGATATTTGTTTTAATTAAATATATTTGTAAATGGTGTGAATGTTTTAATAATGTTGATTCGTGAGCAAAAGGAAAGATGGAGTAAAATATGAGCAATTATGTCATTTGTAATGAAATGCATGTACACGTTGTTTAGTGATTAACTGTGGCGCGTCAGTCATGTGGAAGACTAACATAACCTAAACCCTCATATCTGGAACGCCGCCAGGAGTAGTTTTGAAATGCTCTTGATCCAATTTTTTGGAGTGTGTTATACCAATAATATATTTCAGCAGGTCTCATTCTATCATGTAAGTTTGTATAGTGCTTATTTGAGCAGTACTACATGACTGGTATTTGTGTGTGTGGCAGAGGTTCAGAATGAGGACCTGTAGGCCTAAATCATTTACCTGTCCTCTTTGCTTCCTAAGGGATTAACCTGCGTGATTCTAACTAATAATGCTAGTAAACCACTATGTGTAGGCCTACAGTCTTTGCTTTCCTCCTGTTTAGTCCAAAGAGGACATTATTTCACTTGCATCCTTAGCTGGCTATCACTTCTTCCTGTGGGTTGAAAAGCACTTGCAGCAATGTGTATGTTAGGCAGCGGTGAGGCATATGGAACACTTCCATGGAGTGATGAATCTTTCAGGTTCAGTAACAGTCTGTTTTCCTAGAGTTTTCAACTCTAATTATAAAGATTATTGGATACATATTCGGTAAGAGTGGAGTTTACCTGAACCAAAGTAATAAATTCTTAAACTACTGAAATTAGCCAAGATACCTGTAGTGGTATCTGGAGATGATATACAGTAGTAATAGATGTTTACTCCTCCGCTGTCTGTAACCCTCCCAGCCATGCCAAATAGGATCACGACTTATACAGATGAAATTCCAGCTGACTCCGCCATTTTTAGCATCGCGTACAGTATTGCCAACCCCACGCATTAGGTACTATATCACATCCATCTGACCAATGGTTTTTCCTAGACCAATAATTGTTAGAGTGTTAGGTAACTAACAATAGATACTCGCCCCTGGTATTCGTCATGCACAGTGGTTTTTTTTTTCTTCCCCAAGGTCTGATACCATTCATTGAAATTGCATCCTGCTGCGTAGCCATGCTCGTTAAGTCATGCACTATGGTCGCGATAGGCACCTGCAGCAAGTCGAGAAATCAACGGTTTATCCTGGCATTGACAGAGGCTATCCTGAGTGTGAAATTTCGACACTCCCTTGGGACAAATGCTGGGATTGTACCGTACCTTATTTCAAATCCTGGGGCACTATTCCATCCTTGTCCCGAATACATTTACACATACTATTACACTCATCACAGAAAAGTGATACACCTTAGTTCCTCGGGCTGATGAACACTATGTCCCAGGCTATTGAAATGAGAAATACATGTTAGTATGATCAAACTATGATGCTTACATATTGAGGCCAATTGTTTGAATGCCTACTTGGATGTTATTTTATTATCAAATTATTATTTTCTCCAGCCGTTAAATATTCACGTTGATATGTTACATAATACAATAGTTGTAACATACTATGGATCCATATTTCTTGACATATATGTCATAGATACCTCAGCTTGTAACTGCATAACCAATTTGTCACCCAGATGGGAAACTAGGATGGCTGGCATACAGTATTCCTGACAATTTTCATGTCAAGGTTGTCAAAAACAACATAAATACCTAATATTGGGAGCATTGAAATAACTATTTCAGAACAAATCATCAGTGAGCTGTTTTAACTTGGTTGCAAATTGGTGTCTGCTGCAAAACCATGTTGCCACCATTAGCCATATCAACGTGTTTACAGATGCCGGCATTCAGCTGTACACTTGACCTTGAGAGGTATGTGTAGAGTGGTGCAGGAAGCAAGCCGAATTCTTCCCTATCTGAGAACATTGACGCGTGGGACAGTAGGTTGTCACAATCAGAAACGGACACACTGATTGTGGCAAATTTTTTAAGTTGCAGTAGTATACCGGGAGAGTGGGATGGGGAAGTACACAGCTACATACCCATTAACTGTATGTATAGGTTGTATGTAGTGGTATATGCATTTGTAGATGAGACTAGGATTGGGAAGAGGCAGTCATGGCCTTAATTTAGGAACCACCATTTGAGTGGATCATTGTGGTGTGCACTAAGCCAAACACGTCTCAATTTTGCATGTTCCAAACAGACTAGAATTAATTATTTATTTGCAATAAAACCCAGGACCTTTAGGACATGAGTCTCAATATTTAGGCTACTCCTGAGATCACTGAAAGTGACTCATGTTTAAAGGATACCAAACAATGTTGACACATGTAAATTTATGAACAAGGGACTAATCACTTTCCTTTCAATTTACCATTTTGTGCCATACCAATAGGCCTACTGTTTTAAGGTGTAGCACGTTTTGTGTTCCTTAGGATATGCAGTTATTTGAACATAAGGACATGAGAGAGAAGCTGGTATTCAGAAAGGTGTAAGGCAAGGCCACAACTTATCACCCATACTTTTCAATCTATACATTGAACAAGCAATGAAGGAAATTGGGAGCCCAAGGTTGCAGGTTCGAAACCTGGCACAGTCAGCTGGCATTTGAGGGTGCGCAAATGCGAGGGAGCCGTGTCAGTAGATTTACTGCCATGTTAAAGATCCCCTTCGGGGCAAAATTCCGGCACCCCGGCGTTTCTAAAAGCCAGTGTAGTTAAAAGGGACGTGAACCCAATAACATTATTATTAAGGAAGTTGGAGAAAAATTCAAAGTAGGAGTAACAATTCAAGGAGAAATAATTTTAACTTGGAGATTTGCTTATGACATCGTCGTGATCTTGACTGACACACCAGAGGATTTGAATGAGTTTTTAAATGGTATGGATACTGTCTTGAGGAAAGAATTCATGATGAAAATTACTAAATGTTAAACAAAAATATTGGACTGCAGTCGAAAGAGATCACTGAAATAACTGAAATCCTCCATGCCCATTTACAGGATATTTCCTTGAGAAGCTTAGCCTGCATTCTTCCATGTCTAGTGTCTTATAAGTTACATTCCAAATTTATTGTATTTATAGCTTGATGTTTGTATTCTTACAGATCTGTCCACTGGATCCAGGTGAACAGCAAGTTGCAAGAGCAGAACTGGACGAGAATGCAATTTCAATTGTGACGTTCTTTCTATACTAGACCTATACATATACAACAATTTTATTTCTACATTGTGTAATGCAAAATAAAAAAATAAAAAATGTTTCAATCACCTATGGTTTTCATTTATCCTTCTCCTTCCTTCTCATATCACATTTGCAAGAGGGTCATGGGGTTCTAACACGAATTTGGAACCTGTGTAGGATAGCAGGTGGGGGGGGGGGGGTAGGGGTGATTATTTTAATTATACTATAATCAGCTTTGGAGGTTATGTAGGTTAGGGCGAAAAAGGGGGGCGGGTATGGGATGTGCTCTGGAATTTGGAGGTTATGTCAGCAGGCAAGAATCGATATTTCATTTTATAGCATTCAACTTATAAAACGTGTTAGATAATTGATTTTTACGGTGTATAGTTGATAAACTAACGACAATACATTATTATAATTATCAAAATATATAGCTACATATGTACGTTTACTGCCAACATTACAAAGTGGACAACAAATTTCATAATGTATCAGTATATTGTTGATTGCTTGTGATACGTTTTGGCAGAGCTAATATTGTCAAAGGTAATAGCTATTAAAGCTAATTGATCCACAAAGGGACTAGGTCTGCGTAATATTCATAAAAATAAGCGGATATCTTAGGGATTTAGTTCCTTATGTTTCCCCTACCGAAGAGAAATGATTGTTTTTTTGAAGCCGGATTATGGGCTGATTTAAGGAAAATAATTTAACATGGGAGCTGGGACTCTTATATTACATTCTCTTTGGCCATAACCCTGTAAACTACAGCTAAACCAAACCCAGAACCCCCTAATACACTTCATTTGCAGAGCATTAAAATCCATAAAACAACTCCGCAACAAGCTTCACAAAAACCTAAATTATAAACGAAAAGACTACTCCACAAACACCAAAATCTGTAAACATCCCTCATTTCAGGCACACTACACCTTAAACAGACATAGAAGGCATAGTCATGACCCCTTCATGGAGTAGGCTATTGTCTAAACACGATCATGTCTCCTTCAACGTTACTGAAGACATCATTAAATTCTATTTAAAAAATCATAAACTCATTCCACAAATCTTAAAATCAGTATAGCCTACATCCCTCATTTCAGTTACTCTATTCATTAAACAAACATAGAAGGCGTAGCCATGACCCCTTCATGGAGTAGGCTATTGTCTAAATCTGACCACGCATACTACAACCTTGCTCTAATTCAAAATTACGGCTAAATGAACCATCTGACTGGGAGGCAAAGGTATTTACCGGCTTGCCTGGGATGATGTGCCACAAAACCGGTATCTGGAGTTCAAACATAACCTAAATATTGAATGACAATATTGAATTGTCCAATAACTTGGACAATTGGATTTAGGCTATTTCATTGAAAGAATCAACGAACTGTATAGAACTATAGGCACCTACAGGTATACTTAACTTATTAATTAAAGCTCTACAATAAACATACAGCACAATGAATTGTAGCATGAAGTTATCCTGAAGAAGTCGTTTGATTAGAACGACTACTTAAATTCGAATGATTCCATTCGCTTGGAATTAGTCGTTTGCCAACGACTTGTTTCATTCGAATGATTTCCAACGATTGCTTTGGGATCAGCCGTTTACAACGACTACTTTTATTCGAATGAATCCATTCGAATGTCATAACCTGAGAAACGAACTGTCCTCAAAAGACGAAATTATAAAGCTGCTAAAGGAAGATATTGCTAAGTTAATGGAAGAGTTGAATAAATTAAAAGGAAACAGAGGGGAAAGCAAGGAAACTTGGTCGACAGTGATTGCTGGTAAGGTAAGATTGAATAAGCCTAGGCCTATAAATGGAGTACATGTAACTGAAATTCCCGTCTCAAATTCATTTGGAGTGCTTGTCGAAGAAAATGATGACTTTCCTCAAGAAGAAAAGAAGAAAGTGATAAAGAGAAAATCCAGGAAGATGCGGATATTTGCGGATAGCCACGGGCGAGATGTAGCAGCAAGCGTTTTGGAGAGAAGCCGAGAAATGGAGGTCACTTCGACAGTGAAGCCAGGAGCTCAGATTGCAGAAGTCACGAACGGGATGATAGGAGAGTGTGCGTCCCTTACTGCAAAGGACTACGCAGTGATCATCGCTGGAGCAAACGACGTCTATAGAAATGAGAGTAAAAAGGTAATCAAAGATTTAAAGGGTACATTGCCATCCATGCAAAAAACAAATGTCATTATTGTAAACATTCCGCAGAGACACGATTTAATTCCCAAGTCATGTGTAAATATAGAAATAGAGGCTACAAATGGAAAAATTCATAAAATTTGTAAGAGTTTTCCAAATGTCCAAATTGTAGATGTAAGTAAATTAGACAGGAAGTTCCACACTCGGCATGGCCTACACTTAAATAGATTAGGAAAAGAGTATCTTAGTGATGAAATCTGCAAAATTGTAAATTCAAATGGTAAGAATAATTCGACAGTAATATCATTAGAGTGGAAGCAGGGAAACTGGTAGAAGAAGCCAAACGTGAGGTTTGGCATTCACATCTTTTGAAGTCAAATTTAACGGAGTGCAACAATGGTATTTCGGATTTGTCTAGCAACAATAATAATAACAATTATGATAATAATAATGTAAATAAATCACCAACACAAGCTTGCAAAAGTAACAAATTTAAAATTTACCACCAGAATGTCCAGTCTCTTTATAATAAAATTGATTACATAAATCTAATGCTTAAAAATGAACTTAAAGACATCTCAGCACTATGTATTTCAGAACATTGGCTGAAAGAGGAACAACTCGAATTAATTCAATTCCCAGGGTTTATACAAGCTAGTAAATACTCTAGATCTAATATTAGCCATGCTGGTACTTGCATCTTCTTAAGAAATAATTTAGATCATGAACAGATAACAGCTTATGATTATCTAATTATGGAACAGGATTTTGAATTCTCTGCCGTAAAAATTCAGCAGTTTAAGTTAATAATTGTATGCGTATACCGTTCTCCGTCAGGAAAGTTTCCTCTATTTATAGATAAACTAGAATTGTTACTCAATAACATGAGCAAAGTAAATTTCGATATAATAATTTGTGGGGATGTAAATGTGGATTTCTTAAAACTTGATAGAAATTGTGAATTATTAAACCAGTTACTAATTTCCTATGGACTGAAACCTACAGTAAATACACCAACAAGAATAACAAAATTTAGTAAAACCACTCCTGATCAAATTTTTATAAATACAGATAAATATCACCATTCAATAGAAGTCTATTGTCCGGGTTTTAGTGACCACCATGGACAAATACTGAGTTTTGAAGTATCCGAAGTAATCAATAATAATGATAATGGAGTAAAATCAAAGTGCAGGTCATTCACTGAAGCAAATGTTACATATTTCAATGACTTATTAAATAAGGAAACATGGTCAGAAATGTATGAACTAGAAAATGTAAATGATAAATTTAATGCATTTAACAGTACCCTAAAACACTATTTTGAAATAGCATTCCCCTTTAAACGAAGAACTGTTCAAAATAACAAAACTAGCAATTGGATAACAACAGGGATTATAAATTCATGTCAAAGAAAGAAATTTCTACACAAATTATATAAACAATACCACACAACACCTGAATTCAATTTATACTACAAAAAATACACTAGCATATTAAATAAGGTAATAAGACTAGCAAAGAAAATGCATAATGATAATTTTATTTCCCAATCATCTAATAAAAACAGGGCTATGTGGTCCGTAATAAAGAAAGAAACTGGAAAATATGCTAAAATACAAAGGAACATTACACTGACCAGAAATAATAAAGTGATTAATAATCCAGAGGAAATAGCAAACACTTTTAATGACTATTTTCTGGAAATTCCGCAAAAATTATTAAATAAATCACAGGTAAATACACTAAATTCTAATAATAAAATAAATATATGCAGTGATTCTTTATTTATAAATCATGTCACAAGTGAAGAGGTAAGAATAGTTATAAAAGAGCTAAAAAATAAATTCTGTGCTGGCATTGATGGCATCCCTGATGCAATTTTAAAGAAATGTGCCGAAAATATAATAAATCCACTTACGCACTTAATAAACAGTTCAATTCTCTCAGGAACTTACCCGGATATTTTGAAGTTATCAAAAGTAATTCCAGTGCACAAAAACGGTTCAAAAGATGAATTAGATAACTATCGTCCTATTACCTTACCAACTGGTATTGCAAAAATTGTGGAAAAAATTATGTATAAGAGACTGATAAGTTTCATAGAAAAAAATAAAATATTATCAAACTCACAACATGGATTTAGAACGGAAAAATCTACACAGACAGCAATTTACGAATGTAGTAATAGTATACTGAAATTAATTGACAATAAGGAACATGTAACTGGCCTATTCTTGGATTTATCGAAAGCATTTGATGTAGTTGACCATAAAATCCTCCTTACCAAACTAAATCAATATGGTGTTAGAGGTCTAGCTAATAAATGGATAGAGTCTTACTTAACAAGGCGTAAACAAATAGTAAGCTTGAGACACAAGGATGATGGAACCAAATTACTTAATGAAACATTGTCCAATGAGGGAATTATTGAATTTGGAGTACCCCAGGGATCGGTTTTGGGCCCACTACTCTTTCTTCTATATATCAATGATATAACACAGAACGTTCATTCACATAAGGAAATTTTGTTTGCGGACGATACAACACTCGTAATAAAAGGTGAAACTAAACAGGTCATACAGCAGTCTGCTGACTCCGTTACAGGAGAGTTAACCAAATGGTCACAAGATAATCGCCTCATAATAAACTATAAAAAGACAGTATGTCTAAATTTCCACACTATACAGAATAGGAATCCTGCGATGCCCAATATAACATTAAATGGTCATCAAATAGAAAATAAATCAGAAACAAAGTTTTTAGGACTATGGATACAACAAGACTTGAAATGGAATAAACATATACAATATCTGAATACTAAACTGAACTCGATGTGCTTTGCGTTACGTATTTTGAAAACCTGCACTAGCATGCACACATTAAGAAATACTTATTTTGCTTATTTCCATTCATACTTAAGATATGGGATCATATTTTGGGGTATGTCGCCAGATGTACTAAGCACGTTTAGGATACAAAAGAGAGCGATTAGAATTATGGCAAATGTAAACTCGAGAGAATCATGTAGACCTCTGTTTAAAGATTTAAACATTCTCCCACTGCCCTGCATATATATCTTTGAAAGTATTATGTTTTTTAAAAAGAATTTAATGAATAAAGATGTTTTTCTTAAAACAAACAATGATGTTCATAGGCATAACACAAGACAAAATCAAAACATTCATATTTCACACACACACACAAGCATATATCAAAAAGGAACTTTTCACACTGGAGTCAAATTATACAATAAACTACCCCAGTATATAAAACTGGCCCCAAAAATAAAAACCTTTGATAGAATGTTGAAAGCTTATCTGCAGTGCCATTGTTTTTACTCAGTAGTTGAATATTTTAGCGTATAGGAGTGATGGAATCTATAACTATATTTTACTTTTTTAATTTAATTTTAATACCTAGCTGTATGTTGTTGTATTTATAGAATTAAGTTTTCATATTATGATAATAGAGTGAGGTGTAAATAGTTGTGCAATAAGATTGTATCTATTAAGATTTGCTATTATAATAAGTTATAAATAGTTATAATCTTAGTAATATATACCTGTTAGTTCTTTTATTTTATGCATGTAAATTCTGACGTGTCCTATATCAAAAATGTATTGAATGCATGTATTTGATCAAATGGAATTAATAAAAATCTATCTATCTATCTATCTTGGAAGTAGTCGTTTGCCAACGACTTGTTTCATTCGAATGATTTCCAACGATAGTTTTGGGATCAGTCGTTTACAACGACTACTTTTATTCGAATGATTCCATTCGCTTGGAAGTAGTCGTTTGCCAACGACTTTTTTCATTCGAATGATTTCCAACGATAGTTTTGGGATCAGTCGTTTGCAAACGACTTGTTTATGATACGGTGAGTAGTCGTTGAATTCATTCGACTGTTTTTTAAAAGCAGTCGAATAAGTCGATTGTTTTAACTATCGACTGTTTTCAGTCGACTGCTGCCCATCTCCAAGGATCATGTAAGTATAAGAGATTTGTCACTTTTGGTTATAGAATTTCCGAGAGAGAACACCGCCTTAGGCTATGGATTGTACTGCCAAGTCTGGCAACATAAAAAGTAAAAAGCCATATGAATGTAGCCTTTATTACACGTAAATGAACAGTATGTTCTGCGACGAGTTATTGATTATTGATGAATATAACTCAAACATAACTGCGCCTTTCGCTAGGTGCTGAAATATACGTCCAGATAGGAAAAGAATACATTTTGATATATATCAATGTTGGCAATGGATTTGTCACGAAAGACACAGTTATGCCGTTCTAGAGCTTAATTCACCTCTAGGCTAATTAAAAAATGCTCTCATACTCTACAGAATAGTTGGGATATTCGATGAATATAAAGAAAATCGTCCAAATGCACACACTACATTGCCATAACCTCACTTTTTGCCTAGCATGCCCGCATCCACCCACCCCTCCCCGTAGCCCTAAACCACAAATTTTATTGCAATGCAAAGGAGAATGGGTAAGGAAACAAACAAGAGATGAAATGCACGCATTTATTCTCTATATATTTTTATTCGCGAGTAGTCCATATTGCCCACTAGTTTTACACATGGTCAACACCAGGAAGATGAAAATTGCCGTATTGTTCTTACTATCATTATAATTCTTACATCCCGGTGCTTGGCAATTTTTCCTCCCTTGCAGTGGCATGATTGACTCTCAATTCAATTCAAATAAACAATGAAAATACTGAACAAATCAAAACAACCAACAACACCACGAGGAAAATCAATCAAAACAGACTATTCCCGCTTCCGCCATTCGGTTTGATGTGAACGTTCATGAGTGCCAACTACGGAACCTTAGTGCTAAAATTAATTCTTCATTGGTTGGCAGAACAAACAGTACAGGGCCTTACCCCGACCCACGCGCTCCCTATGAACTGTCGTCCCCCTGCCCATCTCTACCTACGAAGAAGAAGCTCGTGTCGCTCGTGTGTTACAAATAACACATTCTTCTGTTTCATGACCTCGGGACCTGGGGTTCTCAGCACAGAACACCAAATCTCACATCTATGCCGATATTTCATTAGGAGAGCATATATTATCAAGGATTTTCATGTGAAATTTCATCGTTCAGGGTTTTAGGCCTTGTAAGCCAAATTCATTTATGAACTGTTCGTTTCTTGATCCTACTTACAGTTTGGGATTTTCATTTTCCTCTGAATAAAATAAAATATATTGCCTTTATTCTATCAGGCAAAGCGCTTTATAATGAAACCAAACATGGTTGACGGAAAGATTTAAATATTTTGAATATGTCTTGAATAATTTACCCTCCTATTTTTATTTATTATTGTCTCTATTAAGAATTCCTTGCTCCCATTATTCTTTGATTCCTTGCTATATTCCTATATTCTTTGCTTGCTAGATGCATCCAAAATGGCTGGTTTGTACTGGCAACCTACGGCACGGAGAGAAGAAGATGATTGGAATAATGGACAGCCAGACAGCTATTCGGCGAAACGAATTTTACAATCTCCCACTGAAGTTGCATGGTTACCTTCCAAACCTTTAGATGCCATTATCGTGGAGGAAGATAATGGTAAGTGTACATTTCTCTTGTATACATAACCTTAAAATGAAGGAAGGAATACTCTTTCATGTTGACATTTAATTTATTATTGTTGTTTTTTGTCTCCTGTAAGTGGCAAGCTCTTATGTAACCTGCAGAAGTCAAATACTTAAGTCTGTTCCACTCAATTGACATGTAATGTATACGGTTCGTGACTAAGTATTACGATCTTTCACATTTCCCTCGTATGAGATTATTGAGAGTTGGGATTCGTCAGCATTTGCCAATTTCTAAATGGTGCTGTGTTGTCTTCAATGTTACTTAGAGTGACAAAGCCCTATGGAGGCTATAATAATAATTTTATTGGTTTTATGTCCCTTATAACTGCTGCGGCTTTTAGAGACGCCGAAATGGCAGATTTTTGCCCGAAGGGGATCTTTAACGTACCAGTGAATCGACTGACACGGCTCCCTTGCATTTGCGTATTCTCAAATGTCAACTGACTGCACCAGAATTCGATCCTGCAACCTTGGGCTTAGCAGGCGAGGAAGTTTCCGGTGAGCCATGCTGCCAGTCATAGAGGCTGGGTCTTTGCTGTTGTAACTGTTCAGTCGGTCAACACGAGTTGGAAAAACGGTCTGTTCCACTCAATTGACATGTAGGCTAGAGTATACGGTTCGTGACTAAGTATTACGATCTTTCAATATTTCCCTCGTATGAGATTATTTGAGAGTTAGGATTCTTCACTCATTATAAAGTTCTTCAATTAGCCAAAATACCTTTTGTAATGATGAATAATATCTATATCAGGAAATGGTGTAGTAATAGATATGTACTCCTCCGCTGTGTATAACCCACCCACCATCCCTTATTTAGAGCATGACTTATAGTAAAATTAAGACTGTGTCCACCATTTTAGGGTAGCGGTTCACTTTAGACCATCCTTTGTATAAATATTTTTAAAAACTGAAATTACCTGATTGAACAGTCGGGAGGATATCAGGAGAGGATTGAGTATTAGATGTTCACTGCTCCGCTGTCATAGACCCACCATCCCGCCCAAATAGCGACACGACTTGTATAGTTGAAATCGAAGTTCTCACCCCCATCTTTCTCACTGAGTCAGTATTGCCAACCCCACACGTTTGGTACTATTTCGCACGTGATGTATGAAATCACTAAGTGAACTCAATTACAGTGTTTATTTATGTATTTATAATGTTTTACATATAAAAACAAACCTAACCTGGGGCTTACGCCCCAGACCCCCTTGCTTGTAGTACTAGCAGTAATTTTCCACAAGACAGTGCCTAACTTAGTAGCGAAGGCGTGTGGTGAATTTCTTTATTCAAGTTGGTAACGTGTCACATGATCGTCTTTCGGGTGTCACATGACTGTCAAAGATGGCGTCCGTAAGTGAAGAAAGTGAAGAAATATTGCAGTCTTTCCGTGAAATAACAATTATTGCGGTGCAGCAGTGGCTATTGAGTATGTAGAGATTGTGAAACTACTCCCAACAACTCCCCGAAAGGTATGCATATCATAAATGATATATTTTCAATAAGCTAAGTTGTTAAAAGTGATGAAAAGGGAGGATGGTCTAAAGTGAACAATAAATACTTACAGTAGGCTACTATTGTAAAAATTGTTGAAACCAGACCAATGACTTTTGTCTAGACCAATAATTGTTAGGGTAACATGGTAGTGCTCAATGAAGATTGAACGCGCGACAAAATTCTCTACAATACATGAATTAGCCAAAATACCTTTTGAAACGATGAGAAATAAATCGGGGAGCAATGTTTTAATAGATATTTCCTCCTCCGCTGTCTGTGACCCACCCGGCCTTGCCAAATAGGATCACAACATAGCCAAAACTACACCTGTGGCCGCCATTAATCCAAATCAATTATCATTGGTTGTGGTCCTGAGTATTCGGGTCTCTTCGTTAGCCCCACTGGTCCGCTGGTCTGTCATCAAAACAATACTGCCAACCTCGCCCTTACTGTACCCAGCCCCGCCCCCAACCTTCTAACCTTCGTTTTGTTCAATCCATTGGTTTTTGACAATGGTTACAGCCACGTTTTGTGTCAACCCGCGCCCAGATCAATGAGTTTCGACAATGGTTACAGACTAAAGCATCCCGATGAATATATTTTGTTTTTGTATCCGACACGTTGGCAACAATGTGTGCGCCTCGCTGCGTGACGCTAGAGTGCATCGTGTTAACAGTTGAATGAAGAAGGAAGCGCTGTCGAAAGATGGCACCTGGTTTTTAAAATAGCAAGAAATAAAGACGCATATTTACGATCTTTGGCACATATATGAGGTTCAGTAGTGACTAGGGTTCGTAATTTCAATAGATAATATCACCCAGAAGATGAAACAAGGACACAAGGTATTTAAAAGTCACATTCATGTCTCCTGCAAGTGTATAATCCGCGTTCCACTTACTCATAATTAATGGGCAACTTTAGCCATATACACACCCCTGCTTTTTGTCATGCACCAATGATCTTTAATTAGTGTGGTTTTGTAGTAAAAATCCAGAAGAGGTACTTTTCGGTCCAAAATTCTTAAAGTACTGAAATTAACCAAATTACCTGAATTAATAGTCGGGAAAATATCTGGAGATGATGTAGTAATAGATTTTTACTCCTCCGCTGTCTGTTACCCACCCAGCCATCCCAAATATGAGCACGACTTATATAGGCAAAGTTCCAGCCTGATTCAGCCAGTTTTAGCGTCTTGTGCCGTATTGCCAACCCCACACATTCGGTACTATATCGCATCTGACAGACCAATGGTTTTCGCCTAGACCAATAATTGTTAGGTAGCGCGGCCCTACGTTAGCCCTGCTTTTTGTCTCGCACAGTGGGGATAGCCACGCATCAATAATCTTTATTCAGGCCAATAGTTTTGCCTTTTATTTCTTTATTCAAGTGTCGTGTGGTGTATTTTGTATCGGACATGTTGGCAATGGGTATGACGTTGTGTAGGACGTCAATGTGTCACAGCGGCAGTCGTCACATTAACAAGAAGGAAAATGATTTATTTACTTAATAAAGCAAATATTTCCGGTGCAGCAGTGACAGTTCAAATTGAAATGAACTGCTAATGACTCCCAGAAAGGTATGTAAATCATAAATAACACATTTCCAAAAATCTGCCTTGTAAAAGTTGTGAAAACTGAAAAGTACCCCTTCTGAATAATTAATGTTTTTTTTTTGTGTTCCACATGTTAACAACAGTGTGTGTACCTTGGGGACAGTTGAAGATACATCATGCCCTGTCGAACAGGACTGCTGTTGTTATGAGCAATAAATAAAAACTGGTTGTAGTATATATCCCGAGTCCCGGGGTTTAGTGAGCTTTTGGTGATCTCAATGACGTCACCTATGACGTGGTCAATGTACTTACCTGATTGGTGAGTGAAAATCCACAGCCTGCTTCCAGTCGACCAACCGGGTCAGGGAATTGAATGAATGAAGCACCCATCTAGCAGCGAGGATAAGAACTGGGTTGACTGCCGAAGCCTGTCGCACTCCCCTGGGGCAATGATTAAATGAATGACATATGAAATGATAGTGGAAAGTGTTGCTGGAATGAAATTGTGACAGGGAAAACCGGAGTACCCGGGGAAAAGCCTGTCTGCACAAATCTCACATGGAGTGACCGGGATTTGAACCATGGACTCTGCGGTGAGAGTCCAGCGTGCTGCCGCCTAAGCCAAGGAGGCTCGAAAATCATATATTATTGAAATGAAAGTGAAAAAGAAATGAATATTGTTTCTGCCAGGCATGCCCAGCGCTGTGGTCATGGAATGGCTATCTCCATATCCCAGCGAACTACTCGTAAATAAACCTAAGAATGTATAATCTTAATAGCTGCGTTGCCATTACAGACAGATTTCATACACACTTTGAAGCTGTTTTAATGCACGATGTAATGGTGGCCTAGGGGATCACATGGACTTTGATGAAGTTATGAATTTTAGGCGATTCGAATCCCACCTCAGCCGGTTCTTTTTGCCTGCCAATTTTTGTTTCATTTTTTATACTTGGTGATGTCAATTCTGTACATCCTATTTATTATATAAGAGTGGGTCAGGGCCAGCACTCTAAATTTACAAGTTTGTGTATACCATACATTTTTGTTTGTTGTTATTATCATAATTATTAATGTGGGAAGGGATTTTGGCAAGTGAATAAACCGAACATGTCTTGGAGTAATTTTGAGTATAACAAGTAGTTCCGTGAAGAACTATACAGCCTATTTTCATATATCCTGCTCATGTTAATTGTCTCTATCAACATACAAAATTTCAGTTTAATTGCTGTAACAGATTCGTAGATTTGAGAACCGTCTAAAGATTTCATATGGTCACCAGGATGGATTTTTATTTTTGTACTATTACATTAAGATTATTGTGTACGTGTGGTATTCAAACTTCAATCGCATGATTAGAACACAAGAAATAAAAACGAGATTTTAAAAGTACGCACACCAGCCATCTTGGGATTATGCAAACCATTGAAATAAATTACATGGCAGTGGATCAACACTTGTATAAGCATTTAACGTGCAACGTTTCACGGCACTCGGAGAGTTAATTCGCGAGAAACGTCCATTTAAATATTTATACTTCGTGTCGCCGCCATGTTGGATTTGTGCTCACCAGGATACTGAAAGTCCTATAGGTGAACATATGTTCATAGTCTCTATGAACATAAAAAAAATCAGTTTGGTTGCTGTAAAAGATTCATAGATATTGAGAACCGTCTAAATATTTCGGAAGCTCGCCATTTAGGATTGTTATATGTATAGGCCATAGAGTTATGTACCATTCAATGACAATTATTGCCTAGCTTCATTATTCAAACTTTAACTTCGATCGCATGATTACGACACAAGAATAAAAAATTAATTTTAAAATTTCGCACAGCCGCCATCTTGAGGTTATGTAAACAATTGAATTAAATTAAATTAGATGGCAGTGCATTACAATCTGCAAAATCATTTACTGTACCACATTTCACTGCGCTCAGAGAGTTAAATCACGAGAAATGTCTATTAAAATATTTCAAATTCGCTTGGTCGCCATGTTCGTTTTGTACTTTACAGGTTTATGAAATATACATAGGTAAACTTGTATCAGTACCCTTTATCACCATACAAAATTGCATGATGATATCTGTAATAGTTTCGGAGATATAGAATGTCAGTGAAATATTTCGCACAGCCGCCATTTTGAGGTTATGTAAACAATTGAACTAAATTAGACTCCAGTGCATTACAATGTGTATAAACATTTGCTGTACCAAGTTTCATTATGTTTGGATAGTTAAATCGCGAGAAATGTCTATTTAAAAGACTCAATTTCGCTTGACCACCATGTTGGTTTTGTAGTCACCAAGTTTTTGAAAGTCTCATAGGCGAACTTCTAGTAGAGCCCTTTATCAGCGTACACAATTTCAGGGCGATATCGGTAGTTTCGGAGATATTGAATGCTAGTGAAATATTTCGCACAGCCGCCATGTTGGATTGGTGAGACGTAACAAAATTTGAAGGGCACGGTCGAGGTCGCCGGGAATTGTGCTATGAACTTACAGAGTTTCATTGAAATCGCTCCAGCCGTTTAGATTTTATTAGGGGGACACACACCTCACACACACACGCACACGGACAAAAGGTGATCTCATAAGCCTATTTTTTCAAAATTGAAAATAGGCTAAAAACTGCATTTAAACATAAGATTACATAAGATGAGATTGAACAGAACTTGGCCCGACATGACTCGACACAAAACTGTAACACTGATCGTCTTTCTTTGTCGTGACTTCCCCTCGACTCCTCTACACGGCGCCACCGGGCGGTGCCAAGGCTGGCGGAAAACCAAGAACGGTTCAACATCTTCCAATTTCCACATTAATTTAATTTTATGTTTTGTTTCATATGTTTGTCTGTTTTCGTATTTAGTCATCCACCTCCAAATTTTAAAGAAAATAAAAACTATATTTTGACTGTGTTACTACAGGTAGTCAGTTATTGTTGTTTAAAGGGACAACAATAATCATCATCTCTGTCATGGCATTTTCACCATTGTCTGTATCACATTATGCAGTTCATTATCAGATTTTGCTCTGATTCTTTTATTGGGATGTGCACGACAACCATTGTATTAAGTTAGTGACCATTTCTCAATCATCCTTACCCTGAGGTCTGGGTTGATACAACTGCTCTCCCTCTTCTGTTGTGTTTGGATAGAAAGGTAGTGTCCATCACTGTGGTGAGGGGGAATCATGGTGTTTATTCCAAAGGCTAAATTTATGAACAGATTAGGCTGATGCTAGAGAAAATGGTTAACTGTTAGTTTGTATGGTTCTTGAAAGAGGGAGGCTTCTTGTCCGAGTACCAGTGTGGCTACCAGTCCACCATTTACCACCTGGTGCAACTAGAGCGCCATCTATGAGGCATTTCTCCGTAAGGAACTCCTTGTCATGGTTTTCTTTTATTTCTTATGAATTCTTTCCACCTTTCATGAATGGTGACTCCTTGATAAATTGCCAACTTATACTGTGAACTTTTATGTCCCTAAGACAATTTCCTGTGAGAGTTGGGATGACATTGTCGTCAGGGCCGAATTTATTTTTTATGCACTCCTAGGCCCGTGGTTTTTTGCTGCCCCCTCTTCATATTATCGCGAAGGAGGGAGAATTTAGACCTCAGAAAAGTCTTTGTGAAGGTAATTTTTAATTTATTCTAATGTATCGTGAAGTAAAATTAATTAAATAAATTAAAATAATAAGAGAAAGCCTCTATCGCTTAGGCGGTAGCATGCCGGCCTCTCACCGCTGGGTCCGTGGTTCAAATCCCGGTCACTCCATGTGAGATCTGTGCTGGACAAAACTGAGGCAGACGGGGTTTTCTCCGGGTACTCTGGCTTTCCCTGTCAAAATTTCATTCCAGCAACACTCTCCACTATCATTTCATTTCATCTGTCATTCATTTAATCATAGCCCCAGAGGAGTGCGTCAGGTCTTGGCAGCCGGCAGAGTCCATATCCTCGCCGCTAGATGGGGGCTTCATTCATTCCATTCCTGACCCAGTCGTAGACTGGAAGCAGGCTGTGGATTTTCATTTTCAATAAGAGAATCAATTGTGTGTGACATGTATTGTAGTCTATAACATTACGGAAATTTTCTGACAAAAAGAAAATGTGGAATAATTTTGCACCCCTAGGCCGGAGCCTATTGGTAAATCCAGCCCTGATTGTCTTAATACATACTCAAGATAAGGGAGTTCTACATTGGTGTTATTACCTTGTTTGCAATTGCCATAAATGGCATAGTTGCTGTCGCTGAGCCTATGGTAGTTCCATTGCTCTATATTACAGCACTGGAAGTGTGGCAGTCACCAAACTGCGATTGCATCTGTTGACAGAGTCGACAGATGGGCTTACACTGAGGTTCTTGTTATCCACCTCCATTGCCATTTTCTGTTGAAAGTTTCAGCTTTGGCCTGAATAATGTCTGTGTTATGTTGTATTGCTGGTGATTGGTACTTATTGCTTCTTAGGGATCCATTTTGACAGTAAATTTTTGTGGTTGCATCATATATGGCAACTAAAATCGTGTCAAAACTGAACATGCTCAAGTTTCTTAGTAGCCCAGGCAACGAAGCCAAAATAAAAATAATAAATCCGAAAGTTTTCAAAATTTGGTGGAAATGTTTATTAGGGCTTACTCTTGAACCTGTCAAAAGTCCTGACCAATTAAAGGTCTGCAATCGCCGCCATCTTGGAAAAAGGGTGCACTTTTATGGTTTTTGGACTGTAACTCTTTATTTATGAACTTTATCGAAAAAAATGCAGTAATCAAAATTTGAGAACATTTAATTCTCTACAAAAAAGGTTCAATTCATATTTTTCATAAAACTAATATTTTCCGTGTGAATGGACAACAAAGGCGCATAACGGTCCATATAAATCTCTGTGGGAATTCTGCAAACAGAAATTTATATTCGTTACGTAAAATTCAATCATTGTTATTTTTTTTTCATTTTTCACATTTTTTAAAATTTTCTCACTTTATGATTACGTTTGAGTGCGTCGCTTTTTTGCAGTCTGACTGGTACTGGGGCTATTATCATCGACTACATCAGCATAATCCGATAAATCAATGCTCCCGGCATAGAAAGGTAGTCTCGAGCTTTTGGTTGACACGGCCCTTTCTTCATTCGCGTTATCGACCTCGTCTCCGTCTTCATTTTCTTTATCGGCTATTTTCGATCCATTGAAGCAGTCTCCATGACAATTATTGCAAACCGTTGTACAATCAATCCCTGCTTTTCTACACCCACACAACCCTGCAAAGCCAGGTGTAGATTTGCAAAAAAAAAAAAAAACAACCAGATTTAATAAAGCCTTGGGTGCAATGGAGTCCTTTGTTGTAATTGGACTGAAGTATCCTTAGACTCGTTTCCAACACCATAATTCAGGGGGTAATTCATTTCCCAGCCATTTTTGCACTTGATTGTACACTCGAAAAGAATTTTGCCTGGATGCTCCTTCTGTTGGTGGTAGTGAGGCAATATCGGGCTTTACTTTCGTCACAGATTTCTTGAAACAATGATATCGATGTTTATTCAAAGAATTATCTGTAGAACGTGCACCGTAGATTGCATGGAAAAAACGTTCTCCAGCTTCAGCGATAACGTCGTGTGAAGAATCACTGTTGTTGATACTTTCAGCGATCAAGAGTTTAGTGCTTTTCAGTCGGTCAACACGAATGTACCCAAAAGAGATGGGTTATGCCCTAATCCTGAAATAAATTACATGAGATTAATAAAACACTAGGATGACCAGTTTCGATCGTCAAGCGATCATCATCAGATCCATTACACTTAGGCTACAAAATCTATGTTTGAAATACAGGTGAAAATATTTACAATATGTACAATTATTTAGTTGCAGTATTGGTACTGCAACTGTCAGTGTATGCTAAATGCAGTATATATGTTAGGTGAAATGCTAAATGGTGATAGCTATCCGGAGATTGTACTTTAGAGAGATTATATGGTTGTAAACTATGGTTAAACTATAAAATTTTTGGCTAACTTCTTATCTGATTGTCTTCCGTATTACAGCTACTCGCAGTTTTCGTGCTCACTGGAACTCGCTGTGCGGTCGACTGCGGTCGATCCATCACGAATCGAAAGGCAGAGCTCTTGACATAAAGGAAGCAATCGAGATACACCTAGCCAAACGAAACAATCCCAACAATCTAAATGAACACACGTTCATGGAGAGCTCACCCCTCTTCACGCTACTAAAAAACACACCCTGTCGGAAACAAAACACAATTTAGCGACACAGCCAAGCTAGATAAAAAAGGGGGGAAATTAGGGGGTTTTTAATAGGTAAATGTTATCTGGATCAGGTGTACGATGTACTTTGCTTCTGCAATAAACCAAGGCCCATATTCGCGGCAGTATTAAAGGTGCCGGGACGTCCTCATAAGACCGTCAACGCTTAGTTCGAATGGGTTATGCTCCACGCGTGGCGAGGGCCAATCCACGGTCTTTAATAGTTGTGGACCCACCTCATTCAATAACATACATCTTATCTAGGTTGGCAACACCTCACATAAACACATCGCTATCACTCCCCACAGCACGTAGGGACAGGGGGGAGGAGGCAGGGGAAAAAACAGTCGTTAAGATAACCACCGCAGTCGACCGCACAGCGAGTTCCAGTGAGCACGAAAACTGCGAGTAGCTGTAATACGGAAGACAATCAGATAAGTAGTTAGCCAAAAATTTTATAGTTTAACCATAGTTTACAACCATATAATCTCTCTAAAGTACAATCTCCGGATAGCTATCACCATTTAGCATTTCACCTAACATATATACTGCATTTATCATACACTGACAGTTGCAGTACCAATACTGCAACTAAATAATTGTACATATTGTAAATATTTTCACCTGTATTTCAAACATAGATTTTGTAGCCTAAGTGTAATGGATCTGATGATGATCGCTTGACGATCGAAACTGGTCATCCTAGTGTTTTATTAATCTCATGTAATTTATTTCAGGATTAGGGCATAACCCATCTCTTTTGGGTACATTCGTGTTGACCGACTGAAAAGCACTAAACTCTTGTTTACTAAGGCAACACTGAAAATATGGCTTCAAACACCACAACTTTCAGCGATATCATGTAACTCTTTACTTTTGTTAAATAACTTTACGCTCCTAACTTTTCCTTTATTGAAAATCGCTGAAGTAGTGTCGCAGCCACTAATGGCATGCAAGAAAAGAATGTTGTTCGCAAGTCCTGATGATTGTGACTGCTGTGATGAATACTCTCTTCTCGCGATTTTTACCTTTCCCGGTTTGAAAAAAAAGATGTTGTTTTTTTCTTCGATGGAGCCAATGCAACCAGCAAAACTAAAAGATCAACATCTTCGCCAATAATAGCCACGTTACTTTTTGATGAAGATAATTGGATTGCAGTGTTCACGATCAAAACATCTGCATCATCTGTGCTCTGTCGACTGCCTATTCCCTGATCGTTTAGCTTGGTTGATAGCATGTCAATTAACCTGCTTTTGTTTTTGTCGTTTGAAAGAAATTGATCCTGCCGAACGGTGATACTCATACTTTCTTCAAAATTGATGTCCATAGACATTTTAGCAGCAGATCAGTGATTTTGCTCCGTTTTCTGTGTACTGTCATTGGTATTGGAATAACCATCGAATACAGCTGTGCAGTTTTTACCGTAATGTCTCTGAATATAAGTAATGTAGCTTGCGCAAATGGTTGAATAAGTTGAGTTTGGTTTCCAAATGACTCGATGTAAGAGGAATCCGCCGTCAACAATGTTAACACAGTCTTGCAGGGTAATGTCTTCGTTTGATAATGGAAAGATTTCATACATCGCGGATTTTTTTGTTTTTCGCATGCCAGCTTCATTAAAAAGCGACAATGGGTATGGTGCTAACTCGTATTCCAAATGTTTATTATCCTTCCTTTCCACACTAGCTTTTTTTAAAGTAATAATTCCCTTTTCTTTCACTTCCACAATATCGCCACTGCAAATATTTTCATCGCAAATGAAACACTTCTCACTCCCAGCCATCGTAACAATGTACGTCCTACTGAATACCATAACTAAACGCTGATGGTCGGACCCTATACAGCCCTTCCCACTGCCCGACCCGAGCAGGTATACAACCGTCAAACACCGTCCTTGGTGGGCATTATATTATGAAGAAGTTCGTACGCACTAAAATATAGTAATACTGGAATGCTCCAACGTGACCAATGGGGAGAAGTATTACTGTATTTCAGTGTTTGTATGCCAGAGCTAACCGTTATGTACTTCACAAAAACATACGACTATACTCTCGACCGGCTGTAACAGTAGTATACCTGACCCAAAACTATCGATATTTACACAGGACACACTGTTATGATTCTTAAGCTGTGCGTAGATTGGTTGTTTGGAGAAATTCTCCGATCTGCTTCAAGTTCGTCGTCCATTTACTTGGTAAATGTTGGTTTTATGAAACAAATGAATAATTGAACCTTTCTTGTAGAGAATTAAATGTTCTCAAAATTTGATCACTACAACATTTTCGATAAAGTTAATAAATAAAGAATTATAGACTAACAAGAAGTTCCGTGAAGAACTATACAGCCTACTTTTCATGCCAATGATTATTCTACAGAATAAGAACCTATCTAGAATAATGACGAAATTAAGTTGCTAATATCGAAATTTCCAATTAGTTCGAAATACTGTATACCTGGTATAATGTATCCTAATAGAGCACTACAGTTGGCAGCCCTGATGACTGAATATATTCTTAGTTCCGTCTCTTAAGGTACAAAATACAAAATTTGGTTGAAGTCCAATGAATAGCATGGACGTTACATGCAGTTAAACATTGGATCTAACAGCGCGCGTAAAATCAAGTTGGCAACAATGTCATGCATGTATTGGTCAGAAATAATCTGAAATAATATGATCTATTGTTGTGCCAATTTTGAATGAAATCCATTAGTTAGTATAGAAGTTACATGCATTTTAAAATTGGACCTATCAGCAGGCTTAGAATCATGTTGGCAGCCCTGACGTATATTTGTT
This sequence comes from Meconema thalassinum, assembly GCA_946902985.2. Lineage (NCBI taxonomy): Eukaryota > Metazoa > Arthropoda > Insecta > Orthoptera > Tettigoniidae > Meconema > Meconema thalassinum. Next base: position 1,945,827,672 of record OX336388.2, read on the forward strand.
ACTCCAAATTCGTCTAGAATGCCAGGTACTATACGTGTGCAAAGTTTAGAGCTATTGGCTTGCATACTTTCTGATATATTGATATTAGGGTAACAAAAATAGGGACAGCACATATTAACAGTTGGCAGCACTGGTTGCTCCTTAGAATACGCATAGTCATATCTGTTATGGTACACACAGCACATACGAAATTTGGTTGAAATCCAAATTATAGTATGGAAGTTACATGTATTTAAAGTTGGACCTGTCAGCAGGCTTAGAATCATGTTGGTAGCACTGACGTATATAAGTTACTCCAAATTAATATAGAATCTCAGGGATTATACGTGTGCATAGTTTAAAGCTGTCGGCTTGCATACTTTCTGATATATTGGTATTTGGATAAAATAAATTAGGAGCATTTATTAACAGTTGGCAGCCCTGGTAGGTCTGAAGAATACGCTCAGTCATATCTGGTTATGTACACATACAACATACGAAATTTGGTTGAATTCCAATTGATAGTATAGAAGTTATATGCATTTAAAAATTGGACCTATCAGGAGGCTTATAATCATTTTGGCAACACTGCCATGTTTAGCCTCCTGGAAATTAAACTGAAATATTATGATCTGTACGTGTGCCAATTTTGAAATAGCTCCCATTCATACTTTCCAAGATATCCAACATGGAGCTCAAATTTCAATTGCGATTTTTTAGCAGTTGGTAGCACTGACATCATTTTCAAATATGGCCGTGAGATATTCAGGTATAGATCATTACTCCTACCAAATTTTGTTTCGATTGCTGCAGCCGTTTAGGAGTTGATAGGGGGGGACACACACACAGCCAGACAGACAGACAGAAGGACAGACAGACAGACTGACAGACAGACAGACATTTGCCCGATCTCATAAGTCTACTTTTTCCTCATTTTTGCAAAATGTGAAAAGTAGGCTAAAAACCATAAAAGTGCACTCTATTTCCAAGATGGCGGCGATTGCGGACCTTTAATTGGTCAGGACTTTTGACAGGTTCAATAGTAAGCTCCAATAAACATTTTCACCAAATTTCAAAACTTTCGTATTTATTATTTTTATTTGCTGAAATTCGGCCTTCGTTGCCTGGGCTGTAGTGGCTTTAGGTGGGTGAGGGGGAGGCTGAGCATGCAGCACTGCTATGGTTTTGCCAACCCCTCGTCCTGTTTCTGCGGCATATGGTTCAGCAAGGCCAGTAACCTCGCAGATGCTGGACAGTATCTACCATAGTAGTGTTAAGCTAGCTGCTGGTGCTTTTTAGACCTGTCTGGTTTCCAGCCCACTCGCCGAATCAGGTGCTCCATTCACCTCCTATTACAGTCAGGGTGTCTACGACCCGGGAAAACCGGGAATTCTCAGGGAATTATGAATTTCTGGAATAATCAGGGAAAAATCTGGGAATTTCTTTGTTTATCAGGGATTTTTCTCAGTTTGGCTATATCCCGTAAAAGTGGAAGCAATACTTTCGAATTTCGCGGGAAGTTATCGCCCTCTACTGACGACAGTGCGCTGCCAATGAGCAGTGCCTTCTCAAGCTCAACTGAACACATGATGTGGCAACCTTTCCGTTCGCCTTCTGCGCGGGAGCCAACTACGCCATTTTATTGGGCCTTGAGCATTTTGTTCGTTGCGATCAGCGATTTTGTCGGTAGATGTAGCCACTTTGGCGACAAAATATTTTAAATTTAGTATTGTTTATACTAGCTTTGCTCGGAAACAGTTATGAATGCAATTCGTGACCAGCGCTTTTTTCCCCCGATGTCAATTAACTACGACCTAGGCCTATATCCGTTTTAAGTCTCGGCATGATGGGTTAAAATCACTATCCATTATAATTATCATGGAGATAGCATGAGCAACGAATTCTAGTCAGACGTAATTTAATGGCGAGGTGCATGCAACACAAATCCCCCTCCCGTCCAATCTAAAAACACGTATAGTGGGCGATGTATTGAAGATAGAGATATGCTCTCGCGGACTTTTTTGTAGAACTTTTCATGCTGAACAATTGTTAAACTCATAGTAAATTGATATTTTTAACGGTTTGCCCAGCGTAAGCTTAAAAAGCGCACGTTCGCCTGTTTTTTTGTCGACTTTTTCACTGATATCGTTACTGCTTGGCTTCCTTTGAACCTAAATAAATACTTTTCTTTTTATACTAAGAAGAGATTTAGGGACTATTTAAACTCCCGTTAGCGATCGAATTTTGACTACTACTGGGTGATGACGGGCTACGTTAATTTACGTAGTTTTGTATTGGTGCGCGGACAACCGGCAACGTAAATTAACGTTTTCTCACAGTGCTTCATTCTTGTGTAATTTTCTCCTCTCCACCGTTCATTAATCAAAATACTACGTGTTATTTACGAACTAAGGTCTTTGTTCAACGAAATGCAGATAGGTATATTGTTGTCTTGATAATGCTTTCGGTACTGGAAGTGAGGTTTTATAACACTCAGTTACCGGTACCGCGTATATATTGTATTGGCGCGCACGGAACTGACAGTGCGATAATCAGTTCAGACGAGTCTGTTGACGATAACAATATGAGTGAAATTGACAATGATAGCAGTGAAAGTAGTGACGATGAGGTTGATGGATGGACAAGTAAGTAAAATAACACGTATTTACTGATATCGCGTCAGGAGTTGGCAGTCGGGTTTGAACTGCAGGTGCTCACTCAGCACATTCCTTCTTTCAGTGGCTGAGTGTTGCCTGCTGCAATGACAACCATTGGCATGCGGCAAGCCGATATTTTAAACTTAGGAATAGGCGGGCCGCGCATGCGTACTGCAAGACCCCCCGCACCCCGTCGCAGCGTGTTCAACTGCCATCTCCTGCCGCGATGACATTATGTTCCAAGGATCATGTAAGTATAAGAGATTCGTCACTTTTGGTTATAGAATTTCCGAGAGAGAACACCGCCCGAGGCTATGGATTGTACTGCCAAGTCTGGCAACATAAAAAGTAAAAAGCCGTATGAATGTAGCCTTTATTACACGTAAATGAACAGTATGTTCTGCGACGAGTTATTGATTATTGATGAAAATAACTCAAACATAACTGCGCCTTTCGCTAGGTGCTGAAATATACGTCCAGATAGGAAAAGAATACATTTTGATATATATCAATGTTGGCAAGTGATTTGTCACGAAAGACACAGTTATGCCGTTCTAGAGCTTAATTCACCTCTAGGCTAATTAAAAAATGCTCTCATACTCTACAGAATAGTTGGGATATTCGATGAATATAAAGAAAATCGTCCAAATGCACACACTACATTGCCATAACCTCACTTTTTGCCTAGCATGCCCGCAACCACCCACCCCTCCCCGTAGCCCTAAACCACAAATTTTATTGCAATGCAAAGGAGAATGGGTAAGAAAACAAACAAGAGATGCAATGCACACATTTATTCTCTATATATTTTTATTCGAGAGTAGGCCATATTGCCCACTAGTTTTTCACATGGTCAACACCAGGAAGATGAAAATTGCCGTATTGTTCTTACTATCATTATAATTCTTACATCCCGGTGCTTGGCAATTTTTCCTCCCTTGCAGTGGCATGATTGACTCGCAATTCAATTAAAATAAACAATCAAAATACTGAACAAATCAAACCAACCAACAACACCACGAGGAATATCAATCAAAACAGACTATTCCCGCTTCCGCCAGTCGGTTTGATGTGAACGTTCATGAGTGCCAACTACGGAACCTTAGTGCTAAAATTAATTCTTCTTTGGTTGGCAGAACAACCAGTACAGGGCCTTACCCCGACCCACGCGCTCCCTATGAACTGTCGTCCCCCTGATTATGTTCCATCTTACTTCTCATGCTAGGTGTACTTCAGTTGCCCGGTCCGCAGTAAGGAATAGAGTAGCGCGCGCCCAGATAACAATGTGTTAGACCTGGGTTGATAATACTGTTTGTGCGGCTTTTCCATCCCGGTATTCTTTGATTATTGTCTGCTCCTGCGTTCCTTAGCTAGGCTAGAACTTATGTCCAATTTTGTTTTTAATTGTGCCCAGGAAATGTTTTTGCAACACCTTTCAAACTCTACCTTGTATTATCAAGCAGACTTGGTTCAATTCTTTTTAGGGGCTTCGGTGGCGTAGTTGGTAGCATGCTGAGCTTCTATGCCCAAGATCGCGGGTTCAAACCCGGCCGAAGTCGTCGGATTTTTAAGAGCGTTAAAAATCCCTCAGTATGCCTTCCTTCGGAGGGGAAGTAATGCCGGCGGTCCCATGTCATAGATTTATGGCATGTTAAAGAACCTTCCACTAATTACACCTGTGTGAAGCTAAATTAGGTTAAAATGTAAACAACGCTCAGGTTTCTACGTTCGTCGCCAGGAGCCGACAACAGTGGCATCTAGTAGCCAAGTTCTGAACTAGTAGTTGTAGACGGTGGCGTTTGGCGGAAAATGTAGGAACTACTTGAAAAATTCAAAGTATGCAGTCCTTACTTGAATTAAGAAACAGAAACACACACTAATACAGTCATCACAATTAACACCGGTTATCAGACAGATTCTACACACACCCAAAGTACATGGGGCTACATGACCGCGTTGTCGCAGCCCCTAAACTGAGGAACCAACCAACCTAAATTATTTTAGACTGATAATAGTGTGTTCTGGCCTGTTGATACATCATTCATAATGATTTCCTTCATTTAAATGTATTTATAAATTAATAAATTGATTAACTCAATTACTTCTGTCATGACGAGGCGGGCCTAATTGAGAGTGGGAACTTGGAATATGCCTCCCTTCGTCCCTTGGGTAAGTAAATTACTGTGTAGGCCTATATTGAGACGTATGCTACCGAATATCATCATTCCTGCGACGTAGGATCAGTGATTTCATTGGTAATGAATGGTTTTACAAATTAAATATTGGTCTAAGATGATCACACTCGTATGATACACACCTTGATGTGTGTATTCAACCTCCCGTTGTCCTTTTTATTGGGGGGGGGGGGAGGGATTTACCATAGTGAAAGCAGCAGGACTTCATAAACTTTGCTTATTTTACTGGACAATAAGTTCACTTATTATATTCTATTGAAATACATTTATTTTCACAACTATTTCCCTTGCCGCCATTGCTCACATCCGTTTGGCTCCTGGAATTTCCGAGAGCAGGAAACATAAAACTTAATCCTATTTTCCATTTGCTTTCCTGGATTACATTTTGCTTCTTGTTCCTGGAGAGCGCTTAAAACGAACCCAAAAATAGCGTGCATTTCATCACACTTCCTGTTTCCGGGCGAATGTGTAGCATTCATTACTCAGGGAATTCTCTCATTAATCCTGGAAAAATCAGGGAATATTCAGGGAATTCTTTTAAGATGAGTTGGTAGACACCCTGACAGTAGACCCCATTGCGTCAGATGCCGCACCATCTGAGCTAGCGAGCTTTATTTAGTACCTTCCAGGGCTAGATTTGTGACGGTACGCCGTACCGAAACCTCTGATCGGGGGAAAAGTCGAATATATGACATAATTTTTAGAACTGTCAACGTTAGTTGTAAGTCAAGGTCAACTTGGTCTTTGACTAGATAATTATTTCAGAAAACTGTAAAGACAAAATTATAAAACAAGAAATAAAAGATTGTTGGTGAACATGTGTATTTTCAAGCCGAATGTATTTAATTTTTTAAATTACGTAAAGAAATCAATTGAAAATAATGTACATTGTTTGAGTGGTAGCCTAGTTGGCCTACATTAAAATTTAATATAGGCCAACGGCTATGGTAAGAAAATTTGTGAACCATGCATGCTATTTTTAGATATTGTCTCAAGTGTTTTTAACCATTTATTGTGTATGTGTATTTTATGTCATCGTAAAGATTTTCGATGTTCTTTGTGTTTAGATGGGGTCTAAATATAAGTTTGTGGGCTGAAGAAGGGTCCAAAAGTGGGACTCGAAACATGTACCCCTGAAATGTGACACAAATTAAAGTATTGAATAGGCGGAAAGATTGAAAATTCTTATTCCTCATAATTACTGTCAATACGGAACCTGAAATGAATAATATTTCTAATAAGAAAAATGTTGCTACAGCTGTCTCAATTTAATTTCAAATTGCAATCAAAATTAGATGGCTATGTTGTCAGCTGATTAATTTTTAAAGGTGTTCAGAAAAGCGTAAACATATCGATTTTAGAACTCTATATTTCAATATTCCACAAAGCCCTCCCACCACCTCCTGGTAGCCCGCAGTACCGGAACCTCTTTCTTTACAAATCAAGCACTGGTACCTTCTAATACCATTAGAGTTATGCCAACCAGCCTAGAGCCACACAAGTGGAATAAGTCTTGATAATTTGATAGCTTGTGTTATGAATAATAGGCATGGCTGTAGGCCCCCGTATGATCTGGATACCTAGCAAGGTGTCTGCGTGTCAAGTCCCGTGACAGGAAACTTGGTTTGATTTGCATCGAGGTTCTAAGGTGAGCATGTATGGCTCTGTTTATCGGATACAGTTTCACAGTATAGTTCCAATTTCTGGATGCTGGAATTCTATATGCGGTTGGATTGAAGGTGGACAAGAAGATGTGTTGCACATACGATACGCCATCAACGGTGCAAATACGAAGATTTCCTTGCTTGAATTTCTTTTTTCCTTTCCTTCTTTTTTTTTCCCTCCCCCTTTGATATTTTTTATTGAATAGAACAATATTTCATTGAGTGGAGTTCAGTGGGAGGAAGGCGGCTTTGGTGGTGCAGTTGGTACCATGCTGAGCTTCTATGCCCGAGATCGCGGGTTCAAATCCGGACACAGTCGTAAGATTTTTTGAGAGCGTTAAAAATCCCTTAAGGTCTGTCCGCACTCGTGCATTTTTATGTTCGTCAAAGGCATGCGTTATAGCGCAAGGTGTGAGGCAAGTGACGAACACGTTGCTGCATGCGTCTTCGGAGTTGAACGAGGGAGAGGATCGTAGCGCACGCAGTGTTGCAAGCGTGGTTCGGGGATTTCGTGCCTCACGCCTTGCATTTTGTATAATTTAAGCCTATATTGTGCACGTCATGTCAGCCACCACGGAGGAAACTATACAATTTATCGAGGATTACAGAAAACATCCTGCTCTGTGGGACGTATCTCGAAGTTGTACACGAATAAAGCAGTACGAAATGACACATTGAGTGTCTTGGCTGAAAAGTACAAGTTGGATATTCAGGGGGTAAAGAACATAATAAAAAGTTTGAGATCTTACTTTTCAAAAGAGTATCAAAAGGTAACGAAGAAAAAGACGGGTTCCGGGGCTGATGAAGACTATGAATCACCATGGTTCGGGTACAAGCCTCTTGTTTTCATATTGGAGGTATTGCTTCACGGAAATATGTGTTCTTTTTCTCAATTCCTTTCTCAATCATGCTCAACAAATTTCGAAGTTGGCTTTGGACATACTAGTCAAGTTCCTAAACAGCATATTATCCGCACGCACATCTTTTAAGATCCCGTAATCCCGTTTTTTCAAAAAATCCTTCATCCACATTAATTGCTGCCTTCTGGTTTTCTTCTTTTTTTGCAGCATTTATTACTAGATAAGTGGCAGTTATCACAAGTGCACTCGCGTCCGCAGCATCCATCGTGAATGCTGCAAAGAAACTGACGCATGAATGTGGACAGGTATTGCTTGCGTTTCAGGCATGCCCTAAGAGGAATGTCGAAGGGAAAGAGGAAAGGCACGTTGAAAGGGAAAGGGAAGATGAAAATGCACGAGTGTGGACAGACCTTTAGTATGCCTTCCTTTGGAGGGAAAGTAAAGCCGACTGGCCCATGTCATAGGTTTATGGCATGTAAAGGAACCTCCCCTAACTAATATTGTAGAATCTAAATTTGTACTAGAGATTTGTTTAACGCTCTATTAGTTCCAACGTTCGCAGCCAGGTGCCGGTTGCAGTGGCATCTAGTAGCCAAGTTCGTGGCTAGGTGTTGTTGACCGTGGCATTTGGTAGCAAAAGTAGGAACTACTTGAAATTGATCGTTTGCAGTCCTTATGTGAATTACAGATAACACACTCTAATACAGCCATCACAATTAACACTGGTTATATCAGACAGATTCTGCACACACCCAAAGTACACGGGGCTACATAACCGCATTGTCGCAGCCCTTAATCTGAGGAACCAACCATCAGTGGGAGGAAGGATGCTGAACAGACAAAGTAAAGTGGTGGAGTGTCATATTTGCTCCGACCCGGCTTAGGCTAGAAAACGGAAATTGATGATGAGGATTTATGTAGCTAGGATTCTCGAAGAATCTGTCCTAATGCATTGATTTCTTTTTTTCCTTTTTTGCAGATATAGCAGTGAAGAAGTACGTTGGGCTTGGCGTAGGCTTAGTTAGTTTACTCACTGAAAACTTATTAAGTCACCCATTTGTTGTCTTGAGGAGACAGTGTCAGGTAAGTGTGACAATATTTATTGAAATATTAGAAGCCATTTTTCAGTGTTGCGTAAGTAATTTGCCTTGTAATAATGACTTGGTGTGTGGTGCAGTGGTACGTTCTCACCTGCTGTACCCAAGGCGCAGGATCAAATCCTGGTGCAGCTAGTTGGCATTTGAGGGTTCGAAAATGTCGGTAGATTTTTAGCACGTTAAAGGATCTCCTTTGGGGCAAAATCCGGCACCCTGGTGTCTCTAAAAGTCTCAGTAACTTAATCGAAAGAGATGTAAAACCAATAACATTATTATTTATTACTTCTAATAATTTACAATATTTAGGCTACGTTTCTCCTAAAGAATGGAGAAAATAGATTTATATGATTAATTAATGGGGGGATGTCCCTTATCTTTTGAATGGCTTGTCCAATTTTGATGAAACTTTGTATCAAATAATGCCATATTTCAAATATTATGTTGTGTAGTTCACCAGTAGCTTAAAGAAATAAGAATAATATTTTATTCACCATTGATCATTTACATGTAATAGGTTTCGTCATTCATGGTACAATATTATTATTAGTATCCTCTATATACAGTTATTAAAAATCAATATTGACAAATTTTATGTCCAAGAATTCTTTTACGGTGTAAACTAGATTTTCTAACATCCAGTTTTACAGTTTTCTTTTGAACGTACTGAATGGCGAAGTTATTAAAACAATGTATGCCATTTACTTTATGTGAGCTCCCAATTTTTGCCAGTCGATGGCTTGGGATATCAATGTTTCCTTTATTTCGAGTGTTGTGATTGTGTAGGCCTATGTTTTCCCTAGTGTAAAATTCACTTAAATTGTTTTTGACATAGTGTAACAAGATGAAAAAATATAGATTTGTAATTGTAAAATTTTAAGTCTGTTAAAAAGGGAACGACAATGCTCCCTAGGATCAACTTTACACATTACACGAGCAATCTTCTTCTGTATCAGCAACACATAATGAACATACGGTGAGTGACCCCATAATAGCAGCCCATAAAAAATGTGGAACTGCAAGAGTCCAAAATATGCAATTCTCAGATAGTCTGTTGTCACTAATTCCCTGAATTTCCACATGAGATAAGAAACCCGTGATACCTTTTTACAGACATGATTGCTGTGCACATCCCAGCTTAATTTGGAATCTATATAAATGCCTAAAAGCTTAACTGACTGAATTTCTATATTATTAGACAATCCAAACAGAAGTTGTTGAGTTTTATCCTCGTTGCAAAGTAATTTATTGGATGAAAACCAACTTACCACAGTTCTAAGGGCTTCTTGCGACATCTCGTTCAGATTGAATATGTTCCGATGCACGTTAAGTAATGTTGTTGCTTCCTATGGCTAACCCGGATTCCGATCCATCAGCTTTCTTGCGTTCCAATAGAGTTGTGTGAGGTTTCCAGAAGTTCTAGCAGTCACATCAAGTTAGTTGCAATGTAGCAGGTGCCCCTTATCCATTTTACTTCCAGGTTCGTGACAAAGTGTGCATTCTTCAGATCTCAGGATGTTGATTCATTTCAGATGGCCAGTGTTAAGTCTGAAGAAGGCTACAGCTTCTCTTCTTGGTGTTAATTTATATTGATCCCATTTAGCGTCAATGTCCTTCCATAATTTGGTTTCGGCTGTTTTCTTTGCCATTTCTTCATACCTGTTTTTGATAGTATTTTTCAAGATCCTTTTTTGCTGACATAAAATTAGTCTGACAGGTTGTTGTAGTGTGGTACCTTTTTTTGCTAATCTGTCTGCCTCTTCATTTCCTGCTATTCCAACATGATAAGGGATCCACTGAAATGAGACCTGTTTGTGGAGTCTTTGAAGGGTTTTTATCATACAAAAAATTTCTTTCAGTTCTTTATTTTGGGGCTTATAATTTGACGAGATGGCTTGGATGGCTGCTTTTGAATCTGTAATGATAACACATTTTTGATAATCAATGTTTCTGCCTAATAACTGATGGAGTGCATGTGAAATTGTGATATGACATTTTTGTGGTAAATCATTAACTGCAACGTTAAAAAGAAAAGGACCGAACCCTGCGGTACACCGGTTGTGACATCTTTCTGTGTAGAGTGTCTATTCCTAATTGCTACAAATTGGCTTCTGTTACTTAGGTATGACTTCTTTACATCCTGTGTGGGACTATTTACACCATAAATCTGAAGTTTTGCCAACAGAATCTCATGATTAATGCAATCAAAAGCTTTACTCAGATCACATAAAACTTTGGAAAGCTGTTAAAGTTTGTTTGACAATTTCCAAAACAGCAGAAGTTGTATTTTTACTTTGTCAAAATCCGAACTGACTGTTGGATAGCAGGTCATAAGTTTCAAAGTAATTGCTAATTTGGTTGTAAATAACAGATTCAATCATTTAAAATAATATTGGAACGATTGAAACTGCGCGGTAGTTCTGGGGAACATGTTTGTCGCTACTTTTGAAGATTGGAAGGACTTTAGAAATTTTAAGCATATTTGGAAACAATCCAAACTTGAAACGTTTATTAACAATAGTAGCTAGAGGTTCACAAGTTAAATGTACTGTTTGTTTGATAATGTAATTAGATAAGCAATAGCAGTCCATACTTTTTGAATTTGAAGTGACCTTTATAATTTTGTTTGGTGTAATGTCAACCCCTGTGGAAAATGTGCCCCCCTGATAGATGTGGACTAGTTCAGTATTTGTCGATGTACCTGTTAGGTTGATTTTACCCCTATTCTTTTCACATTGTTCAAAAAATACTCATTCATGGCATCTGGATTCAGTAATACATCCTGTGTATGAGTAGGAGTGTTATCTAGTGTTATAATATCCCAAGCTGCCTTGCATTTATTGGATGCACCTTCAATGTATTTTTCACAAGTTAATTTTTTTGCAAGTGCAAGTTTAGTTCTGTAAAACTTTTTACACTAAAGATATGTTTCATATGTCTCATTCTGCACAATCCCTTGCTCACATGAGTTTTTATGAATTCAGTACAAAATTAGCATCCTTTCTCTTATTTGGGCCAATTCATTGGAATACCAGTTAAGTTTCTTATTTCTTACTTTACACACAGTTTTAACTTAACTAAGGTAAATGCACCAATGTTCGTCATGTTAAGACAGATTTAGTCAAGAAATTATATACACCTTACACATCTTGGTAAATTTAATCAACAAAAGCACTGTACCTAATCTCAAACTCTACTCAAACACTAGGAAAGTCCAAATAGCGAAGATATTTGTATTAGGAAAAATTACGTATTTTAAAAAAGTGTGTTTTTGCGCGAGTGTTTGGCACGATGTATTTGGATTTCTCCTATATTCGTCACCCTTTGCACCAATTGCTGTCACATTGTTGATTTTCCTTTTCTGCTGTTTCTAATGCATTTCTGTCAATTGTTGCATAAGACACCGATTTATCGACTTGGAGGCCAACATTTAGGAATAAAACAGTAGCAGTAATTACATTTTTTAAAATAAAAAATGAAATATTAAAAAAAAACGGCATCGGGAAGCAGAAATGGTGGGTAGAAGACATACGAGCATGAAAATATCGTAATTCTGCGATAAACAAGTGAGACTCCGGCATAACAGCCCGGAAAATGACCATTCGCCGTGGCCTAACACCAATTGTTGCCAAAAGTTTCGAAAAATCCTTCTTCTTCAGTGCAGTATCTTCGCTTTTAGCAACCCTCTGAATTCGCCACTCATGAACATTTTTCTTCCAGGCAGTCTTTAGTGGCTTAAAAACCCTTACATCCATGGGTTGAAGTATGTGTGTGGCATTAGGTAGTAAAGCGACCAAAACAATTCCATGACCCTCACAAAATTTACTAGTATGTATGGTCAATTGTGAGGAGTGCCCATCTATGAATAGAATGCCAGGGAGAGGAATCTCTTTCTCAACCAACCAAGGATGAAATATGTTACTGAGAAATTTGTAAAACACTTCCCCCGTCATCTACCCGTTTGGAGATTCGCCAATGCCCCTGTGTGCTGGCATTACAACAATGATGTCTTGCGGCAGACGTTCATACTTGAACACTACAAGGGAAGGAGAAATATCGCCGTGGGCATTGCCTGTTACAAGTACCATTAAGCATTCTTTCTCATCCGAATTCACTTGCTGATATATTGTCTTGTCACCCCTGTTCACCAGCACTTTGTTACCTCTTTCGGATTGAGAAAGAAAACCGTCTCGTCAGCGTTGAACAGTCGCCGAGGGTCTGACAAAATAGACTGGAAGTTGTTTTCCACTAAATAGCTGTAGACTTCTGAAACCCAGGTTTTATTTTGATGTTCTGTAATTGCAGCACGGCTTACTGTCAAATTTTGAGGGGTTCGTAAAAGATAGACCAGGATTTCTTTTTAGGAAAGATTCACGCCATTTCCTTCCTGGCCGCCATCTTTGAAAGGGAAGTCCCTCTTCAATTCTTGTGTGAGGCACTGGACGCTATTTTGCAAATCGTCCTTTGTTACCGGGACCCCGCTTTTCCTAGTGAGTTTATCCATTGAACTAGCATAGCCTCATCTTCCTTTGTTAAAATGGAACTTAGCCCCACTTTCCTCTCGCTAGGATATTTTCCTTTAATTTTGTCTGAGAGGGTGATTCTCGGAACACCATTCCTCTCCGCGGCCTTTTTAATACTCATGCTGTCCTCCACAACGGCCTTGATAGCAGCTTCCATTTGCTCAATATCATAATTCAGAACTGTGCGTTTCGACATATTACCTGGGGCAGATGACCTCGTAGTTCCGCCCCTTAAAACAACAATAACTAACATATTGCCTGAAAGCAAAGATTTAGTCTTAGACTAATATAATATTTTTCATCTCAATAAAAAAATTAAGAAATCCTCTGTAGCACGCCTAGCCAAAAAACCCTAGGCCTACTGAGGTGCGGCCGTCAAGAGAGAGACCTACGTAATAATAACAATACACTTTAAATGTTTATTGGTTGCGACTACTGGACACGATGATCAAATGATAATTTAATTAATACAGGGTGCTTTAGAGCTACATTATAAGTATATTGCCGCTGTTAGTTAGGTCTTGGAGCCGATTGGTTTCGACTCACAATATTTCGCCGCCGCCGCCCCCCCCTTGTGCCCCGCCGCCGCCACCATATGACCCCCGCCCCCCCATATGACCCCCCCCCCCCTTCTTCTGTCGGTGCCCCTGGTCATTAATGTGACAAATAATCATTTCTGGATCAAGAGGTGGGAAAGAACATTTCTATAAAATAATTTGATTACTAAATATATAAACAAATTGCCAGTCTACATTTGTGAGAATGTAGCCATTGTTGACTGTTTTGTGCATTGTTGATGTGAACTGTTTCTGAAATTTGGCGCTTCTAAATTAAACTAACACAAAACTGGATAGCCAATCAGTGGTTGACACATCTGTGCTGATTGTGTTGCCAAGCTAACTTTAGTTCTGAACTGGATTCGGCCATAAGGGTGTTAGAGACAAATTAATTCATGAGGTTGGCAATGTAAGTTGTGCCGGCCGATCTTCAGTTGTCTACTGGTTCAAAAGTGATATCTGAGCATGCGCAAGATGGCTGCTGGATTGAGAAGAAGCCAAGCCAACGCTTGGAAGAAAGACTCCTTGATGTGATTCTGTTGATTTATCAATAAATGATAAAAATGGTCCGGTTAGCTCAAACAATGCCAGCGTTTCGCCCCAGTGTGCCGTTGGGCTCGTCAGTTGGTACAGACACACCTACCAATACGCCAATGGACCATTTTTATCATTTATTGATAATTCATCCGCTCAAATGGAAACTACATCATATTCCCTTCGGGAATATTCAAAACCTGATTCTGTTGAGGCAGGACGTTGTGGCGTGGTCTGTCTCGGAGCCACTGCCGAAATGATTAAGTTTTCATGATGTGAATTTCTGTGAAAGAACGTGAGTGGCAGCCTCGGGCCATATTCTCTGATTTAGGCCATGAATAAGGTAAAACTGTTAAACCATCTAATTATAAGAACTCGTTGCTGATCGACATATAATTGCAACATTCCGGACAATGATTTCTTAGCTTAGCTTGTGGAGGGCAAGTGGCGTTTTGTCCCTCGCGCTGCACAATGATGCTGCAAACTTTAGTTTTCTTTTGGCTTGTTATGAGCATATCTTGCTCCAGAGATTTTATTTATTAATGTGTGTAATTTCTTGCTAATTTATTTAAAGTGGGCCCATGATTGTTATTTTTATTTAATTGAATGTTTGTTAGGGAACAAGCCTTGTTAAGAATAGGGTGCAGCGCATGCGTAGGTTGAGGGCCCTGAAGATTTGAACATTCCCGATAAAATTGATATTTCTGATTTAGATCGTTGTGTATAAAACATAATAACTAAAAGTCTAAAATGTAACTGTCAGGATTTTGGTTATGGGAACCAGATAGTGTAACAATGACAATCGGTCCTTTGATTTTCGTTTGACATAGATGGCATAACTTTGGTGTTGTAATGGCCGCAGAAGCATAGCATCCATGCTGTTTGCAAAACAATTCTCGAAATGGTATTTGAAAAGATGTAATGAATAATCACTTTGTTGTTTTAAAGATGTTCTAGTTTCGGATATTATTTGAAAAATGATTTAACATACAAGAAATATTTATTTGTGAAATGTAGTCACGAAATGTGACCGGTTGATATTGCGGCGTTGCCATTAATAGTGGGATTATTGTTGGCCTCCCCCTTTCTTAAACGCAGGAGTGTATATTAGGTGTTCCCTCCCTTAGCCTTTCGGCATTGTATTTCACTTTCCCTTTCGAAATATATTTTATTTTTACCTACTGCTGTTTGAATCCATGTTTTATTGTGCGCAATATAATAGTACTAGGTTAGTTGGCTTCAGGCCACTTTGGCCTCGGGTTACCAAACCCTCCCTCCCCTCAATTAATTTTACGGGATGACAGATGGTAGCAGCCATAGCCCCAACCCGGCGACACAGTCTTTCAAGGAGAAATGACAATGTGCCAGTTTTCGTCACAAATGACGAGCATTGGTATAGTGTGTTTTTTTAAATCCAGTGTTCGTCACCGGCATTTCTAACAAAACTAGGCACGTGAGCAAGAAATAACAAATCACATATGTTACAGAAACAATTACTAACTATATCACGCACTTGTAATGTTTTAAAATGTCGGAACATAACACGCATGCACATAAATAACTCGCGTGAGTGCTTAGCACATGCGAGAAGACAATGGCGCGTCAAGACAGTTCAGCTCACAGGAGATGTTTGACGCTGGGAATCACCTATTACATCGCACGCATGATTTCGCAAAGTTGCTCCATATCGGCAAGGAAGGTATGACACATCTCGTAAGACTTCGTGCGTTGAGAAAGACCCGTTGACATGCTTATTTTTTGTGCTTATATACGAGAGTGACGACGACTGGATCAGTGACGAAAACCTGTACAGTTACTTTATGGGGGAGCAAGAATGCCACAATTCAACATAAATTTTAAAAAAAGTTTCAAAATCGATCTCAGTATTAGTTTTGTCAGTGTGTTGTTTGTACGAAAATTTCCGATTAACATTCATTAGTCTTTCAAAAATAGATTAATATAACATTCTTTCTGAGTTCTAGTCCATGTGACATTAGGTTCATAATTGGGATTTGTGTCTGCATAAGGCAGAGAAAGTACCAATGGTTCATGATCAGCAAACGATCCTCCAATTAACCTGACCTTGTATGCAGCACTTGGGAAATTGACAATATTATCGAGGCAAGCATTACTGCGTGTTGGAGATTGATTTGTACATTTTAAATTAAATCTTATAAGGTTCAAAAATGTTCTTGAAATTTGCCCATCTAACTTTGCCATTTCTATATTAAAATCCCCACAGATAGCTACTTTGGTATTAGATTTTAGAATGTTTTTGATAGCAAATTCAAAATTCTCAAGAATACAGGAATATTGCCCCTGGGAGATCTGTACAAGCTACCAATTATTATATTCGCCTCAACAGTTTTAACACAGCTAAATTCCACTTCTAATTCACAGTTATATAGGATTAAATCAACTTTGGCAAATTTCAGACAATCCTTAACTAAAATTCCCACACCTCCGTTTTTCTTTTAACGTCGACACGATATCTGCTATGGCATACTCATGAGGCACAAAGAAGTCAACTTGTTTTTCAGCAAGCCAGTGCTCGGACATGCATCCACATCAATTTTCTCAATTTTATAGAACTATTCTAATTCCAACAATTTATTCCTGTTACACTGCATATTGACCTGAAGAATAGTCAGTGAACTGTTCTTATCTTCCTGCCCTGAGCTGTTATTAATAATGTGGAAATCCTTTTTTAACTTAGGCCTGGAACTCGGTGCATTTGTACTGTTGTTAGGCTTAGGGATTTTGTTTCTCGCAGGAGCACTTACCTCTGTTCTAAAAAACTCTCGCCACTGAGCGAGTTTACTGATTCTAGAGTAGTCGGTCTTGGAGTATGCGGCAGTGGGATGACTGGTCCGAGGGAGTGGAACTTTTTGTTAATTTCCTCAGCTACTTGTGAATAGATCCGTTGCTTTCTCATCATTTTCAGTCGGACACAAAGTAGACATATCTCATTTTCTCTTCTCATGGCTCGACCTACTGGTAAGAAGATAACTCCATGCCCATTGGTTACGGCTTTTCCCATTATCTTGTCTTCAGGTTTACTTATTGTAACTCGTTACTTATCCCAACATTCTTAAAACCTGTAACATCTTGACCATCCCTGTCCACCCTCCCACAATGAAAGTATAATAAAAGAGAAGTTCTCAATTGCAGCAAGAAGGAAGGTATTACCAAGTTGAAACCATCCCTACATTGTATAGTGTTCAGAAAAACTTTGCTGAATGGAAGTGAAAACTGCTGGAGGAGGAATATCTTATTAGAATCTGAAGGTAACATGTAGCACATATGATGCTGGGACAAACAAATGGGAGCAATAAGGGGGGGGGGGGTAAGATTTTAATTGACATTTTGGATAAGGCTGTGAGTATAAACTGGCTTAGATTGTGGGACCATGTGATGTGAATGAATTGGAAGAGATTACCTAAAAGAAAATTGAACCCGGCTATAGAGGGTAAACAAAGCAGAGACGAATATGTAGAAGACAAGATTCTGTGTTTAATAATTTCAATGTAAAAGGTTTCTAAGCTACTGCAAATGAAGGGGATCAGTGAGGTGCCTCATTTGCTTGTTGACTTGACTGAATGTGGAAAGACTTAAGCATTTAATGGAAATGAGTGAATAAAATAAGTCAGAATTCCATTTTCTGGCTTGACATCACTGCTAAGAATACTACATGCTACAGAACATATGATTAAGAAGAAGTATGATACTTGATGCTTTTTAAATTCAACAGCTATGAAATGACCTCTAATATTTTGATAGCACTGAATGAAAGTAGAACGAGATGTAACATTCTCTATAATACATGAATTAGCCAAAATACCTTATCAAACAACGAGAACTAAATCAGGGAATGATGTTTTAATAGATGTTTCCTCCTCCCCCGTCTGTGACCCACTCAGCCATCCCAAATAGGATCACGACTTATATAGGCAAAATACCATCTGTGGCCGCCATTGTTCACATCAATCATCATCAAAACAATACTGTCAACCGCGCCCTTACGGTACTATGCCACACCCGACCATTCTAATCTTTGTTTTTTCCAATCCAATGGTTTTTGACAGCCTAACAGATCCAGATCAATGGTTTTGTGTCAACCGTTCACCGCTAGCTCCGCGCGGTCAAGGCCGCACCTACACCCAACCATTCTAACCTTAATTTTGTCCAATCCAATGGTTTCTGACAATGTTTACAGCCTAACTCGTCCCGATGAATGTTTTTTTCATCAACAGTGATTTTGTATCCCACTTATTTTTATCAGTGATTTTGTATCCCATCTGTTGGCAACATGTTGGCCTTGTTGGCAGTTAAATGAGATGCAAGTGCTGTCGTAACATGGCAGCCGTTTTTAAAAGAGCAATAAATAAAAACTCACGTTTATGTAGTTTAGCACATTATATAAAGTGCAGTAGTGACGAGGATTCCTAATTTCAATACGTAATATCGCCCAGAAGATGAAACAAGGATACAAAGTATGTAAAAGTCACATTAATGTCTGATGCAAGTTGATAAGCTGCATTCTACTTTCATTCAGAATTAATAATATTTTCACCTTTCACCCTCAAGACCTCTTCCTCTTAACTTTCTTATAGGATGTCAAGAAATGCAACAATTCAAGATTAGTCTAGCTTATGGAAGGCAGTTCAAGTTTATACCACGATTCCTGTGTGTCTGGGGGAATTTTTTAGTCTAGTCATTGACATCACAGATGTTGATTTTCGTTTGTTTGATGTAGTGCCTTGAATTGCTGCTATGTAACTCTGCTGTATGAAGATTCAAACAGTGCGTCATCAAATATGGATGCAGCCACATATTACCGGTATGTTCACGTGCAAGGTTTGGTCGTGAGTTACGAATGTTCATAAATTACTTTTAGTTCAGTTTAATTGAAAGGTTGCACTGCATTCTCCTAAAGCCATAGTGACACTAAACCACTGATTGCTACACTAGGGTAAACAACTGTCTGACCGAAACCATTGGTTGCTACTAGGTTAGACGGCTTTTTGGACAAGGCCATTGACCGCTACTACGCTAGACCACTGCCTGGACGAAGCCATTGACCGCTACTAAGTTAGACGACTGTTTGGACAAAGCTATTAACCGCTACTAGGTTAGACCATTGCCAGGACGAAAATTACTGCTTGTACTACAAGGAAGGGGATGTGGGGCTTAAATACCAGTAGCTTTGTGTTCGTATGTAAAGCCTTATTAACACATAGAATTTGACATGTATGCGATCTTTTAAACTTGACATGGATGGCACCATTTTGTGTCTAGGGTAACTTCTTAGTGTAGGCTAAGGAATTGTGATTTACTCTCCTGGAAGGCTACCTTCCAATGCCACTTTAAATAAAGGTTCTTGTTCTTTTTTTTTTGAAACATACAATTTTTGTGTTTGTAGGTTAATAACAACTCGCGTCGGTATCACTTGATACCAATCACTCTTGTGCCAGTAATTTTACATCTCCATCAGCGGCAGGGTATCACCACACTATGGAAGGGACTAGGCAGTGTGCTTTTGGTTCGGGGAATGAGTCTTGCCTTGGAAGATTTTATCAGCAAGGTGACACCCTGGCCAAAGTACGTATACCATTTAAGAATATTGTATCTAAAAATCATTCAAATACTTTCTAATATGTGCTGTCTATGTTATTTTAGGAATATTTAATGTATCTTCTGTTTTGTGAATGTTCACTGAAGTTATGCACCTGAAAAGAAAAGTACATGGCCATTGGCTGCATTAAGAAAGTTATTTATAGTCGCACAAATTTGAACTTTTGTTAACCTACATTATTGATTGGCAAAATGCTCTCCTGTGTGCTTGAGTAATGTAGCTTGTATTCATGGTGGGTGATGTATGAATAGGCAGCTGGGAATATACGATTCCCCAGGTCAGTGAATGTCGAAAGACATGATAAGTATATAACAAATGGTGTGGGTCGGGAGAAAACAGGAGGTAAAGTTTGCTATACTCAACTACATCGCTTACAGCTGTCTAGTACTGTGCATAAGACTGGAAGCAGGTAAAGCTACTTGGGGATGAGTAGCATGTACAAGGTGTGACAAACTGGCCCCCGTGGTGTAGGGGTAGTGCGCCTGTCTCTCCCCAGAGGCTCCCTATTTCTGGCTCCATTAGGGATTTTATAAACTGAAGTGAGGGCTGTAATGGGGTGCACTCAGACTTGTGAGGACAATTAGTAGCTGTCTGATCGGAGAGCAGCACCCATCACGAAAGCCAAGGTTAACAACCAAGGGGATCTGTCGCACTGACCACATGTCACCCCGCCAACTATAGACCAAATGACTGAGCAGTGGTCGCTTGGTAGGTCAAGGAATGGGCCGTGGTTGTTTTTTTGTTTGTTTGTTTAAGGTATGACAAACAAGTTTTTTGCATGCACATCAACAACTCTGAGAAACAAGTGAGCATGTGACAAGCATTCAGGGGTTATTCAGGTGAAGGTTATGCAGACAGCTTGTAAGTGAAGACCAGCTCTATGGAGGGTGAGGGTACCCATCCAAACACATGCCTGTCCCTTCCCCTCTAATTAGACATGAACACGTGACACTCGTAGTGCTGTTGTCAAACTGGTTACGAAGAATGGTCTCTCACAAAATGATTCCTGTTACATGGAGATTTGGGTGAACCACTCACCATATGCAGCTCTTCTCTGGACCTCATTTCTTTGTTTTACTGTGCTGCACAACATAGTAACATTTAATGCAGCCAATGGCCATGGTAATACACAGATATGCAATGGAATCGATCCTCTCGAGATTACAAATCTTGGTCGCCACACAAGTCCTTCAGTGACAACCCCCGCTCGTATCTCAGTGCGTGATATCTGTCACAGAGCCCCCCCTGCACAACCTACAAATGCACTCTTTGTCTGGAACATGGTAAGCACAACATAGTGCAAACACAAAGTCTATAAAAGGATAGTATATTGATTTTCATGGCCAGTGAATTAAAACTCAGCAATTTTTTCCTAGGTTATGCCATGTCTTGTGTGGTATTTCGCCTAGGAAAGTCTATAGTTTGTATGATTAGCCTGATAGACATGTTAAAATGTCGTAAGAAGACATAATTTTCTCGCTGAACCACACACCTCTTATATGTTTCACATCTTTCAGCACTTCCCGACAATTGTATATTCCCGACTGCCTGGTCATATCCCACCCACCCTGTATAAGGCACGTCCCAAAAGTAAGTTCTGTTTTTATATGTTATCCCTGTATTGCTGCAATCACAGCTCAGCGCACGATAGTTACTGAGTCAAGGAGAAGTAAATGACACCATTTTGAGATTACTGTCTTTTGTTTATGCTTTATAGTGTTTGGTTAGAATGGCGAAGTTGAATGAAAATCCCGCTGCTTATGAAATTAGTTTGGTCATTAGTTTTCTGAATATGAACAACACTAAACCTGTCAACAATCGTCGACAAATTTGCGAGGTGTATGGAGAAAATGCAATGGGTGATTCAGTGGTAAGGAGAAGGGTCCAACAGTTTAATGAAGGACATGATCAAGTGCACGATGACGGATGAAGTGGGTGTCCATTGTTTGCTAATGAAGACTCGGTTTGTGCAGTTGAAGAACATGTCAAGGGAAACTATTCTACGAACTTTCTGCAAATTTCAAGATCACTTCTTCATGAAATTGATAACAACACAGGCAGCAATGTTTTATGAAGAAAGCATACAAAAACTTGTGCCAATTTAACACATATGCTTCCAAAATGGTAGGAGCTATGTGGAAAGACAGTTTACGATTTGTTGTTTGTTTTGCAAAAAATAGTTTTTACCTGTACTCGTTTTGTTTTTATTACCAAATGAAACTTACTTTCTGGGCATACAACGTATACCTAGTTGGAATAATTTCCATTAAGCTCCCATATAGCAGTTTCTAAAGTTATTTCTACTCCTCGTATCCTCAAAATGTTAACAAAAACAATCTGAGGTAATCTGCTGTCATCTTTACTTTTTTTTGTGAAATGTACACTGGAGCAGCGGTACGGAAGGCAACAGGAAACCACCATATTATGATTCCTAGTACAATCAGTATGGAAAGTACATCAAAGGCTATGGCTCCCAGTCCCGGGGAGCTGTTGAATGGGCAAGAAATGCTAAAGAATCCCCCGATTAAAAATATCATGAACATTTTTTATGATCTATAAAAACAGTAGTAGGCCTAATTGTGATAACATGCCTCAATCTAGTTCTTATACCTAAACTTTCTGTCATGCCCACTGTTGTCTTAACATGTTGCATTTACCGATGCTTGGTTTTCACCAAGGGCTGGGTTTCATATCCGGTTTATGAATGTGGGATATTCAAGGTGAAATATCAGGTCGGTGGTTCAGATTCCATGTTAAAAGGTGGTCAGGTAAACTACAAGCAGTAACATTATTATTAAACTACAAGCTTGCTTGCTTCCTTCCTCCCATGTGTTTTGATTAAAATGCTCCTTATAAATATTTTTTTAGAATGTGTTAGTTTTCTTTCATTACAAAGAACATAACATTGACAAATGTTAGGTATTAGAACTATTTCTTTTAATGATCAATACTGCTATACTACAAATTTTCATGCTCTTGTAATTTCTTATTCTGATGTAGGCTATATATACAGTAATTATATTTCTTTTTTTTTTTCTTTTTTTTGTGGGATGTTCAAGTAAATTCTATCATTGGGCAGTTTTGTCAATATTGCCTTTCACCTCCATGTTTTCACTATGCTGTATGGTGAACCCTTCTTCATTTATTAAGTTAAACAAATTTTGTTTTTACAGAGAAATAACATGGAGAAGCTCATTCAAGTCTATGGGACAGCACGTACTACTTAAATGGTAAGTTTCTCTCTAAACATTGTGTCAATGTTGAACAGTAGTGTAATACTAGAAGTTAATCCTTCCAGATTTTGCACATTTTAGGTTTTGAAACAGAGTCTGGGCCATTTAGAGGATGAATAAAATGAATAAGATCTTGTTTCCTGATGTGTTTGGTCCATTAAGCTACTGCCTGTTATATGTTCACTAAATGAGACCCTAAACGGACCAGCTTAGTAACACTTGCCTTCTGTACCTATGGTTATAGGATTGATTCTGGCCCCATCAGTTGGGTTTTAAGTGCGCATTGGCACAGCACATTTAATCCTCCGTTAGCGGCGCGGTTTTGCGGAACGTCGTTTGTCACGCTGGGTCTGGTGGCCCCAAGCTACTGCTTCTCAATAATCTTTCTTTATTTCAACTTCGTATTCACTGTCTATATGATAGTTCGTATTTTCAACAATTAATTGCAATATTTCATCACTAGTACCTAAAAATGGTAAAGGAAGGAATTCCAACAGATGAAGAAAGAGGGGTGGAAGAGGAATGGGCTAGATTTAAGAAGACACTAGTAGGTGCAGCAGAAGCAGTATGTGGGAGGACAAGTAGTAAGAAGAGGTGGAAGGAAACACCATGGTGGAATGAGAAGACAAAAGATATAGTAAGGGAAAAGAATAGAGCCTTTAGGAGGTGGTATCAAAATAGGACGGTAGAGACAAGGGGAGAGTACCAGGAAAGAAAGAAGGAGGCAAAGAGAGTAGTAGCTGAGGAGAGAAGAAAGTGGATGGAAGAGTGGACAAAGATGATGGAGGATAGTGAAGGTACAAAAAAGGTCCTGTATGGGATGGTAAAGAATAAGAGGCGGAAGAATCCTACGGATTATGTTAGAATGGTGAACAAAAGGGGACAAGAGATAGAAAATTGGGAAGAACTGAAGAAAATGTGGAAAGAATATTTTGAAGAACTTCTGAACCCAAATGGGAAAGATGGTGAGGAGGAAGAAATCGGGGATGAGGAGGAAGATGAACTGCAATCAGAAAAGGACTTAACATGGAAAGAAGTGGAAGATGCAGTGAACAAGATGAAAGGAGGGAAGGCACCGGGTGTGGATGAGTTGAGTGTGGAGATGGTGAGAGCAGCAGGAGAGTTGGGGATACAATGGTTGTATGGAGTGATGAGGACAGCAAGGAAGGAAAGGAAGACCCCAGAGGACTGGAAAAAGGGAATAATTGTCCCGATCTTCAAGAAAGGTAGTAGAACAGAATGCAGAAACTATCGGGGAATAACACTGATGAGTCATTGTGCAAAGATGTTTGAGAAAGTTTTGGAAAGGAGAATTAGGACAAGGATAGAAGGAGGGATGAGGGAAGAACAACATGGCTTCAGAGCAGAAAGGCCCACAGTGGATTTGATTTTTGCTGCAAGGCAGTTACAAGAACAGCACTATGAGTATGGAACAGATCTACTGATGACCTTCCTGGACATTGAGAAAGCATATGACAGTGTATGCAGAAACAAAGTATGGAAGTCCCTGGAGGATAGAGGAGTAGAAAAATGGACTAGAAGGAGGATAAAGGAGATGCATAAGGGAAGCGTGAGCAGTGTGAAAGTGGGAGGAGTGAGATCGGACTGGTTGGAACAGGGAAACGGCCTGAAACAAGGAAGTGCACTGTCACCGTTACTTTTCATTGTGGTGATGGATGACATAATGACCCGAGTAGCACAAGTAATTGGGGAAGGAAAGATGAAAGCAATGGTGTTTGCAGATGATTTGATGATTTGGGGAAACAAGGAGGAGGAGGTACAGGAACAGTTGGACGTGTGGGAAGGAATAATACAAGGGTATGGGATGAAATTTAGCATAAATAAGAGTGAGTTGGTGATCACAACAAGGAAGAAGGAAAGAACCACAACAGGAATAACAATTGGTGGGGAACAGCTGAAGAAAGTGGAGAGTTTCAAGTATCTGGAAAGCCTGATACAAGATAATGGAAGAAACGATAGAGAAATAAATGAGCGGGGGAGACAGGCAGAAGCATTCCGGAGGAGTGTGAGAAGCATGTTATGGAGCAAGGATGACCCTCAGAACAACAAAAAGATCATATATCGGACGTACTATGTCCCTATCCTGACGTATGCCTCGGAGACCTGGGTAATGAAAGGAAGGGAGAAGAGCAAAATACAGGCCAGTGAGATGAGGTTCTTGAGAAGCAGTATTGGAGCTACAAAGAGGGACAGAATAAGAAATGAGAGGACCAGAGAATTAATGTAGGAGGAACCATTACAGGATGGTATAGAGAAATCTAGACGTAGATGGTATGGACATGTAAAACGAATGGAGGAGAAGAGGATACCCAGGAAGATACACGAGACGAAGTGGGAAGGAAAGAGACCAAGAGGGAGACCGAGAGACAGGTGGCTGAAGGGGGTGGAAGAAAGCGTGAAGAAGAGAGGAGAAGACTGGACAAGGGTGGAGGCTGAGAGATGGTGGGAAGACAGAAGACGTTGGAGAGGCTTGAGTTCCAAACCGACCCGGCCAGTGGCTGGAAACTGTGCAAGATGATGATGATTTCATCACTAACAAAAAGATTCCAACATTCAAATTCAGTTCAAATATTCTTAGTAGTCCTTACAACACCAGGTTGTTTTGTCAGAATACTGTGGGGCCCTGTCTGAGTAACCATCCATGTATCCTTGTTCCACTTAGTTCCATCTTTGCCTAAAACAAAACAAAAAAAAATTAATTCGTCCTAATATTAATACTTGTTGATTCTTTAGGGGCTTTGCGACATCGTGGTCATGTAGCCCCGTGTACTTGGGTGTGTGTAGAATTTGTCTGCTATCCTGTGTGTATGTAATTGAGGTAGGTTTTGGGTAGGAAGTGGTCGTGCCTTGAGTTAGGTACCATCCCGGCATTTGCCGTGAGTAGAAGTGGGAAACACGGAAAACCACTTCTAGGATGGTTGAGGTAGAAATCGAACCCACCTCTTCTCAATTTTGCCAGCCCCCAGACCAGAATTAAATTTCTTGATAGAGCTGGGAATCGAACCCGGGCCTCCGTAGTGACAGCCAAGAATGCTAGCCACTACGCAACGAGGCAGATATGTAATAATAATAATGGCCTACTTAACCAATAAAATATAAACGGCCATCGATTCTTTGCTTCCAATACCGCCCTCCTGATCAATTTCATGGTCAGTATCAGTCTTCAGATCTTGTTTCAACTTTGTCTTCAGTATTAGAAGCACCTACTGTATGTATTTGAAATTATCATCAACTAGCGATTCGTTATCTTTCAGCAGAGAAGGCGACATACTTTATCTACATCCTTAGGTGTTCGTAAATCATATGTCTCATTACTCACATTCACTGTACCAAACCAAATAATCGCTCTAACAGCACACCTACAAGTCACTCACGGCTCACTGATAAAATATTACATCATTGGGCGCACTGGGACTAGCAGTCCCACATGACGTAGCAGCTGACAAAAGTTACACTTGTGGAGTTATCTTTAGGCTCCTCATTTCACAATTCCAGAAAAATGCTTACTAAGGTATAGTGTGAGAAGTCCCAAGACAATAAGATCATAACTTGAACTGTTGGCTTGATCATCATCATCATCTTGCACAGTTTCCAGCCACTGGCCGGGTCTGTTTGGAACACAAGCCTCTCCAACGTCTTCTGTCTTCCCACCATCTCTCAGCCTCCACCCTTGTCCAGTCTTCTCCTCTCTTCTTCACGCTTTCTTCCACCCCCTTCAGCCACCTGTCTCTCGGTCTTCCCCTCGGTCTCTTTCCTTCCCACTTCGTCTCATGTACTCTCCTGGGTATCCTCTTCTCCTCCATTCGTTTTACATGTCCATACCATCCAAGTCTAGATTTCTCTATACCATCCTGTAATGGTTCCTCCTCCATTAATTCTCTGGTCCTCTCATTTCTTATTCTGTCCATCTTTGTAGCTCCAATACTGCTTCTCAAGAACCTCATCTCACTGGCCTGTATTTTGCTCCTCTCCCTTCCTTTCATAACCCAGGTCTCCGAGGCATACGTCAGGATAGGGACATAGTACGTCCGATATATGATCTTTTTGCTGTTCTGAGGGACATCCTTGCTCCATAACATGCTTCTCACACTCCTCCGAAATGCTTCTGCCTGCCTCCCCCGCTCATTTATTTCTCTATCGTTTCTTCCATTATCTTGTATCAGGCTTCCCAGATACTTAAAACTCTCCACTTTCTTCAGCTGTTCCCCACCAATTGTTATTCCCGTTGTGGTTCTTTCCTTCTTCCTTGTTGTGATCACCATCTCACTCTTATTTATGCTAAATTTCATCCCATATCCTTGTATTACTCCTTCCCACACGTCCAACTGTTCCTGTACCTCCTCCTCCTTGTTTCCCCAAATCATCAAATCATCTGCAAACACCATTGCTTTCATCTTTCCGTCCCCAATTACTTGTGCCACTCGGGTCATTATGTCATCCATCACCACAATGAAAAGTAACGGTGACAGTGCACTTCCTTGTTTCAGGCCGTTTCTTTGTTCCAACCAGTCAGATCTCTCTCCTCCCACTTTCACACAGCTCACGCTTCCCTTGTACATCTCCTTTATCCTCTTTATAGTCCATTTCTCTACTCCTCTATCCTCCAGGGACTTCCATACTTTGTTTCTGCATACACTGTCATATGCTTTCTCAATGTCCAGGAAGGCCATCAGTAGATCTGTTCCATATTCATAGTGCTGTTCTTGTAACTGCCTTACAGCAAAAATCAAATCCACTGTGGACCTTCCTGCTCTGAAGCCATGTTGTTCTTCCCTCATCCCTCCTTCTATCCTTGTCCTAATTCTCTTTTCCAAAACTTTCTCGAAGATCTTTGCACAATGACTCATCAGTGTTATTCCCCGATAGTTTCTGCAATCTGTTCTACTACCTTTCTTGAAGATCGGGACAATGATTCCTTTTTTCCAGTCCTCTGGGGTCTTCCTTTCCTTCCATGCTGTCCTCATCACTCGGTACAGCCACTGTATCCCCACCTCTCCTGCTGCTCTCACCATCTCCACACTCAACTCATCCACACCCGGTGCCTTCCCTCCTTTCATCTTGTTCACTGCATCTTCCACTTCTTTCCATGTTAAGTCCTTTTCTGTTTGCAGTTCATCTTCCTCTTCCCCGATTTCTTCCTCCTCACCATCTTTTCCATTTGGGTTCAGAAGTTCTTCAAAATATTCTTTCCACATTTTCTTCAGTTCTTCCCTATTTTCTATCTCTTGTCCCCTTTTGTTCACCATTCTAACATAATCCGTAGGATCCTTCCGCCTCTTATCTTTCACCATCCCATACAGGACCTTTTTTGTACCTTCACTATCCTCCTCCATCATCTTTGTCCACTCTTCCATCCACTTCCTTCTCTCCTCAGCCACCACTCTCTTCGCCTCCTTCTTTCTTTCCTGGTACTCTTCCCTTGTCTCTACCGTCCTATTTTGATACCACCTCCTAAAGGCTCTATTCTTTTCCCTTACTATATCTTTTGTCTTCTCATTCCACCATGGTGTTTCCTTCCACCTCTTCTTACTACTTGTCCTCCCACATACTGCTTCTGCTGCACCCACTAGTGTCTTCTTAAATCTAGCCCATTCCTCTTCCACCCCTCTTTCTTCATCTGTTGGAATTCCTTCCTTTACCATTTTGAGGTACTCGACCCTTCTATCCCCTTCTTTCAGTTTCCATATCCTTATACGTCTTTCCTGGTTCTCAGTCCCTTTCTTCTCCTTACTCCCTCTCAGGTTCATTACCAGTAATCGATGGTCGCTATCCAGGTTCTCCGATGGTATAACCTTGATGTCCGTGATGTTCTTATTTAGTTCTTTCTCATACAGTATATAGTCGACCACCGACTTCCTGGTCAAGTCATCACTGTACCATGTGATTGTGTGGCTCTCTCTTTTCTTAAACCAGGAGTTCCCAACTAGCAGGCTGTTCCTCTGGCAGAAGTCCAACAGTCTCTTTCCTTCCTCATTTCTTCCACCCCAACCCTCTGGTCCTAGAACACTCTCATAACCTTGTCTTTCTCTTCCTACATGGGCATTGAGGTCCCCCATAACAATCATATTTCTTCCTACCAGCTGCTTCTGCAATTCCTCTTCAAACTCCTCCTTCTCTTCAGAAGCGCAGCCTACTTGTGGAGCATATACTTGCACTATTTCTACGGTCTCTCCCCTCAGTGCTACTTTCACTTTCATCATCCTATCACTTATTCTCCTCACTTCTTCTTTCAAACCATCTCGTACTACTACTCCCACTCCATTCCTCTTTCCCTCTTCGTTCCCACTCCAGTACAGTCTATAGCCTTTTCTCAGTACTCTCCTTCCTTCCCCTTTCCACTTTGTTTCTGCCATCCCAATAAATCCAACTTCCTTCTTTCCATCATATCCACTATCTCCTCCACCTTCCCCGTCAGCGTTCTTAGGTTTAAAGTTCCAAATCTTAGTCCGTGTGTACAGCCGTGTCGTCGTCTATTAAATCCATCCTGTCCGAGGCTCGTTCCATTTTTGAAAGCATTTGGTTTAATCCACTACTGGCTTGCTGGGCCTATCGTAGCTTCACCAGAGCCCCGTTAGCCGTCACTTTTCAGGGTTCCTGTAGGACCTTCACAGCTACCGTAACGGTCCCGGGGCACACGAAGTCCCCACTGTACTTCGCCCCTACAGGCAATCCCCTACTTTGTGCCGTTGCCCGTCTCCCACGACGTGGACGAGGGGTTGGACTTATGGGAGACTGTTGGCTTGATATTAAAACTAAAACGAGCTGTTGTGCTGTCAGACTCAAGCACGACTAACGGTTAAGCATCCTTCAGGCAAAATCTGATAGCCTGGCATCTCTAAAGTCACAGCAGTTAAAAGGGATGGTAAACATCAGGTGTATCTGATGCGCAGAGGAAAATCGATTTGCTGTACTGCACAGTGATGTCATCATGGAGACAAGTGAGCTGTATTCTCATTGGGTTTTCATGGTTATATGAAGGTATACAATCTCTCTTGAATTAGTATAACGTGCTTGCATAAAATTTAGAGACAAGTCTGTACTTCGTTTGATGCACATTTGTCCCTAAAGTAACAGTATTTCAGTAATTGTTTTACATGATGTTTAGACATGCATAAGAAAGGTTTTCATTTAAAATTTCGCTCAGGGTGTCTACGACCCGGGAAAACCGGGAATTCTCAGGGAATTATGAATTTCTGGAATAATCAGGGAAAAATCAGGGAATTTCTTTGTTAATCAGGGATTTTTCTCCATTTGTCTATATCCCGTAAAAGTGGAAGCAATACTTTCGAATTTCGCGGGAAGTGATCGCTCGTTACCGGTAACGAAAGTAACGAATTTTACAAACGGGTAACGAAAGTGACGAAAAAGCAACGAATTTTAGAAACGGGTAACGAAAATTCTCTGTAGGCGGGTTGAATCATTTAAACTCGCGCCGCTAGGCTCAGAGATTGCGATGGAGCGAGTTTCACGCAAGCGGCGCCGATTGCATAAGCTATACTTCGCCGTGCCTGAGCTAGAGGAAATGCATACTGTGGATACCTTGTGTGGTATAGGCTACATCAATTCAACGTATATTTTCGGCATCAAGGATACTTTCTAGTTTTGTGTGAAATATTTTTCTGTGTTCTTAGGAAACCTGACTTTTCTCGAGACGTTGATTCGCGAAAACTTCCGAAACTAAACAGAAACCTCTCATTTCAGTTATTGACCTCTAAATTTTGAGTCAAATTGAAGTCCAAAAATAACGTGAAATAATTTAATGTTGCTATCTTACGAAATGTCACCGTTTCGAAACAAAAAATACGAAATAGCTTCGAAATACATAATAACCTACCGGTATTTTAAAAATCTGTCTCGTAAATTTGCGACATCCGGTATGGTTAATTCGAAATTCAGTTATATGTCGATTTTTCCTTCGAACTTTGGTTCCATCGGATATATAATCTAACTGGTTATTTCGATAACTTGTATAATTCGTGATTCGCATTCGAAGAGAATGTGCCCTCTTGTCCTATTATTGGTGCAATGCTCTCAGAATAATTCGTAATATTCGATACGGTACCTACTTCGAACGTTCATCCTCTAAATCACATCGTCAAGACGAATGGCTGACATCATGACTTGCCTGCGCGAATCTCGTCAAACGGACCGAGATAGACGTCAGTTGCGTAAAATGATAAATCCCGTCTCCTATCGTGAACTTGTGACCACGAGGACTGCGGGAATCCTGTCAAAGATGATTGGGCACCCATCACGAAACATTCCGAAACCTACTCGCCACTTTTACCATGACCGTATACTTAAAAGCGTACGGGGAACGAGAAGTGCATCAACCCACTTAGAAATGACTGCCTACGCTGCATCGCGTTACTAATTTTCCCCCGTGATCCACCCTGAACTTATGAACTCCCAACCACAGCATAGGGACAGCGGGAATCACGGCGCCGACCATACAACATGTCCATTACTACTCGTGAATTTTAACCATACCTAACCTTGAGCTTGCCTCCACCATTCTGTCAGGGCAGATAGGCAGGCAATCGTTGAACGGCTGGATGCAGCGCCGATTGCATAATATTGCGAGGACAACGTGAATCTCGTAAAACGGCCGAGAGCGGCAGCGATTGCGTTACATCGCGATATTTCTCCACCTTCAATGACTAGGACAACTGGATTCTTGGCGCCGATTGCGGAATAATGCTATATTTTCTCGTGCCATACCTCAAGGACAATGGAAATCTCGTCGAATGACCAAACGTGACACCGTTTATCTAAATCGCGATTTTTCTCCGTGTTCTATCGTGAAAACTGCGGGAATCTCGTCAAACGGCTGAGACCAGCGCCGATTGTGTAACATCTCGATATTTCTCCGTACTTGACTGCAAAGTCAGAATTCGGTGACGATCACGTAACGTCGCATACAATTCTTCGTGATCTACCGCTGGGACAAAGGAAATCTCGCCAAACGGTAAAGAGCAGAGCAACCTCTTGATATTAAAACAACGTATTGTGCACAAGACGACATATTAGCTGAAACAACTAATTTGATAATTAATATCTAGTATTTTTTTATTATTTATTTTATTTACAGCTTTAATCACAGTTCATTGTTGTTTATCTTCACCGCGTGATGAGCCTCTTTGCTTGCAGACCACAGACGTATCTTGAATTCAAAGGTATCTAAAATTGACTAAAAGGTAACTAAAAAGAAACTAATTTTTACTTCATCCTTACAGTAGACACCCTGATGACAGTGCTCAGTCAATGAGCAGTGCCTTCTCAAGGTCAACTGAACGTATGATGTGGCAACTTTTCCGTTCGCTTTCTGCGCAGGAGCCAACTACGCCATTTTATTGGGCCTTGAGCATTTTGTTCGTTGCGATCAGTATTGCCAATTTAGCGATTTTGTCGGTAGATGTAGCAACTTTGGCGACAAAATATTTTAAATTTAGTATTGTTTATAAATATACTATGTGAGCTGCCTGAATAGGATTGACATTTCAGCGGAAATTCCACGTCAGTCATCACCGCTCTGCCTCTTGACCAATCCATGTTCGTATAGTTGATGTCATAATACTCTGCGTTGCAATATTACCGCCCACATGCCTCAGTGCCTGGTCAGCTTTATCTCTGGCTTGTACAGTTTGGCAATCTCGTTCTCAGACCACATGGCGAGACGAGAAATGTCAATCCTATTCTGGCAGCTCACAGAGTATAATATACTAGCTTCGCCCGGAAACAGTTATGAATGCGTTACGTGACAAGCGCTTTTTTTTTTCGATGTCAATGAACTACGACCTAGGCCTATATCCGTTTTACGTCTCTGCATGATGGGTTGAAATCACTGACTGGACTATTAATTATATTATCGTGGAGATAGCATGTACAACGAATTCTTGTCAGACGTAATTTAAGAATGGCGAGGTGCATGAAACTCAAATCCCCCTCCCGTCCAATCTAAAAGCACTTATAGTGGGCGATGTATTGAAGATAGATATATACTCTCGTGGATTTTTTGTAGAACTTTCCATGCTGAACAATTCTTACACTCATAGTATATTGATATTTTTAACGGTTTGCCCAGTGTAAGCTTCAAAAGCGCAGATAGGTATATTGTCTCGATAGTGCTTTCGGTACAGGAAGTGAGGTTTTACCGTGTGTATTGTCATGTCAAGTGTTAGCGCGCGCCCGGGCAACATGTGTTAGACTTGGGTTGACAATACTGTTTGCGCGGCTTTTCGATCCCAGTATTCTTTGATTATTGTCTGCTGTAGTTCTACTGTTAATGCTTTAGTGTGCTGTTTGAAGTTTACTAAAAATATAACATTTGTGCCATTGTGTGCTAAATCTATAGTGAAAACTTATGGTGTGCAATAATTTCCAGGGTGTTCTTGTGCTGCTGTTGATATATGATTTAGCCCCTAAAATACGTAGTCGTTCAAACACGTGGTTGTGCTACCCCCGATTATATCGTGTGCTATTCGATCTGTGTCTACTCTTGTGCATCGAGGCAAATAACCTCTCGCTCTGCTTACGAATATTTCATTTGGGATACCTTGTACTTTATACTGTAGTGATCAAAAGGCTTAACGGAAGCTCAAGCACTTGTGCTGTTGTCTAGCTCATGATCACTATGAGGTTGTTAATGTGATCATCTGAAGTCCACTTGGTATCTTTACCTTGTAGATGCTGCCAGTTATGTTCAGGCTGGTTCACGATTGGCCCGGGAATGAGAACGGGAAGCTTGCTGGGGGTCTGGTTAACCACTGGAACGGGAACAAGGAAAATGTTTGATGTTTATGTAATATGATGGATATGCCTAGTGCCCTTAAATGCATATTTATTGCTCCTACGTTCCTTGGCTAGGCTAGAACTTATGTCCTATTTTGTTTTTAATTGCGCCCAGGAAATGTGTTTGTAACACCTTTCAAACTCGGCCTTGTATTATCAAACAGGCTAGGTTAAATTATTTTAGACTGATAATGGAGTGTTCTGGCCTGTCGAAACATCATTGATAATGATTTCCTTCATTTAAATGTATTTAAAAATTACTAAATTGACGAAATTAATATTATATAAACAGTATTTCATACCAATTGTAACATATGGACTGGAAACACTGGTAACGAATAAAAGGCAAAATAGTAAGATACAAGCAGTAGAAATGAAATTTTTAAGAACGTCAGCTGAAAAGACAAGAAGGGATAGAATTCAAAATATTGAAATGAGAGAAGAGTTAAATATGGAACCGTCAAATCAGAAGATACAGGAAGCAAGGTTACGTTGGTTCGGACATGTAAAAAGAATGGGTAAGGAAAGAGTAGCAAAAAGGGAATTAGAAAGTGAAGTCAAGGGAAAGAGACCAGTTGGAAGACCGAGAAGAAGGTGGTTGGACCAAATTTTGAAGGACATTGGAGAAGCTGGGTTGGATGTGGCAGAAGTGATGGAACAGTAAAAATGGAGGGACCGAAAGGAGTGGAGGGGGCTTGTAAACCACACCCGGGTGGCTGTAGTGGGACTTGGATGATGATTACTCAATTACATCTGTCATGACGAGGTGGACCTAATTCTGAGTGAGAACTTGGAATATGCCTCCCTTCGTCTCTTGGATATGTGTAAATTACTGTATAGGCTTATATTCAGACTTATGCTACCGAATATCATACCTGCGACGTAGATTAGGGATTTTAATGGTAATGAAAGGTTTTACAAATTAAATATTGGTCTAAGATGATCCCACTCATATGGTGACACCTTGATGTGTGTATTAAACCTCCCTTAGTCCCTTTTATTGGAGGCATTTACTGTAGCATGACTTAATAGACCTTGCTTATTTTACTGGACAACAAGTTCACTTATTGAAATAAATTTATTTTCACAACTGTTTCCCTTGGATCCTGGAATTTCCGAGAACAGAAAACATAAAACTTAATTCTATTTTCCTTTTGCTTTCCTGGATTACATTTTGCTTCTTGTTCCTGGAGAGCGCCTAAAACCAATCAAAAATAGCGTGCATTTCATCATACTTCCCGTTCCCGGGCGAATGTTTAGCATTCTTTACTCAGGGAATTCTCTCATTAACCCCTCAAGCGTGATATTGTGAAACTCTGGGCTGCACCCACAACGTGCATTATTTCTAGCCTACTCCCAATGGTAAGCGCGGTGTCATATGCATTTCGCTATAATTTCCAAACGCACTGGCAAAAGTTTTCAAAAAACACACACAATAAGAACAACATATAACATAATATTCTAAACTATTGATAACCTGGTTATCCCTGGTCAGCGGCACGTCAATACTGGGACAATATCACAGTCGCCTAATGTGTTCGTATTTCTTGGCGTTCTATCACGAATTACATCGTCAGCGTCACTATCTTCACTGGAAGTTATAGCGAACTCATCCTCTATATCGCTGTCACACTCTGAATCACTTTCGTTGGCACTAATATCGAGCAAATTAGCTATTTCTTTGTCTTCAATAACTGTGCCACGACCTGCCATGTTTACAAGCAAACTCACGGTCCGCAAAAGCGGGAACACGTGTGCAGAGATCTGAAAAATAAATGACTGTGACGATATGCGACACCTCCTGGCAATAATAAGTAGCTCGAAGTGTAGCCAAAAGTTGCCTCTTCCTGCCATCTTACGACCAAATAAATTACTATTACGAAGTCCACGTAGTGGGCGTTTCAAATTCGCCGGCGCACCCTTGCGCCGTACACGCTGTGAACGTAGCAGGCTAGTGGGCGCACCGTTGCGCCGTACACGCTAAGGGGGTTAATTCTGGAAAAATCAGGGAATAATCGGGGAATTCTTTTAAGATGAGTTGGTAGACACCCTGTTCGCTGCTCTAGCTCTAATACTTTTCGAGATGGAATGTTTTACCTTTTTTAAACAGGGCTAAAAACCCCTGTTTTTCCTGCTAAAATGTTTTTTTTTCTCTAAAAAACTGCTAGTTAATGCAGTTTTACTACAACATAATTATCAATCATAAAAATAAAAATACGACCAGGAAAATAATTACATCTTATTTGCTCACCTCTCAAACAAACTTCCTTCCCCGGTAATTTTGGCGGCAAATGGTCTATATCGTTCTGCGATAATTTCCGATTGGCAACACTTCGAGAAAGCGCCCACAGCGGATCCATCCATCACAATCAAGACACGGAGAAAACAACTGAGCAGTCAGAATAGCTCGTGATATTTATGTGTGTAAAGAGAGAAATGCTTTGCATTGTGATAAGGTTACCGGTGTTGTGTTTATACGGTATATACCCGAATGTAAGATGAGGCCTAGTTGTCAACTGCATCATACAGATTTTTTCAAAAAAATCCTCGCTAACTCATAACTTGCACAATATATGCCCTTAAGGTTGTGCTTTCATTTTTATAACGTCTCTTGTTGTAACGGTTTCTTTTGCTCCATGTTGAGCGTACAATTGTAACGGTTTCATTAGCCCTGCCTTGCACTTTAAAATACCTATATAAGAAGCTCCACAGTTGGGCGGCAAGTGTAACAGTTTCTTTTGCTCCACGTTGAGCGTACAAGTGTAACGGTTTTACTAGCGTCCCCACTGTTGGGTGACAAGTGTAACGTTTCACTGGAGAGAGTGTGGAAAAACCACAACAAGTCCCACGTTTGAGGTGATAAATGTAATGTTTTCTCTAAGATACATTGTATTAATGGGCGCCAAGACCTCAACACTATGTTGAAATCTAAATTTATATTTAACAACACCTAGCTCTGGCAGAACACCTTTAAGAATCTTCACACTCAGATCGTGGTATGATTTGATCATTAACCCAACCAACAATTGTATCAGGAGAAGGAATTTGGTCTATATCTAATGCTACCTACTGAAAGCAAAGATTGCATAGTATAAGAAATGAATTTATTATATAAAAACAAGTAGTGGCAATTTTAAAAATAATAATAATAATAAATTTAAATTGGAGCGTAACGATTTGAATTTACCACTAGAGAATTACGTGAAAACGGAGTCGGATGAATTACTGTACTGATTTTACTATTATTCCCAAGCTAAGAAGTTACTGAAATACTGAATATGAAACAATGAAGCGAGATTTTATGTAGTTCTGAGTTATTCGCGCTTACCATTGGAAATTGCCGTGGCATTTCCTTCGTACTTGATGCTGAAGAGAGCTTCCCTCCGCCTTCTCGATGTCGCCATCTTCTTCGTCAGTTGTGGAGATTGTTGTAGAAATGTAAGTTATGGTCCAATCACACCGGAACCAACCAAACGAGCAACCACATCGGTCAAGTTTTACAATGATAATAGTCCTCCCTTCTCGGCGCGCAAACAATATATGCACTCGCCGAACCCCCTCTCCGGACCCGTCTCCTACTCGCCCGGTCTCCACTGATTGGCTGAGCCACCACGTGATACTTCTGCCATAAGGGTCAATATACTCGGCGCGACGATGTCGATTTCCGGTCCAGGCCATTTCGCCTTTTCTTGATACAGCCAGCTGGAAGTGCCCCACGGCTTTCGTCACGCTTCTCGACAAGAATATACCTGTAGCTGAATTCCCAATGACTCATCTCTCTCACAATACACCCTAACTGACTAAAATCCGTTAAATTCCGTAATCATATAATTTTCCGCGATAATGTTGTTCGTAATAATTCGATAGTGTTTTCTATAACATCGACAGGGTGTCGAGCGATACGGGAAATACGGGAAATACGGGAATTATACGGGAATTTTAGTGACCCGGGAAAAATACGGGAAATTCGCACTTGATACGGGAAATCTTGAAAAGTCTCATAATGCCCGACTTCTTAGCCCCCGAACGCTCGGTAGAGTCCTCCCGCTCAATCTTCTATTTCGCCTGCAGACCGCGGTGCCACCCGTAATTTGCGCCTCCGATAGAGCGCTAAGCGGGATGAGAACCCAGCCAACGTCGAGTGCATACTTTGCCTGGCCGACCGCCGGCCGTACCCTCTACGCGTGGGGCTACGCGCGCCGCGCTCGTTGCTGACAATGACATACAGGAATCAGTCCGCATTGTTATTCACAGAGGAGACCTGGGTTTCTCGACAAGAGCAGCCCTTAATGAAGCTAACAGATCAAGATATCAGAAAATTCCATACGCGGATGTGCTGCAATTTCGCACCAACTGCCGAAAATTGTACATTCGTATCCTATGGCTGAAAAAATCAACGAGTGGTCAACTCTTGTTCACGAGAGACCCGTGCTATTTCCTGCCTAGACACTATAGGGGTCGCTGAGACTCCTAAGTTGGAAGAAGTTACGATCGTCATTGCCCTGGAAATTCTTTGTAATCAGAAGAATTTGCTTTCTGGCGCAATGACTGACCGCATCAAGAGCAGCTACTCCGCACTTCTGAGACTGCTCTCCGTTACTGCGCGTTTGAAGCAGTTCGACGGAAAAGAGCCACGGCTCGACGTGCTGTGGTCTGAATTAGTGGCTTCAGCACCTTCCTCAGTTCCTGCCAAAAACGATCTCACAAGCTTCGTTAAAATGATACTGATTTTGTATCACAACAATGCAGCTCTAGACAGAGGTTTCTCCCTGAACAAGGAGTGAATGATCGTCAATCTCAAAGAAGCAAGTCTGATTGGCATGCATAGCCTACTGTTCAGGACGCTGTGATGGCAGAGCTGGTGCAGTAGAAAAGATAACCGTGAGCAAGAGTCCATACTGCATGAAACTCTACGCCGTCTTTAAGGAAACAAAACAGGTGCGAAGCGACGGCTAAGGTGGCAGTCGAAAGAAAGTCCACGGAAGGTCTCCAGGAAGGAAAAAAAAGTACTGTCAAAAGTATTTAATTTTGTGTTTTGTTTAACTGAAGTTCCTAGTAACAATCTTGTATTTGTTAAAGTGACTTATTTAAGTCCGTGTAAACACTCAATGCAAATGCGTTACACATGCATACATTTCTAAAACTACAAACAATATCTCACAGCTCTCGACATTTTACTATCAAACACCCGTTACCAACATGTGGCTACAAAATACACCACACGAGTGACAGAATTCTTCTCGTATGGGTAGGCATTGTTTCAGTCGCTTGTTAACCACTGTCTGTGTCTGATTTCCTTTCATTGTCATTGTTTCGTTACTTTTACTTTGCCGAAGTTCGACCCGAGGACTGGACACATCCCGTACAGCATGTACAGAAAGAAATACTGAAGGTGGTCTGGATATCGCGGTGGATGAAATGATTATTAACCTTGGCAATTCATCAAGCTCTGACAAAGACAATGATGGTGGTGATGATGATAGGGACAGTGAAGGAATGGAGGGTGTCAAAGAAACCCTTGCCAAGTGACTGGGGATAATTTATTTATTGGTGTCAGTTCGCTTGCGTCAATCGATAATAGACCACAGGCTATTGTTTCCCTTCATAGTGTTCAAAATACCGTCCGTCATTCAATAGCCTACAACTCGAAAATATAAAACCACGGCAATAATATCGCCACAGAGGGGCTTGTTTGAGTGCTCAGTGCTAAATATGTATTTACCTTAACTTTACTTTTGTATTATCACGAAAGCTAATATTAAACGTAGAGAGTCGCGAATAAGTGAGTGTGCATGGTGTTATCTGTCAACTACTGCAGTAAGCTGTGAACGACCTCCACTCAGACTCTTGTTTCATGTTAAAGGATAATCATTGCATGGTGAGTGTTTTTATATTCATTAG
Organism: Meconema thalassinum; assembly: GCA_946902985.2. Lineage (NCBI taxonomy): Eukaryota > Metazoa > Arthropoda > Insecta > Orthoptera > Tettigoniidae > Meconema > Meconema thalassinum. Next base: position 1,945,867,316 of record OX336388.2, read on the forward strand.
CTGTAGAGTATTTGCCCTCTTTGTCGTATTTATTGAATTGAATACCGATGATAAAGGTATCATAGCTTCGGTGTGTAATTCATTTATTCATCTAAAAGTATCGTATTTCTCTGTTTAAATGTCCTCGGCGTTGACTCAGGACCGTTTTTTTAAATATATTACGTATAATTGTACAGAAATAATGTCTGAAGTATATAGCGCTGTGTATTATTCAAATCAGTTGATTTACAACAACTCTAAAAACTTAGCAACACAGCTCAGCTGTTCCAAGCTCCCGGCATATCCTTCGCGTTGTTTCCTTCGAAATGCAGGTTGTAGGTGAGAAGCATGCTCAGAATTCTTGCCGTGTGGCGGTTGGACGTAGGGTCTTCTTATGTGGCGACCGTAGGTTGCGGAGAGGAAAAGCGGGGCAAAGTGACAGGAAGGCTGTCAGTACCGATTAGCAATACTGGGGGTTAGCAATACTGTATTTGTCCCATAATTTACGCGTGTAATAGCGGACACACCTCCAATTTCACTATAAAAGTCGTGATCTAAAAAGGGATAGTGGGTGGGTAACATTTATTGCTACATGGCCCCAAAATTATTATTCATTATTACAAAGGGTATTTTGACTATTTTCAGTAGTGTAGAAGATTGTATCGCCTTGTTCCGGGCTCCTATAGAGCTTACATTTTCTTTCGATCTTTCATTTGCCATAGAACGCGCCACCGGCGTATGGTTATGCATTACCAGCTTCTGGTTTAGTAGTCAGGTAATGGAAGCAATGGGAAGTGTGTAGCCTACTACAATTTTCCTTGCATGTAACTAAGCAACTTATTGTTAAGAGAACGTAAAATGCACCAAGAATGATATGATCTTCAGCTGTGTGCAGTGAGAAGGCTCTGCATGTGTTCATTCCTTATGTATTAATGATGCGAAATGTTAGCTAACGTTGTGCCACGTACAACACTCGTAGTCTCTAAATGTTGCACATTTTCCCGTAAATTGCAGCAGTTTATGTTTTAATTGCTTATAAGATCGTGACAAAGAAAGTGTTCCTCCAATTGGATGATTGTATTTAACTGTATGCACGTCGTATAATCTTGGCGAAGTGTATTTTTTTCACGGAGCAACTTAACACCGTAGTAGGCACGCAGCTTTTTGTATTTAGTTTTCTGGCATGTTGTTTTAAATTATTGACTAACATATTTCTAAATGCAGACAATGCATACCTCCATTAGGATTCGAGTTCCATAATTCATGCAAAATGAAGTCCGTTCGTTTGTGAAATTGGGGTCATAACCCCCCTACCCTTTCAGTGATTACCGTATGGTACTTTACGTAGACTAGGGTGAAGATGTAAATGAGCATTAAAAAATATGTTGCCAGTTGTTTGGTTTATTAACTTGCGGTAATATCATCCATAGGTAATGAAAACTGGGCATGGTTGGATTTTATGGTAGAGCCGCATGTGCTATCAAATCGCTTTCTTGCAATACCTGGAATATGTATAGAATTATAAAATGATTATTGGTTAAATAAGTGTTAATAGATAGGCTATTATAATTATAATGATTAAATAAATATTAAAGAAGAAACGATGCGTTGTTAGTAAATATTAGGCCTACCGGTACGGCGAATAGCCTACAACTCGTAGCTTACGTCACAATTTAGCATTTAAACGGGTCACGTTAATGCATAATATGCCAATATAACAACTGGATAGCAAATTATAATAATGTTCTCACATATAACATATATAATTTGCACCAACTTAATTATTGTAGTCTAAGATATGTTAGACCAATGCCGTTTGAAATGTGCAAATCGCACACTTTGTAGGCAAGCTGTTTGTTATGGTCGTCTCTGATGCGAAGTTCTACTAATTACTCATTTTGGAGACACTTGTCTTTGGAATATTCATGAAAGACCAACCCTTTAGTTATTATTTCATAAGTTGAACGCCTAAAAACAAAACCACAATCCGAAATAATAACAAAGATAATCACGAACGAACGTTTTACTGCCAATGAAAATCAGATGGAGATTCGCGGACTGGAAGTTCGTTATGCATAAGCTTCGATGCCATTTTAACTCGTGGAAGCTCTATACGGTTACGGTACCATACAATTCAATCACTTCCAGTAAATATTTATTACTAGCGGACCCGTGCGAGAAATCTCGCATGTTCATAAAGCACACTTTCTTCAATAGGTTTATAATGAGACACTTAAAGAGAAAGGTTATGTTTTTATTTCAACCAAATGATTATAGAACACTATTAACATTTCAGGATAAAGGAAAGACCTCAGAATGTTAATATGACATGAAACAGGCGTCTCAGTGGCCCGTGGACAGCAAGTATGGAGCGTATTATCCTACATCAACGGTGATTGCAAATCGCACACTTCGTACATTTTTAAGTCCTTTTTTAAAGAAATTATAGATATTTATGAAATTATAGTGCAATAAGTCACTGCTAATGTCTATTCTCTTTCATTTGAATGCTCAATTGTCACGATCGGTCGCTTGTGAGCGCCGCAGGAGGGATGCATACTACTGAAATAATATATATGATGATCTGACACTCCTATTCTCTACTCTCTCAACCCTCCTCAGTAGTGATGGGCTGCGAGTGGACTCGCGAAGAATCGAGTCTAGAACCGTAAAACTCGAGATACTCGAGTCCCGAATCGAGGCCGATGACGCTGTCAGCGTTATCCGTGAGCCATATATGGAAACTACACGATATATAGTAATGTCGGTACGCCTTGGCCATGTATTGTATTCGTTTCCCATCAATGCACAGTGATACAATAGAATATTCAAAATTGGAAACCGGCAAGAAGTGGACTGATGACAGAAAGAAATCATCATCATCATCATCATCTTGGGCAGTTTCCAACCACTGGTCGGGTCTGCCTGGAACATAAGCCTCTCCATCGTTTCCTGTCCATCCACCATCTCTCGTCATTTACTGTGCCCCAGCACACTCCTCTTTCCTCCACACTCTTCTTAACTCCTTTTGTCCATCTGTCCCTTGGTCTTCCCCTTGGCCTCCTTCCCGTCATTTCCATTCCAAACATCTTCTTCGGTATCCTCTCCTCTTGCATCCTCCTCACATGTCCATACCATTGTAGCCTAGATCGCTCTATTCTATTTTGCAATGGTTCCTCTCTTACCATCTCCCTGACTCTCTCATTCCTTACTCTGTCCATTCTTGTCACTCCTACCCTACTCCTCTGGAACTTCATCTCCACTGCTCGTATTTTATTCTTGTCCCTTTCCTTCATCACCCATGTTTCTGAACCATATGTCAAAATTGGCACAAAGTAGGTCTTGTAGATGATTCCTTTACATTTTTGTGGTACATCTTTATTCCATATCATCCCCCTAACACTCTTGAAAAATCCATCTGCGCACCTTCCCCGCTCATTTATTTCCATCCTATTGCCTCCCTTTTCTTCAATTATGCTTCCCAAGTACTTGAAGCATTCTTCTTTCTGCAACTGCTGTCCTCCAAGTGTTATGCCCATATCCAGTCTGTTCTTCTTCCTCGTTGTGATGACCACTTCACTCTTTTGTGCTGAGAACTTCATCCCATATGATAACACTACCTTCTCCCACTCATCTAATTGCTCTTGTACTTCTTCCTCATCCTCTCCCCATACCAGAAGGTCATCAGCAAACAACATTGCCTTCATTTTCCTTTCCCCAATGCTATTTACCACTTTTCGTATGATTTCATCCATCACCACTATAAATAACAGGGGTGAGAGGGCACTTCCCTGTTTCAGACCACTCTCCAGTTGAAACCATTCCGTTCTCTCTCTTCCCACCTTTACACAGCTTTTGCTTCCCTCGTACATTGCTTTCACTCTTGCTACTGTCTCCTTGTTCACTGCTTTTGCTCTCATTGCTTCCCATACCTTGTTTCTATTAATACTATCATATGCTTTCTCAATATCCAAGGAGGTCATCACCAGATCTTTCCCATATTCATAATGGTGTTCTTGTAGCTGTCTTACTGCAAAGATGAGGTCAACTGTTGACCTTCCTGGCCTGAATCCATACTGTTCTTCCCTCAGCCCATCTTCAACTTCCGTCCGAATTCTTCTCTCCAGTACCTTCTCAAATATTTTGGCGCAGTGGCACATGAGTGTAATTCCCCTGTATTTCTTGCATTCCTTCCTACTTCCCTTTTTAAATATGGGTATTATTATCCCTCTTTTCCAGTCCTCTGGTATTTTCTTCTCCCTCCATATCACTTGCATTACTCGAAAGAGCCACTGTGTTCCTATCACCCCTGCTGCTCTCACCATCTCCACACTCACTTCGTCTATTCCCGGTGCCTTTCCCCCTTTCATCTTCTTTAATGCTTCCTCCACTTCTTTCCATGTCAATTCCTTCTCTGAAATGTCTTGGTCACTGTCTGTTTCTTCCTCCACAATGTCCACTACGCTGGTTTTAGTTGGATTTAGGAGTTCCTTGAAGTATTCTCTCCAGATAACTTTTACTTCTTCCATATTTTCGACCTCCTTTCCATTCCTGTCCACCATTCTGACATTTTCCCCTGTATCTCTTCTCTTTGCCTTTATCATTCCATACAACACTTTCTTACTGCCATCACAGTCCTCCTCCATCATTTCTGTCCATTTCTCCAGCCATTTCTTTTTCTCTTCCTTCACTACTTCTCCTGCTTCTTTCTTCCGCTCTTGGTATTCTTCTCTTGTTCTGTCTGTCCTCTGTTGGAACCATTTCCTGAATGCTTCATTTTTCTTTTTCACTGCTTCCTTAGTTCTGGGGTTCCACCATGGTGTTTCCTTCCACCTTTTCTTTCCACTAGTTCTGCCACACACGACTTCCGCTGCTTCTACCAACACGTCCTTGAACCTATTCCATTCTTCTTCACCTGTTTTCGGATCATCCTTCGGTAATTTGTTCCTCACTAATATCTGGAACTTCTCCTTATTTCCATCCTCCTTCAGCTTCCATGTCCTTATTCTTCTTTCTTGGTTTTCAGTTCTCCTCTTTTCCTTCAGTCCTCTCACCTTGGCGACCAGCAGACGGTGGTCACTGTCCAGGGCTTCTGAAGGTATTACCCTTATATCCGTGATACTCTTCTTTGTCTCCTTCCCGCATGGACTGATGACAGAAAGAAATAACGTAATACAATAAAGAGAAATTTCCTTCAACGTGATAATTTGCTAAGCAGTAGTATATATCGCTGTTGATAACGCCAGTAGTCTTATCGATATCACTGGTTGAGTGGTTAACGGTGCTAACTTTCACGCAGCGTGCTGGGGTTCAATTCTAGGCGAGGAGTTTTTTTTTAAACTTGATTTTTAAAATTAGATTTCTTTCTTTATCATTACCTAGTCGTTATAATATGAAGCATAGTGTGCATTTTGCAAACGATTTCTCTTTAAATCACTAGTAGAAAAGTCGTTTGCAAGTTTAGCGGGTGTTGGGAATTTGGCCGCATTCTGTCCTATATCGTAAGTACGGATCGTGACGTCACCGTGGAGACTCGAGTCCTTCGCACGGATTACTCGTTCAGACTCGGAACTGCTAAACTCGATTCTCGCGAGTCCAAGCGTCACTCGCGCACATCACTACTCCTCAGTAAAACAGTCATTTATATCAGCTCTCCTCAGGTAAACGGTATTTTATTTGTGTTCGTAGCATCCCATCCCTTCTGCGAGAGAGTTCACTCGCGAGCGCGGGCGCGCGCTTTGCTCACGCTACGGCTTAGGCCTAAATATCGCCATCACCCGTGAGCTGCGGAAGTGTCTCCAAAAATGCAGTTACACTTACGCCAGAAAATTTTGATTCGCGCTTTAAGATTCATTTTTCAGCCATTCGGTATGCGAACTCTAGTCAGAGGGTTCCAAAATATACGGGAATTTGGTGGATTTTCGTACGGGAAATACGGGAATTATACGGGAATTTGAAAAAAGGCCATCGCTCGACACCCTGCATCGAAAACCTATCTGTATACTTATAATCTTATAAAAAAAACGCTCCAAAAAATACCTAAATAATAAGTTACATGAAACATATCTTGGCTTAACAAGTTGCCGCGTAAATAAACATTGAATGGCTTCCTACTGACTTATGTCAGTGGCATAAAATACCCTTGAAAAACACGTTACATATTCGCCTCGGATCATCGGATGATTTACCGTGACGACGGTACCTCATGCGATTATCCCAGACACGTTAATAAAATCCCCATCCAAAATACATATTACACAAATTAAATCGCCCTAAATTACATATATGTGGGAAGGGATTTTGGCAACCGAATAAACCGAACACGTCTTGTAGTAATTTTAAGTATAGAAACTGCATTTAAACGTAAGATTACACAAGATGAGATTTTACAGAACTTCACGTGACATGACTCGACACAAAACTGTCACTGTTCGTCTTAGTTTCTCGCGACTTCCACTTCACTCCTCTACGCGGCGCCACCGGGCAGTGTCGAGGCTGGCAGGAAACCCAAAAACGTTCATTATTTTCCGATTCCCACATTCGGCCATCCTGCAGATCATCCGCCTCGGATGATAAGTCTTCAGCCCAGGGTTTGAGGAATTCAGCACAAGTAGTTGTTTGGTTGGGGCCTAAGTGATTCCCCTCACGACAGAGGTCGTAAGTATCATTCAGTTTGACTCTGGAAATTCTGTAAGGCCCATGGTACTTTTTCTTCAATTTAAGGCCTGGTTCAAACTGGGTCCTCTTGATGGTGACGATATCACCAACTTGGTACTGGCGAGCAGGCCGTCGACTTCGATCAAACGACACCCTGTTTTCTTGATGCACTTTCTGGATTTGTGCTCTAGCTTCTTCATGGTGTTCATCTCTCCTGGTCTCAAACTCATCTACCATCTCTTCATTGATCAACTCAACTATTCTCAGGTCATTTTCACAGCGCATTTTGGCTCCTGTCAAAAGTTCGAACGGCGTCTGCTTGATATTGTTGTTGTAGGTGGAATTCATGGCTCTTCGATCAGATTCGACGTTTTTGTACCAATCTCCAGGGTTTTCGATGGACAACTTGGCCAGCACGGAGATGATCGTGGAGTTCGTCCTTTCTATCTGGCCATTGGCACGAGGGAGTCTGGTCGTGATCAGCGAGAGGGCGATGTTGTTGGCAGTGCAGTACTCTTCGAATTCATGTGAAATATACGCGGTTCCACGGTTGGTGACGATCTTCGCAGGATTACCAAATACTCCTTTTTGCACGTCCAGTTTCTCCGTAGTTTCTTTCGTGATCGTCGTTTTAGTGGGATACAGCCACACAAACTTTGTGAAGCTATCCGTTACTGCGAGAATATGCTTGTATCTTTTATCATTGAATCCAAGGGTTCAAGATGGTCAGCATGGTAAGTGTGAAATGGTGTGCTTTCTTTAAATAAGGGATGCAATAGTCCTTGTTTCATCGTGATGCTCATCTCAACGCTGGTACTCTGCGCCTCTTCCGATGCCTTTCCTGTGTCCATCTCATCGGCTGCTACCACGTCGATTCGGTACAAGTACGCTGCTGATATGTCCTTGGACATCTTGACACCGGTTTTGCTGATGGTAGTTACGGCTTGGTCCAGCAAGTCGTTACCCATGATAGCTGGCAACTTTAGTACATCTCCAGACACCACATAGAAATCAGTCAAGTAAGTGTCGTCCTCAACCTGGACGTCGGTTGGAAAATATCCTAGGGGACTCACCTCACTATCTCCAAAACCCTTGAGTACTATGGCGGTAGTCTTCAGCTCTGGATCGCCCATCTCTGTGTAAATGTCTTCACGGATCAGATCGATTGGGCAGCCCATATCAACCAATGCATTTATCTTCTGGCCCTGGAGCAACAATTCCTTCATCTTCATAATCGACTTGGTTCCCAAAGCGATATTCACTGTCTTCTTCTCGGCATTCTGCTCAGGGTTTGGGCACTTGGAAGCTATGTGTCCGAAACTGCTGCAATTGAAGCACTTTGGACCCTGACTCTTGTGTGGACATTCTCTGGACTCATGACTGTTCTTCTGACCACAATTGTAACATCTCTTTACAGACGATGTCTGCTTCTGCATGTTGTCTTCTCTTGGTGTATGTTTGTTTGTAGTCTTCTCATTTATCGTCACCTTCTGGGAGTTTCGTGCGTAAGCACTCTTGTAGATCTTCAACTTGTCCTTGAATTCCTTGATGTCCCTTGCTCCATATAGAATCATCTTGGATCCATTGTCATCCTCGATGCCATCGATGACGTATTGTATCAGTGATTTATCATCGATCTTAGAATACACCCACGGTATGCCCTGCCTGTCGTAGGAGGCGACTAATAGGGTCGACATGGCCGAATAACTTGCCAGTTTTGATTTGTTCAGACCCCCTGTGGATGGGGAGGGCAGAATTCATCCACGGTATCCCCTGCCTGTCGTAAAAGGCGACTTAGAGGGGGCCTTATAAAGGTCAATTTTGGTTTTCTGGTCCCAGCTCTGGTTTGACCAATAGAAATAAACATGCGTGCTGTTAGGGGAAGGGCCACCAGCTTGGCCATCTGGCCAGAAAGCCTAGACGGTATGCCCCATCCCGTCAGGTGGGTGCGCCATGTACCCTACAGTAGTATCCGCCTTACAACGAAGGTCCCTGCATGGCCGAATACTGGAGCTGAATAAATCCTGTGCATGCCGAGGGGGAAGTGCCTGTTCGAGGCACTGGGACCCCGGGCAATATCTGCTATGCCAGGTAGGTATTGCCTTGGCTGGGTGGTGCCCACAGTGATAGCCCCCGTTCGGAGTGGGCAGTATTCGGGGAGGATTTCGTCCGGGATGCGTAGTAAACGATCACGGACACCTGTACAGGGTGGCACCCTTAAAAAGCCGTCTCTGGAGTGTAGACCGAATCCCAAGGTGTATACGCCTTGGAATGAGGCATTTAATAAGAAGTTCCCTGTTGACAGGTCTCCTCGCTACCTGGTAGCTACCAGGACAGACGGGGGAGATTTTAAACAGGTAAAATCGATCCTATTTTCAGAGGAAATCGAGGGGAAATATCGCGACCTTAACGGGATTTCCAAGCTCCGGAACGGGCAGCTCCTGCTGCATACCGTTGACCGGCAGCAAACCGAAGCGATGCTGGAATGCACGCATTTCGGCGAAATTCCCGTTAAGGTTGAGAAGCACGATACGCTAAATGAGGTCCGTGGAGTTATATTCCATCGCGACCTCATTTTAAACAGCGACGCGGAATTGATGCGGGATCTGGGGAAGCGAGGCGTCACCAGGATTAGGCGCATCACCCGGAAAATTGGAAATGATAGCGTCGATACTGGCGCTTTCATTCTTCATTTTGAGGGTGATGTAGTGCCTAGGCAGGTGAAGGTCACGTCGTACCATTGCGACGTTAGACCGTACATCCCTCCACCTATGCGCTGCTACAATTGCCGGAAATTCGGTCATGTTTCTGCCAGGTGCACTGCCAAGGCGGTGTGTAGAGAGTGTGGCAAGGGGACACATGACGGTGTGGGGTGTACGCCTCCCCCGACGTGTCCTAACTGCCAAGGAAGTCACTCTCCGCGGTCGAAGCAGTGCCCTGAGTTCTGCAAGGAAGCCAAGATCCAAGAAATCAGAACATTGGATCGGCTTTCATATCACGACGCTCGAAAGAGATACCGTGATATGACTGCACCCGAATTTCCGGTATCTTTCGCGGCTAAGGTGACGCCACCTATCACCCCTGCCACTTTCGTTCCCCGTGCTGTACCCTCGACGACGAACTTCTCTGAGATCGTAAAGTCTCCCCTCGCTGTCCAAGTGAAAAAGGCGCCGGTTATACCATCTAAACCGGCGCAATCGGAGAAGAAGTCATCTTCCTCTCCGAAACGGTCGGAGAAGAAGTCTTCCCCTGCCAACGAGGCAAAGAAGACTTCTGCGACCGGGGCTGGATCGTCATCCAGCCCATCTGATAAGACAAAGATAGTGGAGAAGAGGGAGACGGTTCGTCGCCGTCTCTCTCGCCCTCCTGCTGACGGGGTGGCTACTGTCTCTGCTGGTCTTTCCGCTCCCACTACCACCAAGGGGGCGAAGCCTGCTGAAGCCAAGCCCGTCCGTATGGAGGAACTCCCCTATAGAAAAGAAAATAGATCGGCGGAGGAGAGGGGAGCGGTTCAGCGCCGTTTCTCTTCCTCTCCTAAAGGCAGGGCTGCTCACGTATCTGCTAGCCATCCCGCTCCCACCACTACCAGTGGAGCGGTGCCAGCAGGAGCGACCTTGTTTTATAAGGACCCGGCGTCTGTGGGGAAGGGACCATCTACTTCCCCAAACACACGTCGGCGCCGATCCAAGAAGAAGTCTCTTCGGGGCGTGTCGGGGACAGACACCCAGTCTTCGGACCGGGAGAAAGTCCCTCGACACCGCTCTCGCTCTTCCCCAAGGGCGAGACCCGTGAGGTCCGACGACGACCGTGCGCAACCCAAGAGAGCGCCCGCTCCATTTTCTTCGTCTTCGGACGGAGATGTGGAGATTGAGGTGTGCTCTCCTGCCCCATCATCTCCAACTAGAGATGGGGAAGGGTGGCAAACGGTCAAGCATAAGTAGAAGACCCACTTCTACTTAAGTCCACACCATGGCACTATTACAATGGAACTGTAATAGCTATTCTGTTCATCTCGCTGAGTTACGACAATTAATATCTTCGTTTTCGGCAACCATTGTCTGTCTTCAGGAATCCAGGTTTCGTCCTGGACATGAGACAACAATGCGTCACTTCAAACTCTTCTCTAAAGACCGGATGGACGGAGCTGTGGCCGCTGGTGGCGTCTGCACTCTCGTCCACTCTAGCCTCTTTAGTGAAGAGGTGCCGTTGCGTACTCAGCTAGAGGCAGTTGCAGTTCGTACTTCGTTGCCAGTAATGGCAACAGTATGTAACGTGTACATCCCACCTGATTCTCAGCCGGATTACGACCAGCTGGTGGATCTAGTCTCTCAGCTCCCCCCTCCTTTTCTCCTTCTGGGAGATGTTAATGCCCACAACACCATCTGGGGCTCCGCTACCACTAGCGGTAAAGGGAGAGATTTTGAGAGGCTGATCAGGCGGCTGGACCTGTGTCTGTTGAACACAGGGGAGCCTACGCACTTCTCTATTGCACACGGTACTTATTCAAGTATCGATATTACCCTGTGCAGTCGTGCGCTGGTCCCCCTGCTACAGTGGGGTGTACACGATGACCTTTGTAATAGTGACCATTTTCCAATTATCGTTACTCTTCCGAACCAGAGAGCCATCGAGTTACCAAGTCGATGGCTTCTCCGTCGGGCTGATTGGCCAACTTTCACGGCACGTGCGGTGTTTGCCGAAGATACCTTTGAGAGTGTCGACGATCATACCATTCACATAACGAATGGTATTTTGACTGCTGCTGAGGAAACAATACCTTCCTCATCCGGCAACTCACGCCGGAAGCTTGTCCCTTGGTGGACAGCCGAGATTGCAGCAGCCATTAAAGATCGTCGACGTGCTTTCAAATGCTATCGGAGGCAAAACACTATGGCCAACCTTATCACCTTCAGAAGGATGCGTGCTAGAGCCCGATATCTGATTCGGGAGAGTAAGAAAACGACGTGGGAAAAGTATGTGTCGTCCATGACGGCGCATACTCCTTCATCTCAAGTGTGGACTAAGCTTCGTCGGATCTCCGGACTCCCGACATCACTATCGATACCCGGAGTGTCCATCAATGGGGACATCATCACGGACCATCTCGCCATTGCCAACAGCATTGGCTCGCACTTCTCCGATGTATCCTGCTCCGGGAGTTACGATCCTACATTTCTGACTCTGAAGCGGGAGGCAGAGACTCACCCCTTGTCCTTTGCCACTGCTGCTTCGGAGTCCTATAATGTACCATTCTCTGAATGGGAACTGCGCAGTGCGCTTGCACTGTGCAGGGATACGGCTCCTGGACCGGATAACATACATAATCAAATGTTAAAACATCTGTGCGAATCCAGTATGAAAGAACTGTTGATCCTCTTCAATCGTATATGGATTGAAGGGGAGTTTCCATCTCAATGGCGAGAGGGGACCGTGATACCGATTCCTAAGGCTGGAAAGGATCCCAAGTTTGTAAGCAGCTATAGGCCCATTTGTTTGACAAATGGCCTATGTAAGCTGCTCGAAAAGATGGTGAACCGTCGACTGGTGTGGTTCTTGGAGGATAAAGGTCTCCTGTCTGAGTACCAATGTGGATTTCGCTCTCATAGGTCCACCACTGACCATCTGGTGCGACTTGAGAGCGCCATACAGGAGGCTTTTTTCCGGAAGCAGCACCTAGTCACGGTTTTCTTTGACCTCGAGAAAGCCTACGACACCACATGGCGCTACGGGATCCTTTCCACCCTTCACAAGTGGGGACTCCGTGGTAACTTACCGACTTTCATTGCGAATTTCATGTCCGTCCGACTCTTCCGTGTAAGGGTCGGTAGGACATTATCGCAGTACTATACCCAAGAAAATGGAGTTCCTCAGGGTTCAGTGCTGAGTGTCACCTTGTTCGCGATTGCCATTAATGGCATTGTTGCCGCCGCCGGGTCCGCGGTAGTTCCATCGCTGTATGTAGACGATTTAGCTCTGCATTACAGCTCTGGAAGTATGGCAGTCGTGGAACGGCAATTGCAGCTAGCCATCAACCGGGTCGACAGGTGGGCTCACGACCGGGGTTTTCGTTTTTCAGCAGCGAAAACCTCCGTCGTCCATTTTTGTCGGCTACGGAGGCTACATTTACACCCTGAACTACATCTCAGGGATGCTGCGTTGCCGTTGGTTGACACTTATCGCTTCCTGGGGCTCCATTTTGACAGCAAGTTAACGTGGCAGCACCATATACGGCAATTGAAAATGACATGTCTCAGGAAACTGAACATGCTCAGGTTTCTTAGTGGCACTACGTGGGGGGCTGACCGTGCGGTGCTCCTACGGTTCTACCAAGCCCTCGTCCTGTCCCGGCTAGACTATGGTTCTGCGGCATACGGTTCAGCAAGGCCGGCAACCTTGAAAATGCTGGACAGTATCCACCATAGTGGCGTTAGGCTGGCTACCGGTGCCTTCCGGACCAGCCCGATACCCAGCCTACTCGCCGAATCGGGTGTTCCACCTTTAAATTATAGACGCCAACACATGCTTTTAGCATATGCTGCCAATGTGCGTCAAATGCCGCAACACCCGACCTATCAAGCTCTCTTCGGTACCCAAAACCACCAGGGTTACGCCAACCGGCCTCGTGCCACTCGGCCGGTTGGTATTAGACTTGATAGCTCGTGCACTGAAATAGGAGTGGCTGTAGGTCCCTGTATGATCCGGACATCTAGCGAGGTGCCTCCGTGGCAAGTCCCACGTCCGGAAATTCGGTTAGATCTTCACCAAGGTCCTAAGGTGAACATGGATGCGTCCGTTTACCGGAGGCAGTTCCACAGCATAGTTCACCAATTTCCGGACGCTGGCATTCTATACACGGATGGTTCGAAGGTGGACGAGAAAGTGGGTTGTGCTTACATTATTGATGGTGCAAATACCAAGATCTCTTTGCCTGAGGCCTGTAGTGTGTTTACTGCGGAGCTCGTTGCCATCTATGAAGCTCTGCAGTTTGCACTACAGGATGCACGAATCCACTTTCTCGTGTGTACCGACTCTTTGAGTTCGTTGCAGTCAATTGCTACATGTTTCCCGCAACACCCCCTAGTGCAGCGAATCCATGACCTACTAGCCGGGCTGTGCCACGCTGACACTCGAATCACCTTTCTGTGGCTTCCAAGCCACATGGGAATTGCGGGAAATGAGTTAGCGGATCAAGCTGCAAAAGAGGCGGTATCACTACCACCTCGACCAATGGAGGTACCCGCTAGAGATATTCGCTCTCAGTTACGCCTACAAGTTCTGGCTTTTTGGGAGAGTCAGTGGCTAGCTGACCCACTGCCCAGTAAACTGAGAGCGATCAAGGGAACTACTCGCGTGTGGCGGAGCTCCTTCCGGGTCCGGAGGGACTCCGTCATTTTGTGTAGGCTAAGGATAGGTCATACAAGATCCACCCACTCATACCTAATGAGAAGGGAAGACCCCCCACTTTGTACCTGTGGAGCCGTATTCACCGTGGCCCACATTTTCACCGAGTGTGTGGATCTTGCTGACTTACGAAGAAACCTTGGTTTGCAGACGACACTCAAACTTATATTAGCCGATGACGTGGTGGCTGCTGATCGCGTTATCCGCTTTATAAGTGAGAGTGGGTTAGGGCCAGCAATCTAAATTTTCCAGTGAACATTGACTCAACGACTTGTTCGTTTTTGAATGATAATGTTTTGTTTTTTCCGTAATTTTTGTTAATTTTTATAATTTTTATTTTTTATTTAATTGTTTGTTTTTGTTTTATTAATTTTTGGTCTTTTGAAATTTAGATGTCCACCTCAAAATTTTAAAATCAATTCAAAATTTGTATTCTTTAATCTGTGTTAAGAGGGGCAGATGACCTCGTAGTTCCGCCCCTTAAAACAACAATAACTAACTAACTAACTTATCATCGATCGTCGACCTGCTGGCTATTTCTCGCATCACCAGGAAATATTCATGAAGAGCTTCAACTTTTGTTTTTCGTTAGTTGGTTAGCAGTCGATGAATCTCTGCTGTACTGGTATCATCTCGGAATTCTTTCTTCAGGGCTTTTTTCAACTTGTGCCAGGATGTGATGCCACGTTCACTCTGCACGAACAACTTAGCCAGGCCTGACAGCGACTTTTTTTGCAAAAACATATTTTTGTGTCTCGTCCCAGCCCATCAACGTTGCTGTTTCCTCAAAGTCCTCAATCCAACTTCGCACCGGATAGTTCTCGCTGCCATCATAGGTTCTGACAGAGCCCTCTACATCTCGGAAAGTCAATGCAAACTTGTGTGCAACTCCCCGGTTTGCAGTGTGCCGCGAGTCTACCACGTCCTGGTCGACTTCCCCTTCACTTGAGCTTTCTACTATAGTCTTCGATTTGTGTTTGGTCTTTGTTATGTTTTTATGGTTAGGCCTACCTCCTATTGCTTTGGAGAGTGTCTGGTCTTCGGACGAGCTAGATGAATCCAATGATGATCCTGACGTGCTAGAGGTCCTGACGTGCTAGAGGTTGAATGTTTCATGGATTTCATCCCTGCCATTTTCTCCTTTAACTCACGTAATTCTTCTGCCAGTAATTCGTTTGCCTCTTTCATCTTGCTCATCACATCTTTCGTTTTACCAGTCTCTTCTTCTTCTTCATCATCTTCGTCTTTGGGCATCCCCAGCAACGAAAGGTCCATTAAGTTGTCACAGATGCGTTGCACAAGCACTGCTTTCTCTCCCGTATATTGAATGTACAACACTGTGCAAATGGCAATTAGATCAGCCTCTGTGAATTCGCACTCAATGAACTTCAATTTCTCCAGGTGTTCTGGTGAGTCACATTCAAACTCGAATCCTGGGAATTCTCTTAAGCGCTGCCTGCTCTTTCGATCACGTGGCAGTTTTTCGAAAATGAGGTTATGTAACGTCTTAATCACGGCCGTGGGCGCCGTCTTATGTTATTATTCACTTTTTCAATATCTTGTAAACACCCCACTTTGTCCGCCATTTTTCTTTGTCATTTGGCACTCCCGCTGTACACTTTTCATCGTCGTCGTAGGCTTCAGGATCCTGGAACTCGTCTTTTGTAGCCTGCTCGAACCACCACGTCTTTGGAGGTTGAACAGCTGCTCGTCTTCTATATTCCACGGACCCACGTCTTCGTCGTAAATCTTGCCAGAAAAATGTCGTCAATTCACGTCTTGTCGTCTTTGGTTTTATCGCTGTAGGCCTAGCCAAAATTGCCATTCCGCACTCAAAATCCTTAATATCTCGGACAAGCCCCCAAATGTGGGAAGGGATTTTGGCAAGCGAATAAACCGTACACGTCTTGTAGTAATTTTTAGTATAGAAACTGCATTTAAACGTAAGATTACACAAGATGAGATTTTACAGAACTTCACGTGACATGACTCGACACAAAACTGTCACTATTCGTCTTAGTTTCTCGCGACTTCCACTTCACTTCTCTACGTGGCGCCACCGGGCAGTGTCGAGGCTGGCAGGAAACCCAAAAACGTTCATTATTTTTCGATTCCCACATATATATACACTCATAATTTTCTTTACGCACTTTGCGTCAAAGTCTGTTGTTATATTGGATTGCCCTATGCAATCAGTCCAATGTTTGTCATTTTGATTAATGTTCCATGGATATTTCCGCCTCTCAAATATCTCTATGTTGGGAAAGATATACATAAATAATGTGTGAGCACTGTGTATATATGATGTCACATCACACGCATCAAAGGTGTTCTGATATATATATCACCACAGAACTTCCTAATATCACTGGAGGTCACTTTCTTCTGGTGAAACTTAATCTCACTGATCACACGAGCACACGATCACACCATTGTGGCTGCGCATCGTGACCATAATACTTAATCTCTCTGTGTATTAGATAAAATTAATATTGATTTCTGAATAAAAAACCAGTAAGTGCGCATTACATATAACAAGATGTATAACACAATTTACACTCGCCAAATCAATACTTTACTTTACTAAAAATACTATAGGTACATGTTTCGGAAACTTGATATGTTTCCTTCTTCAGCCCATATGTTGGTGTGAAACATCATATGACATCGAAATCCTAACCAAAAATAAAAATACAGTTCGTACTTTTTCTCTTGTTCTTCATTTGTTGAGCCTGTGTCATTAGACATATTAATGTCAACCATGGAATAAGCACTTATTATTTGAAGTGATGAATGAGTTACGTAGAAACGTTAAATATTTATTCCTTGTAAGGATGATTGGGTGTGGTGTCAAGAAATTTTGATCAAGTCAGGATATATGTAGGAATTAATCTATTACGGCGGGGGTTGAGGAGGCAGTTTTCTTTTTTTGTTATTTAAATTATCTGCTAATGTATCAAATAATACGTTAGTCTCAAAGTTAATCTCGTTCAGATATTTCTGTGCCGTAATCGCCCCGTCTTACTAAGTTCCCGTTGACCATATTCTACTTAATACTAGTT
The DNA here is from genome assembly GCA_946902985.2 of Meconema thalassinum. Classification (NCBI taxonomy): domain Eukaryota; kingdom Metazoa; phylum Arthropoda; class Insecta; order Orthoptera; family Tettigoniidae; genus Meconema; species Meconema thalassinum. The sequence goes on from OX336388.2 coordinate 1,945,884,415, forward strand.
CACAACCCAGACCAGTTCTCCTCACTCAAATAATACCTTTGTACTAATTACCTTAAATTACACACCTCTTACATGGCGAGGCCGTAAACAGAAATCACGTGTGCTGTTATGTATGAATTTCATGAAGGACTGTCTCGCCTTCTGGTGGCCCATCTTTTGTCTCGTGGACGCCTTAAGAAAAATACCCTGTACAAGCGCTCCCCCATCTCTAGGAGACAAATGGGAATTCACCAGCGCTACCAAATTCTGGCCTTGGTGTATCGAGACATTTTAGTGCTCAAGAGCATCCGACAATCCCGTCATATTTCCCTGTACCTTAAAAACTCTCAATTACTTATATACTAAAAAGCCTCCGTGGCTTAGGCGGCAGCACGCCGGCCTCTCACCGCTGGGCCCGTGGTTCAAATCCCGGTCACTCCATGTGAGATCTGTGCTGGACAAAACGGAGGCAGACAGGTTTTTCTCCGGGTACTCCGGTTTTCCCTGTCAATATTTCATTCCAGCAACACTCTCCACTATCATTTCATTTCATCTGTCATTCATATAATCATTGCCCCAGAGGAGTGCGTCAGGCCTCGGCAGTCGGCACAGTCCATATCCTCGCCGCTAGATGGGGGCTTCATTCATTCCATTCCTGACCCGGTCGGAGACTGGAAGCAGGCTGTGGATTTTCATTTTCACTTATATACTATCTCCCTTTGTGACTTCTGATACGCATGCCTGGAAGACCAGATCTCCCCCGCACCAAATACCACACTTTCTCATTTGATAGGCTGGCTCGCCAGCTAAACACACTCACTTTATGACACATACTTAATGTCATCACGTTGCTCCACTAGCATATTTCTCAGTGTCTGTTGCTACTGTCCACACATGCTAACCCTACTTTCTTCTGGTGTTACACCTCTACTCGACACTCTATGACCTAAAAATGTCACTTCTCACTGACAGAATGACGACTTAGACAGCTTCAAAGTGAACCCTGCCTATATCTAAATGACGTAGATGCTCCTCAAAACTGCGTGAACTAATTACCATATCATCAATGTAAATGGTTACAAACTCTCCTGTGTCATCCCCTAATGCGATGTTTAAAGCCCTAATTAAAGCTGCTGAACTACTCTTTAACCCATAAGATGTTCTACAAAATTGATAAAGGTTATATTTATGACTAAAAGCTGTAAATGGTCTATCTTCGTACATAAGTGGCACTTGCCAAAAACTGGAACTCTAATCTACACAAGTGAAATACTTCTTCCCCTCAAATGTTTGCATTAATTCCTCTATTGACATGGATTTCAGCTGATCTGAACTAATTCTACTGTTAACCAAACGAGCATCTAAACAAATACGAACTGTGCCATCGGCCTTGGGTACCGTGATCAAAGAATTAACATATGGACTGTTAGAGTGCTCAATAATCCCATCTTCAAGCATCTGGTTAATTTGTGCCTCAACTGCACTCTGATAAGCGAAAGGTACAGGATATCTATGTCCTGTGAATACTGACCTATCAATAACGTTCAATGAATGTGTATAGCAATTGGCCATACCAATGCGATCCTCAAAAACTCTTCCTATTACACAATAACACATCATAGAGCCGAACACACTGTTCCTCCTCTATATTTCCCTGAAATGCAGCATCACGTAACGAGTCCTCTAGACTACCGTTCGTAATCACACTGCCCACAAAACGTGGAGAATCCCGCTCTACGGCTGGCGATATCTCATTTAAAGTACAAATCAAACCTACAACACTACTTCTCTGAATATGGTCATTGAACGCTACCTCTACTTCAGAATCATCATCATCATCATCATCATCTTGTACAGTTTCCAGCCCCAGGCTGTGTCTGTTTGGAACATAAGCCTCGCCACTTAGTTCTTTCTTCCCACCACCTCTCCGCTGTCACTCTGGTCCAGTCCTCGCCTCTCTTCTTGACGCATTCCTCCACTCCTTTCAGCCATCTATCTCTTGGTCTTCCCCTTGGTCGATTCTTCTGCATCTCATGTATCCTCTTGGGAATCTTCTTCTCATCCATTCTCTTTAAGTGTCCATACCACCTCAGTCTTGATGTCTCAATCCTACCTTGCAAGGGCTCCTCTTTCACCATTTCCCTGACCTATTCATTCCTCACCCTGTCTCTTCTTGTTACTCCGATCCTACTTTGCAGGAACTTCATTTCACCTGCCTGTATTCTGCTTATGTCTCTTTTCTTCATTGTCCACGTTTCTGAAGCATAGGTCAGTATCGGGATATAGTAGCTTCTGTATAACACTTCCTTGCTTTTTTGTGGGACATCTTTATTCCACACTAAGCTCCTAATGCTTCTGCCTGTCTGCCACGTTCCGTAATCTCTTTGTCATTTCTCCCATTTTCCTCCACTATACTTCCCAAGTACTTGAGACTTTCCACCTTCTTCAGCTGTCCACCTCCAAGTGTTATCCCACTCATTGGTCTGTCCTTTTTCCTGGTCGTTAACAGGATCTCACATTTACTGATGTTGAACTTCCATCCGTACTCTCCCACTGTTTCTTCCCAAGCCTTCAGTTGCTCCTGAATTTCCTCCTCCTTGTTTCCCCAGACCATGAGATCATCTGCAAACACCATTGCTTTCATCTTATCTTCTCCTATCTTTCCTGCTATCCGTGTCATTACCTCGTCCATAACCACAATAAAGAGAAGGGGTGACAGCGCACTACCCTGTTTCAGGCCACTCATTTGTCTGAACCAGTCTGTTCTTTCCCCTCCAACTTTCATACAACTCACACTTCCACAATACATCTCCTTCACTCTGCCTACAGTCTCTTTTTCCACTCCCATGTTTTCCATTGATTTCCAAACCTTCTCCCTACACACACTATCATAGGCCTTTTCGATGTCCAGGAAGGCCATCAACAGATCCTCTCCAAATTCGTAGTGGTGTTCCTGGAGCTGTCTCACTGAAAATATGAGATCCACTCTTGATCTCCCAGGTCTGAATCCATACTGTTCCTCTCTCAATTTTCTCTCCACTTTGGCTCGTATTCTACTTTCTAATATCTTTTCATATATCTTGGCACAGTGAGGTATGAGTGTGACTCCCCTGTAATTTCTGCACTCCTTTCTGCTTCCTTTCTTAAATATTGGAACTATTAATCCTTTCTTCCAATCTTCTGGGGTCTTTTTCTCCTTCCATATCACCCTCATCACACGGTACAGCCACTGTTTCCCAACCTCCCCTGCTGCCTTCACCTTTAACACTCACTTCATCCACACCTGGTGCCCTTCCTCCTTTCATCTTGTCTATAGCCATTTCCAGTTCTCTCCAAGTCAGGTCCTACTTCAGGTCTACTTCAGAATTGCCCCATTTAAATTTCAAACTCCCTACATCATAACATAAGTTACCAGACTCTCTCCTTAGCCACTCTGAACCCAAGATAACACTGAACACTAAATTCGGAATTACAAGACAGATCTGCTTTTCTACATGATTATTAATTTTAATGTCTACTAAAACTTGCTTAGAAATTACTTTAGACCTCTTCCCAACAGCTGTGATAACAAAAGTGCTTTTAATTGGCATCTCCTCAAAATTTACTACAGTTCCTTTCATTTTATCATAAAATGCACTACTTATGCAACTCTTTATACAACCACTATCAATTAAAACATCTGTGTACGCCTCGGACACGATAAATTTAACTATGGAGCTCTTACTAGCCACCTCCTGAATAATACCATCATCATTTAGTTCACGTAATAATTCATTTCTTACATGTAGGTCATAAGGTTCCTGTATAAGTGTATGGACAGGGCATGTTACAGACTGAGATTCTGACCTTACATCGCAGCCTGGTTCGTGTTTAAAGTACCGCTACCGCTTGGTGTAGTACTACTCACTACTGCACTGGTCTGGTTGTTCGGGGCTGTGTTAACGGTATTTCTCTGTCCGTTATTACCATTGGGCTGATCCCCTCCTTGACCCCTGTTCTGGTTATAATTATTGTTATTATTCCTCCCTTGGTTACCCCTAAAATCCTTTATTTCGGCCTTGATTTCCCCTGAAATCATTATTTCTACCCTGGTACTGCGTACCATACCCATTTCCTCTGTACTGATTTTGTTGATTATTATTCTGGTTCCCCTTATTTTGGACGTTGGCCCCTTCGCCACTGTTCCCTTGAACTTCCTGATTCCTATTCTCATTAGGCCTGTTATTATGGTTACCCTGGTTCCTACCGAAATTCTCCTCGTAACCACCTCTTCCCAGAGCATCGAATGTACTTAATAAATTTTCCACTTGTGAAATAGATTTAACATTTTGGATACAGGCAGCTTCTTTGATTCTATATGGAAAATGTCTTAGTAATAGCCTGACTACATCACTTTCCTCCTTCAAACCTTCCAGATATTTACATGTCAATACCTGTCCTAAAAAGTACTCGGTCATAGTGTAGTTTCCTCTCGGGTTATATTTCCCACACACAATTCCCTCACGATGCTGAGACTGAATTACCTCATTCCAAGATTTCTCACAGTATATAACTTTAAAATCTGAAATGTTCTCGATATTGTCTCTGTAGACAGCAAACCAGTTTCTTGTCTCCCCTACAAACGCTTGCTCTAAAATCTCAACTACCTGGCACCACTCAATACTACCATCTTCCAACCTCTCCCTGAATTTATTTTCTATTGCATTCATGAACTCCATTGGACAACCCTGCCGATTACTGAATTTGCCTAGTTCTATTTCCCTGTGTGTGCTATTCACATAAACTGGCCTACTCTGACTATTTTCCTGCCTAATTCTAGCTTTCAACTTCTGTTCTAATTCAGCAATTTTCTCCTCAGTTTTTCTTTCAATATTAGTTACAGTTAACCTAATGCTCCCTTCCGATGCTTCAACTTTACCACTTAACTTAGCTTGTTTCTCATTAATCTCACTAATGCTTTCCTTATTCCTCTCCCTTAAATCATTAACTTCAGTGATTATTTCTGCATGAACTTTATCAATTCTTCGCCCCAGCTGTTCTTTAACCTCTTTAGTTGCTACCTGAATTTTGTCAATTTCTCCCCCCAATTGCTTTTTGACCTGCTGTGTTTCAAGTTGCACTAGTTGTTTTAAATTTTCAGCCTGTGTCATCATCATCATCATCTTGCACAGTTTCCAGCCACTGGCCGGGTCTGTTTGGAACACAAGCCTCTCCAACGTCTTCTGTCTTCCCACCATCTCTCAGCCTCCACCCTTGTCCAGTCTTCTCCTCTCTTCTTCACGCTTTCTTCCACCCCCTTCAGCCACCTATCTCTCGGTCTTCCCCTCGGTCTCTTTCCTTCCCACTTCGTCTCATGTACTCTCCTGGGTATCCTCTTCTCCTCCATTCGTTTTACATGTCCATACCATCTAAGTCTAGATTTCTCTATACCATCCTGTAATGGTTCCTCCTTCATTAATTCTCTGGTCCTCTCATTTCTTATTCTGTCCATCTTTGTAGCTCCAATACTGCTTCTCAAGAACCTCATCTCACTGGCCTGTATTTTGCTCTTCTCCCTTCCTTTCATAACCCAGGTCTCCGAGGCATACGTCAGGATAGGGACATAGTACGTCCGATATATGATCTTTTTGCTGTTCTGAGGGACATCCTTGCTCCATAACATGCTTCTCACACTCCTCCGAAATGCTTCTGCCTGCCTCCCCCGCTCATTTATTTCTCTATCGTTTCTTCCATTATCTTGTATCAGGCTTCCCAGATACTTAAAACTCTCCACTTTCTTCAGCTGTTCCCCACCAATTGTTATTCCCGTTGTGGTTCTTTCCTTCTTCCTTGTTGTGATCACCATCTCACTCTTATTTATGCTAAATTTCATCCCATATCCTTGTATTATTCCTTCCCACACGTCCAACTGTTCCTGTACCTCCTCCTCCTTGTTTCCCCAAATCATCAAATCATCTGCAAACACCATTGCTTTCATCTTTCCGTCCCCAATTACTTGTGCCACTCGGGTCATTATGTCATCCATCACCACAATGAAAAGTAACGGTGACAGTGCACTTCCTTGTTTCAGGCCGTTTCTTTGTTCCAACCAGTCAGATCTCTCTCCTCCCACTTTCACACAGCTCACGCTTCCCTTGTACATCTCCTTTATCCTCTTTATAGTCCATTTCTCTACTCCTCTATCCTCCAGGGACTTCCATACTTTGTTTCTGCATACACTGTCATATGCTTTCTCAATGTCCAGGAAGGCCATCAGTAGATCTGTTCCATACTCATAGTGCTGTTCTTGTAACTGCCTTACAGCAAAAATCAAATCCACTGTGGACCTTCCTGCTCTGAAGCCATGTTGTTCTTCCCTCATCCCTCCTTCTATCCTTGTCCTAATTCTCTTTTCCAAAACTTTCTCGAAGATCTTTGCACAATGACTCATCAGTGTTATTCCCCGATAGTTTCTGCAATCTGTTCTACTACCTTTCTTGAAGATCGGGACAATTATTCCTTTTTTCCAGTCCTCTGGGGTCTTCCTTTCCTTCCATGCTGTCCTCATCACTCGGTACAGCCACTGTATCCCCACCTCTCCTGCTGCTCTCACCATCTCCACACTCAACTCATCCACACCCGGTGCCTTCCCTCCTTTCATCTTGTTCACTGCATCTTCCACTTCTTTCCATGTTAAGTCCTTTTCTGTTTGCAGTTCATCTTCCTCTTCCCCGATTTCTTCCTCCTCACCATCTTTTCCATTTGGGTTCAGAAGTTCTTCAAAATATTCTTTCCACATTTTCTTCAGTTCTTCCCTATTTTCTATCTCTTGTCCCCTTTTGTTCACCATTCTAACATAATCCGTAGGATCCTTCCGCCTCTTACTTTTTACCATCCCATACAGGACCTTTTTTGTACCTTCACTATCCTCCTCCATCATCTTTGTCCACTCTTCCATCCACTTCCTTCTCTCCTCAGCCACCACTCTCTTCGCCTCCTTCTTTCTTTCCTGGTACTCTTCCCTTGTCTCTACCGTCCTATTTTGATACCACCTCCTAAAGGCTCTATTCTTTTCCCTTACTATATCTTTTGTCTTCTCATTCCACCATGGTGTTTCCTTCCACCTCTTCTTACTACTTGTCCTCCCACATACTGCTTCTGCTGCACCCACTAGTGCCTTCTTAAATCTAGCCCATTCCTCTTCCACCCCTCTTTCTTCATCTGTTGGAATTCCTTCCTTTACCATTTTGAGGTACTCGACCCTGTGTACTGATTCTAATTTCTAACTCCTCCTGTACTTTTCCTAATTTTCTGTCTACATCTGCAATAATCTCTTTAGCCTTCTCTTCCATCACCCCTCTGATCTCACCTCTAATGAGCTCAAATTTCTCACTAATTTCCCTACTGTTTTGTTCAAGTTTAGCATTATTTTGTTTGAGTTTAGCATTTAAAGTTTCAGTACTCTCTCTATTTTCCCTACTATTTTGTTCAAGTTTAGCATTATTCTGTTCAAGTTTAGCATTTGAAGCGTCTGTACTTATTTTATTTTGTTGCATAAACTGGAGAAGCAAACTCTCTAACCCTGCTTGACTGTTTTGATTACCCCCCTCAGTATCGGGATTTACCTCCGACATCCCTGTACTGCTTTCATTTTCAAGACTAGCCATACTGCTCGTATCTTCACTATCCAACTGGTGACCACTATGCAACTTCATCTCTTCCTCAACACTACCCATGCTGATACACACGGATAAATGAAAAACCCCCAAAATACAGGCACTGAAATATATACCCTTCTCCTTCCACAAATGTTATTAGGTTTTCGGCCTCACGTTGGTAGCGACATATGTAATGGGTTCATTTGCTCCACGTTGAGCGTACAATTGTAATGGTTTCATTAGCGCCCTGCCTTGCACTTTAAAATACCTATATAAGAAGCTCCACAGATGGACGGCAAGTGTAACAGTTTCTTTTGCTCCACGTTGAGCGTACAAGTGTAACGGTTTTACTAGCGTCCCCACTGTTGGGTGACAGGTGTAACGTTTCACTGGAGAGAGTGTGGAAAAACCACAACAAGTCCCACGTTTGAGGTGATAAATGTAATGTTTACTCTGACTAAGATACGTTGTATTAATGGGTGCCAAGACCTCAACACTATGTTGAAATATAAATTTATATTTAACAACACCTAGCTCTGGCAGAACACCTTTAAGAATCTTCACACTCAGATCGTGGTATGATTTGATCATTAACCCAACCAACAATTGTATCAGGAGAAGGAATTTGGTCTATATCTAATGCTACCTACTGAAAGCAAAGATTGCATAGTATAAGAAATGAATTTATTATATAAAAACAAGTAGTGGCAATTTTAAAAATAATAATAATAATACATTTAAATTGGAGCGTAACGATTTAATTTACCACTAGAGAATTATGTGAAAACGGAGTCGGATGAATTACTGTACTAATTTTACTATTATTCCCAAGCTAAGAAGTTACTGAAATACTGAATATGAAACAATGAAGCGAGAGATTATGTAGTTCTGAGTTATTCGCGCTTACCATTGGAAATTGCCGTGGCATTTCCCTCGTACTTGATGCTGAAGAGAGCTTCCCTCAGCCTTCTCGACGTCGCCATCTTCTTCGTCAGTTGTGGAGATTGTTGTAGAAATGTAAAGTTATGGTCCGATCACACCGGAACCAACCAAACGAGCAACCACATCGGTCAAGTTTTACAATGATAATAGTCCTCCCTTCTCGGCGCGCAAACAATATATGCATTCGCCGAAACCCCTCTCCGGACCCGTCTCCTACTCGCCCGGTCTCCACTGATTGGCTGAGCCACCACGCGGTACTCCCGACATAAGGGTCAATATACTCGGCGCGACGATGTCGATTTCCAGTCCAGGCCATATCGCCTTTTCTTGATACAGCCAGCTGGAAGTGCCCCACGGCTTTCGTCACGCTTCTCGACAAGAATATACCTGTAGCTGAATTCCCAATGACTCATCTCTCTCACAATACACCCTAACTGACTAAAATCCGTTAAATTCCGTAATCATATAATTTTCCGCGATAATGTTGTCCGTAATAATTCGCTTGATAGTGTTTTCTATAATATCGAGAACCTATCTGTATACTTATAATCTTATAAAAAATGCTCCAAAAAATACCTAAATAATAATAATAAGTTACATGAAACATATCTTGGCTTAACAAGTTGCCGCATAAAAAACATTGAATGGCTTCCTACTGACTTATGTCAGTGGCGTAAAATACCCTCGAAAAACACGTTACATTGTTATCGGAAATCCCTCTGCCTCCTTTTCCAGGACATACTCTATAATTTCTTTGTCCAAGTCAGGGAAGCGTCCTTTTCTAGGTCCACGAAAAGATTTTCTTGATGTATGTGCACTTCTAAGTGCTTGATTTGTAAAGAAAGAGGTTCCGGTACTGTGGGCTACTGGGTGGTGGTGGTTGGAGAGGGGTGGGCTTCATGGAATATTGAAATATAGAGTTCTCAAAAAGATATTTTTACGCTTTTCTGAACACCTTTAAAAATTAATCAGTGGACAAAATAGTAATCGAATTTTGATTGCAATTTTAAATTAAATTGAGACTGTTGTATCAACATTTTTCTTACCATAGCCGTTGGCCTATATTAAATTTTAATGTAGGCCAACTAGGCTACCATTCAAACAATGTACATTATTTCAATTTAATTTTTTTATGTAATAAAAAAGATACATTCAGTTTGAAAAAACACACATGTTCACCAACAATCTTTTATTTCTTGTTTTATGATTTTGTCTTTACAGTTTTCTAAAATAATTATTTATTATAAAAGGTACTGTACTGAAACATGTTTCACTGCACAGTTTATAAAATTGTCCAAAGTTTAGAAAAGTTTTCGTTGTATGAGCCTCCTCTTCCTCACCATGCTGTTAGTATCCAGAGCGAAGTGCCGTCCCCGAAGCAGCCAAGATTCCCCGTACTTTGAAGTACAATCCATCCAGTCAAAGACCAAGTTGACCTTGACTTACAACTAACGTTCCACAGTTCTAAAAATTATGTTATGTCTTTTTTCCCCGTACAGAGGTTTCGGTACGGCATACCGGTGCGTACCGTCACAAATCTAGCCCTGCTTGAACCTATGTTAATACCCTCTATCAACATACAAATTTTCACTTTGATTACTGTGATAATTGTGCAGAGAAATAGAACCTCCTAAATATTTTGTATGATCGCCATGTTGGATTGTTCTGTATGTGGGCTATAGAATTATGTATTATTAGATGAAAGTTATTGGGTTGGTTAATTTTTCAAACGTTCATTCGATCGTATGATTAGGAAACTAAAAATGTTATTTTTATTTTAAAATTTTGCACAGCTGCCATCTTGCTTTGAATAGATTTGATTTCAATAGATTAAAACTTGTATAAACAAGTTTCTCTGCGCTCGAGTGGTTAAATCGCGAGAAAATGCCATTTAATGTTTTAACTTTGCTTGGCCGCCAGGTTGGTTTTGTACTTCACATATTTTTATGCGTCTCATAGCTGAAAGTACCTTAGTATTCTCTATAACCATACAAAATTTCAGGGTGATATCAGTAATAGTTTCGGAGATATAATGGTGGTGAAATATTTCGCGCGGCTGTCATGTTGGATTGGTGAAATGTATTCAAATTTGAAAGACACGATCGGGGCTGGACAAAAGAGTAGTATGTCCTTACCGAGTTCAGATTATATCAGGGGGACACATACATACATACATATGCATGTGCACACACACGGACAAAAGGTGATCTCGTAAGCCTATTTTTTCTTATAATGAAAATAAGGCTAAAAGCTTACTAAAGATGCTTTGCTTTGTATTACATCTAAAATATGTTTTTATTTATGTTCAACAGCACATCACTAGTCCTTATCACACCCTTCTACTCAGCCAGCCTAGTGGAGACAGTTCAAAGCGAAATTGCTAGTGAGAGACCTGGTATGTTTAACGTGTTTAAGGAAGGCATCTTTCGCCTTGTCAGCTGGGGTGTACCACAGAAAGGTAAGCTCTTGTGGAAGTCCATTTGTAGTCTATTGCTCCAATTATTAGTGTTTATTTTTCTGACATTATTTGTTAATGTTAGTGTGTGGATTTGTTTGGGGGTATCACAAAATTCAACAACCAAACTTGGTGTGGATGATTCCTTATTGTTATTATTATGGTTCATGGGGTAGTCACATCCTAGTTCACTAACCATTGTCAACATTTCAGTGGTCTAGCAAGTAGTGCTGACAGGGTATCAGTTACTATGGAATAGAAGTGGCCACCTCTCACATATTCTGAGTCATGGCCATCTTTGTGTACAGGCGGCTAGGACTATCTAACTCAATGGTTTGTACCCTGAACCATCAAAGTGTCGATCATGGGATCCTGTGTAAGTAGGGCTAAAAACGTGCCTCACTTGTATTTTATGGTAACCTACTAACAATGTTTCGAGCAAGCCTCGGACCTAAGATATTCTAGGCTTTAGTGGAGTTGAAACAAAGACAGATAGAGAAGAGGAAGTAGGAGATACCTGTCAGGTGTAAAAGGAGGCAGGTCTGTATGCCAAGAAAGTCATAGAATGCAATATTGTTTCGGTAAGGTACATCTCAGGAACATGGGTCAGGATTGTTTTGGTATATTATGTTTCATGTGAAGTGTTGAAGCAGGATAATTTACACAGATTTTATGAGGCACTGAGTGATGTGGCATTGAGAGTAACCAATAAAAAATAGTTCAGTGCTGATGAGGGGGATTTTCATGCTAGGATAGGAAGTAGAACTATGGGATATGAGAAAGTAATGGGTTAGTGGGGTGAGAATAGGACAGCAAGCACCAATGGGAAATATTTATTGGATTTCTGTCTAACATGAGATTAGATGTTGCAAACTCATTCTCAAAGCATAAAGAGATTTACAAACTTGGGAGATAAAGGAATCAAGTCAAATATAGATCATGTTATTGTTATTGACTTTCAATTTAGGAAATTGATAATGAATTATAGGTAAATATATGGGAAAACATATCAAAATTGATTTCGTAGCACTTTAATTTTGAAAAACTGCATTGTGTAGCATATTGAATTTAAAAATTTAGCATTTTTTAGCACTTTGGCAGATTGTCCTTTCTTTTCGCTGGTCTTCGATTTTCATCACTTACGTTCTCAGCATTCACTGTTTTAGACCAGTGAAGTGACACTCCCAAGATGATCAGCACCTTCCTGGAACACAGAATACTGCTGGTCTCCAATTGTCTCAGTCTCTAACAAATACTGTAAGAGGCAATATGCACTCAAAATCACATGAATTTCCCACTTCGTAAATGGGGACTAGGAGGCATTGTGAAGGTATCTAGTCCACAATATCCTGAGAGAAACTAGAAACTACACATTAGACAGTGTCTTAGTTTCTAAGATAAACAAAACAGTGACTCAGTAACAGGGGCGGCTCCAGTTCCACACAAGGGGTAGTGCCAAGTAAAAGAATATGAAATTATTGATATTTACATACTGTAGCATGATAGCAGTGCAGTCTACTTGCTCATTTCTCACCAAGGGTTTGATTTCCGATGTACTGTACATATAGAGTGTACACTAATCTTGATATTCAACATTTCACATCGGGACTTACCGATAATATATACGATAAGAAAATATATAAAAGAAACTTTTTCAGTTTAGCGACTTCGGTGGCGTAGTCGGTAGCATGCTGAGCTTCTATGCCCAAGATAGCGGGTTCAAACCCGGCCGAAGCCGTCTGATTTTTTAAGAGCGTTAAAAATCCCTCAGTATACCTTCCTTCGGAGGGGAAGTAAAGCCGGCGGTCCCATGTCATAGATTTATGGCATGTTAAAGAACCTTCAACTAATTACACCTGTGTGAAGCTAAATTGGATAGGTTAAGAATGTAAACAACGCTCTTAGGTTTCTACGTTCGTTGCCAAGAGCCGACTCCAGTGACATCTAGTAGCTAAGTTCTGAACTTGGCCTAGTTGTCGTTGACGGTGGCGCTTGGTGGCAAAAGCAGGAACTATTTGAAAAATTCTAATTTGCAGTCTGTACTTAAATTAAAAAACAGATAACACACACTAATACAGTCATCACAATTAACACCGGTTATCAGTAGAGACTGGATTTTAAAGGGAAAAATATTCATTAAAAAAAGGACCAAAAAGGGGAAAATTATTCAATAAAAAAGGACCAAAAAAGGGGGAAATAATCATTAAAAAGGGATTATTTAAGAAAAGGGAACTGGTCAAGAGAATAAAGGAAATAAAAAGGTATGCATAATCAGTTAATCACTTCTAATTTAACTTTACTGCATGAAAGAATGGTATCAATTACATGTCCAACATTTTAGGATGTTAAGGATATAGGCCTATTCTCTTTTATGTAGTGTCCTTGTGTTACAGTGTTTATTGCATTAAGAACGAATTGAACCTGATGACATTTAACATTTCAATATGTTTGAAGATCAAATTTTGTCTCTTTGAATTTAAAATATCTTTATACAAAGAAAATGAGCGCTCAACATCAACGGAAACCAGTGGGGAATACTTGGTTTTTACTCTAAACTCTAAATCAGTGCACTTCATTAGTTTTTCAATGTCTGGATTCTTTGATAAGCTTGCCTTAAGTTTTTCTTTTTCCAATCCCTCAAGCATGTTGTCAGTTCTTTCAACCACACTCCACTGCACCTCCTTGGATAAGCACTGTTCTTCCAGTTGCAAGATGGCGGCAGGAAGAAACTTGAACGTATGCACTGCGTACAGCTCGTGTCTCCAAATTCGGGTCACTCAGCAGGTCCTTCGCTCGACCCACAGCTGCAGATTCAACATCGTCCCAAGACAGTATAAATTCCTTTACCTAAGTGAAATGTTCACAAAGGAAAACAGCACATGAAATCCATGTCCCCCATCTAGTTATGATGGGAATCTTAGGTAGTGGTAGGCCTATAACTTTCTTAAAAAGCTGTATTCTACTTGGAGCTTTAATCAATGTCTTCTTAAGTTCGGATATGAAGGCATTTGCAACAATATATTCAACCCTTATTGCTTCACATACCCTATGCAAAGCATGAGCAATACAAGTTGTATGGTGGAGATTAGAATACATAGGCTTCAACTGTGCAAATGCTAAGACCATGTATGATGCTTGGTCCGTAACAATTTGCCACACTTTGTTGTACTGTATTCCTGATGGCCAGAGTTTAAAACAACAGTCATTGAAACTCTGCATTATAGATGTAGAGTTTACTTTTTCCAATTTGTACATGGCAGCCAACATTGGTTTTGATGGATCTCCTGTCAATGGCATCACAAGAAAGTTTAGAACAGCTCTTGAAAGTGAATCGGTTGCTTCATCCAAAATGAAGCAAACTGGATGGTCTCCAATAACCTCCTTAACTTTTTGTACATTAGCTTCATAAATTGGTTGAAGGTAACTCTTTCTAAGTGTACTTTCATCAGGGACAGTGCGTTGTGTGTATTTTTCCAAGAAACTCTTCATTGCTGGGTTATTTACCTTATTTAAAGGAATTCCACACTGAACAAGGGTAACTGTGAGGTCACTGAAAAAAAACCACGTTTCGTTCCCTGCTTTTTTGTTCGACCTTCTGAAAAGATTCCTGTAAAAATGACTGTTTGGAAACTTTCGCACGAATAGCTTTGTTTTTCTCATGTTTGGCATACTTGTGATGCTGACGTATTCTGTCCTTTATATGTTTTCCATCTACTTTAATATCAATATCACATAGAGAACATCGAATAACGGTACCATCCGTTTCGATTAAATCGTCCTTGAAACTGCTTACCGCTCTTCGCATTTTATTGCTAAAAGTCGACTTCGCCATCACTATTACAAGCTACTGCTGCCACTTAACGGTGCGTCCTATTCTCTATGACTCTGTTTCTGCTACTGAGGCGAGCAAGCTACTGTAACCAAAGAGAATAGGCTGTAACTGCTTCACACATTCTGGAGGGGATGCGACGAGTCTAACAAAACCTGCGGGTGGTGTGAGGCGGTGCAGTGGGAGAGTTCAACTCTGGGGTGAGTTCGGTATAGAACCCGTGTTAATTCTTTCTTCCCTTACGCTACATCGGTATTTTATGCAGGTATTTTCCATCAAAGTGAAATAAATTCTTGAGGTTTTGCCATATATTCTTAAAAAAAGGAGAAAAAGGAACAAGGGCTAAAAATAGGGAAAAAAGGGGAAAAAGGGAAGTTAAAACACGGCAATCTTGAGTTTTAAATACAGTTTTAACCCATAGTAACGATTATTTCTTGTTCCCAATTAAATTTAAGAAAAAGGTATTCCCTTTAAAATCCGGTCTCTAGTTATCAGACAAATTCTACACACACCCAAAGTACACGGGTCTACATGACCGCGTTGTCGCAGCCCCTAAACTTAAGAACCAACCAAACTTTTTCAGCTCTCGACCATTCACTCGCGAATAGCTTACAACACAAACTCAATGTTTGACTCCTTAACACCTTGTCACTCACTAAAAATAACCACGAACCGTTAACAAGAACTGAAGATAGCCTACATACAGAAATTCATGCGATTTCATCCAGGCCTGAGAGGTGCAATTGGTTTATCAACCATAAAGTTTTAGCTACCGAGATTAATCCATGAAGCCTTCACATGTACGGTAGTCATGATCGTACTTCTTTTTACTCATTCGCTTAGTTATTCATTTGACCAGATAAGGGATTATTAAACACATTATTTTCAATATTTATTAGGGCAAGTTTAGATTTCAATGTTGGCCGCAGAGCCCCTTTTAGAGAAATCTAGAATTAATATTCTTTGTGTGAGAGCGATTTGTTTTCAGTGTGTATCAATGAACCCCTCACTCCACCAATAACCAATGAGTGTCGAATTACTTCCAGCCAATCAGGCCATTGATCCACACCCCCTTCTCTTCCTCCCTTTGTGACAGCATGTGACAGGCATAGCGCTGGCCCAGTACCTCATAATGACCGATAGATGTCACTGCACTTCAGTATCTGTACTACCTTGAGCCAAACTGTATCTGGCACAGAGCCCAGCTTACTTCCTCATAGCGAGTGACAAGAGAGGCTACGGAAAAGATTGTAAATTGGACTGTGCATGCGTCAACCGTGCCGCATAGACCGCGGCTCAAGATATCACTGGGGCGAAGATGGAATCAATGATCATACTCTACGGATGGAATATGTTGTTGTTGTTTCCTTTGGCTAGCCCGGATTCCAATCCATTAGCTTTCTTGCGTTCCAATCGAGTTGTGTGAGGTTTCCTGAAGTTCTAGCAGTCACATCAAGTTTGTTGCAATGTAGCAGGTGCCCCTTATCCATTTTACTTCCAGGTTCGTGACAAAGTGTGCATTCTTCAGATATCAAGATGTTAATTCGTTTCAGATGAGCTGCAAGGCAGTCATGGCCATTGTTAAGTCTGAAGAAGGCTACAGCTTCTCTTCTTGGTGTTAATTTATATTGATCCCATTTAGCATCAGTGTCCTTCCATAATTTGGTTTCTGCTGTTTTCTTTGCTATTTCTTCATACCTGTTTTTGAATATTTAAACTACTAAGTCATTTGAAACTAATTAGATACTGGTATTAAACGCAGGCATTCGAAATTGTTCTTTCCGGACTATGAATAATTTAATTTCTCTTAGAGGGCAGTGCCATGGTACGGTGTCACTACGCCTAGAACCGCCCCTGCTGTGTAATGTATGTAATGACTTCCTTTGACACATTTTAAGGGATGTTGAAACTGGCAAGGAATATGATCTGTCCATTATTCAAGGCCATTGACTGATCCAAGAGGGACGAAATATGCATTTCCATAATATATTTAGGGTTTATTTACTTTTATTGTTTTATTTTGTATTTGTTAAATGTTCAGACTTTGTTTGAATTACATACCTACCTTTTACTAAACATTAATAAAATCATTTTATTATGAACAGGCAGGTGACATTATTACAATATACGGTATCATTTATTTTCATTTTTATTACAGACTTGGAAATTAATTTCTAATTTTTAAATATTTTGGCTGTTTTTAATTAATTAATTTGGTTGTTTATTTATTTATTTATTTATTAATTCCTTTTATTTTTTACACGTCATGCTTCTGAGACAAGGTTTCTGGTTTTATTTTATTAAAAAAATTTTTTTTGGCTGGCTGCGTGGCTCAATGGTAACGTTCTCGCTTGTTGTGCCCAAGGTTGCAGGATGGAATCCTGGCACAGTCAGCTAGCATTTGAGGGTGCGAAAATGCAAGGGAGTCATGTCAGTAGATTTACTGGCACGTTAAAGATCCCCTTTGGGGAAGAATTCTGGCACCCCAGCGTCTCTAAAAGCCGCAGTAGTTGAAAGGGACGTAAAACAAATAACATTATTATTTTTTTGTTTTATTTTATTTATTTCATTGCCAGAATCATTCTAATTGTATTATATACCAAATTAAATTTCTTAAAAGACTGTCACAGAAGTCCATGAAAAGCTGTATTGCCAGACACAATTTCATAAAATGTCCTACGAGTGGCCTTGTACAAATATTTTCGAATAAAATACAAAGCAGAGTTTATAAAGTAGACAATGAAGTGCTGATCAGTCAGTGATGTTGACTGGCAGGACAGAGTGGTCGAATGCGGCAACACAGCACATTCCTGTGGGTCTTGCCGGCTGTCAGCACTCATCCCAATCATAATAAATAATCCATATAAACTAAACCCGTTTATTTGCATGATGGATAGTTACAATGCTGTGTGAAGGAAGACATTGGGAGTGAAGACTATAAAAAGGTATCTAAAATAAATGTCGAATGTTAACTAATTGTAAACTGATGATAATACAATTTACAGTACCTGTCATTCTGTGAGTTGTCATAACCACTCAGGTGAAACCAGGCTTCATCAGAAATAAAGAAAAGATCCATGTCCAAGCCGTGCATTATCATCTCAGTGAACAGCCAATCACGTAACTGGAGGCGCTGAGGAGCATCTGTTGGTTTTAATGCATGAACTTTGTAGGGATATATTTTCTGGTCCAGGTGGAGTATTCATCTGCATGTTCGACGTGATATACAGTGGAACCTCGTTAGTACGTTTTGCAAGGGACTGAAAAATTTGAACGTAAAAAGCGGGAAAACATACTAATGGAAAATGATAATTAAACCTCATTAATTTGTTTCAGTAAGGGAAATGTAAAAAATGTGTTAATCAGAAGTACGTACTATACCTGTTAGGTCGCAACCCTTGCCCGCTTGTTGGCTAGGAATGTTATCTCAGAGCGGTCGGTCTCCCATTCCACTAGGGGTGGACAAAGAATGCTTTCAGGGCTGACGAAAATGCGATCGTACTAAGCGATGCGCGGTGCGTGCTACTTTCTTACTTTTAAGTCGCCTATACCTGTTATGTCCCAACCCTCGCCCGCTTGTTGGCAAGGAATGTTATCTCAGAGAGGTCGGTCTCACATCCCACTAGGGGTGGACAAAGAATGCTTTCAGGGCTGATGAAAATGCGATCGTACTAAGCGATGCGCAGCGCATGCTACTGTCTTAATTTTAAGAGTCGCCTATACCTGTTAAGTCGCAACCCTCGCCCGCTTGTTGGCAAGGAATGTTATCACACAGCGGTCGGTCTCACATTCCACTCTGGGTTGACAAAGAATGCTTTCAGGGCTGACGAAAATGCGATCGTACTAAGCGAAGCGCGGCGCGTGCTACTGTCGTACTTTTCAGAGTCTCCTATACCTCTTATGTCGCCACCCTCGCCCGCTTGTTGGCAAGAAATGTTATTTCAGAGCGGTCGGTCTCACATTCCACTAGGGGTGGACAAAGAATGCTTTCAGGGCTGACGAAAATGCGATCGTACTAAGCGATGCGCGGCAAAATGTGCAACGTGATAAATTAGGTACTTTTACATTATTGTCATCAGATAAGAATCGGGACTTGAAAATTACGTGATATGCGATAAAACGTACTAATGAGGTACGTGTTAACGAGGTTCTACTGTACCAGTGTGTTGCGACAGGCGTCGGGTTAATTTCTTAGGGCTCTGAAGCATACTCTGGTTAACTTCATCCACATTTTCTAGTGTGCGGACACGTTTCGGAATGTTTTTTGCCTTGTTCAAAACAGATCCTGTCTGATGCCATTTTGTGATTAATCGTTGCATGGCACTCTTTGCTGGCACCTTAATCCCATTAAACTCCTGAGCAACCAACCGACCACACCCTTTCCACGAATTTGTTTTAACGTACCTTTCCACAATAAACACCCTCTGCCGCACTGTGAGTACCATCTTCACCTGTGCACTGATCAACTTACACTGACACAGCCTGCACTACTGTAACTTCTGAACCGGTTTGGATCATGTGCTGTGTGCGTGGTGTAGCCTCTTGTCCGGGCCACTTTTATTTGCAACATCTGCTACAGTATAAGCAGGTTAGCGAACTACAGTATCTCCTTTCCTGTGATGTGTTTCTTTGTAACCTGGAACTCTGTTCCCCAGGCCACCCTGTACAACAGAGTTGTCTTGCTGAGCCCCAGGTTGCAGGTTCAAAACCTGGCATTTGAGGGTGCGCAAATGCGAGGGAGCCGTGTCAGTACATTTACTGGCACGTTAAAGATCCCCTTCGGGGCAAAATTCCGGCACCCCGGCGTCTCTAAAAGCCAGTGTAGTTAAAAGGGACGTAAAACCAATAACATTATTATTACGACAGAGTTGTGATTCAAAATTTCTTAAGTCTAAGATTTCCTCGAAACCTGCCGAAAACTGGTACTTTTTACATTATACCTGCCATAAAATGAATTAAAATGTGTTTCTTAAAGTTAAATTTGGCATCAATCAATGCTATATACAAGGAAAATGATGCACTCTAGTGCACATAACATTCTGGGCCGACTGTAGGATAGAAAATCTCCAGGACAAGGAACTTGTGAAGAAATACCTGGGAATGATTGATGTGAAATTCCAAAGAGTAGATGGTAAAGAATCGCAAAACATTGAAACGGAGTGGTCATGATACAGGGATGCTGAACTAGAGTTAGAAAAAGCAAATCGTAGGAAAACAGTCAGTAAAGATAGGAAAAAGCACACATCCTGGTGGGAATACGTAGTGAAGTCAGCTTGTAAAAGTAAAAATACAACTTGTCAAAAATGGCTCCAAACAAGGAATCTGGCAGACAGACAGCATAATATAGTGGAAAGGAACAGAATCAAACAAATAATAGCAGAGCCCAAAAGAAAATCATGGGAAGAATTTGGAGGTAAATTGGGAACATCAGGTCTGGCAGCAAGAAATCCTTTGTAGAGTGTTGTAATGAATCTTGGAAATGGAAGGAAAAGAAGGAAAAGATCAGTGTTTTAGATAATTTTGGGAAACTGATTGTAAATGCCAAGGAAGCAATGGGTAGATGCAGTGGCGGCCGGTGGTATGTAAAGCTGGGTGTTGCACCAACATTTCTGATGTCGCAATTTTATATGGGAAGTTTACACATGTAACAAAAATCAATTAACGTTAAATAAACTACATTTCTATAAAACTAAAATACATGGGTTTTCCAAACTAACTGTACGTTCGACAAATAGACAAATTTTAATGGCTCTTTTGGGCTTCTTCCTATAAGAATTCATAAAAAATCATATGTTTGTATTTACGCCCTATGCCTGAGTTAATTGGAAGAATTTAAAACACAGCAGGTTGTCTAAGGTTGGGTCTCTATCTCCAGGATAATAAACATTCTCAACATAAAAACATGGCAACCGAAAAGTTTGTACGTTACGAAAAATGATATTACTAACAAAGACGGGCACATATTCTGCATAAGGATAGGATTTTTTTTTACTATAGCTTGAACCCCATCAGAGGAACCAGCCATGAAGTGCGCTCTGTCATACGTCTGCGCAATTCATTTTTGCGGAGTTTCATTCAATTTCTGCTTCTTTAATTAATCCAGTAAACACGCTGCTAATGTGTGTGCATCATGTTTTGTTTGCCTCTTACTACGTAACTTATCGGTACACAACAGCCATCTGAAATAAGTTTGAAATATCACTAGTTTCATCTGCTATAATGGCTAAAATTTCCGATTCCTTTATTTGCTTTGATACTTCTTGGCAAACCAACATAATCTGTAAAATTTAATTTTGAATTGTTTTGGACGTTCCTTTGAAAACAGTTGCCCTTACCAAAATGACCTTTAACACAGCATCCAACTCAACGCTAAAATTAATTAGTTCTCTCAAAACACCTGGATTTGTTGATGTTACACTTTCATCATGATCACGCAAGGCCAGTTCGAAAGAGCCACAGAAACGAATACAGTTTATTACAATATTTAACACATACCTATTGTGCCTAACTTCTTCGTTATATTCCGCAATTTACCTTCTATAGACACTGCCCAATTGTGCAGCTTCGTTAACAGTTCCAAAAAGTGTCAATTTCAAACAGCTGAAGATTGGTTGGTTCCTCAGTTTAGGAGCTGCGACAACGCGGTCATATCCTGTACTTTGGGTGTGTGGAGAATCTGTCTGATAACCGGTGTTAATTGTGATGGCTGTATTAGTGAGTGTCATCTGTTTTTAATTCAAGTGAGGACTGCAGACATTGAATTTCAAGCAGTTCCTACTTTTGGCGCCAAAGGCCACCGTAAACGACTACTAGTTCAGAACTTGGTTACTACACGCCACCGCAGTCGGCTCCTGGCGACGAACGTTGGAACCTAAGAGCGTTGTTCAAATTTTAACCTATAATTTAGCTTCACACAGGTGTAATTAGTGGAAGATTCTTTAACATGCCATAAATCTATGACATGGGACCGCCGGCTTTACTTCCCCTCCGAAGGAATGCATACTGAGGGATTTTTAACGCTCTTAAAAATCCGACGACTTCGGCCGGGTTTGAACCCGCGATCTTGGACATAGAGGCTCAGCATGCTACCAACTATGGCACCGAAGCAGCTCAGCTGAAGATTCATGTTTCTTTATTTTAGGGATTAATTTCCGTAACTCCTATTTTGGTCCACGCGGATTCTCCACCAACAAACATGGAAAACAGAATAAAGCTTTTTTAATATCGCATTCACATAACCAATTATTATTGCCTTAAATATATCCTTTAAACGCCCTCGTAGCCTATACTTATATTTTGGACAATACTTATCTGGTAATGGTCAACCGAGTGTTTTTACTGTGAGTTTATCGTCATCAGGGAGCTGGGAAAGCTGTCTAACTAGTAAATTACTTGCTCTATTAATTTTCACTTACACTCCACAAATTAATGTTTCAAACTAAACATTCTGTTTAAATAAAATACTAACTTACAAGATGCACAGATGATACATCTGGGTGCTATATCGGAAAGTGGCGCGAAAGGCAAACTAACAAAACACTGAATTTTTCTAGCCTGAAATTTCGTAGTGAATGCATAGTAGTGAATCAACCAAACAATTATAATAATAATAATGCACGGTTATGTATCTGCCTGGAACCAAAATACTCAATCAACTAAATACAGAACTAATCGCAACCCAAATCCCGCAAGAACAAGAGTGGTAAAAGCAAACATAAACCGCTACAGTACACCAACAATACGTCGCAAAATAGTTTAGCCAATTATCTACTGTACTTATAGCAATGGTGGCGTTCTTATGCTCGCTTCACAGATCAATTGACAAAAATATTAAATGAAGTTATGATGAGAAAACATCTAAAAATAATTGGGTGTGAACCAACTAATGTCTCCCTATGAAATTCCGATATTTGTACTGTTGCGGGTGGTGTAGAATTCCCTAGTGGTGTGGGAAAGAAACTACCCTTCAGGGGTGGATGACCTCGTAGTTCCGCCCCTTAAAACAACAGTAACTAACTAACTAAACTACCCTTCGCGGGATAAGAGAAATCGAGGGTGTTGTCATTTCCAATGAGTGGTGCAATCTAACGGGACCATTTGGAACTGAGTATTGCCAGGGGGCTGGCAGCTCGTCTGCAACTCCCTACAACCCATGCTGGCCAGCAAGCATGTACAAGCTTGGCCTCGTCCCTGCCGGCCGCGCTGTCGACTTGGGAGTCGCAACAAGAGAGCTAACCCCCTGGAGTTTGATTTGAAGGCGGCAGCTTTTATAGGTACAGTGTGAAGCATTACGATAAGTAATAACAAAATATCGATGATTTAAACACATTTTTGAGTGCATTAGATCTATAAAACTAAAACATTAAAGGAAAAAAACGACGAATTAGTTGTAAAATTATTGGGAGTTGTGCAACGCTGCAACAATATCACCAGCCGCCCTTGGGTAGATGACAAGTATACTTCAAAAACTTGCTAAATTTAAATGTAAATTTTTTTTGGGTAATTTGTTGAGATGTTGAGATTATGCATGAGGATGAGGATGGGAATAGAATAAGGGTTGAGGAAGTAGAGAGAGTGGTAAATAAACTAAAATATCACAAAGCAGCAGGGGTAGATTAAATTTGGCCAGAAATGGTAAAGTATAGTGGGAAGACGGGATGAAATGGTTACATAGCATAAAGAGTTGGCATGGGATTTAGGAAAGGTACCCCCTGACTGGACAAAAGCAGTAATTGATTTATAACGCTATGCAACTGGAAAAATTGCAACATTTATAGAAGTATTTCATTGATAAGTGTCCCAGGCAAAGTGCATTCAGGCAATGTAGAAAGGAGAGTTTGATCATTGGCTGAGAGTAAGATGGATGAAGATGGCTTAAGGCCACAACGGGAAATGTCGGGATCAAGCTTTCCGTATGTGCCAAATTATTGAGAAATGATATGAGAGGAATATTTTTGTGTTTCGTAAATGTAGAGAAGGTGTATGATAGAGTGCCAAGGGTAAATATGCTGAGCATTCTGAGGTATTATGGTATTGAGGGAAGGCTGCTATAGCCAATCAAAAGATCGTCGTTTCTCAGCACACTACAAAATTAAAACATCCACAAAAGACTTACACAATTACAGTAATATAATATATCGAGTTACTTTTCCTATATACAACACATATTTACACAACTTTCTCAGTGTCTCACTTTTAGAAATACAGTAATCTAAAATGGTTGTCTGCTTTTTAGCACTGTTGGATTTTAGGTTCAAAATGTCCATCTCCAATTGATTTACTCTGTCTATAAGAGAGTTGTCCACTTTAAATGTTGTGCCAAATCTCCGGACAATGTCTATGCTGGCAACAGCTTCACTGAATGATGGTGGTTGCATTTCTTCATCCCCAATATCATCGTCTTCTTCAATATCTTCATCATTCTGCTTTACTTAATCTTCACAGATTTCCTCAACATCCCGGATGCATGTAGTGTTGGCATCATCATCACAAGCCACAAATTCATCAAAACCTCCTAGGGAATTTCTCCTCCCCCATTCTTAACACATGACCCCACCATCTGAGTCGGCTCACATGGATATCTTCATCTAACATGTTCACTTCTAACTTAAGCCTTTATCTCTTCATGACGAGACCTCTCCTGCCATTGTTAGATACCTGCACCCAATCATGCATGCCCACTCCTGCTTCGCCACCGTCTTTGTCGTGAGTGCTCATTTCATTAAATCGAGCCATCATCATTAAGTTTCCACCCCAGTTTCCTGGGTGTGTTTACGAGCGCTCTCCAATTTAATCGATTCATGTACCATTGCTCCTTCAAGACTTCATCCCAGTTGATTCCCTTGGATGTGATATCTTCTTTCACTTGGTCCAGCCATCTCCTCTAGGTCTTCCAACAGGTCTCTTTCCAGTAATCTCAGTATGTAGCCTTATGAAAGCAATTTGAAATGGTTTCCTCAGTTACCATTTTCCAAGCTCCTGTGAGCATGTGCATTGCTTGCAGGAAGTTCAATTGAAGCACTTAATTCCTATCAATAAAGGCAAGTGCCTTGTGGACAAGAGCTTTCCGATACTTGCTTTTCAGGCTATGGATAATCCCTAGATCTAGGGGCTGGAGTCTGCTAGTGCATTTTGCAGGAAAGAAATGCACATTACCCAGAAATCCTAAGTCTTTCGGATGAGCCAGGACACTTGTCCATAAAGAGAACAACCTTCCTGTTTCTAGCACCCATTCGTGCATCAAATGCTTGCAAGAACTTTTTGAACAAGTCTGCAGCTATCCAAGCACTTTTGTTGCTATAATACAGTACTTACATGGCAGCGTAGCAGTGTTCTTAAAGCAATGTGGTTTCAAGGTGATAGGTCTACTTCTCTAACCCTTTATAAGCCGAGTTCATTAACCTCCAGAACTGGAACTTTCTAATTACTATGGAAAACATCCCACACTTGAGACATGCTCTGTGAGGAAAACACTCTGACAGATGGCACTTCCTTATCCATTTGCTATGGCGTCAAGCAAGCCTGTTTTTACTTGACTGTAATCTAGCGGCTCATATGTTCATTTAGTATCATTGGAGATTGTCTCCTACCCAGTAAAAAAAAAGAAAGAATTAAGGCAGTTGTCATATGGATTTAGGTTGCATCGAGGTTAGATCATTACAGTTGGTAGAAGTGGCTATTTTCATTGGGTTGGGGATGGTAGAGTGCTGCAGCGGTAACAATCTCGCCAGCTGTGGCCAAGGTTGCTGGATCGAATCCCAGTGCAGTCAGTTGGCATTCGAGGGTGTTTAAATGCAAGGGAGCCTTGTCAGTAGATTTACTGGCTTGTTAAAGATCGTCTTTGCTGCACCCGAGCGTCTCTGAAAGCCATAGTAATTAAAAGGGATATTTGACTTGTCATTATTATTATTGTTATTATCATCATCATTTTCCAGAATGGGCTGTTAACTGTGCAGTTGGGTTAAAATATGAGTTACTGACTTACTTCCAAAACCCTTTGCTTTTTATTCTGATTTAAAACATTTTGTATATGAAGTTCAATTTTTTCTTTTAAATTCCCCGGCCTATGTTGCATGACCAGTTAAATCTTCGGTAAGTAATGAGCAGTTAATATTAGTAGGTGTGTAATGTTTGTTTATTTCTATTGGTACATATGATGCAGGAAGAATGCTGCCAGTTTGGTCTCTAGTAGTTCCAACTGTGGTCTATGGATTGATGAAGTATCTACTTGCATTGATGGTCCAGAGAACTGCAAGTCATGTAATTCATGCTCATCTCAAACACAGACAACTGCAAAAAGTAAGTATATGTTATATTCTGGACATGTATTTATTTTCATTCTTTCCATGAAGCATGTGAAATACATTGATAATAGGCAGACATGTAAGTTATGTTGAACAATTGACCCTAAAATAGGCAGATAATATCTGAAGGGAAAAAAAAAGAACAACAATCCAAAATATTCAAATTAATAAACCCACTAAGTCTTTCATACCTTTTTATACCTACTACAGTAATACCTCAGTTCATCGTTTCTGGCGGAAGCCCCAGAATACAAGATGAGCACGAAGCAGTAAAATTAATGATGGCTTGTGTTCAAAATGCTTAATAATCCTGTTTGTTTTGAATTCTTGTTTTTAGGGAGGGGGTATTAGGCTGATGTCAGAATATGAGAGACTAGTGCGCCCGTGCAAGCTTTCGCAAAGTGAATGTAGGTTTATAGGGTAGTAGGGGAGAATGTGGGAGAAGAAAGTTTTAAATATTGAAGAAATGTATTTATTGTTGTTAAACGGCATATGTACGTGAGAAGAACACAAAGAAATATGTATAACAATGTTTTGTACTTGTTAGAGCACCTCTTAGAGAATATTCGATGTTACAACGAATTCATCGATTATTGTTTGCTCGGGAGTTTCTTCTACAGAAATTTTTACATTTGCAAAGGATTGAACCCTAGCGACATGTAATTGTCCGTGTGAGAATACTGGATTTGGTAGGTAAATGCCTGCTTTATCTAGAGTCCGACCCTGGGCCTTTGTTTATTGTCATTGCGAAGGCAATCTTTACAGGGAACTGTTTTCTACATAGTTTGAATGGTATAGTTGGATCGGATGGCGTCGATTTAATTCGAGGAATTATAACTAATTCATTGGAACCTACTGGTTTTGCGATAATATTGTGATCATTCAACTGTGTGACGATTAGACGTAATCAGTTTACTAATCCGCTTTTGGAGTTGAGGTTTCTTATGAGCATGATTATGGTATTAATCTTAAGAGTCAATTTGTGTGGAGGCAGTCCTGAGGGGTCAATGTTGTTTAGGAACTCGGTCGGATATATTTGAACATCTAATGGATCCTGTGTGGCTGAGGTAGGTTTTTCTTTCGGCGGTAAGTACTGAACGATCTGATCATTGATTTTTCCGCAATCTTCATTTTTAGCGCAGAGGATTGCTGTACGTAATAAGGTGTGGATGTTGTCCGCATTGATTTGGCTTCCGAAAGTGTGTTGTACTAAGTCCTGTGGGGAGCAATAGCATTGCTTGGGTATTCGAATACTGGTGGGGTTGACGGTGTCGTGTGGTGGCAAGGTTCCATTTCCCATCTGGAGTAACCAGTGAGAGAATTCTTGGTCACCAGCTGCTCGCATGTTGGTGGTGAGGCGGCGAAGTGCTACTTGCGACCACAGTGGCAAGGACTTGACACACGCCTCCACGATGGTGATTCTATTTCCGCGCCTCACAACTGGAAGGACCTGCCGGAAATCCCCTCCAAAAACGATAATTTTTCCTCCGAAAAGAATGTTTAGCCCTGTTGATGTCTATCAGGAGTCGATGCAATGAAGACAGTGCTTCTTTAGTGACCATTGGAACTTAGTCCGATATTATTATTGCTGCATCTCTAATTGCCTGTGCCTCAATGGAATTAGGTCTGATTGAGGAGACGGACGTGTCCTTAATGGGAACGGGAAATTTGAAGACGGAATGGGCAGTGTGGCCATCTTCAAGCAGCTTTATTCAACTCCATAATGGAATCCATTAGGTCCGTATTGGACAAGAAATGTTATGCCACAATTCGAGGAAAAACTCCGTCAATCAATACCTTTTCTTTTCAAAACAGTTAGATGGGGGACATGTTTCGAGCTACTTTTCTTAGCCCTTCTTCAGCCCTGACTTAAGTAGTATTAGACAATCAATCTTTGTACATCTCATTTCTTCAAATAAAAAAAAACCATGCAAAAATACACTGCAAACAAACATGTTAAAAACACTATCAAACACATTAAAACACACTAAAAAACACCGTCAAATAACTCTGTATAAATGACTTTACGAGCCAGAGCTGTCACATGTGTTTCCATCAAGTCAGTGACATCCGCATAGTCCACACTGTACTGCAAGACAGAAATCTTCAGACGACTTGGGATTGGTCATCAGGCCCGGTTCCTTCTTCTCCCTCACTTGATCACTTGTGGCGCAAGGAGAGCACAAATTATTTCACAGGCTTCCCAACAATGAAGAAAACCTCGGTCAAATAATCCTCAATAAAGATCAGGTTACATAATCAAGCTCGCATCGAGATGAACAAAGCGACAATCTGTATGAATTCACATGACGCAATAGTCACAATAGATGTTTTATAGTGCTGTTAATGTTTTAATATTTTTACGTGGCAAAACTGCCCCATCAAGAAAAATGTCATACAGGAAATGGCATAATCAATGACACAATATACAATTTTCTCACATTGTAACAAGTCATGTTTGAAACAGGCTTCTTCAAACTTGACGCAGCATTTATACAGAGTTATTTCACGGTGTTTTTGAGTGTGTTTTATAGTGTTTTTTAACATGTTTGTTTGCAGTGTATTTTTGCATGTTTCTTTTATTTGATGAAATGAGCTGTACAAAGATTGACTGTCTAATACTACTTAATTCAGGGCTGAAGAAGGGCTAAGAAAAATAGCTCGAAACATGTCCCCTATCTAACTGTTTTGAAAAGAAAAGGTATTGATTGACGGAGTTTTTCCTCGAATTGTGGCATAACATCTTCAAGCAACCTCGCCGCTATTCAAGTCCAAGCCACAGACAGAACAGTTTTTCCCTGGCCAGGAAGTGGGTGTATGAGGGTCTGGTAGACAAATGTTTTGCCAGTTCCGCCTGGACCATCGACGAAGAATGAATTGTGTGCGTCGCAATGAACGCTCGCTAGAACCTCATCGAAAATTGCTCGTTGCTGGCCGTTTAATTGGTTGTACATGATGTGTCCCTTTTCTGCGTCGGCTTGACGGTTGATTGGGTCTGGATTGGGGAGCTCTTGAAGATGGGGCATTGGTAAGCCGTAGTCTTGACAGCATCCGTGAACCTGGAAGAATTGCTGAATTTGGAGCATAGCCAGGTTATGCGCAACGTCAGGTTCACAGTCCCTCAAGTAATCTTCCGCCTGATGTCCTTTGAAAGTGTCCCAAGGTTGCAGAGCGCCGACCGGTGAACAGAACACTCTAATGGTACCGAAGAGATCCTGTAGTTGCCTCGGCATTTGAAACGTCGAAGCTTCCTCGAGACATTGAAACCACTCTCTGTCATTCTGCAGCAAGTTTAATCGAGTTGCCGTCTCAGAGAAAGTTTGAAAGACCACACCTTCGACGGTCCGGAGAAATTTGTAACTGATGGGTCCCTTGACATGAAGGAGAAGAAGGCGCAAGCTGAAGCGCTCTTTATCGGCTGGATTGACTGTGTAGATTCTACCCAGAGATTTGGTGAACCTTTACCTTGGCTTCCACTGGTTATTTCTCCAAACAACGTGTTGTGGTATCTCCAAGTAGAAGTACTCCCTCGCGCAAACATTGTCTTGGCACAGTTGAAAGAATGCAGTCAACTTTGTGTTTCGCTCATTTCCCAAGTCGGGTATAGGATCATCGCCGACATGGAAGTACACTAACTGTTCCTGTGGTAAGTGGACAGGCAGCCGCTCTATTGTGTTCAATTTTTGGTACAAAGGACGTTCGTGGAGGCGCCACATTGCCTCGGGAGGACTCACACAGCGACAGTTGATAAATCTTTCGGCCTCGTCATGATTCAGCTGTTCCCCTGGATCCTGTGCTGCTGCCAACGCATGGCTGCGCTATCATGGCCTTTGTACACGTATTTGTACAGGTATTTAACGGAAGTGATCGTTGAACATATTTCTACATTAATGTGAGCATTATATTTTTTCGAAAACCATTTGTTGTAAGGTACAACCCACCTATTGTCTAGGGCGCAATTACCTTTTAGAACTGTATGACCACCATTCCTCCTACGGTTCAGAGGATAACCGTACACGTTCACGACTGTCTCTGATGCGAATTCTTTAGGGAAACCTTTAGTACATTTGTCGCCATCCAAGCAAGCTGTCTGTAAATTTCAATGACCACAGGGTCCATGTGTGATGGATTGAGGAACTACGGCATGTAATTGCTGGTCTACATTTGGGTCAGGAATTTCAGCGCAAACTATGAAATCAGCAGCTTCGGGATCCCGAATTTTACTGGCCTCTCGTAAAATGAGCAAAATATGCGCATGGGGCAGTCCGCGTTTTTGGAATTCGATCACGTCAACATTTGCAATGGCAACTCCGAGAACGTGTCCTTTCAGGATATTGTCTAAAATGAGTCTTAGTTTAGCGTGGAATACTCTTGTGACCAAATCAGGCCTGTTAGATACTTGTTCAAATGAATGAAGATTGTCAGTAATTTCTTTCCACTTGGGATTGCATATAAAGGTAACGAAAAGATCAGGTTTCCCAAATCTACTGACAATTGACATGGTGTCCTGGTAATTTTGAATCCTATTTCGTGGGCTACCTATAAACGTTGATGGCAGTATGACAGGGATGCCTGTTTGGAAGCCTTGGTTGTCGTTCAACATATAATCAAGAAGGCCCTTATAGCTTTCAGCGCTCAATTCTTTCTGATGTGATTTTATATATGCAATTCTTGCCCCCTCTACTTTACAATGGCAATCAACAACATATTGCTGAAACAATTTACCTGAATAGGGCAATAAATTGAAATCATCACGGACAGCTAACCTCAAGCAGTAATATTGCAACTGAGTCGTTGTGTTTCGAGCCACTGTGCTACGTACTTGAACGTCAGGCATACCAGGTTTCCATCCAGCATAACCACAGGGAAACAGAAGTGGATAATACATGGGATCTGATTGGGATTGAGGTTGTGGATGGTGGAAAGTCGTCCCGTTGCTTTGTGATATATAGTGAAGTTAAATTTACCTGGTGGTGCACCATCCAATGAGATAAATACTGCAGCAATTTCACGCGGTGCTGTGGGAGCATTGTATCTCCTCCTATCAAAGGCATTATTCACAGTGAAATGTAATTGAATGTCTTGGGAGTCTCTTACCATTGTTCCTACGGACGTGAACAGCTGTGCGTATGGATTGCATTCCTGTAACTTTGTAAAGTATTCATTATGACAGGACAGCATTCTTTGTTTGCTGCATGAGCCATATGTATTTGTAATGCTTCAGAATCAATAATGAATAATGAACCATACATTGAAGACTGGACAAGGGTGGAGGCTGAGAGATGGTGGGAAGACCGAAGACGTTGGAGAGGCTTGTGTTCCAAACAGACCCGTCCAGTGGCTAGAAACTGTGCAAGATGATGATGATGACATTGGGACAGATCCCTGAGGTACATTCAATGTGCCGACTGAATGATAAATTTGCCCATGAATTTTATAGCAATGTGGACCCCTTGGTGGAAAATGTATTGCTTGCGCCTGAACAGATGCAAAAGCTAATGCACTGTTATATTGCCTAACATTAGCAAAATATTCTTGTGTTTGCGTGTCATTTCTTTCTATGAGGTTCTTTAACATGGAAGGTACATCTAAAGGTGGCAAATGTATCTTACCCTATGGCAGCAAATCTTAGACGATGTTTCCATAACCTCTGATTTGAATAGCAATGCACCACAATACAAACAAACTTTGCTCATACTGCCACTGTCATTGTCAGGCACAATGCTGTCACATAATCTTGCAGCATAATATGTTATTGCTAGGTGTTCTTCAATCCTCCTTTGGTTAATTGCCAAGGCAATCAGATCTTGTGGCGGCACAGTCACAGGCAAATTTTGTTGTTCGTGTGTGGTATGAAATTGGTGGACAAACACTAATTCTTGTCGAAGACCTGGTTGGTTGAGGTTGAATGGATTGAATCCTTCTACGCCTCCTGGTTGGTGATGTGACACCTGAAAGTAGCTCGACAGGATGTGATGAATGGATTGGATTGTTTGGAGCTGTTTGATGGGTTGACGTAGAAGGGATGCTGTTGGCATGTTGATGTCCCGAAGTTGATGGTTGTGCAATTGTCTGAGAAGATGTAACACTGCCAGTCACCAATGCAGTTGGCTTCGGGCTTGGTTGTGATGAGGGCACAGTTTTAGTACCTGTTGTTTCATCATGTTTCTGCAGTTGCAGGGAAATGAATGAGTCAACGTATTGTACAGAAATCTGAAATTAGGTAGTAGTCTATTGTAGGTCTTACCTTGTTCACATATGTTCAGGCACATGAGAAGTAAACAAGCCAATGCTATGCAAGAAATGCAAAGCATAAATACAATCGGGAAATGATCACATAAGTTCAGGCAAAAGTAAACATGCCCATGCAATGCAAGAAATGCAAAGCATAAATAGTCTGGAAATACAGAAAGACATATAGGTTAGGTATCTTGCCAATGCCGCCGCGCTGCCCTGCACTCTAGCGGCAGGCTCGCCTGGCAGTTCGCCGCGGTACAAATAGTGTCAAGTCTTTGTTAAGCTATACTGGGTTGACAGTGCTGTATGAGCAGTAGAGTAACTAACGGGATTTCATGTAAAGAGCCTCATTTTCTATACCGGTAGTGGAGAGCGCTACTTGTATCCAGTTGGCCGTGTCTCGTCAAGAGCTACTGTTGCCTGGAAACTACATGACTTGCCATTCCTTCATGAGTTTATTTTATGACTTTATAAGCTTTTTCACTAGTGCAAAATGGTACTTATTTAATTGTGAGGCATTTAAGGAGTAAGTGAGTGTGTTTCGCGTACACATTGGGTTATGCGGAACCTGTACTGTCATCGTGGCAGGAGATGGCAGTTGAACACGCAGTGACGGGGTGCAGGGGGTCTTGCAGTACTCATGCGCGGTCCGCCTATTCCAAACTTAAATATATCGGCTGCCCGCATGCCAATGGTTATTATTGCAGCAGACGATACGCAGCCAGTGAAAGAAGGAATGTGCTGAGTGAGTGAAGCAAGTAGTGACCAACTGAATGTTTTTGGAATGTGCGATACGCAGTGAGCGGGAAGACCTATGCAGTTCAAGCCCAACTGCCATCTCCTGGCGCGATATCAGTAGGTACCCCAGATGTGTAGGTTGGTGTTAATAGGATCTTATTTTCGGTACAAAACTGGAAAGGGACCTTAGCAGAATAATATAGGGAGGGATTGAAGCATTTTAGGCTGCTTTCTAACATTCAGCTTTTATGGAATCAATATTCAGCCTTTTTTATGTATCAAATGGTGTATTTTTGATGCAAGTTTTTAAAGTAGTTAATTGGCGAACATCAACCTATTTCAGTAGAACCTCGATGCATAGTTCCCGGAACTGTCGTTTTCCCGTATGTATCGTTCAATTTATTTAGTACCGAAATTTTTCCATATAAACTAATGTTAAATTTCCCTGCATCTATCGTTCCTCGAACTATAGTTTTTTCGCATGGATCGTCAAAAAATCACCAGTCCTTGGCCACAATTTTCCCGCATTGATCGTTTATGAGAAAATATATGCAAACGTTCTTTTGAATTTGAAGCGGCATAGAATAGCGGCAATCTGTTACGCGAGAATGTACGAGGTACGAACGATTAGGAGTTCTAGGCTTGAACAAGGTTCAAGTAGGCTGGACTGCAGTGTATTACAGCTGAAATGCAGTCAATCGGTGCTGAGGAACTTCAGAACGTAAATTACAATTTCATAAAGAGGTGCCAGGGATGTGTTGCAGTGAATGGCGAACATTTTCAGCACCAGCTGTGAACTATAGGCTACTCAATGACTCAGTGCGGCACGAGCTACGCATTACGGCAAAGTGCCGGCGGGAGACAGGCTCGCAACGTGGGCGGGCGGGCTAGCGAGGGTCCCCGTTAAGAAGTGAAAAGCAAGAAATAATAACACGATTGTTTAACTATAATCGGCAATATGTAACAAAACAACTACAAGAGAAATGCACCCAGATACAACAAAACAAAGAAAATTGAGTCACTTTACGAAGTAGTCTGTTATCTTGACTAGTTTTTTGTTGGCCGCGGAAACGGCGTGAACAATATTTTCAAACCGATATAATTCGGCCATTATTTCCTCAGAAACGTTGAGGCGTGTCACAAAATGTTTGATAGTCCTTAGAGCATTGACAGTATCATTAAATTCCACTGTATTATGCTGGGGCTCTTCGTCATCGTCATTAATAAAATACCGTAGTGTAGGCTTAAATTAATTTATGGATTTTCATTTGTCTGAAGACGCAAGCTTATTATAACACAGAATCAATCACGTATTTTTAATGGTTTGACGAGAAGTCCTAAAAGAACCACGAATAAAAATTATAAAAGCGGAAATAATAAAATGTTTAATATATCGGTGATTGTAAAACACTTCCGCTTTCTTTCGCTCATCTTAACATAAGCTTCAGATGCTGTCTGTGTTCTATGGCTGCTTCCTGTTATTTTGAGAGGTCAACAACACCTAGCTAACACAAATAGCGCTCACATATTACGCAAGCTGTTCTTCCTTGTTGCGACACTGACAAGCGAGTGTCGCCGTGACCACCGGTGTCGCTCAAGGCCGTCGTAACACAAATAATAGCACGCGGTGCATCCTTCCGAGCGGAAGTACAGGCTGTACCAAAAGTTTGCATTCAACCATACGTACTTTCTCAGAACTCGCAACGTATAAATGACGCTTTATATTGCAAGGGACTTAAAATATGATCGTATAAGCGTGAAAAACGTATATCGGAAATAAATTAACATGTAAAGTATAGGGATTTTGCAGGGACCAGGAAAAAACATTTTTTTACTAATTTTTTTTATGTTAC
Organism: Meconema thalassinum; assembly: GCA_946902985.2. Taxonomy (NCBI): domain Eukaryota; kingdom Metazoa; phylum Arthropoda; class Insecta; order Orthoptera; family Tettigoniidae; genus Meconema; species Meconema thalassinum. The sequence continues at coordinate 1,945,919,388 of OX336388.2, forward strand.
CCGCATTTACGTTTTCCCGCATCCATCGTCATTTCCCCCCTCCCCCTTGAAAAACTATGCATCGAGGTTCTACTGTATTTCATTGATCACAGAGCACCAACAGTTATCAACCTGGTGTCGACGGGGAAACGAGACGAGTTGAGGAGAATCGTTATTGTGCCGAATAATAATGAGGAGCGAACTATAAAGTGGATATAAGCACAAAAATTAATTGAGTTGATTATTAAAGCTCAGATTTCGATCAGTCAACAGTATCACTACGCATTGTTCGAAACAATGAACTGGATTCGAACAGGCTATTGCATGCATCGACTCAAAAATTTGGCATAATAATTTTATTAATGAAGCCAATGGTCATGCAATTTCTTTTCAGGACAGGTCAGGGAAGGGATTTTGGAAGGAAATCGGTCGTCGACCTATTAAAAGGAACAGTTTCGGCATTTGCCTTGTGAAAATGAAAACTATTTTCAGGAATGCCGAGGTGGGATTCGAACCCACGCTCTCCCGATGCCAGTGAGGCATGAGGTAGCGCGTTAGCTCTCTCGGCTATCACGGCCGGTAAAATTTGGCGTAATAGAGATGCAAGAGGAGCAATTGGAACTAAAAAGTTTTGTTTTCACTAATTGAGTTCACTGCTCTACCAACATGCACAACAGTATTTTGTGCATTGTATTGGAGCTGATTGCGCCTTGAACACGACTGAAGAATGTGACGGGATTGGGGTCATTGGCAAACAACTGGGCATTGGTGTGTGCGTATATAAATAAGATGAATGCACTTGACCAGTGAACATTAGGCTTGATCATGCAAAAAATATAGTTGGGAAATAATACTTGCATAATTATTCACTCTTAAAAGCAAGTGGTAGTCAGTGGAAACACAAATTAATCTAGCCTATGTGTATGCTTTTTTTTGAGCTCGATACTCAAATTTTGGGTATGAGAAGGCTTACGTTTATTGATGGGAATCTCACTTGCCCTACAACCTCAAGTTAACAGAAATGACTAGGCAGTCAGTGCCACTATCGTGCCGGTTGTTTAGATTCTTCTTTATGACAGTTGCGAGTTAACAGAAACTACATGTTGTCTGCCCTGCACTCTCTAGGTTACTAGAATCTCTTTTCCTGACATCTAAAGTTAACAGTTAGGCCTACGACTTGGTGTTGGCGCTGCATTCACTCTCGTTGATGAGAATCATTCTTTCTCTACTGTATCGAGTTCACAGTTGCAACTTTCAGTTGGTGCTGCTCTTATGCTGGTTGAAGTCAAATTTGTGGGCCAGACATACATACCTGCTGGCTGTAATCATTAGGGCATCGCATGGGACACCCATACCACAGTTCTAGTGGCTGGCTACATGACACAGTAGTAAGATCCTTGCATGCATGACCAAGGTTGCAGGATTAAATCCTGATGCAGTTAGTGGGCATTTGACTTCAGTATTTTTATGTGTTGTTCTTCAAGACTTGTAGATAGACTTCACCATTCAGTGTTGACAGACCAATGTGTCCTGCCTCGTATCTGTCCTGGATTTAGTTTGGCATCTTCTTTGGAATAGTTAGATGGTCAACAAGAGAAGAACTTGGATTTCTGTGCAGTGTGTGAAAAATTTTAAGACAGCTGATATGTGAATGTTACTGACCTCGATCTTTCACCTTGTTATTTTTACTTGTGTGGAAATCTTAGGGATAAAGTGAATGGATGAAACCCCTGCACATTAAAAGAACTGAAATGTAGCACTCAATGTAAGATTGAAAGGATTTCTCCAGAAGAACTCCAAAAACGTTCTTCAGAATGTGTTTAAGCATTGTGAGTTTTGTTTAGAACAAGGCCGCCACTTCCAGCACCTTATTCAAGGTAAGCATGTTGTTTATCTGTAACTGTATAGTCTGCATCGTCTTAAATAAGTTGCTAACAATGTAACCTTACCACTTATCCCTCATCACTACAAGCATAGTGATTTACAATATAATTTCTTGCTGTTGGTGGGAATCACGGTTGTATTCATTGTTACCACTCGTTTTTCAAAGTCATCTTGTTTCACTGAAACTGGCACTTGCAATGTAACTTGAAAGTTGGCAGCAAGAGTTATCTAGTCCATGTTTGCCAATCTTCACATCTTAAGCCAAATTACAATGCATAACAAGTATCATCTATTAAAGAACATTAACACATTTTTGTTTTATGAAGCTATTAGTGTGATATGTTTGGCACAAGATATTGTCATTTATAATTGACCTTCTCTTTTATTATTGTAGCGTGGTTTTACAACAGTTACGAATAATTGTCTATGTTGGCAGCTCGCAAAGAGCCAATCATTTTTCTCTAAAGAATAAATAGGTTGCTATTTAGCGGTTAAAGCCTAGCATAAGGAAGAGGACGTGTTGGATCTTCACGAGTTAAATATGGACCGCTGCACAGATGGCACTAGTAACGTCCGTGCCCCCGAGTCCCGCAGCCTTCAGAGCTACGCAGTACTGGTTCTATCAATGTAAGAAACTGATACACGTTGCACTCACGTTGATAGATGATTTCAGCAATTGGGCACTTTGGAGTAACTGATGAATTTGCTTACTTGGAAGTAGCCACTTCGTTCTGTATCTCCTGTGTGCAGAAGAAGAATCGACATTTCAAGTACCGGAATACAAGCTTAGGCAGCATACACAACACAAAATGTGACAATTTCACATTAATAGCTTCTAAACTACTGTATCTAAACATTAAAAAAAAAATACTGTATTTCCTCGCATAATCATTGCCACCGTGTAATCGTCACACCCCACTTTTCAAACACTAAAATAGGTTTATAAAATTGTATTGCATATTCGTATTTGTGCTCCAGTCAGTTGCACAGGCTGCCGCGACTTTGTCAGAAGAAAAATATCTCGTCTTTATGCTTGCGGGCTATGAACTGTGACGCGAGCGGCAAGCTTCTTCACTTAGCACATTCCGCGATCGTATAATCTGGCGTGATCTTGTCAGGAGAGAGTAATCTCGTCTTTATGCCTGCGGGCTATAAACTGTGACGCGAGCAGCCAGTGCACATTCTGCAAGCTTATAGGCCTAATCTGGTGTGATCTTGTCAGCAGAAAGTAATCTCGTCTTTATACCTGCGGGCTATAAACTGTGACGCGAGCGGCCAGTGCACATTCCGCGATCTTATAGGCCTACTCTGGCGTGATCCTGTCAGGAGAAAGTAATCTCGTCTTTATGCCTGCGGGCTACACACTGTGATGTGAGTGGCCAGCGCACATTCCGCTAGCTTATAGGCCTAATCTGGCATGATCTTTGTCAGCAGAAAGTAATCTCGTCTTTATGCTTGCGGGCTATGAACTGTGACACGAACGGCCAGCTTCGTCAGCACATTCCGCGAGCTTTAACCTGACGTGACCTTGTTAGAAGAAAGATGCCTGTCTCTGACTGCAGGCTATCACTCACGCTTCGCAAATGACTGGCCCGTGCAGCAAATAATGATACAGTTTATTCTTTGAACTTAAATATTCTTCGCATGATCTTCGCTCCCTGCTTTTTCCCACGAATTTTAGGCTAAAAGAGTGCGACGATTATGCGAGGAAATACGGTACCTAACCCCCCATATAATATTAGCACACGATAGTTTTTCTGTTATAATTTTTTCCACTCACAACAGAACATTATAAACACTCTCCGATGCATACATAGGATATTTGCTGTTGTGTCGAACTATAATCTTTATGCAGTTTTAGTGAAGCAGGCACATTATCAGTTGGCTTTCACTAGAGAAAAGGTGGGCTTAATTTACACTGCACCACTTTTGAAATATTTCGCACAATGTATCCGGCTAAATGGTACACTAAACAATTTTTTGCGTCAACTCTGCTCATATAAATCAGGAAATCTGTTCTCACAGTCCAGTAATTGAATTTCATCTTCAAGATTAACAATTTTTTTCTCTCTGATTGTATCTTCAGCATGTGTTTTGACTGCACGATTGGTGTTCTCAGTTGCTAACAAGAATACGTATATGAATAACAAGAGACATTAACGGGGGATTCAGCTCAGTACTCGGTTTTTGCAATCCAAACAATAAAGGAAGTTCAGTTGGTATGTAATGTTATACAGGATAGAGGATAGAGGAGTAACACCTCTTTAAAAAACCCTGGTCCAGCTGGCCCGGCTGGTAGTACCTTGTTAGGATCCCTTGCCAGGGTTACGGTGAAGTCCTCAACGGTACCTGCAGTGAAAGAGGTGAACTCTGGCACAGTGTGGTTGGCGGAAGGGGCAGCCTATTGCTCAGGTTTAACCCTCTTAGTGCCAGGCGAAAAGGTAAAGGTGAAGTCTAAAAGTGCCAGGCTGTTTTAATGGAAAATGTAGGCTTTCAGAAAAAGATATGTACATCCCCTGTTTTGAAAGATACGACAGCGAAATTTAGTCAGGGAGTGCAAAACATAGCTATCTAAATTCAGGAAAATTTTCAGATCATTCTGAAACTTATTTCTTTCTTTATTAATTATTTAATTGAAATAATTTATTCTGTAAAATAAAAATTAGAAAGTTTGATTATTCCTATTATCACATGCTTATAAATGGAGTAAAAATGAACACTGGAGAGCACACATACATAACAAAAGAACCAGGAAATGCAGTTTTTTAGTTTAAAAAATATCAGCAAGGGTGTCAAAAATCCGAAAATCTAAAATCTAGCATATTCATAAAATACCGTACACCAACAATGGCATTGTTGATATAAATAAAATAAAAATAATTACAGTGAAAATAAATAAACAGAAGGGCGTCCTGTAGTTTTATCTTTCACATTTGTGGTTGTGTAGCCTGTGGAGGATTGTCCTGGTCAACATTCCTTTCTTCCCAGTCACTATTACTATCAACATCATTATCATCACTATCACTTGTTTGGTTATGTACTATCGCATTCAGCGCAGGTAATTCATTGTCCGAAGCGGCGTCGACAATTGATTCGTCTCACACAAGATCGCAATCACTGTCCACGAAGTCCAAGAGTTCACCACTTGACTCATCAATCATTAATTCTTCAATTTCTCCCTCTCTCAAACATTGCTTCCTTCCCTTGGACGCCATGCTTTTACGAGTCACGCGTAAACAAGTCAAGGAACTTCAAATATCGCTCGAGTATATCGATAGACGGAAAACAAAAGATGTTTGCCAGAAAATGGTAGCTAGAACTATCTTTAATGGTCACATCAAGTTTAGACGCCATTTTCGGTCTATTAACCCCTGTAAGAATACAAAAACGAAGCGTCTCTCAGAGCGAAGCTGGCAAGTTTCGTTCATTTTACGAGGATCGCTCACAGCGACTCTGGCACTAAGAGGGTTAATAGGGCAAACTATTGTCCATAGTTATGATGGGCACATTTTGGCCCAACGGCAAAATGAGCGGAGGAGGAGCCAATCACTCTCATGGCTCCCAACGGTCATAGAGGCGGAAGAGGTCAGGCCAGACAGACTGGCTGTAAAGGCGCACCTCAGTAGTACTTGAGTATGCGGCAGTCTCTTGTGTTCGGTCCTGCATGTCTCTTTCTTTGTGAGCCGCGGGATAAGGCTCAGAGATCATAGTGTGTGGGTCTCGTCCTGGCAAGCTGAGATCCACCCTAAACAATGTGTGATGGTCGTCTTCCGGAGACTCTGTGACTACTCAGGAATTCGGTCCTCCATCTGTGTTTGGGCAGGCCTATTTAGGATCACTGCTGCCCACCCCACATGGGGAAGGCCCTAGAAAAGTTGGGCTAAACATCGGAAGTCACAATCTTGGTCCGGCTGGGCAACCACACTCAGCAGGTCACCCCTCATGCGGTCGAAACTCAAAAACAGTAAAGAATCAAAAATTGATTATTGGATCATGGAACATCAGAACGTTGCTTGATTTGGACAATAACGTTAGACCTGAGAGGTCAGCTCTCGTAACCCATGAGTTATCAAGACTCAACGTTGACATTGCTGCTCTCAGTGAAACTAGGCTGTCTTCTGAAGGCAAGATTACTGAATCTGGAACAGGATATACCATCTTCTGGAAAGGAGGAGAGTGAATGTCGTATTCATGGTGTGGGCTTCGCTGTGAAGACCAAACTGGTAAATTATCACCAACTTACGCCCATTGCAATCAACGAAAGGCTCATGACTCTCCGCATACCACTCTCAGGAGGTTCCTTTATGACACTCATCTCTGCCTATGCTCCTACCTTAGATTCTGATGATGAAGTAAAGGCTCATTTCTATAATCAGCTAAGTGAAATCATCTCCAAGGTACCATCTGCAGATAAACTCTTGCTCCTCGGTGACTTCAATGCCAGAGTTGGGAAAGATCACAGGCTATGGAAAAATGTGATGGGCAAACAGGGACTTGGAAAATGTAATCCCAATGGACTGTTGCTTCTTGGTCTTTGTGCAGAACACGAACATTTCATTACCAACACGCAGTTCCGGCTACCTAACCGCTTCAAAACCACGTGGATGCATCCTCGTTCCAAACATTGGCACATTCTTGATTATATCATTACCCGGCAATGTGATAAGAAGGACACTCTTATTACCAGAACAGCAAGGAATATAGACGATTGCTGGACAGATCATAAACTTCTTATATGTAAGCTCAGGATATCCATCAGACCTAAACCACCTAGGAACATCAAAAATTTGCCAAGAAAGAAGTTTAATACATCCAAACTTCAGGATGAATCCATGTATAAACATTTTGGAAACAGGATCGTCACCCAGTTATCAGAAAACCCAGTAACAAATGACATTCAGCAAGAATGGGTCACACTACAGAAGATTATCACACAGTCAGCTGAGGAAACCATTGGTTTTATAGTGTGGAAAAGACAAGACTGGTTTGATGACAATAATGAGGAAATTCTGTCTCTCATCAATGCCAAAAGGAATGCCTATCTTGCCCATCTTCAAGACCCAACTTCCAACACAAAGAGAGATAAACTACTGGAACTCAAGGGTAAATGCCAGACGCAGATAAGGCAGATTAAAAATACTTGGTGGCAACAGAATGCTCAGGAACTGCAGAGACTATCGGATGCTCGAAACTTGAGGAACTTCTATACAGTACTCAAGGAAATATATGGACCATCTCACTCATCATCAGGTACACTGAAAAGTGCTGATAATTCTACTACCTTTACTGATAGTCAAGAAATCTTGGAATGCTGGAAGGAGCACTTCTCCAATCTCCTAAATCGTCCATCAGCAGCTGCTGAAGACTTCCTTTGTGATGTGCCGCAACAACCTGAACAACTGTGGTTGGCAGTACCTCCTACTTATCATGATTTCAGTGCAGCTCTCACCCAATTGAAACCCAGAAAGCACCTGGCCCAGATAACATCCCTCTGGAACTAATTCAAGCCGGAGGTCATTCCCTCAAAACAAGGATTTTCACCCTTATCCTCAGAATATGGGAATCAAGAAAGGTACCTGGAGACCTAAAGAATATGCCACTATCGTCACTATCTTTAAAAAGGGTGATCACAGTGTTTGTGGCAACTACCGTGGTATATCACTGCTATGAATTGTGGGGAGATTCTTGCAAGAATTCTACTTAACCGCCTCAAGGTTATCTCTGAGAAGATCTTCCCAGAGTCACAATGTGGATTTAGAGCTTCCAGAAGCACAATTGACTTGATTTTCTGTGTGAGACAGCTACAAGAAAAATGTAGAGAACAATAGAATCCGCTCTTCTTAGTCTTTTATGACTTGGATAAGGCATTTGATTCGGTTCCAAGACCAGCCATGTGGTCGGTGCTGAAGCGGTTTGGTTGCCCTCAGCGATTTGTAGATCTAATCAAGGCTCTCCATGATGGCATGACAGGTCAGATTTGCCATCAGAATAAGATATCCGATGAATTTCCTATTACCCATGGATTGAAACAAGGATGTGTACTGGCTCCAACGCTTTTCACGCTGTACTTGGCTGCAATGCTTTATGATTCACCCACAAACATCCCAGGTGTGGAGGTCAAGTATCGTTTTGATGGAGGGCTTTTCAACCTAACTCTTCTCCGCTCCTTGAGGAAAACTCCGGTTACTAAGGTTACTAACATGTTGTATGCAGATGATGCTGCGTCGCCAACTCTCACACCAGAAGAGCTGCAAGAGTCAGTTAATTGTTACAAAAGTGCATGTGATCACTTTGGTCTTACCATAAATGTCAATAAGACTAAAGTCTTGGCACAACCTTCACCAGGCACACCTCTTCCTCAGTTCAATATCTCCATCTCAAATTTGCCATTAGAACAGGTAGACCACTTCTCGTACCTGGGCAGTACCATTTCTGTGAGCTGTACCTGTGAGCAGGATGTGGATAAGAGAATTGGCACAGCCCATGCAGCATATGGACGATTAGCGCACCGGGTCTTCATGAATAAAGATCTGTCCATGAGTACAAAGCTTATGGTGTACAAAGCAGTAGTCATTTCTACATTGTTGTATGGCTGTGAAACGTGGACCCTTTACCGACGTGATCTCAGGAAGCTGGAGTGTTTCCACCTACAAAAACTTCGATCAATCCTGAGGATTAAATGGGAAGACCGCATCACCAATATTGCTGTTCTGGAAAAGGCTCAAATCAACAGCATAGAATCATCCATAATAGGTCACCAATTTAGATGGATTGGTCATGCCCATCGGATGGATGATGTGAGATTACCTCGTCAGATGCTATATGGTGAGTTATGCTATGGCACCAGGCCTCATGGTGGTCCTAAGAGGCGCTACAAGGACCAATTTAAGCAGACTCTGAAATTGACAGGTCTTGATTCACATACCTGGGACATGCTGGCTGAAGACCGCTCAACTTGGTGCCGTACCATCTCGGATACTGTAAAGACGTTTGAAAGGGATCGACGCATACATGAAGAGGCCAAGCGTCAAGCTAGGAAACTTCGAGCAGCCCAACCACGTCCTCCTCCAGCAATACTATGTGACTTGTGTGGCCGCTTGTTCCATGCCAGGATTGGACTCTTTAGTCACTGTAAACACATCCACAAACTGGACTGAAGGAAGAAGATTTATACTCGGATGCGAGTTAAAGCCGATGATGATGAATTGGACTGCAATATATGTAAATATAGAAAGGCAATAGTAGACTGTGATCGGAGGATACCGAAATGGCGTTCTTGGGGATCTTGAATAAATTTTCTTGTCAAAATGTAGCTGCACTTATTTTCCCATAAATATTCACACACTGCGGTAACTCTCAATAACTCCAGTGCTCTTTGAGAAGCGAATGTATTTTGATTATCTTGGAGGATATTCTGCCTCTTTCCAAAATTTAATGAGCCTGCGACCCTTTTATACGGTGCTTGATTAGGGATGGATGAGTTGAAAGCATCAATAAGGCAGTTTAAATCACTTGCGAAATTTTTCTTTGCTTCCCTGTCCTTAAAAACCTCTGAATTACTGTATTTACTCGGCTATAGTACTCCCCTTAATTTTCGAGAGCCATAATACAAAATTCTTGGAAATTGCTTATAGTATCCCTCCTTAATTATTTTGAGTCCTGTCCGTCTTTGTCTAGCAACGTGCATGGCGGGAGCAGCTCCGCGCGGATGGGATACGGCTGGCGGTTGGTTAGGCAAAACAATCGCTGGGAAATTGTGATATCTTTTCAGAGGTGGTTGGCAATAATCATGGAATATGCGTGTCTTTGTATACCAGATGATGGATCATTGTTGGCAGCTCGGGTCATACCATTCATAATGTCGATTATTCAGGTCCGTATTGACTTAACTATAACTTTGAAAGAATAATAAAATTTCCGCCTTTCAATACTGTTTATTGCTAATTACTTACAGGGACATGTTTCGGGGGCTAATACTCCCCCTTCATCAGCCTGTCCAACAAAACTTCACAAAGGAAAAACTTTCCTTGTATAAGCACATACAAATCACATGAAGAATAATGAATAATGAAATAATAATTATTTACAATTCCCGCTCGACGCTCCAAAGAAGATTCTCTTATTGGATCACTAAGGCCTAGGCGCACCAGAACTTCTGAATTGGGCCGGTGCTGCGGTCCTCTGTCCCCACTGCTTCATCGTGGGACCACTCTAGTCCCCCTGTTGCTCCTGGCAAATGTCAAGGCGGAGAAAACTTGTGGCCGCGTCATGCGCCGCCAAAACTGCAGTACGCTCGGGCGTGAACAAAAACAAACCGAATGCGCCTTGCGAGATTTTCTCATTAAAACTAAATTGGTTGTTATTTAGGATGAATGTTAAGATGTTCAAAAATTCAGAGATCTCAACTTGTGTTAAATCACTATTATTCTTCAAGTTGTTCTCAATAATATCAATGGAGACGGCACTATAGACATAAAAAGGCATGTATACAAGCATACCAATTGCGGTTTGTTTTTGTTCACGCCCAAGCGCACTGCAGTTTTGGCGGCGCGTGACGCGGCCACAAGTTTTCTCCGCCTTGACATTTGCCAGGAGCAACAGGGGGACTAGAGTGGTCCCACGATGACGCAGTGGGGGCAGCGGACTGCAGCACCGGCCCAATTTAGGAGTTCTGGTGCGCCAGGCCTTAGTGATCCAATTAGAGTATCTTCTTTGGAGCGTCGAGCAGGAATTGTAAATAATTATTATTTCATTGTTCATTATTCTTCATGTGATTTGTATGTGCTTATACAAGGAAAGTTTTTCCTTTGTGAAGTTTTGTTGGACAGGCTGATGAAGGGGGAGTATTAGCCCCCGAAACATGTCCCTGTAAGTAATTAGCAATAAACAGTATTGAAAGGCGGAAATTTTATTATTCTTTCAAAGCCATACCATTCAATCGTACGCAAGCTCTGTTCTAACAAGGCGTGACCTTGTTTGAAGAAAGAAGTCTCTGTCTTTCCTTCTGTGCGTACAGGCTATGGCTCTTGCTATGCAAAAGATGGCCAGCCGGCCAACATACGCATGCTATGAGAAAGGTGGCTGGCCGGCCACATGTGTGGTGTTGCCGCATTCATGCAAGGACGAGACGCTAGTGGCCGGCTGGCATATGCACGCACTTCGTTTATTTTGATTAAATATATCATACTTTGTAGCATCAAAATAAAATAGCTTATGGTATTTTTACTCTCTCTCGTTCCCAAAATAATGGATTTTTGTGAAGTTTGCATCTATAGTACCCCCCACCAATTTTGAAACTAAAAATTTAGGAAGAAAGGGGGTTCTATAGCCGAGTGAATACGGTAATACCCCAATAGAATTGTATACTATTAGCGACAGATCTTCTGAATACCGTAGTTGAAATGCCAGCCTTAAATTCATTTCTTAAAATAAGTTAGGATACAAATGGGCCAAGGTGAGTTTAAAGCAAACTTTCAATCCGTAAAATGTCGCACTCAGAAACCTTTCTGTAAAATGAATAATGGACAGAATCACCATTGTAATTAACTTGTGCTTTGTTACAGAAGTTATTTCTTACACACTTGATTACATGAGGATTATTTGAAAATGTCCACAGGTTTCTGCTGGAGTCCACTGAATTGAAAATACAACACTTGAGATTCTTTATGTTGCTGGATATTCCTAAGCATTTCCTTAAATTTTTATTCAATTTGCTACCATCTGACATGAAACCAACGATTCTTACACCTGCTTGCTTTAATTGTATGATGACCTGAATGAGATTATTTGCAATTAAATCACCAGGGCTGATGTTTCGGCTGGTATAAATTGGTACGAGTTGGAGTGGATCCAGTTGTACAGAAATGGAACAAACATGAAAACAAGAGCGTTATTTGACAACTGATCCCTTGCTTTTCTCTGAAGTAAATTTTCCCAAATCAATAATACCGTACACCTGTAATGAATCAGAGTTAAACGAATTTCATCTCCAAGCTTTACCTCGTCAAATGTCAGTAACCTAAGTCTACATGCTCCTCCTTTCCAGTAAAGAATTGTGCAATGGCAGCAGTAGCATGATCATTTTTGCCATTGGAACATTTAAGACCCTTCGCCAATTTTCTCAGTGAGCTTCATGATCTAAGCAGTTCTGATAACCCTTGGGAGATTTACCGTATTTCCTCGCATAATCGTCGCCGCCGCGTAATCGTCGCTCCCCACTTTTCAAACACTAAAATAGATTTATAAAATTTCATCGCATAATCGTCGCATAGCATGTTCGTATTTGTGCGCCAGTCAGTTGCACACGCTGCCGCGACTTTATAACCTGGCGCGACTTTGTCAGACGAAAAATATATTGTCTTTATGCTTGCGGGCAATGAACTGTGACGCGAGCGGCAAGCTTCGTCACTTAGCACATTCCGCGAGCGTATAATCTGGCGTGATCTTGTCAGGAGAGAGTAATCTTGTCATTATGCCTGCCGGCTATGAACCGCGACGCGAACGGCCAGCGCACATTCCGCGAGCGTATAGGCGTAATGTGGCGTGGTCTTGTCAGGAGAAAGTAACCTTATCTTTAAACCTGCCGGCTATGAACCGCGACGCGAACGGCCAACGCACATTCCGCGAGCTTATAGGCCTAATCTGGCGTGATCATGTCAGCAAAAAGTAATCTCATCTTTAGACCTGAGGCCTATGAACTGTGACGCGAGCGGCCATCGCACATTCCGCGAGTGTATAGGCCTAATCTGGCGTGATCATGTCAGCAAAAAGTAATCTCATCTTTAGACCTGCGGCCTATGAACTGTGACGCGAGCGGCCATCGCACATTCCGCGAGCGTATAGGCCTAATCTGGCGTGGTCTTGTCAGGAGAAAGTAACCTCATCTTTAAGCCTGCCGGCTATGAACCGCGACGCGAACGGCCAACGCACATTCCGCGAGCTTATAGGCCTAATCTGGCGTGATGTCAGTAGAAAGTCCTCTCGTCTTTATGCCTGCGGGCTATGAACTGTGACGCGAACGACCAGCGCACATTCCGCGAGTTTATAGGCCTAATCTGGCGTGATCTTGTCAGGAGAAAGTAATATCGTATTTATGCCTGTGGGCTATAAAGCACGACGCGAATGGCCAGCTTCGTCAACACATTCCGCGAGCGTTAACCAGTCGTGACCTTGTTAAAAGAAAGAACCCTGTCTCTGACTGCGGGCTATGACTCACGCCAGACTCACGCTACGCGAATGACTGGCCCGTGCAGCAAATAATGATACAGTATATTCTTTGAAATTAAATATTCTTCGCATAATCGTCGCACCCTGCTTTTTTTTCGCGAAATTTTGGCAAAAAAGATGGGACGATTATGCGAGGAAATACGGTAATTAAAAAAGAAAAAAATAATCCATCACTGTGTCTCATTTTTTTACTTTACACTTGACATTTTTTGGCGTTGGTAATTTTCTGCTGTTTATTGAGCGAGGCGAATTGTTTTCGTTGTGTGGAACTGTCTTGATTTCAAATATTTTTTTTCTTTTTTTTTTCTTTTTTTTTCAAGTAAATCTATTGTTAGCTTTTAGCTTTTTAGCCTCTGCGAGTCAAAGGTATGGTTCAAGTAAGATGACTCCGAAGATAGTATAGTACTATGTCTGTGGTAGTCCGTGTATAGTGCCATCACTTCTGGAACAGTCTGTGCCCTGAGGCCACTTGCTATGTCGACTGGGACAGCCGACACTCTGCGGCCGGTAGCTCTTTTAAATTTGTAAGTCCTGTACAGTATTTGATATTTCATTCTTAAAGACAGCAATTTTTGAGGGAAGAATTTTTCTTTCTGTCTTTTAAGAGTCGACACATTATGTATCTTTTGTATGCCTGTTGTAGTGTGGTTGCTGTTAAACTATTTTGTTATCACTATAATTTGTTGGCTAGTTTTGGAAATGACTAATTTCTTTGTTCTAGGGAGCTCTGTCTCGTGACTTGTCACCAAAAGCTGTCATTCAGGAGTTAGAACTTACTTCCACACTTATTGGTCTTTATACTGCTGAAGTTATGTTTTATCCAATGGAAACTGTTTTGCATAGGTAAGTTATGCAGCATCTCAATCCACTAAAAATGGACTGTGACAGTTCAATAGATGTTAAATCCATAACATTATTATTATCATCTGAGGATTATCAGATATTCGGTTGTGTTGTCTATAATTATGATGTACAAGCTTAAGGGATGCCCATATCCATTGCGCAGAGCAAAATCTTTGTACTTTTCTGCACAGTGATGTCATTACGGAGACAAGCCCATGGTTATTTTATACAATCTCTCTAATTAGTATAAATTGATTCGTGTTTTCATTATTGGAAGGAAGCCTAGTAATATTGCAGTCTTTCACGCTGAGACATGTGCTTTATTGATGTCTAAAGAACTCTCCTTTACAGGGTGTCTACCGGTAACGAAAGTAACGAATAAGTAACGAATTTTACAAATGGGTAACGAAAGTAACGAAAAAGTAACGAATTTTACATACGGGTAACGAAAATTTTCTGAAGGTGGATTGAATCATTTAAACTCGCACCCCTAGGCTCGGATATTGCGATGAAGCGAGTCTCACGCAAGCGGCGCCGATTGCATAAGCTATATTTCCCCGTACCCGACCTCGAGAAAATGCATACTGAGGATACCCTGACTGGTAGGCCTATACATCGTTCAGCGTATATTTTCGGCATCAAGAAGACTTTTTAGTTTTGTGTGAAATATTTGTGTGTGTTATTAGGAAACCTGACTTTTCGCGAGACGTTTATTCGCAAAAACTTGTAAACTAATTAGAAACCTCGGATTTCACGCACTTATTTGGAGACTATGTCAAATTGAAGTCCAGAAATAACGCGAAATAATTTAATGTCACAATCTTGCGAAATGTTACAGTCTCGAAAAAGAATTATGAAAAAGCTTCGAAATATGTAGGCTATAACTTATTTTAAAAATCTGTCTCTTAAATTTGCGACATCCAGTATGGTTAATTCGAAATTCCGTTATATGTCGAATTTTCCATCGAACTTTGGTTCCATCGGATATATTACAATCTAACCAGTTATTTCGAAAACTTGTATAATTCGCGATTCACATTCGAAAGTAAATGAGTCCTCTTGTATTATTCGTGCAATCCTCTCAGAATAATTCTTAATATTTGATACCTACTTCGAACATTCATACTCAAGACGGCCGACTGACTGCACGACTTGGCTGCGGGAATCTCGTCAAATGGACCGAGATCGAGGCCAGTTGCGTAAAATCATAAACCCCGTCCCCTATCGTGAACTTGTGACCACGAGGACTGCGGGAATCCCGTCAATGGTGATTGGGCACCAATGACGAAACATTCCGAAACCTACTCGCTATTTTTCCCATGACCGTATACTTAAAAGCGTAGGCCTACAGGGAGCGAGAAGTGCATCAACCCACTTAGAAATGCCAGCCTACGTAGCATCCCGATACTAATTTCTCCTCGTGATCCACCCTGAACTGATGAACTCCCAACAACAGCATAGGGACAGCGGGAATCACGGCGCCGACCATACAACATGTCCATAACTACTCGTGAATTTTAATCATGCCCAACCTTGAGCTTGCCTCCACCATTCTGTCGGGACAGATAGACAATTGTTCAACGGCCGGGTGCGGCGCGGATTGCATAATATCGCGAGGACAACGTGAATCTCGTAAAACGGCAGAGAGCGGCAGCGATTGCGATACATCGCGATATTTCTCCGCATTCAATGACGAGGACAACTGAATTCTTGTCAAACGGACTGCAAGTGGCGCCGATTGCGTAATAATGCTATATTTTCTCGTGCCCGATCTCAAGGACATTGGAAATCTCGTCGAACGACTAAAAGTGACGCTGATTATCTAAATCGCGATATTTATCCGTGTTCTATCGTGAAAACTATGGGAATCTCGACAAACGGGTGAGACCAGCGCCGATCGTGTAACATCTCGATATTTCTCTGTACTTGACTGCGAAGACAGAATTCGGTTACAATCACGTAACTTGCCATAAATTTCTTCGTGATCTACCGCGGGGACAAAGGAAATCTCGACAAACGGTCAAGAGCAGAGCAACCTCTTGGCAATTATAAAAACGCCTTGTGCACAAGACGACATATTAGCTGAAACAACTCGTTTAATAATAAATATCTACTATTTATTATTTTTAAATTTTTTTATAACTCCCTAAGTGAATTTTATTTACCGCTTTAAACACCGTTCATTGTTGTTTTTCTTCACCGCGTGATGAGGCCCTTTGCTTGCAGACCGCAGACGTATCTTGAATTCAAAGGTAACTAAAATTAACTAAAAGGTAGCTAAAAAGTAACTAATTTTTACTTCATCCTTACAGTAGACACCCTGTTTTAGCATTCAGCTCACTTAGAGCATGCTCTTCCTGTCTGCATATTTTCAAATGATTTGATGATATGGTGAAGATTCACTCAGTATTATGTGTTTTCAAGTTTTTTGTGAAGTGAGTTTCTTAATTCACCTGTGTTCATATAGTGAAATTTTGAAATCCATTTGGTTTGGTGCTAAATATATTATTTGTGCACATTGCTTGCGTAAGTACGTATTTTTCCAAAGCGTATTAATCATGAAGAGACTAATGCTTTGAGTATTGATGAGGTTATCAGTATAGCATTTATCAGGGTGTCTACCGGTAACGAAAGTAGCTAATTTTACATACAGGTAACGAAAGTAACGAAAAGTACCGTATAATCCTCTGAATCCTTATTTTGAAGCACAGAATGAAAGAAAAGAATTAGGCCTACTCAAAATTATTTACAATCTTTACTAAATGACCAGAATGAAGCCTCCGTGGCTTAGGCGGCAGCACGCCGGCCTCTCACCGCTGGGTCCGTGGTTCAAATCCCGGACACTCCATGTGAGATCTGTGCTGGACAAAACGGAGGCAGACAGGTTTTTCTCCGGGTACTCCGGTTTTCCCTGTCAAAATTTCATTCCAGCAACACTCTCCACTATCATTTCATTTCATCTGCCATTCATTTAATCATTGCCCCAGAGGAGTGCGTCAGACCTCGGCAGCCGGCACAGTCCATATCCTCGCCGCTAGATGGGGGCTTCATTCATTCCATTCCTGACCCGGTCGGAGACTGGAAGCAGGCTGTGGATTTTCATTTTTCACTAAATGACCAGAATAACATTTCTCCATGTTTCATGAATTTACTTCAGAACAGTTTCCAACAGTTTTAAAGTCGTCCTAAAATAACACATATCAAATGATTAAAAATACAAATAAAAGTAAACAAACACTTGCGGATCGACATGCAACAAGACTTCATCAGAAATATCAACTTGGGAACTTTTATCACCATCACTTTTCCACAAAATGTTGTCATCGCTGCCATCCATAGCATTAGAAATACTACATTTCTTGAAGCTCTTCCGTATGAGGTCTCCAGAGATACGATTCCATGCCGTCATAATCCACGAACAGAGCAGCTGAACTTCCGGGTGCTGAATGCGACCAGTTGGTGACAGTGTGTGATTATCAGCCGCCATCCACTCGGTATAATTCTGTTTCAGCTAATATGTCGTCTCATGCACAAGACGTTGTTATGATAACCAAGAGGTTGCTCTGCTGGACCGTTTGGCGAGAATGCCTTTGTCCCCGCGGTAGATCACAAAGAAATATATGCGACGTTACTTGATCGTCAACTAATTCTGTCTTCACAGTCAAGTACGGAGAAATATCGAGATGTTACACAAACGGCGCTGGTCTCAGCCATTTGAAGTAATTCCCGTAGTTTTCACGATAGAACATGCAGAAAAATCGCAATTTAGATAATCAGTGTCACTTTTAGTCGTTTGACGAGATTTCCATTGTCCTTGAGGTCAGACGCGGGAAAATATAGCATTATTACACAATCGGCGCCGCTTGCTGTCCATTTTATAAGCATCTAGTTGTCCACGACATCGAGTGCAGGGAGATAGCACGAAGTGTCGCAATTGCTGCCGCTCTCGGTTGGACACTGAGAACGCAATATTATGCAATCGGCACCGCACCCGTCCATTCAACGACTGCCTGTCTATCTGTCCTGGCAGAATGGCGGAGGCAAGCTCGAGGTTGGGCATGGTTGAAATTCTCGAGCAGTTATGGACATTTTGTATGGTCGGCACCGTGATTTTCGCTGTCCCTATGATGTGGTTGGGAGTTACAGGTGGGTCACGAGGAGAAATGAGTATCGCGATGCTACGTAGGCTGTCATTTCTAAGTGTGTTGATACACTTTCGCTCCCCTTTTAAGTATACGGTCATGGGAAAAGTGGCAAGTAGGTTTCGGAATGTTTAATGGTGGCTGCCCAATCACCTTTGGCAGGATTTCCGCAGTCCTCGTGGTCACAAGTTCGCGATCGGGTACGGGTTTTGACGCAACTGGCGTCGCTCTTGGTACGTTTGACGAGATTCCCGTAGGCAAGTTGTGCGGTCAGCCGGCCATCTTGAGGATGGTATTTTGGTGGATGAACGTTCAAAGTAGGTATCGAATATTATGAATTATTCTGAGAGGATTGCACGAATAATAAGACTCGAGGGCACATGTTCTTTCAAATTCGAATCAAGAATTATACAAGTTTTCAAGATAACTGGTTAGATTATAAAACCGATAAAACCTAAGTTTGAAGGAAAAATCGACAAACGGAATTTTGAATGAACCGTACTGGATCATCTTCTTCTTCTTCACCTTTTCCTGTTACGTGGGGTCGGCTTTCTTAATCCTGAGGCGCCAGTCGTTTCGTTGTGAAGCATCATCAGCAGATAGACCCAATACTCTCATGTCCATTTGGACATTCGTCATCCATGTTGTTTAAGGTCTGCTGCTCCCTCTCTTTTGTGTAGCCATGGAAAGGCACTTCTTCACTACATGATTTTCTGCTCTTTGCATAACATGTCCATACCACCTTAGCCTGTACTCTAGAAGTTTCTCAGTTATAGTTATCGCACATGTTCATTACGGATTTTATCTTTGAGGGTAACTCCATCTGCCCAACGTAACATACGCATTTCTGTGGTATGTAGCTTTTGCTCACGAGCCTTTGTAGTAGCCCATGTTTCACTACAATAGAGTAGGATTGGTCTTACAGCAGTTTTAAAAACTTTACCCTTGGTTCTTATGGGTATTTTCGGATCACATAAAACTCCTGTTAGTTCGCGCCATTTGTTCCATCCAGACGTGGCCCTATGGATTATATCGGCGGTTATCGTGCCATCTTCAGCAATGATAGAACCTAGATATTCTTTTTTTTTTTTTACTCTTGGTAAGGTTATACCATCTAGTTTAAGTTCCATATTTGTCATACTGGGTTTACTGTGGTGGAAGTCATCATCATCATCATCATCATCATCATCATCATCATCATCATCATCATTTCCCAGCTCAAGTTTCCCGGGTGTGGTATACAATCACTTTCCATTTCTTTCGGTCAGAGCAGAGTTGATGTTCTTCTACATCTTCCCACTTCACATTCCGTTTGTTGCCTCAGACTTCACTGTGTCTATCCATTGATTTCTTGGCTTTCGTACCGGTCTCCTCCCTCTCACTTCTCTGTCGAAATAATTTCTTGGTGTACTATTTCTGCCCATTCCCATGATGTGTCCAAACCACTGTAACCTGCGTCTTCCTAGGAGTTCAGTGACAGGTATTTTCATACCAATTTCCTGCCTGTTAATTTTATTCCTAATCATATCTTTCCTGGTCCTCTGGTTAATTGTTCTGATGAATTTATATCTGTTGCCGGGATTTTACTATTAGCCTTGTTGAGTAGGGTACATGTTTCAAGTCCATAGGTGAGAATTGGAATGATGTGTTGGAATTCGCATACCATATATTCAGTCTTGGTTCTACTAATGCGCAGTCCATTAGTCTCGAGAGCTCTTCCCCATTGGTCTAAACTCTCCTGTAGGTCATATACTGTCAGATATTAGTGCCACATTGTCCACGTACAAAAGATTCCACAGTAAGGGTTTCTGAATTTGCTTTGTTAGGTAGCTTATGATAAAATTGAATAACAGTGGACTTAGAGCACTTCCCTGATGAACCCCCACTTTGATGTCAAATCTTTCGGACAAACCAGCTGGGCTTCCGACACCTGTCTGTATATTGTTATACATATCCATTACGAGTTTTATGTATAGTTCAGGAACGTTTTGCGACCTTAATGCTTGCCATATTAACAATCTTGGCATACGATCGAGGGCTTTCTCGGGATCTATAAAAACCATACATAAACTCCGCTTGTTTTCACAAGCTTTTCCAATTACCAGCCTTATCGCAAGGATTGCGTCAATGGTTGCTTTTCCAGCAGCAAAGCCAAACTGATTATCCGTTAACTTGATCAAGTTTTGAAGATGCTCACAAACGACTCGTTCCCAGATATTGAGTGTGTGTGATGGAAGTTTTATACCGTGGAAGTTCCCACAAGATAGAACATCTCCTTTGGTTTTGTAGAACGGGACCAACGTACTCTTTCTCCAGGCATCTGGCATCTGTTCGTGAACTAAGATGTCATTTAATAACTTTCAAGAAATTTCCAGAGTTCAGCAGGTATCTCATCTGGGCCTGTTGCTTTATGATTCTTCATTTTAGAGAAGACTTCCCTAATTTCCGTTTCTGATCCCCCCGAAGGTAAATGAACGACCTAGATTTTAACAATCCTGACCAATTATTTGTTTGGACCGCAGAAGATCCAAACAAACACCATGCAGACAATAACAAAAACACTCAAATACAAACTGCGGTCACACCAACCTCACGCCGACAAATTAGCGACTACCATCATCATCAGTTTATCTGCCTGATGGCAGGTTTCCTCATGGTCGATCTCTCCACCTTATCCGATCTTCAGCAGCACGTTTCATCAGCTCATAAGATTTATCAATCTTGATGGAATCCAGCATCTGAAACCTCCTTCTTCCTCTTTGGATTTTCCCTTGGACTGTCCCTTTTAATGCACTTTTCACCAAACCATCTCCCCTTATGAAAATGAAAATCCACAGCCTGCTTCCAGTCTCCGACCGGGTCAGGAATGGAATGAATGAAGCCCCCATCATAGCGACGAGGATATGAACTGTGCCGGCTGCCGAGGCCTGACGCACTCCTCTGGGGCAATGATTAAATGAGTGACAGATGAAATGAAATGATAGTGGAGAGTGTTGCTGGAATGAAATTGTGACAGGGAAAACCGGAGTACCCGGAGAAAAACCTGTCTGCCTCCGTTTTGTCCAGCACAGATCTCACATGGAGTGACCGGGATTTGAACCACGGACCCAGCGGTGAGAGGCCGGCGTGCTGCCGCCTAAGCCACGGAGGCTTATGCTGTGTCCAATCCAATTCATTTTTCTTTTCATAATCTTCTTTAGCATCATTCTTTCTTCTACTTTCTTTAATACTTCCTCATTTCTCATTTTGTCCTCCCAACTTATTCTCTCCATTCTCCTCCATAGCCACATTTCGAAAGCCTCTATTCTTCTCTCGTCTTCTTTCCTAATCATCAAAGTTTCCGCTCCATACATTGCTACACTCCAAACAAAACATTTTACTAATCTCTTCCTAGGCTTACTTTCATTGCACCACAAAATAATTTTCTTTTCTTACTGAAGGAATGAGGAAGGAAAGAGACTGTTGGACTTCTGCCAGAGGAACAGCCTGCTAGTTGGGAACTCCTGGTTTAAGAAAAGAGAGAGCCACACAATCACATGGTACAGTGATGACTTGACCAGGAAGTCGGTGGTCGACTATATACTGTATGAGAAAGAACTAAATAAGAACATCACGGACATCAAGGTTATACCATCGGAGAACCTGGATAGCGACCATCGATTACTGGTAATGAACCTGAGAGGGAGTAAGGAGAAGAAAGGGACTGAGAACCAGGAAAGACGTATAAGGATATGGAAACTGAAAGAAGAGGATAGAAGGGTCGAGTACCTCAAAATGGTAAAGGAAGGAATTCCAACAGATGAAGAAAGAGGGGTGGAAGAGGAATGGGCTAGATTTAAGAAGACACTAGTGGGTGCAGCAGAAGCAGTATGTGGGAGGACAAGTAGTAAGAAGAGGTGGAAGGAAACACCATGGTGGAATGAGAAGACAAAAGATATAGTAAGGGAAAAGAATAGAGCCTTTAGGAGGTGGTATCAAAATAGGACGGTAGAGACAAGGGAAGAGTACCAGGAAAGAAAGAAGGAGGCGAAGAGAGTGGTGGCTGAGGAGAGAAGGAAGTGGATGGAAGAGTGGACAAAGATGATGGAGGAGGATAGTGAAGGTACAAAAAAGGTCCTGTATGGGATGGTAAAAAATAAGAGGCGGAAGGATCCTACGGATTATGTTAGAATGGTGAACAAAATGGGACAAGAGATAGAAAATAGGGAAGAACTGAAGAAAATGTGGAAAGAATATTTTGAAGAACTTATGAACCCAAATGGAAAAGATGGTGAGGAGGAAGAAATCGGGGAAGAGGAAGACGAACTGCAAACAGAAAAGGACTTAACATGGAAAGAAGTGGAAGATGCAGTGAACAAGATGAAAGGAGGGAAGGCACCAGGTGTGGATGAGTTGAGTGTGGAGATGGTGAGAGCAGCAGGAGAGGTGGGGATACAGTGGCTGTACCGAGTGATGAGGACAGCATGGAAGGAAAGGAAGACCCCAGAGGACTGGAAAAAAGGAATCATTGTCCCGATCTTCAAGAAAGGTAGTAGAACAGATTGCAGAAACTATCGGGGAATAACACTGATGAGTCATTGTGCAAAGATCTTCGAGAAAGTTTTGGAAAAGAGAATTAGGACAAGGATAGAAGGAGGGATGAGGGAAGAACAACATGGCTTCAGAGCAGGAAGGTCCACAGTGGATTTGATTTTTGCTGTAAGGCAGTTACAAGAACAGCACTATGAGTATGGAACAGATCTACTGATGGCCTTCCTGGACATTGAGAAAGCATATGACAGTGTATGCAGAAACAAAGTATAGAAGTCCCTGGAGGATAGAGGAGTAGAGAAATGGACTATAAAGAGGATAAAGGAGATGTACAAGGGAAGCGTGAGCTGTGTGAAAGTGGGAGGAGAGAGATCTGACTGGTTGGAACAAAGAAACGGCCTGAAACAAGGAAGTGCACTGTCACCGTTACTTTTCATTGTGGTGATGGATGACATAATGACCCGAGTGGCACAAGTAATTGGGGACGGAAAGATGAAAGCAATGGTGTTTGCCGATGATTTGATGATTTGGGGAAACAAGGAGGAGGAGGTACAGGAACAGTTGGACGTATGGGAAGGAATAATACAAGGATATGGGATGAAATTTAGCATAAATAAGAGTGAGATGGTGATCACAACAAGGAAGAAGGAAAGAACCACAACGGGAATAACAATTGGTGGGGAACAGCTGAAGAAAGTGGAGAGTTTTAAGTATCTGGGAAGCCTGATACAAGATAATGGAAGAAACGATAGAGAAATAAATGAGCGGGGGAGGCAGGCAGAAGCATTTCGGAGGAGTGTGAGAAGCATGTTATGGAGCAAGGATGTCCCTCAGAACAGCAAAAAGATCATATATCGGACGTACTATGTCCCTATCCTGACGTATGCCTCGGAGACCTGGGTTATGAAAGGAAGGGAGAAGAGCAAAATACAGGCCAGTGAGATGAGGTTCTTGAGAAGCAGTATTGGAGCTACAAAGATGGACAGAATAAGAAATGAGAGGACCAGAGAATTAATGAAGGAGGAACCATTACAGGATGGTATAGAGAAATCTAGACTTAGATGGTATGGACATGTAAAACGAATGGAGGAGAAGAGGATACCCAGGAGAGTACATGAGACGAAGTGGGAAGGAAAGAGACCGAGGGGAAGACCGAGAGACAGGTGGCTGAAGGGGGTGGAAGAAAGCGTGAAGAAGAGAGGAGAAGACTGGACAAGGGTGGAGGCTGAGAGATGGTGGGAAGACAGAAGACGTTGGAGAGGCTTGTGTTCCAAACAGACCCGGCCAGTGGCTGGAAACTGTGCAAGATGATGATGATGATGACTGAAGGCTTCTTTTGCTATTGCAATCCTTGTTTTTATTTCTTTAGTGCATATCATTTCTTGTGTAATGTAACTTCCTAGGTTTTTAAAACTATCTACTTGTTCAATTTCATCTTCCAATTTTATTGTAATTCTTTCACCTTTTCCACCTATGACCATACATTTTCTTTTTTCCTCATTTATTTTCATCCCATATATTTTACAAATTGTATCTAGGTCTTTCAACATCTGTGTTGCTTGCCTTTCACTCTCACCCATAACATCTGCAAAACGAATACACTCCAATCTTTTACCTCCTAAGCATACACCTTTTTTCCATCAAAACATTCTTAAATAAATTCTTCTAAATATATATTAAATAGAATAGGTGATAAACAACATCCTTTTGTCACTCCTTTCCCCAGTCCTATTTCTTCTGTAATTTCTTCGCCAGTTTTAACTCTTACTTTTTGGTTTAAATAAAGATCTTTAATAAGGTTTCTTTCATTCCAATTCACTCCAAGTTTTTTGAGTATTGTCAATAATTTTTCCCATCTCTCACCATCGAAAGCTTTTTCTAAATCTATGAATATTCCGTATACTTTTCTGTTTTTCTGCATATATCTTTCACCAATTATTTTTAACAAACCAGTAGCATCCTTTGTTCCTACTCCTTTCGAAATCCGTATTGCTCCTCAGCCATGAATCCATCCAATTTTCCATACAATCTCCTTTGTATAGTTCGTAGTAAATTTTTTTCTGCATGAGATATTAAACTTATTATTCTGTGTTCTTCACACTTTTTCGTGTTTTTCTTCTTTTTAATTGGTATCATCACTATTTCTTTGAAATAATTTGGCCATGTACCTGTTCTATATTTCTCACTGCACAACCTAATTATTTCTATTTTTCCTTCCTTTCCTAACGCCTTTATTAATTCAATTTGTTCAGGGTGTCCGGGAAGTCCCCGTACCCCTAGTTTCATATTATTATTTAATATTATTACTGGACAATTGCGTTTGTATAATTGTGGAATTAAATAGTTGTTTTATTGGTATCCCTGCTTTGATTCTCCCAAAAGCGTTGATGTCAGACTCATTTCAATTGTGAAGCCATGGCTGACATGAGCGGACAAAGCTACACTGTTGAGGAGCGATTAGTAGCGTGTGTGTGGGTGCACGAACGAGCACATACGGTATTGTTTTGATGGGTACGTGAATGGAAAATCTTATTTGCATATGTTACAATCTTGGTTAATACCTCAGCTTCAAGACAAGGGAATCATGGATCATGTGTGGTTACAGAAGGATGGGGCTCCAGCACATTTTGCTATTCAGGTGCGCGAGTTCCTTGATGAACAATTTCAAGGCCGCTGGATTGGCCGTGGCTCACCAACATCTCCAGCCCCATTGAAATGGCCACCACGAAGCTGGACCTTACCACGCCAGACAACTCTTATTGGGGAATAATCAAGTTCCATGTGGCTCAACGTTGGCACACGTTTAATGAAGAATTGCGCCAAATTGTGGAGGAAGCCTTTCGTACCATAACTCCTGAGATATTCCGCAAGATGTCAATGAGAACTTTGAGACGGTTATATCTCTGTGTAAGGCATGATGGTGCACATACAGATCCCCCTGGATACATAGTTTTTATATGCATGTACTCCACTATACAGTATAATGTTTTGACGAAGGGATACGGGGACTTCTCGGACACCCTGTATATCATCACTTCCTGGAGCTTTACCATTCTTCATTTCTTTTATAGACGTCTCTATTTCAGTTTTTAAAATGCTATATCCTAATTCTTCCTCTGTTACTGATCCTTTTCTTCTAATACTAATTCTTTATCACTTGGTCGCCATGTTGGATTTTTATGTATGTATTATTACATGAAGATTATTGTGTAGGTGTATTATTCAAACTTCAATCGCATGATTATGACACAAGAAATAATACAAACGAGATTTTAAATTTCGCACAGCCGCCATCTTGTGGTTATGAAAACAATTGAAATTGGATTAAAATTTGTATAAGCCTATAGCGTGCGAAGTTTCACTGCACTTGGTTGGTTAAATCGCGAGAAACGTCCATTTAAATATTTAAATTTTGCGTCACCGCCATGTTGGATTTGTGCTCACCAGTTTATTGAAAGTCCCATAGGTGAACTTAAATTACTAGCCTTTATCAAAGTACAAAATTTCAGTTTGATTGCTGTCATAGATTAGTAGATATTGAGAACCGTCTAAATATTTCTGAAGGTCGCCATGTTGGATTTTTTAAAATATGTAGGCCATAGAGTTATATACTATTAAATGATGATTATTGCATAGGTTTCGGGGGGGCGTGGTGGCTCAGCGGTCTAGCTGTATGCCTCTCACCAAGGCGGTCTGGGTTCGATTCCCGGTCAATGCATGTGAGATTTTCGAAGTGAAATGCCATGTCCTGTGGTTCGGATTCCACATAAAAAGGAGGTCCCGTGGCTCATGATCTCGAGATTAACGGTCACGTTAAGCTACAAGCTTGCTTGCTTGCATAGGTTCATTATTAAAACATTGACTTCGATCGCATGATTAGGACACCAGAAATGAAAACTTAATTTTAAAATTTTGCACAGTCTCCATCTTGAGGTAATGAAAACAATTGAAATCGCGATAAAAGTCTAATGTTTCAATTTTGCTTGGCCGCCATGTTTGTTTTGTACTTAATAGGCTTTTGAAAGACACATACGTGAACTTCTAGTAGTGCCCTTTATCAGCGTACAAAATTTCAGGGTGATATCTGTAATAGTTTTAGAGATATAGAATGCCGATGAAATATTTCGTACAGCCTCCATGTTGGATTGGTAAGACGTACTAATATTTTAAGGGCACGGTTGGTGTCGGACGAAATAGTACTATGACCTTACCGAGTTTCATAGAAATCGCTTCAGCCGTTAGGATTTTATTTGGGGACACACATACGCACACACGGACAAAAGGTGATCTCATAAGCCTATTTTTTCATAATTGAAAATAGACTAAAAATGAGGAAATTGATGATGATGGTCCAAGAACAGCTGGATGGACTGAAGGAAAATATAGAGAAATGGGAAATAAAAATCAGTGCAGAGGAAAGTAAGACAATGGTAATGACAAGAGAAAAAGATGTGCTTAAAGGGTTTCGATAGTTTTTAGGAGATTTGAAGTACGTCTGAAACAGGTGACTTTCCTTCATTTTTCTTGACTCAGGGGATTGGGTCATGAATTAGCAAATTATGTTCCGACATAGTCTCTAATATAAAGTCATTATTCCATGAGGCAGTATGCAATTATCATCTTCCTTCAATATATTTCTAAACTTGAAAAAGAAGTGTCTTAAAATGTTGGTGTGTTAAATTAATTTCAAGTCAATGTTATGAATTATTATTGTGTTCTGATTGAAACTAATAAAGCATGCCCCTTGTACACAGGTGTCCATAGCACCTAATAATAATTACTACCTCCATGAATATAAGTGCCCTGTATAATTGTGTTATCTCTTACTTTTAAGGTTGCACTTACAAGGAACAAGAACAATCATTGACAATCTGGACTCGGGTACAGAAGTAATTCCTATTCTAACGAGTTATGAAGGTGCTAGTGATTGTTTCAATACAATAGTGCAAGAAGAAGGTTTTCTTGGTTTGTACAAAGGCTTTGGATCCCTTTTGATACAGTGTGCTGCCCATATAGCAGTTATAAGGTTGACTAAATTTGTGTTGACAGAGGTTGTTAATCTCTTACGTTCAAACACTAAATCAAGCAGTCCACCGCCACCATCGGACATTACTGCCGCTGGACCCTCTGGAGTGCAACAGTGGACGACTCCGAATAGTACTCGTGGTTATCCTCAGGATCCATTTGCAGCACATGCAGCTGCTAACCCTCCAGGCTACCCTTACTCTCAACAACAGTATTTTCCGTATAAATGAGAAAGTGAAGTCCTATTTGTGTAAATTTGTGAGTTTTGTCTGTTGAGAATGTTAATAGTTGGATGGTCTGTTTGATGTTGTTTACTTCAGTTGTGACATATCTGCCTTGAAATATTTTTCAGTCAAAAATTTTAGGTTGATACAATTTGCCATGAAATTATTGAATCTTCATGTGAGCAAATTATTTAGTTCCTTTTTGTTGACCATTATTAACAGCCATAGAAATTTGATTTATGTAAATATGCAAATGATTTACTGTTAAACAATAAGCCTAAATAGACTGGTCATGAAATTTGTGTGAAATATGTAATATACCTTTTGTGATTGTTGTAATATATCTTTTATTAGATTTGTATATAAGAAAAAACAAACCCCGTGGCACTACATCCCATGTAGGGCCTAGGCCTACCAAGCGACTGCTGCCCAGCCATTTGGCCTGCAGATTATGGTGTTACGCATGGTCAACTCGTCCGGTCCCCCCAGCCGTTAATCTTGATCTCCGTAACCGGGGTGCTGCCTCACTATCGGACAGCTACTCAATTATCCTCACAAGGCTGAGTGCACCTCGTTCCAGCCCTCATGTCAGTTTCTAAAATCCCTCACGGAGCCGGGAATCGAACCCGGAGCCTCCGGGTGTGAGTCAGGCGCGCTATCCCAACACCACAGGGCCGGCTAGATTTGTATATAATGTTATATATACTATTGTTTCCTTTAAATTATTCCTATACCAATTTGTTATTAACATGGTTACAACCATGACTTATAAACAATTTATTATTGTTTGACTTGTAAAGTGTTTGTATATTCTGTACTGTGTGGCCATCGATTTAATTTATTAAAGAAAGAGGCTAATTAAAAAATAAAATGTTTTGATGAATCTTTAATTGACAGATTATTCAAGTGTTAGTAATTAGCACTTTGGCATATTATACTTTATGAAGAGATGATAGTGGATGGTTGATGTTGGTTTAATACAGTTTTGGATCTTTACATAATTATATAGGAAGGAATAAACAATTGAAAATAGTAAGGTAATTGTGAACTAGTGCACTTTTATTTGCCAAACCTTTGTCTATTCTTTTTGAGAGACACAATATAGGTAAAGATACGAGAAAATAGCATTTTGAAATTGATTTTGTAGCACTTTCATTTTCAAAAATAGCATTTTGGAGCATTTTGAAATTTATAAATTAGCATTTTGTAGCATTTAAAAGTTCATCACCAGGTACAATAAACAGGTTCAAAATAATATGCACGGAAACTAATTCAAACATGTGCAGGATTGGAAATATGGGCATTTCTGATAAACGGCATAAGCATTTAATATAAGTCTCCTGTTGTGTGGTTTTTATTTTTACTAAGGAAGTGTTAGAAGTATTAAAATCCTAATATCAGTATTACAGAAATGTAGAAACTTGACATCATACATTTTTCAGAAATGTGAGATCTGTGAAAATAAAGGCATCAGCCTGGCTAATTGGCACGATTGAGTTCAAGTGCTGTCGGTTGGTTGTATGACGTGAGACGAGGGTACCTAAGCTATGCTCAAAAGATCCAAAGGTCATGTTCGCATTATGCAATCAACAATATCAGGTGTTGTGCAGCAACTCATATATTGAGGGCCGGCGGAGAGTTGTATTAGTTCACTGGTACCAAGGTGCCAATTGTTAGAATAACGCGAGCTGTGGTCAGGCAACAATGCTTGTCTTACGAAGTTTACTGTGTGGCAGGTGGAATGACGACAATACCAGGCTGTCCTGGACTCGATGGATGAATTGGTTCAAATTCTGAGGATGGCTATGAAATTCTTTTGTGTGGTTTTCCTACTAACTCCTTGCCAAGATCCATTCATTTCTTTTAATAACTTATCTTATGAGGTAGGATTCAAGAAGTGCCATTTGACCATTAAACCACCGGCAAATAGAAATTCAATGCCCCTCATCCATGGCCCTCGTTGAAAAGGAAGTAATAATGTGAATCATACATTTACTTAACTTAGTGTAAATATCACACAATGGATAATTAACTAAATAATAAAATGTATGTTTACTCCCTCATTATTTCCTAACCACACTGCGACTCTTGACTGACAATCTGTAAAACAGTATCCGAATTCACGGAGAAATCGCCGGACGACATGTAACATAACCTATAACTCACACATGGTAGAGAATACTTTCATCATATTATACAACATTTCCCAAAGTTAAGAGAAGGCCTAACATATCACGATACGTACTTGAGAGTTTTCATTTTCATTTCAAATACAACAAATGAGGGCCGGCGCGATATAAACCTATATAAACATAACCTTATTGCTCTAATTTTTAAAAGGAATCAGCACAAACTACTGGAATATTCCTTTTATTAGCACAACCAACTGAAACTACGAAATAATTTCTCCCAAATCATCGTTTTACTGGCGATAAACAGTGGATATTATGCGGCAATAATAACAGCACCATTTTCAAAATAATTTTTACCGTAATCGATTGTTTTCACGACAATAATCGATGTTCGTACATATCGATTATTACTCGTAAATATCGATTACTAGCAGTAGCACCCGGCTTCGCCCGGTGGAATGATGATGTTTTAAGGTCTCCTTAGAAATATAATGGACTTAAAATCTAAGTCATTTGCCCCCAAAGACAATGAGGGAGTAATATCTAGGTCATTTGCCCTTTTGATAAGGATGATAATAAAAACTACTGTTGAATTGACACGTCAAACTTACAAACTACCGTAATAGAAATACATATTTCAAAATTCACAGGCGAGGAAGACTTATTGTGTGTGGTGATTAATGGTGTAATGGGCGTAACATCTACTGTAGGTCATTTGCTCTTACGATGGGGATGATAAGGGAAACTACTACCGGTATTGAATTGACACTTCAACGTATAATGTCAGGGTGTCTACCGGTAACGAAAGTAACGAAAAAGTAACGAATTTTACAAATGGGTAACGAAAGTAACGAAAAAGTAACGAATTTTACAAACGGGTAACGAAAATTTTCTGAAGGCGGGTTGAATAATTTAAACTCGCGCCGCTAGGCTCAGAGATTGCTATGGAGCGAGTTTCACGCAAGCGGCGCCGCGCCTATTGCATAGTACTAAGCTAAATTTCCCCGTGCCCGACCTCAAGGAAATACATATTGAGGATACCTTGAGTGGTATACATAGGCTCAACGTATATTTCGGCATCAAGAAGACTGAAGTTTCGTGTGAAATATTTTTCTGTGTTACTGTATTAGGAAACCTGACTTTTCGCGAGACGTTTATTCGCGAATACTTCCGAAACTAAAAAGAAATCTCTTATTTCTGTTATTTGGAAACTATGTCAAATTGAAGTCCAGAAATAACGCGAAACAATTTAATGTCGTAACCTTGCTAAATGTTACCGTTTCGAAAAAAAAAAAAAAAAAAAAAAAAAAAAAAAAAAAGCGAAAAATCTTCGAAATACATATAACTTATTTAAAAAATATGTCTGGTAAATTTGCGACATCCAGTATGATTAATTCGAAATTCCGTTATAAGTCGATTTTTCCTTCGAACTTTCGTTCCATCGGATATATAAGTTAATCTAACCGATTATTTCGATAACTTGTAGATAATTCGTGGTTCTCAGTCGAAATAAAACTTGCGCTCTTGTCGTATTATTCATGCAATCCTCTCAGAATAATTCGTAATATTCGATACCGTACCTACTTAGAACGTTCATCCTCCAAAATCGCATCTTCAAGACGGCTGGCTGACTGCACGACTTGCCTGCGGGAATCTCGTCAAACGGATCGAGATCGACGTCAGTTACGTAAAATCATAAAACCCGTCCCTTATCGTGAACTTGTGACAACGAGGACTGCGAGAATCCTGTCAAAGGTGTTTGGGCACCCATCACGGGGCACCCATCACGGGGCACCCATCACGAAACCTACTTGCCACTTTTCCCATGACCGTATACTTAAAAGCGTGTGGGGAGCGAGAAGTGCATCTACCCACTTAAAAATGACAGCCTACGTAGCTTCGAAATACTACTGGGTAATTCCTCCTCGTGATCCACCCTGAACTAATGAACTCCCAACCACAGCATCGGGACAAAGGGAATCACAGCGCCGACCGAACATGTTCATAACTACTCGTGAATTTTAACCATGCCCAACCATGAGCTTGCCTCCGCCATTCTGTCAGGACAGATACACAGGCAGACAATCGTTGAATGGCCGGGTGCGGCGACGATTGCATAATATCTCGAGGACTACGTAAAACGGCCGAGAGCGGCAGCGATTGCGATACATCGCGATATTTCTCCGCATTCAATGACGAGGACAACTGTATTCTTGAGCAAGTGGCTCCGATTGCGTAATAATGCTATATTTTCTTGTGCCCGACTTCAAGGACAATGGAAATCTCGTCGAATGACTAAAAGTGACACTGATCATCTAAATCGCGATTTTTCTCCGTGTTCTATCGTGAAAACTACGGGAAGCTCATCAAACAACTGAGACCAGCGCCGATCGTGTAACATCTCGATATTTCTCCGTATTTGACTGCGAAGACAGAATTCGGTGACGATCACGTAACATCGCATACATTTTTTCGCGACCTATCGCGGGGACGAAGGAAATCTCGCCAAATGGTCAAGAGCAGAGCAACCTCTTGGTACCGTAATTATAACAACATATTGTGCACAAGACGACATATTAGCTGAAACAACTCATTGGATATTAAATATCTAGTTTATATTTATTATTTTTTAAATTTTTATAACATTTTGTGAATTTCATTTAAAGCGACTTCGGTGGCGTAGTTGGTAGCATGCTGAACTGCTGTGCCCATGATAGCGGGTTCAAACCCGGCCGAAGCCGTCGGATTTTTTAAGAGCGTTAAAATCCCTCAGTATGCCTTCCTTCGGAGGGGAAGTAAAGCCGTCGGTCCCTTGTCATAGATTTATGGCACGTTAAAGAACCTTCCACTAATTACACCTGTGTGAAGCTAAATTGGATAGGTTAAGAATGTAAACAACGCTCTTAGGTTTTTACGTTCGTTGCCAAGAAAAAGGAAGAAGGAAGATTGTAGTTTTACGTGACGGTAATCTCGAGATCATAAGCCACGGGACCTCTTTTTAACGTGGAATCCGAATCACAGGACGTGGCATTTCACTTTGAAAATCTCATGCATTGACGGGGAATCGAACCCGGTGGCGTCTAGTAGTCGTTGACGGTGGCATTTGGCGGCAAAAGTAGGAACTATTTTGAAAATTCTAAGTTGCAGTCTGTACTTAAATTAAAAAACAGATACACACACTAATACAGCCATCACAATTAACACCGGTTATCAGACAGATTCTATACACACCCAAAGTACACGGGGCTACATGACCGCGTTGTCGCAGCCCCTAAACTGAGGAACCAACCAAAGCCGGCGGTCCCATGTTATAAATTTATGGCTTGTAAAAGATTCCTTCACATACTAAACTAGTGTGAAGCTAAATTGTTATGATAGATTTCGTCGGAACGCTCTATCAAAGTTCCAACGTTCACGACTAGGTATCATTGATATCTGGTAGCAACATGAAATTGAACGGAATTTGTAGCTCACCCTAAGGGTGTCCGCTGGAAGCAGCTACAGACTCAGGCGAGCTGAACATGTCCTCGGACACTCCCGGCACTAAAAGCCATACGATAAATAAAAAACCTCTTTAAAAACAGTTCATTGTTGTTTTTCTTCACCGCGTGATGAGCGCCTATGCTTGCAGACCGCAGACGTATCTTGAATTCAAAGGTAACTAAAATTAACTAAAGGGTAACTAAAGGGTACCTAAAAAGTAACTAATTTTTACTTCATCCTTACAGTAGACACCCTGAATGTACACAATGTACTGTAATAAAAATAACTATATGGCGGCTTCGGTGGCGTATTTGGTAGCATGCTGAGCTTCTATGCCCAAGATAGCGGGTTCAAACCCGGCCGAAGCCGTCGGATATTTTAAGAGAGTTAAAAATCCGTCAGTATGCCTTTCTTCGGAGGGGAAGTAAAGCCGGCGGTCCCATGTCAGATTTATGGCATGTTATTGAACCTTCCACTAATTACACCTGTGTGAAGCTAAATTGGATAGGTAAACAACGCTCATAGATGTCTACGTCCGTTGCCAAGAGCCGGCTGCAGTGGCGTCTAGTAGCTAAGTTCCGAACTTGGCCTAGTAGACGGTGGCGCTTGGCGGCAAAAGTACGAACTATTTGAAGAATTCTAAGTTGCAGTTTGTACTTAAATTAAAAAACAGATAACACACACTAATACAGTCATCATAATTAACACCGGTTATCAGACAGATTCTACACACACCCAAAGTACACGGGGCTACATGACCGCGTTGTCGCAGCCCCTAAACTTAAGAACCAACCAAAAATAAATATTTTAAAAATCACAGTCGAGAAAGACTTTATGCGGCGGTGATTATTGGTATGATGCGCGTAACATCTAGGTCATTTGCACTTATGATGATAATAGTAAGGTAATGAAAAAATGACTACTAAACGAACATGGTGTTATTTTAAAACTGATATAGGTAATTCAGGTGTCTAGCTTCGATGTCTTCCAAAGTCTCAACCTTATTTTCTGGCTTAGGCCTGTACTGGATGCGTCTAATGAAAGAGTGTACTGCTCGGCAAAGACAAAGAATATAGGTCCAAGCTGCACGAACCTGAGATGATCGCAGATGATGACGAAATATCACAGATTACCTACTACTACAGATAGCCGACAGCCATGCTAATTCTTGGCACCTAAGACTTCAGCGCTGTCTGGTGTTTGGCCGTGGTACTAGTTGACGTGTAGCACGGCCGTGCGGGTAGCCTACCCCACCCCTTCCCCTCGTTCCACTAAATATTCTCGTCCTAAATTCTCTATCCACTTCAATGTTCCGAAAATCACAATCTTCCCAATACTTATAGCACGTTTTTAAGTGAGGAGATAATCATATGATCAACAAGAAATAAATCACAATCAAAATACCAATAACATTTTTTTAATAATACCTAAGTGGGAAATTGTGAATTCCTGAACTCTGAAATGAACAATCACAGCATTTAGGACATGTTAGTTAGTTATTGTTGTTTAAGGGGCGGAACTACGACGTCATCTGCCCCTATTTTAGGACATGACCTCATCAATAATTTACATGTTTACATTTCTTTCAGTTGCAATTGGAGCATATTGCATTGGTGACAAGAATTAGGCTACTAAAAGGCCTGCAGCATATTACTACTCACCTTAAAAATAGGGTCCCTTCCAATTAACCACATTAGGCCTAATTAGGCCTATAACCAATCAGTTATTAGAATAAACTGCAAAGGAAAAGTACTGGGAAGGGAGAATATTCATATCTTAAAATGCTTGATGCTGTTAACAATAACAGTAAAATGTTAAGAGAGAATGCCAAGTAAACAGGTGGTGTAACCAGATCACACTAAAATTGTTAGTGCACTTAGTGCCAAATTCATTGGGAGACTGAAATTTCAGAAAAATAATTGGATATTACAAAATGTCTATACAGTAGTTCATTTCATATTCCCTTTTAAAATATATCCAGTTCACCAATTTTTACAGGGTGAAATACAGTAAGTACATCAAAAAAAAAATCATCGCACACTAATACAGTAAATTCTATGACATCCTGTGAAGGGGAAAGGAGAAATAGGACTTTCAATGAAAAACAAGAAAAACCTCAATACTGCTAGAAATCATCATTTTATTTAAAAAGTTGTCAACGAAGAAAAATAACAGCGAGAGCCAAGATCACACTTAGCAAAAATACAGAAATCAAATCTGGTCCTCCTAAAAGTACGTGTTGAGGCATGTTCCTTTCTTCTTTCTTGCCAAGGCATAACAGTAGGCTATAGCACAGGATAATGAACCTCTTCCCTCCTTTATGCCATGGCTAACACTGATGAACAGCAAATTCCTACAACACATGCAAGTTTGTATGTTGAAGCAGTAAACTTAATAAAATATGTAATGCTTCAAATGGAGAACTTGAATTTGCTGATATGTGTATAGTTGCACCTACTATAACTACATTTTAAAAGAATCACTTATTGTAGAATCATTGTGTTGTTGATATTAATTCATTTAGCCCCATGTATTTGGAAGTATGTAGGATTTGTATGATAATCTGTGTTATTGTAGTACCTGTAGTAGTGTGTACTGCTCGGGTCTAAGCTGCGTGAACCTGAGAGAAATGTGCATCGCAGTGGTGTTGACGAGTGATGAGGTTCCTTGGTCCGTGCATAGTACAGAACCAAATACATTGGTCGGTGGCTCACTCACTCATTCGTAACACCACAGTGTTTTGAGCAACAGCCCTAAGTTAGCATTATTGGAATAGAAAGGAATACCAGATATCACGGCGGGCAGTTGACAGGCCCTTCTCTTCTCGCCTGACCCTCCCCTGTTCTTTCTCCTCACCCCGCAAGTTCACAGAACATGGAAAATGAACCCGAGCAGTATAGCCTACTTTTTGTAATTCAGGTGACGAGTGGAAAGGAGGCAGCCATTGCCTTAAGTTAGGATCAATTCCAGCGTTAGCCTGGAGTGGAAGTGGGGAAACCACGGAAAACCACTTCTTGGATAGCCGAGGTGAGAATCGAACCTACCTCTTCTCAGTTCTGGCTCACGAAGCTGATTGTGAGTTGTTCCAACCCTCAGACCAGAATTAAATTACTTGGAAACTAGCCTAGGACCTTAGGAGTGGCAGCTACCACACCACAAGGTGGTATTATGGTAGCACTGAATGAAAGTAGCACGAGTGATAACATTCTCCATAAGGGGCAGATGACCTCGTAGTTCCGCCCCTTGAAAGAACAATAACTCACTACCTATAGGTGTATTTTCCAGAGTTGGAATCTGACAATTCAGCACCACTGGGCAAAAACAGCTGACGACTAGATCGCCCGCATGGCTTGTTGCCATGGAAACTATACAGCGCTGCCAATTTGAATGATGCTATTTCACCACTTGCTTGTCGCCGATCAGTCGCTTGTTTGGTTGCCTCCAGTGCACACTCACCTTGCTGCGTTTCACAATCTGTTGTTTTAATGAGTTATAATTGTTTGAGTTATACTTATTTATACTTTATACTTATATTTATACTTATGATTCATTAGAGACCGTTATTTATGTATGTAACAGTGTTAGTGTCAGTTCTGAGCATCAGGCGAACCATTAATTCCATTCAGTCGCGCGCAGGAACGTAGGCTACCGCCTCTGCTCTTGTAATTAGTAAGACTACTGTGATTAGCTTCTGTCTTCTAAAGGGTGACTTAATAGTCTACACAATGAGCCTATATTTTGTAATACAATTGTGTGTTACTTGTGACTTGAAACTTATTCTACAGGAAATATAAATAACTAAAAATCACGGAAACAATCACGTGTTGTCGTTTCGCTTTGATCATTTTTGCTTTATGATAGTATTCGTAATATTGTTATTGCTATTCATTACAATAATTTAGGTCTCTCCTCAATTTGACGGGCTAATATTTTGTTTTACAGTTTGCACCGAACAGATTTAAGCATTGGTTTGTTTAAGATTTTGAAAACCATCTGAATAAAAAAGTAATAAATGTAATAACGGTGCTAATGATATTATGAGCATGAGGAAAAGAGCGGGAGGATGGAAGTATGCGCGTGGTGGACAGCAGCATTCGTGGCACCGCTGCCTTTAGTTCAACAGTTCTCCGCCGAACTGTCAGATCCCAACTCTGGATAATACACCTATAACATTCTCTATAGTACATAAATTAGCCAAAATACCTTATGAAACGACGAGAAATAAATCAGGTAATGAAGTTTAAATAGATGTTTCCTCCTCCGCTCTCTGTGACCCACCCAACCATCCCAAAAAGAATCACGACTTATATAGGCAAAATTACAGCTGTGGCTGCCATTGTTCACATCAACTATCATCAAAACAGTACTACCAACCTCGCCAACACCTGACCATTCTAACCATCGTTTCGTCCATTCCAATGGTTTTTGAGAATGGTTACAGCCTAACGCGTCCAGATCAATGATTATTTTATCAACAGTGATTTTGTATGCCACTTTTTATTATCAACAGTGATTTTGTATCCCACATGTTGGCAACAATTTGTGCGCCTCAGTGTGTGCCGCTAGAGTGGACTTTGTTGACAGTTGAATGAGATGCAAGTGCTGTCGGAACATGGCAGCCGTTTTTAAAAGAGCAAAATATAGAAACACATATTTACATACTGGGCGCCAGGGAATGTTGTCCGCAGTGCCTACAAGCTGCTGCGAGAGATTAAGTCACCAGTTACGTTGGTAGCACGGCTGTCGCTTGTATCATAACAAACAGTAAACTTTATACTCACCCAGCCATTCATAACATACTGTTGCACTCTTCCAATAATCTAACTATACGCACTGACGATTTCGACAGCTCACAGCCCACACACGTGGCCTTCGCCCTATCAGGGACACCGTGCTGCGAACTAAACTGATGACGCAACCTCTCGCATCTGCAGAGAACATTTCCTGGCGCCCCGTACTTTAGCACATATATGATGTGCAGTAGTGACCAGGGTTCCTAATTTCAATAGGCCTACGTAATATCGCCCAGAAGATGAAACAAGGAGACAAGGTATGTAAAAGTCACATTCATGACTGATGCAAGTGTATAAGCTGCGTTCTACTTTCATTCAGAATTAATACCTAGGTAAAGTAACATGTGGGAATAAATATACTAGCTAGCCTATATCAACCATTACTTTGGCATACGATAAACCAATTATATTTGTCTTGTATCCATCTCGCTGTTACAGAAAATCATCGACACTAATTACCAAGAATATAATCGGCCCCTTATAGAGAATGTTATCGCTCGTTCTACTTTCATTCAGTGCTACCTTAATTCTGAATGTAAGCGGAATGCGGATTATACTTGCAGCAGACATGAATGTAACTTTTACATACCTTGTGTCCTTGTTTCATCTTCTGGGCGATATTACATATTAAAATTCGGAACCCTGATCACTACCAAACCTCATGATGTGCTAAAGTACGTAAATATGTTTTTCTATTTATTGATATTTTAAAAACGGCTGCCATGTTTCGACAGCGCTTGCATCTCGTTCAACTGTCATCATCGCTCACTCTAGCAGCACGCACCAAGGCGCACACATTCCTGCCAACATGCGAGATACCAAATCACTGTTGATAAAAAGAACTGGGATACAAAATCACTGTTGATCAAAAAAAGAAGTTCATCGGGATGCGTTAGGCTGTAACCATTATCAAAACCAATGTTGTACGAAAAAATTAATACATATTTATTACAGCGGAGCGATATACTGCATAATAATTACAGAGCATATAACAAAAATAACTCATTTCAGCCATGGGGGAAAAAAAATCATTACAGAGAAGTGAAAATATTGCACACACTAGCCTAATTAAGAGCAGTGAACCGAGTGCTGCGCACTAGAGACTAAACTGGGCACTTCTTTGTTTGGCAGTACTGTTATGGTACTGTTTTGAAGATGATTGATTTGAACAATGGCACCCACAGCTGTAATTTTCGCTAGCCTATAGCCTATATGCTGTGATCCTATTTGGGATGGCTGGGTGGGTCACTGACGGCAGAGGAGGAAACATCTATTAAAACATCGCTCCTTGATTTATTTCTCATCGTTTCATAAGGTATTTTGGCTAATTCATCTATTATAGAGAATGTTATCGCTCGTTCTATGTTCATTTAGCGCTACCTTTATTTTAGTAAAACACAGAAGCTATTTATTAATGTAATGGACATCTATGATTGATCCAACCCATAGGACTGCCACCCTCACCTTTCAATAAATAACTAAAATTTTAAGCCTATGATTAATGTAACTAATCCACATGTGAGTCCACATGGGTCATTAATACCCAAAATTCCTCCAGCTTGATATTTGGGGAGTGGGTGTAGGTGGGAGGTATACCTCACCCCACACAAAAAACAAAACTGAACCACATGTCTTATGCCTCTTCCGATTTACTCTTTCTCGTTTGGTTTATGAACTCTCAAGTGAGCTTCCCTTTGTTGAAGAACTGAGACTGCAGATGCTTTTGCCAACAACACATGGTTTTGAGACACTAGTTCAGGAAATGAAGTCTAAGAAAGATAGCATCTGGCAAGAATTTTACGCGACTGATGCGATGACATCACGGGACTGGACAGAGAGCTCCTACGAGCTGAGGCACCTGGTAACGAGATTCTCGGTACATGGTTTCCACTTCAAAGTGTGTAATACCGTAACAGAAGATTTCATCAGCCAGACTTAAATTGTGTATGTGCCCTATGTGGTAGAAGATGTGATCGATACCACGTGATGTGGTGTGGGCAGAGGAGGTTATCTCTGTCTCAGTTCTGTTCAAACTAGTTGTAATTTCATACTGCATATTTTGTGCTTTAATAAATTTATTATTATAAAAATAACTAGCTTCATTAAGTCAGGTTTTGGATCAAGAGATCTTACTAAAAAAAAAATACTTAAACATGGCAGTTTTCAGATTGGCCGAGTGAGTAGACCTAATTAGACAGTAATTACAAGTTTCGAACACTTCAAGTCGCTTACAAATTGATTAGGTTATGTTAGTCGCATCGTAGTCATTGTAGGCCTACATGTTACAGCCCACATGCTGTACGATTAATTCAAGTGTACAAAATTAATGAATGAATTAATAAAACAGTGCATTCTACTCCGGGCGGTGAAGGTCACACTTCACCCATCTAGGGCTGAGATGTAGAACTACTGTAGTTACAAGTACTGCCAGTGACAGCTAGACAGAGGTTATCGAGAGGGCGGGCAAGGTAGTCCCAAAGACTATTTTACAAAACAATTAATTTTCTTTTTAAACAGTTACAGCTGAGAGCTGACTGTAGGATGATCACAGCATTGCTGACTGTTTCTGAACACACAACAGCGGTATAGTGCTCAGAGCGAGGGGCAGAACAAGATGCGTCACATTTTCAAGCTTTAGCACGCTTCCTTTTCAAGATCGTATTGTTTGTGGAGTTTTCATGTGGACACTGCCGTGAGTATAGAAATGTGGGAACCTTAAACCAAGATATAAACTGGGAGGATAGCGCCCCCAATGGGGGGCTGCAGCAACTCTGGAGGTTGGAGATTTGATTCCCCGCACTGACAGAAGCTGTCCTGAGCGTTGTTGTTCCATACTCCCTCCCTGTGGCGATTACTCCATGTAGGACGTCAGGATCATCACTTTAAATTTAATTTAAAAAGTGCCATCAAAGGAATCTGACTAAATAATTACAGAATAGCCTAATTATTGATACATACCTTGAGTCATCGACTGAGAAGCGATGAAAGGAGCGTATCTCCAACCTCTACTTTTGCAGCCAAGAACACAAGATTCTGAGTGATGTTTTCCCATAACCTACATACAAAATATACAGAATGAGGTACAGAAAACATGAAATACAAAATCTAACAAAAAAATAATTAAATTAGGCTAAAGTCATTAAATCTAGCTTTCTACGACTACGGAAGTCCACAAATAATAATGCATGGCTCTCATAAGAATCCTATCGATAATATCAGCACTCTCTTAAGAAATCAATTTAATAATACATAATGCATTATCGGTACTTACAACAGAAATGGAAATACCGATACTGGTTTACAGGTTACATCCAATTGAAAACGCCAAGATTACGGCACTTCTTTTTCACAGAACATCAAGAAACACATGTATTTAAGGTGATTGATATTGATAATTGTTGCTGTAAGGGGCCTAACATCTATGTTATCGGCCCCTATTTAAGGCGAAATCAATCGAAAACTCTGGGGAAGGAATATTGCTGTAATGTACAGGAAATGTAAATACACCGCCATGTTTGAACAGAACAGAAGTAGTGTGCGGAAAGGCAATGCCGCCAACCGACAAAAATAATGTTTATTTAATGATAAGTGCCGTAATTATCGTCTGTGAGCAAGATAATTGCAAGGAAATGTCAATTAGGAATTATGTGTATATTTATTGACTAAATATAGTGATATGTTTGCAATTTAATTACAACGTTGTATCATGCATATGTTGGCAACACGATATACAGGGCTCCATACGACTGGCACGTGCTACTACACCGATGGTGCCAAATGATCCCTATCTGGTTGACACCCCCTGCGAAATATGATGACACACGTTCGGTGTTCCCCGTCTTATACAGATTGACCGGGAATCACTCACTGTTTCGCAACGGCCCTGTGCTGGCATCAGCATAGACAGCAGGAGATAACACGGCGGGCTCTGGAAAGTACTCTCAAGTCACCTCACGATGAATCAGCAAGCTATTCTCACAACTGACCCCCCCCCCCCCCAGGTCTCACAACTTGTGGGACGTGGGTTGGCGACCACGGAACCCCAGCTGAGTCTGGCATCGTTTCTACTTCCTGGTGCCGGGCTCATTTCAGTTCTCTTTCCTGTCGGCCTCCCTTGGTCAACTCTTGTTCTCTTCCGACCCAGACTGTATTAGGGTATCCGAGGGCTAGGGAGTCTTTCAATTTCCCGCCTTAATTGGCTTTGTCTCATCTTTCCTGATACCCTCATTCTTCGAGGGGTCTGC
This sequence comes from Meconema thalassinum, assembly GCA_946902985.2. Taxonomy (NCBI): domain Eukaryota; kingdom Metazoa; phylum Arthropoda; class Insecta; order Orthoptera; family Tettigoniidae; genus Meconema; species Meconema thalassinum. The sequence goes on from OX336388.2 coordinate 1,945,961,893, forward strand.
CTTCTTTTCCTTTTCATAATATCTCCTGTCTTCTGCTCAAGGCCCTCAAAGAGGCAGGGTGTGTGTAGACCCACCACTTCTGGTACACCCTCAAGGGCTCATGACTGGTGAGTTAGGAAGCTGGCAACCCCGAGGAATTCCTGAGCTACATGCAGGGAATGGAGTGGTATGTCAGAAATTTCAAGTGGACAGTGTTACGCATCGGGTTCCAAAGGGTAAGTATTCACACTTTGTTTTCGATCGGTGAACGATGTAGATTTGTACCAAAGGGCCTTAATGCGGGAAATGGAGTGGTCTGTCCGAAATTTCGAGTGGACAGTGTTACTTGTCGAGTTCCAAACGGTAATTATGTAAAATCTGGTTGAGATCGGTGAAACGGTGTAGTTTTGTGCCAAGGGCCAAAAAGCAGGGAATAGTGTGGTCTGTCCGAAATTTAAAGTGAACAGTGTTACTTGTCGGGTTCTACGGGTAAGTATATAAAATTGGGGTCAGATCGGTGAAACGGTGTAGATTTGTGCCAAACAGCCTAAATGCAAGGGATGGAGTGGCCTCGCCGCAATTTCAAGCAGACAGTGTTAGTCGCAGTGTTCCAAAGGGTAAATATACAAATTTTGGTTGAGATCGGTGAAACGGTGTAGATTTGGGACAAAGGGCCTAAATGCAGGGAATGGAGTGGTCTGTCCGCAATTTCAAGCAGACAGTGTTACTCGCTGGGTACCAAAGGGTAAGTTTACGAATATTGGTTCTGATCGGTGAAACGGTGTAGATTTGTGCCAAAGTGCCTAAATGCAGGGAATGGGGTGGTCTGTCCGAAATTTTAAGTGGACAGTGTTACTCGCAGGGTTCCAAAGGGTAAGTATACAAAGTTTGGTTGAGATCGGTGAAACTGTTAAGATTTGTGCCAAAGGGCCTAAATGCATGGGATGGAGTAGCCTCTTCGCAATTTCAAGCAGACAGTGTTAGTCGCAGTGTTCCAAAGGGTAAATATACAAATTTTGGTTGAGATCGGTGGAACGGTGTAGATTTGGGCCAAAGGGCCTAAATGCAGGGAATGGAGTGGTCTGTCCGCAATTTCATGCAGACAGTGTTACTCGCAGGGTTCCAAAGGGTAAGTATACACATTTTGGTTCAGATCGGTGAAACGGTGTAGATTTGTGCAATAAGGGCCTAAATGCAGGGAATGGCGTGGTCTGTCCGAAATTTCAAGCAGACAGTGTTAGTCGCAGTGTTCCATAGGGTAAATATACAAATTTTGGTTGAGATCGGTGAAACGGTATAGATTTGGGCCAAAGGGCCTAAATGCAGGGAATGGAGTGGTCTGTCCGCAATTTCAAGCAGACAGTGTTACTCGCAGGGCACCAAAGGGTAAGAATACGAATTTTGGTTCTGATCGGTGAAACGGTGTAGATTTGGACCAAAGGGCCTAAATGCAGGGAATGGGGTGGTCTGTCCGAAATTTTAAGTGGTCAGTGGTACTCGAAGGGTTCCAAAGGGTAAATATACAAATTTTGGTTGAGATCGGTGAAACGGTGTGGATTTGGACCAAAAGGCCTAAATGCAGGGAATGGGGTGGTCTGTCCGAAATTTCAAGTGGACAGTGTTACTCGCAGGGTTCCAAAGGTTAAATATACAACTTTTGGTTCAGATCGGTGAAACGGTGTAGATTTGTGCAAAAGGGCCTAAATGCAGGGCATGGGGTGGTCTGTCCGAAATTTAATGTTGACGGGGTTACCCACGGGGTTACCCGCAGGGTTCCAAAGGGTAAGTATACAAATTTTGGTTCAGATCGGTGAAACGGTGTAGATTTGTATACATAACAGACAGACAGACAGACAAACTTTGTGCTTTATATATATAGATATAGCCGATATTTTCATTGCTGGAAACCCGCAAATTTCAAAGTTGCGGCGCGAAAATGTAATAAAACATAATATTCAACATTAATCGGTAAATTCGGCACTTTTCGCATTTATCGCATTTATGGGAATAATTCGCAAGAACCCTTAGTTATCGCACTTTGTCGCACATTCAGTTTCGCAAATTTTGGGTATACATAGTCATATTAGTTACCAATTAGTTGAAAAAAAGGAGAAAAAAGAAAAATTCGCGTTTATCGCAATTGCGATTTTCCCGTATCTTTAAATATAGGGTATCATGTGATTTGAAGGCCATATTTTGCCTGGATTGCAATATTCACTTTTCGGTCACAGGATAAGTTGAATTGCTTAGCTTATTTTCTTCCTGAAAGGCACATAAACAATATATATGTTACAGGGAAAGTCGATTCTTAGTAAGAGTTGACTCTCCCTAGGCAGAGTCAACTCTTACTGAAAGTATCAGTAATAGTTGATTGAAAACAAACAGATCAACTTTTCCTAGGGAGATTTAACTATGCCTGCTTTGGTTTAGTAAAAGTTGATTCACAGATGCTGCTCTGAAAATGTAACCGCGCACGACAAACCTTTGTTATGATTATTAAAATATTGCGGTTGTTTGGACTCGTACTTCCATTATTGGACCGACCGTTATCGATCTGAACTTTTCTTTGTTTTATTACCCCACCACACAACAGGCAGTTGCCATTCGTCATTACTCGGCTCTTTATTGTTGTGCAATAGTGACAAAAGATTCATTTACGATTAAATAATTAGTTTAAGTGTGTAATAATTATGTCAGACACCACGGCAGAACTGTTTTGTGAAAAACTGCAGCAGGAACGCCGACTGCATTCAAAAAGTGAAAAATCTAAAAACTGCAATTAAGAAAGAAAATAACCATATCGGGTTTTTAAGACGATATGACATTATTGAAGTAAATGGTATTACAAAACTAATACACCCTGTCACAGACCAAGACAGCATAAGGTATTATGTTTTTGATGAAGAGTTGTTTGGAGTTCTTAATGAAGCGCACATAGTCTATCCACTGGACACAGAGGAAGAGATCGTATGATTCAGCAATTGAAAGGGAAATTTTAAAATGTTATTACAAAGGACATTTTACTATTTTTAAGCTTGTGCGAACCTTGAGATCAAAATTTGAAACATAAAAGGAAAGGTCTGGTTGTAAAGCCTTTGTTATTCAAGGAAATAAATTCACGATGTCAAGTGGACTTGATTGACTTCTGGTCGCAACCTGATGAAGACCTCAAATTTTTAATGGTGTACCAGGACCACTGGACCATTTAACAAAGTTTGTTGTGCTAAGACCGCTGAAATCAAAGACTGCAGATGAAGTGTGTAATCATATCGTTGATATTATTTTTTACTTTGTTAGGCGCCCCTTGTATTTTATAATCAGACAATGGGAGAGAATTTGTTAATAAAATTATTGACAGTCTGGTTAATACATGGCCGAACTTCAAAATGGTGCACGGCAAACCACGACATAGTCAGAGTGAAGGTAGCGTCGAAAGAGCCAACCAAGACATAGAGAATATGATAACCACCTGGATGCAAGACCACAAAACATCAAAATGGAGTGATGGCTTAAAGTTTATTCAACTTATGAAAAACAGTGCATTGCATAGTGTGATAAAACGATCCCCGTATGAGGCAATGTTCGGTTGCCCCCCGAGACACTGCTTATCTAGTTCAAAACTACCAACTGAGGTACTGGCAAATTTAGAAACAGAAGAGGATCTTCAGTGCGCAATTGATCAAATTCCGCAACAACGAGAAAACGAAATTGGAAGTAACGGGAATGGAAATCCTGATGAAAATGAAACAAACCAAAATGTATCAAGTGGTGAAAAGCTCTGAGATGATAGTGATTATCTCCTCACTGACCTGGACAAGTCTACTGAGGACATCAAGAGACGAGAAATGAAGATTTCTACTGTCTAGAACAACAAGCTAAACGCATGAAAAAAATTACGAGCCTTACAGTAGTCGCATATGATGTGTAACATCTGACATAGAAGAAACCTCACGTGAAATTGTTGATACACCGGTATTTTATACTATTATTGGCACAAATATTAATCTATTGTAAACGGGAGTGTTTTGCAGATATTGTATTTTATAATACGGAACTCATTTTATTAGATGATTGGTAGCTTCCACCAGCACTAGCCTAAATAAATAATACGATATGGATCAACTAGATGAATAGACGCAACACCGCTCATAACCTTAAATTCCTTATAAACAGGTCATCTTGATTCACAGACCAACACGTAATTTCATATGGATTCTGTTAAAATGAGTCATATTGATATGATAAATATCGTTTAAAATGATAATCTGGTAGCAAAAATATCTACCCCGTCTGGGATTCGAACCCGAGATCTCTAGATTCACAATCATAGGCGCTAACCCCAGGGCTATTTCGACTACGCAAATATTGTGCACAATATGGTGACTTATTTCCACGTTCCAATAGTACTGCATTACGGAATTAAGTTTCATTTATATTTTGCTTGTTTCGATAATGTTCCTGCGTGAAATTGAGTTTAAAATGCCTTATGAATAGGCCCTCTTGTGAGTAAAGAGAATGTATTCAGCAATAGTTCATGAAGGCTTGCTCAATTCTCGTATAACCACAACGATTACATTATATTGATGACTGCATTACCGTTATGTGGGTTAATATTTGAATAGCCATTGTGCAGAAACATAATACCGGCAATGCCGACTACTTACAATGTTTGATATTAAGGCATTTTACCATTTAAATACTGATACGAAGACTTCGAACATGTACCATGTGCTTTGTTTCAATCACTTGACACCAGAGTTCGCATGAGCGTTTACCGTTCAGTATGTCATATACATTCCACATGGCCAAGAGTACGTCATGGTATCAATTTCCGTCACCGCGCGCTCATTGTTTCTCTTACCACTGCCAGCTGGATCGATCGATCGAGTTGGCAGTGCGTCTTACACTTCCGTTCGATCCACTTCCGTCCCATTTTTCAAAATCACTCCCACAAAAATAACCAGCAACCGAGTGGAAAGATGTAACACATCAAAAAATATCAGATCACATTCATCCGCCAGTAGAAAAAGAAACATCAGTTCGAATTCCTGTCCCCGGTGTTGACCGCGGTAGAGGCGATGCTCGATCCATTATTGGCGTGGTACTGGAGGTTGTCGATGATGGATTTTATCGAATTGGAACGAGAAATGGAATTCTAAAGCAGCTTTTCTCAAGGTAAGTTTTCAAAGCTAAAATAAAAGATATATATATCTCTCTCCCCCTCTCTCTAGCTGCCCATAGTATTAAATTGTTCAGTTTTCAATGACTACATTTTTTCAGATCTGAATTCAGTAAATGTCCTACAACATTAACCAAGAAAATGAAGTTCCTATGGATAAAACAATAGCTGTGAGGACTGTTGCAACTTCGCAAATACTTGGAAGTGGACAAGGTTTTTTCAAATGTTCTTGCAACACTAAATGCGAATCGATGAAGTGCATGTGCAATAAGAAAAGTGTACTTTGCAACTCAAAGTGTCACAAATCTTTACCTTGCTGTAATAAATGATACATATATCTATCTCTTTATGTATTTAAAAGGTTTTTCATTTTTATTAGTTTCTCTTAAACATGGTGTTTAAATACTTGTTTCCCGCCTAATGTAATTGGGCACAATTTGTGTTGACCGCCTGGAAAGCGTTCTATAATAGCAATGTTTGTTATAATTGTATTAAAATGCTTTTAATTGTTCATTATTAGTAAAGCAACTGATAGTTAGTTTGTTAATTCTAAGCTTGAAGGAGCAATCATAATAGGTTAGTAGCAATATTGTTTTATTTTTAACGGGGCCACAGTGGTGCGTCTCAGCTCTTTCCTGCTAATGATTCATAAATCTATTACCAGAATTGCTTTTCAGTCGGTCAACACGAATTATGCTCAATTTGATTGGGTGGGGAATAACAATAATTTGGGGGGCGGGCAGTTGAATTAATTGGACGATATGTTTCGTTCGTCATGTGAACATCATCAGATCTGGCTCCCTTAGGCGTAAATTTACTTTGGCAGATAGCCTATTTATATTGATATTCCAACTCTTCCGTCGGTCAACGCAAAATAATCTCAATTATTGTGATATGCTGAAAAGCAACCGGAAAAATTACATGTGTTAAAGCAAATATAATTGTTATGGTGCAGTGGTCAAGCTGCTTGCCTCTCACCAACACTGGCCTGGTTCGATTCCCTTCAATGTAGTCCTATACGAAATATAAGAAAAGACTTTGAATACATAACAGCAATAGAGAAACCAGATGGCAACATAGTCAGGGAAGAGACAGAGATAAGAAAGGTCATGAAATCTTATTTCGAAAAAATATACAGCAGTACAGAGGGGCTCAAGGCTGGTGAGTTCGGGAGTTGGCGACCCCGAGGGATTCCTGAGCTGGGTCCGTTTTCCCCTTTTGTCCCTTTTCTTTGGGGCGGACTCTCTCCTCTCCTCTCCTCTCCTCTCCTCTCCTCTCCTCTTATCCTTATATTTACTTTTCTCTTTAAGATTCCAGCACTGTTTTTGTTACTTGGTTCACCGTGTATCTAAATTCCCTTCTAGCGGTTTTTAAGGCATTTTTAATCTACGTTGCTTTTTGTATGTTTTTTCGATCTAAATTCAAGCTGCCTGTATCCAAAATGTTAAATCTATTTCACAAGTGGAGAATTTATTGAGTACATTCGATGCTTTGGGAAGAGGTGGTTACGAGGAGAATTTCGGTAGGAACCAGGGTAACAATAATAACAGGCCTAATGAGAATAGGAACCAGGAAGTTCAAGGGAACAGTGGCGAAGGGGCCAGCGTTCAAAATAGGGGGAGCCAAAATAATAATACACTGAAATTTGGTACAGAGGTAGCACTAGCAAAGGGCACCTCAGTGTCATGTTTTAATTTATGTCTGCTTTGAGGTTTTGTGGGTATCTACTGACCTACCTAGAGATCTCGGGTTCGAATCCGGGACGGGGTAGATACTTTTGCTACCAGATTATCATTTTAAATTTTGTAAATATTGACAATTCAAATTACAGTACAGTAAGTAAGTAGTTAGTTTTAGTTGTAAGTATGAAGTTAATTTGTTTATTAGATATATGTCATTGTTCTATTAGACTGTGGTGTGTGAGTGTGCTGGTGAGGGTGCATGTGAGTGGGCCTGGTGACAGACTGTTTTAGTGGTAGTATTTGTTGTTGGTGAAATTTTCGTATTTTTTTTCGTTAGTAGAATTTTGGTATTTCATTGTTAGTAGAAGGTTAGTATTTTGTAGTAGAATTGCTCTTTACTTATTCTGAAAGGGAGTAGCAGCCTTTCAGAATAAATCAATTCTTTACTAGTCTAATAGACGGTTAAGATATTGATAATATAAGCCAACTAATGGCTACACTGCGTTCTGCTGCACGGCTGAAAGCAACGGGAAACTACAGCCGTAATGCTATTCCCGAGGATATGCACCTCTCTATGCATAATTACATGTGATGATGGCCTCCTCCCTTGTAAAATTTCAATCCGGAGGTAAACTAGTCCCCCGTTCGGATCTCCGGGTGGGGACTACTCGAGAGGGGGTTAACATCACAGAAGTGACAAAGAGGAAATCTGACATTCTACGGATCGGAGGGTGGAATGTTAGAAGTCTGCTAGGAAGTGGAAAGTTAGAAAACTTAGAAAGGGAAATGGATAGGTTGAGGTTGGATTTGGTTGGGATTAGTGAAATGCGCTGGCAGGAAGAACAGGACTTTTGGTCAGGAGACTATAGGGTCATTAGCACTAAATCAAACAATGGCCAAGCAGGAGTTGGTCTCATATTGAGTAGGAAACTTGGACAGCGGGTGGAATATTATGAGCAATACAGTGAACGGATTATTGTAGCAAAAATCAATACTAAACCTACGTGCACCACAGTGGTACAAGTCTATATGCCTACCAGTCAAGCTGATGATGAGGATGTTGAAAAGGTCTACGAAGAAATAGATGACATTCTGAGGTATATCAAAGGTGATGAAAATGTTATAGTAATGGGAGATTGGAATGCTGTGGTAGGAAAAGGGAGGGAAGGGAAGATAGTAGGAGATTTCGGATTAGGTGAAAGGAATGATCGAGGAAGCAGGCTGATGGAATTCTGCACCGAACATGAGTTGGTCATAGCTAACACCTTATTCAATAACCACAATAGAAGAATATACACATGGATGAGACCAGGAGATACAGGGCGTTACCAAATCGACTTCATTATGGTCAAGCAGAGGTTTCGAAACCAGATTTTGGATTGTAAAACATATCCTGGTGCTGACATAAACTCTGACCACAATCTGGTTGTGATGAAATGCAGATTAAAGTTGAAGAAACTGAAGAAAAGTCAAAAGCCAAAAAGGTGGGCAATAGACAGACTGAAAGTAAAGGATGTGAACGAAAGATTCAAGAAGAGTATAAAGGAAGGACTAATCAAAACCCCTAAACAAACTTCAATTGCAGACGAATGGGCACTTTTGAAGAATGAAATAACAAAATCGGCAGAAGAAAACATTTGTAGGAAAGAAAGAATAGGTAGAAAACCGTGGATCACTCAGGATATACTAGAATTGATGGATGAAAGGCGGAGACACAAGAATCTAAGAGATGGAGAGGGGAAAGCAGAATACAGACGTCTGAGAAATGAGGTTAACAAGAAGTGCAAGGAAGCGAAAGAAGAATGGTTGAAAGAGAAATGTACAGGTATAGAAAAGTGTCTGAAATTAGGAAAAGTAGACACAGCTTATCGACGGATTAAGAATACTTTTGGGGAAAAAAAGACTAAGTGCTGTAATATTAGGGACACAAATGGAAAGCCTCTAACAGATAGGGAAGAAAAAGTTGAGAGATGGAAAGCTTACATAGAGTGCTTATATAAGGGAAAGGAGATTGAGAATCATGTAATGGAAAGGGAGGAGGAAATTGATGAGGATGCAAAAGGAGATTTAATATTGAGATCAGAATTTGACAGAGCATTAGAGGACTTAGGCAGGAACAAAGCCCCAGGCATAGATGATATACCGATTGAGTTGCTACGCTGCATAGGAGATGGAGGTCTGATCAGGTTATTTCACTTGGTGTGTAGGATTTATGAGACAGGTGAGGTACCCCCTGATTTCAAGAAGAATGTAATCATCCCTATACCAAAGAAAGTGGGAGCTGACAGATGTGAAGATTACCGTACAATCAGCTTGATTACTCATGCTTCAAAGATCCTGTCTATAATAATTTACAAGAGGATTGAAAGCCAGATAGAAACGGAGTTGGGTGAAGACCAGTTTGGTTTCAGGAGAAATGTAGGAACAAGGGAAGCTGTACTAAGTCTTAGGCTGATTTTGGAAGGTAGAATAAGGAAAGATAAGAGAACGTTCATGGCATTTGTAGACTTAGAAAAGGCTTTTGATAACGTTGATTGGACTAAATTGTTTGACATTTTGAAATCTATTGGAATAAAGTACAGGGATAGGAGGGTGATATACAATCTATACAGAAACCAGACAGCAGTCATTCGAGCTGGAGGATATGAGCGAGAAGCTGGTATTATGAAAGGTGTAAGGCAAGGCTGCAACTTATCACCCATACTTTTCAATCTCTACATTGAACAAGCAATGAAGGAAATTGGAGAAAAATTTAAAGTGGGAGTGAAGATTCAAGGAGAAATAATTTCAACTCTGAGATTTGCTGATGACATCATCATCTTGGCCGACAAGCCTGAGGATTTGAATGAGTTTTTGAATGGTATGGATTCCGTCTTACGGAAGGAATTCATGATGAAAATTAATAAATGTAAAACAAAAATACTGGAATGCAGCCGAAATAAATCAGAAACCTCTATGGAGATCAAATTGGCAGGTGAAAAGCTGAAGGAAGTAGGAGACTTCTGTTACTTAGGAAGCAGAATAACCAGTGATGGACGAAGCAAAGAGGATATAAAAAGTAGGTTGGCTCAGGCAAGGAAAGCCTTTCTACAAAAAAGGAATCTGTTGACATCGAATATAGATTTAGGTATTAGGAAGTCATTTTTGAAAGCCTTTGTCTGGAGCGTGGCGCTCTATGGAAGTGAAACTTGGACTATTGGTGCAGCAGAAAAGAGGAGAATTGAGGCATTTGAAATGTGGTGTTACAGGAGAATGATGAAGATCAGATGGGTAGATAGGGTTACAAACGAAGAGGTATTAAGGCGAGTGGGAGAGGAGAGATGTTTCTGGCGACTGCTAATGAAGAGAAGAGATAGGTTGGTAGGACACATACTAAGACACCCAGGAATAGCAAGCTTAGTTATGGAAGGAAGGGTCGAGGACAAGAACTGTAGGGGTAGGCCAAGGTTAGAATATGTTAAACAGATTGCCTCGGATGTAGGGTGTGGTAGCTATGTAGAGATGAAACGATTAGCTCAGGACAGGGAGGCATGGAGAGCTGCATCAAACCAGTCAAAAGACTGAAGACTCAAACAACAACAATTTCTCTCTCTTAATGTATTCGGTTTGCCTTCCTATTTGTTTTTTATTAGCTAGTACCGTTTCCTTGCAAATAGTCAACTGTTACTACCTCATGACAGTGAGAGTATACTCTCCTTAGGTATAGTCAACTCTGACTAGTAAATGTTGATCGAAATTGAACACTTACCTCTTTTAATCAACTTTTACTGAAAAGATCAGTAAAAGTCGACTTTACCTAGGGAGAGTCAACTCTTACTGGAGAATCGACTTTCCCTGTAACATATACACTGTATTTACTTGTATATTGGACACCATCACATAAGAGCTGCATCACCAATTTTTGGACTAAAAGAAAAAATCACATTAATTCTTTGCTTACTTAACCCCTTATAGGTTAGTGGCTAAATTTGTAGCCACCATTTTTTCTGTGTATGCTCAAATTTAATTTTCTCTTTGTTCTGCAAAATATTATGTTAGATTAGTTTGTATAGGTGCAAATTACATCAGATGGGTGTCTTTTGATTGCACATTATCATACTTTTTTCAGTACAGACTGGCTAATTATTTAGCCACTATCCTTCTAGGCTCTCTTTGTGGAAGGTGGTCAAATATGTGGACACCAATTTCAGTAAATTCTATGGATGTTATTTAAGTGATATGACAAAATATTCTGTTCTACCTATAACCTACAACTTGTACTTGGATGATATTTCACTAAACTAAAAAGAAAAAAAAAAGTTTTTTGTAGACATTGTCTACTGTGAAACAGAGTTTGCCTTGAATCATTTAAAAATAATATTGAATTCCAAAAATATTCCATTTGTATTACATAAGCCATGAATCAAATAGTTTTATATAATAACTAAATTGCAATTAGAATGGTACCTATAGTACCCCATCTCAAAAATACCCTGAAGCACAAACATCACTAATTATATGGTGTATCCATTCATGTGTTGTAGAAATACAAACACCTGGAAATATCTGTTCCCAAAGGAAACAGGATGTAAAATTGTCCGATTGAGCTATGTACATTAACAAATTCACAAAGAAATTTGATAAAATGGTCCGGCTAGCTCAAAACAGTTACCAATGGGCTCTTCAGTTGGTTATGGTACACCTCACCAAGACGCGTGGCCAGTACATACTGTGAAGGCCGCTGCAAGGCACAAAATGTCGCCACGAGCAGCGCCAATGTACTACGGAAGTCAACACTTCCTTTTGAGCTAGCCGGACCATTTTATCAAATTTCTTTGTGAATTTGTTAATGTACATAGCTCAAACGGACAATTTTACATCCTGTTTCCTTCGGGAACAGATATTTCCAGTATGGATTAGCAAGGTAAGCTAACATTATTTTTGAAAGGAAGTGTTGACTTCCGTAGTACATTGGCGCTGCTCGTGGCGACATTTTGTGCCTTGCAGCGGCCTTCACAGTATGTACTGGCCACGCGTCTTGGTGAGGTGTACCATAACCAACTGAAGAGCCCATTGGTACACTGGGGCGAAACGCTGGCAACTGTTTTGAGCTAGCCGGACCATTTTATCAAATTTCTTTGTGAATTTGTTAATATACAAACACCTGCCAATGAATGCTGCTGTAGGCTACCTAAATTCTTAATTTTCCACATTCATTCATGGAATAAAACTGTCTAAGAACAACGATACCTGGCATGACCTACACTGAATTATGGATCTCTTCACTATGTTTTTTAGTGCTGCAGTAAGCACATCTTCTGCAGCTGCCTTTCATGTGTAAATGCTCTCCAACATTAGTAATACCTGGGAGCGTGGTGGCGCAGCGGTGAAGCTGTTGGCCTCTCACCAAGGTTGACTGGGTTCGATTCCCGGTCAATGCATGTGAGATTTTCGAAGTGAAATGCCATGTCCTGTGGTTCGGATTCCACGTAAAAAGGAGGTCCTGTGGCTCATAATCACAAGATTCACGGTCACTTAAAACTACAATCTTCCTTTTTCATTAGTAATACCCATTTGAACTAACAACTCTGACACAAAGTTTCTTTGCCTTGGCTTTAGTGATTATTACTGAAGGCCTCCCCCTCTTAACCCTACTGCAGAATTTTTCAGTCAATTGGTTGAACCTGAATATCAAGTGGAACATGGACTTTTCCCTCTTGCTGGTCAACTGCAAGGAAGTTTTGTATAATAAAAATCCATTTACTATAGCACTGCCAATTAATAAAATAACTTTACCCACCATCTCCTTGACTTCCAAGAAATGGAGTAACATGCCAATAGGTTATCAAAATAATCTAACCATCCCATATATATGTTATAATCCTGAACGCTTTTAGGGCATGGGACAGCTTCTTTTTCTCCTATACTAGTAGTTATATCTCCATGTGTCATTTCATGTCATGGGTTGTGCATGTTAGAAAGTACAGTGACAGACTTCCTTCCCCTCTCTTTCCACTTCCATTGCAGCTGAGTAGGAGTATTTATCCATCCTGTTGGAAAACAATATACATAAATTACTTTCCACCCAGATTAGAAAAATAAACCTAAATTTCATGTGCTTTAACTAATGAATACAATAGACTTACACAATAATAGTAGGAAAGCACGAGTGTCAATAGAAAGGCTGATGGAGGGGGTACCAAACCCTATGATTGTGATAATAAAGAAGTATTGAAAAGGCAGACAATTCATTTGCTTAAATAATAGGAAAGCATTGTCAACAATTTGAATTTTGTATTAGAATTTGTGAGTGCAGCAATTCCTGGGGTCGGTTTATAGATATAGTACTACAATAATAGATTGATACATTGATAAATGTTCATGCACCAACAAATGACAATAATAGAACTGATACTGAGGGGACGAATCAATTTTGGGATGAACTTGACCAATTGGTAACGAATATACCTGATGCTAATATTAAAATTTTACTTGGAGATTTCAATGCAAAGATTGGACGTGAGAGGAAATTTCGTCTAGTGGTGGGGCGATGGCCAGCACATAACTTGACAAACAAGAATGGTGAACGGTTAATTGAATTTTGTATTAGCCTTGGAGGCTGGATTTAGACAGCTCCTTAACCCGGTCCATGAGGCAATTTTAATTGGCTACATGGATAAATTTTGCCAGGCGCGTCCACGTCGCGGGGGTGGGCAACGGTACTGTAATATACCATGGAACTACAGTACCGGCTAAGTTCTGGTGAGGACCCAGTCCTATGGGGTATAACATAGGCCCCGTGCACAGGGTTACGTGCGAAGACCTCAACGGAATCTGCAGCGGAGAAGATGGACTTCGGAACGGTGGAGATTGCGGAAGAGGCAACCCAGTACTCAGGGAATAGTAAGAGTACAGCATCAATCGGCAGCGTCTGTTTCCCAGGTTAGGGGCGGCTGCAAGGGCGTCTGTTTCCCATGTTAGGGGCGGCCTGTATAATAGCTGGCAGTAGCTTCATAAAATGCCTTTGGGAGTGGCGACCCCATCGTAATAATAGCCTAAAATGGAAATGGCACTTCGAATGAATCGGAAAAGGTTAGGGCGTACCCTGCAGGCGACGCGCAGTTCTTTTGGTACTGGGGGAACTGTGAGAAATGGGCGACCAGTAACCGAAATGAAAGTGGGAATCATGAATGTCATGACCCTGACAGGCAAGGTGGAGGAGGTGGTAGACTTCATGGAGAGGGAGAAGGTTGGAATGATGGGGCTGAGTGAAGTGAAATGGAAAGGTAAAGGAAGGAAGAAATTGAGGAAAGGATATACATTATACTGGAGTGGTGGCCAAGAGGCCAAAAATGGTGTGGGACTGATAACCTCGAAACAACTGGAGGAGTATGTTGAAGTGGTCGAGTGTGTGAGTGACAGAATAATGAAAATTAGAATGAAGATGAAAAATGACGTGATGGACTTCATACAAGTGTATGCACCACAGACTGGAAACAGAGAAGAAGATATTGAAGTATTCCTGGAGGATGTAGAAAGAGTAATTTCAGATGTAGAAGTGGTGATCATGGGAGATATGAATGCACAAGTCGGAAACGAGAGACAAGGAAAGGAAGAAGTCATTGGACCATATGGATATGGGAAAAAGAACCGGGAAGGAGAGGAACTTGTAAACTTTTGTGAAAGGAATGGACTGATAGTGGGTAATTCATGGTTTCGGAAGAAAAACAGCAGGAAAATTACGAGATATGGTTGGGGCGATAGAAGAACAAAATCAGTAATTGACTACTTTCTGGTGGAAAGGACTAATCGCAGAAAGCTGATAGATGTGACAGCTTTACCAGGAGAAGCATTTGATGGGGACCATAGAGCTGTGGTGGCAAAATTTAGATGGGAAAAATTGGAAAACCTAAAGGAGATCAGAGAAAGTAAAATTAAAGTATGGAAATTGAAAGAAAAAACCGTACAGGAAGATTTTCAGGAGAGATTGAAGCAACAAATCCCAGTTACTGAAGTGGAAAACATGGAAGAGGAATGGTCTCACTTTAAAAAGGCATTTGTTGGTGCAGCAGAGAGTGCTTGTGGTAGGACGTCAACAAGAGTGAAAGAGAAGGAGACACCATGGTGGAATGAGGAAGTGAGGAAAGCAGTGAAAGAAAAGAAGTCTGCATGGAAAGAATGGAACCGAGATCAAACAGAAGAAAGCAAAAGGAAGTACCACGACAGCAAACGGAGGTGTAAGAAAGTGGTAGGAGAAGAAAAGAAGAAAAGTTGGGAAGAATTTACACGAAGAATGGAAACAGATGTAAGTGGCAGTAAAAGGATGCTGTATGGACTTCTAAGAAGTAAGAGGAAAGAAAGAGTTACTACAAAGCTAGTGAAAAAGGAAGATGGAGAGTTGTTAACACACCCAGAAGAGATAAAGGGACGATGGAAGGAGTATTTCGATAAGCTATTGAATGTGAGCAATGGTACTGGTGAGATGGAAGTGACACAACCTGACGACTCTATAACAGAAGATGATATAACAATGCTGGAGGTGGAATTAGCAGTACAGAAAATGAAGATGGGAAAAGCAACAGGGGTGGATGAAGTCAGTGTAGAAATGATAAAGGCTGCTGGACCTGTTGGTATGCAATGGCTGTATCGACTGCTAAAGTGTGTGTGGAAATGGAAATGTGTACCAGAAGACTGGAAGAAAGGGCTAATAATACCAGTGTTTAAGAAGGGGGACAAGAAGGTGTGTGATAACTATAGAGGGATCACCCTCTTATCACAGATAGTAAAAGTACTGGAAAGGATATTAGAAAGAAGAATGAGAAGAAAGGTGGAAGGAGAGTTGCAAGAGGAACAGTATGGCTTCAGGAGTGGAAGATCCACAGTGGACCCAATCTTTAGCTTGAGGCAGGTGATGGAAAAGAACTGGGAATATGGAGAGGATTTGATCATGACTTTCATAGATCTAGAAAAGGCATATGATAGTGTCCCCAGAGAGAAGGTATGGGAAACCATGGTTAAGAAGAGACTGGGAAGAGAAATGTTGGAAATGGTGCAAGCAATGTACAACAACTGTGTTAGCAGGGTACTGACCCCAGTTGGAAAGACAGATTGGTTTAGGAACAAGACTGGACTAAGACAGGGGAGTGTGCTGTCACCTCTCTTGTTCATAATGGTAATGGATGAAATAGTAAAGGAAACAAAGGAAGCATATGAACATAAAGAAATGAAGTTACTGTTATTTGCAGATGATATTGTGGTCTGGGGAAGGAACACCGAAGAAGTGCAAAAACAACTAGATGCACTGAACGAAAATATTCAGAAGTATGGCCTGAAAATCAGTATAGAGAAAAGCAAGACCATGGTGATGACAAGAGGGGAAAGACAAGGAAAGGGCACTGTGAAAATTGGAAGTCAGAGTTTGGAAATTGTGGACACGTTCAAATACCTAGGAAGTGAATTGATGCAAACTGGTAGGTTGGACATGGAGATTGGCAGGAGGGTACAGCAGAGCAATGCATTCTATCAAAGTGTAAGAAAACTTGTTTGGGATAAGGAAGTACCAAGGAAAAGCAAGGAGGTAATGTATAAAGTGTACTATGTACCCATATTAACTTATGCAGCTGAGACTTGGACCCTGACAAGCAGGCAAGAGAGTAGAATCCAAGCCAGTGAAATGAAATTCCTAAGAAGTATGATAGGAAAGACAAGGAAAGACAGAGTGAGGAATGAAGATGTTAGGAAGAAAGTTGGGATGGGAAAACTAAATGAGAGAATTGAGAAGAATAAACTAAGGTGGTTTGGACATGTAAAGAGGATGGAGGAAAATAGAATACCAAGACAGATGCTGGAGGCGAAGTGCAAGGGTAAGAGACCAAGAGGAAGACCTAGAACAAGGTGGATGGATTCAGTGAAGAACGGCGTAAGAAAAAGAAATCTGGACTGGGACAAGATCGTGGAAGAAGAATGGTGGAAGGAAAGAGGAAAGTGGAGAAGTGCCATAAATACCCCGACCCGGCAGGAGCTGGATAAGGGGAAATGATGATGATGATGATTAACCATGGTCTAATTATGGAGACAACAAGGTTCAAGAGGAGACCACATAAATTAATGACTTGGAAATGTCCTAATATTAAGTTAGGAGAGTTTCAGATAGATTATGTGGCCATGGATCGGAAATTTCACAAAGAAATTTATAATGTAAAAGTCCTTTGTGGTGTTGATGTTGATTCGGATCATTACATTTCCAAGATTAAATTCAAATTAACTCCTAAAAGGAAAAATAAACCTCAAAAATTCAATAGCAAAAGATTGTATGATCCTAGTTCAGTTATCAATAATCCAGTATATTTTGAGCAATCCATCACGCTTTTAAGTGACAACTTGGGGACCACTGTTAACAAATTAAAAGCCGTAGCGGAAGACGTTGACCCATTAAAAAACGAAACATGCATGGTGGAATGAGGATTGTGATATAGCAATTCTACTCCGGCATTCAGCTTGGTTGAAGGACCAACAACAAAAAACTGGAAGTTCTAGGGAAGAATTAATCAATGCTAGAAGGTTAACGGCCAAAGAAATCAGGAGGGTTAAAAGAGAATATCAGAAGGAAACATTAAAATCTATTGATGAAGCTTTCAATCGCCATAAAACAAGAGACTATTATAGGACATTTAAACAATACCAATCAAAATTTACTCCCCCTACTCTTTTGATGAAGGATACGTACGGGCAGGTGGCCCATAATGATTATGACAATGCAATAATTTTGGCCGATTACTTCATAAAATTACTTAATAGTGATGAACCTGAAGATTCTTTTGAATTCGATCCCTATCCTAGAAATAAAACACCCCTGGAAAAGATTATACCGCCGGTTTACGATGAAGTGCGTACAGTGATTGATTCACTTAAGAATTTTAAAGCGGCAGGAGAGAATAAAGTAGTAGCAGAACTTTGGAAGAATGCTAATGTACAGACTATTCATAACCTACATAAACATCTTATTGACATTTGGAATACAGAAAAATTGCCTGAAGAGTGGAATATTGAAATTTGAACCACTTTTCAGAATTTATTGTAATTATTATTATTATCATCATGATTATTATTATTATTATTGTCATGTGTTGTGACATCTCTATATTACGCCTCGAGAGTTTAAAAGTGCGCAGTTTGTCTGTATGTATCTCTCTGTCTAACGTTGTGCAACCCCTGGCTACATACTGCCTTGTTCTCTCGTATTGGCTAGTGTTGTTGCTACCTTGCATTTTGTTGTGCAATTCGTTCTGCCATTGGCTCTGACAATATTTGACGCGAGTTTGGGGCCACTCCCAAACTACGCATTTGATTTTTCTGAGAGGCTTCTCTCCCCTCTGGGGGGACAGAAGCTAAGTCAGTCTTAGACGCGCCGAGATGTAAGGCGAACGTGTGTATTCGGGCAGAGGCCCACCCTCATGGCGCAGCGGAATGTGAGTACGGCTCAATGTATTTCTATCTAACGCAATGTAATTGTTTTTGTTAAACGTTCCTTCTTTTGCTTAATTCTCTTTCCTTTTCAAGATGTTATTGTTAGTATTTTAATCCTTGAACCAGATCTCCGGGACCTTGCGTAATGTCATACGGCGGAGTTCTTTTTGTTGCTTTTGTTATGTGCCCTTCTCACAGTTTTATTATTTTGGTTAATACCTGTAAGATTCGAAAGTATTGCGTTTCTGCGTCTTGGCTTATATATATTTCCTGTCGGGCCTTAGTGCTCGTCTTTTGCGTCGGTGTCTCTTTGTACCACAAATGTTTCATTTGATTGGTAGCAATTGGACCTTTGTTTGTGGACAGTATGTGTGAGGTAACGGGACTGATGTCCAACGTCCCACTAATACGTGTCCCTTTTGTTTATAGAATATATGTGACGGTGGTTAACTGGGATTTCTCCAGCTCCGATGTCATATTATTCTTTTTTTTTATATGTTGCGTTGGTGCGGCATTATGTAGGGAGTATAAGCCTATTTTTTATAGCGTGCTTTCGATTTTTACCGGTCTCTTTCGTCCCAAGTCAATTGTAATGTAATGTATCTCCGTATATCTCATTTTCCTTTTGTTTTGTTTTTCTCTTTCGATTTTCGCCGTATTACATAACTTAATTATAATTCCCCTTGTCTTCTCCTTCCTCCTATCTCCGTGAGATCTCTCTCCCCTTTGTTTTACTCCCCTCACTCCTCCCCCTTCCCTCCGGTATGTTTACATAACATCATGAAAAACTTCGCGTCTCGTTAATATTCGATTTTTGAATTTTTGCAAGTTTGGCGTTTCTCTCTGGCTTTCGTAAGTTTCATTTTATTTTCTTTCATGTTCGTATAGTTTCGTTAGATTCATATTGTTGAGCTGTTACTCAGGTTCTGTCGTGCTTTTTAGTTTTTAAGTCTTTATTCTTGGTTTTGGGTTTCTTTTGTATTATTGAGCTTGTATTAGCTTGCCTTTTTTCTTTGTTTTAAATAATTTGTTTATTTCGTGTACACGCTCTTTCTTTTATCCTCAATACATTTTTATATTTTAAGTAATATAGCTCCCTTGTCTTGTCATTTCTTATATTTAAGTTCCCCTTCCTTATCCTTATCCTTATCTCGATTTCGTCAATCTTGTCTTTGTGACGTAACAAAGGCACGATTAACACGTCTCTGGGATTTGTTTAATTAATTTTATGGGAATCTCATTTTTGCACTTTTGATTGTTGCATTAAGCAATTATTTGTTTGCATTTGGTTTTTTGGAAATCATCTTTTGCTCGCTCCGAAAACCTTGGGCCCAGCACCGGGTCGAGCAAGACGTCTTTTCCCCCATCCATTTGCGACCTTGTTGATTTTATTCTTCCACTGCTACTCTGACGCGCATTATTATTATTATTATTATTATTTCCAAGACCTGTAGTGGCGCAAATGGTAGCAGATCGCGTGGTTGCGTGCGAAATCGTTCCCTCCTCACCTCTCTCAAGTTATTAACCTTTTATTATTTTTCTCTTCATTTACATTGTATTAAAATTTGTTTTTCTTTGAGTTTAAGGAATTCAGTGAATTGTTTTTCCCCACCCCTGAAGAAAGGGTGAAGTTACTTTCTGTGTGAACTACGGGCATCCAGGAAACCCATCTCCAAGGAAAGGTGGTTTAGTCCCTCAAGTAAACAAGACATCCAAAAGACCCAGCTTCGAGGTGAACAGTGGCAACATATCAGTGAGTACATCGCATCGCTGGAACACGACACGTCACGGTATTGTAACCTACTTTTATGTATTTGCTTCCTCTAGTAGACATTTGTTTAGTTAACGGTGATTTTAAGGCGACAGGAAATTTTGTTTGCTTTCTCTTCCTTTTCATTTCGTCAGTGTTGTGGACGTTTTTATTTTACTCTCTGTGAAGTAGAAAATGCATTTCTCTCAAGGGTTTGAGTCCTTACCTTTGTTGTAAATAGTCGCTTTGTTAACTGTGATATTTCTCAGAACTCGCCTCACCCCTTCATACGTCTCAGTCTGGAACAGCTGCTGACAGGTTTCTTGTCATTACCGTACAGCCTAAAACCCCCGCCCCTCTTTCTCCGAAGTTTTCCCCAATGAAGGTGGGCCCACTTATGGGAACCGTCTCTTTAAATCCTACGGTCGCCCCGACCCACCTTGAGCCTCGCGTAATTATACTAACGTTTGATGTTAGTATAGTGTTTGTTGTTTCAGTTATGAATGAATGGTCTGTTGAGCTATTATGTGTGTTATGATTGGGAGTTAAGTTTGTTTCATAATTAGGGAGGGTGATTGTTTTATTTTTGTCAGGGGATTTCAATGTAGGTTTTCATTTAAAATTGTTTATATACGGTAAGCTTGATGTTACTATATGTTCAGTATGGCAGTGTGTATTTCGTTGGGAAACCTGCTAGGTGAGGTCTTCGTCGGGATTAGGGTATGGGACCTGTCCCACGGCTTCGACGCCCACTTAGGATGTACATAGATTCTACACGATTCGTCAATCTTTAGTATGGGATGAAGTTTGTCACGATGACCTGTAGTCCGTTATTTGAGTTTCCATGGTGTTCCAACGACTCATATTAGCATTCTGATGTAATGGGGAAATTTTGATTTGTTTATGGGAAGGAGTATGTATGTAGTGTTGTTGTTGTTGGTTGTATTTTGAGATGAATGTGTGTGTCAATGAGTTTAATGAATTTTTATCAACAGTTATTTGTGGGTGGTTTCAAATTTAGTTCAATTTTGATTTTATACCCTATTCAATTTAAACTATATATATATATATATTACGTACGAACTATTTATTCGTTTTTATTGGCAAACCAAATATACGATAAGTATTACTCAGAGATACCAACCATTTTAGGTCTACGGCTTCCGTGTTATGGGACATTGATGTTCGTGTGAACTACTCTGGCGTGCATTACCCAATTTTCTTATATTTGTATGGGATAGGCCATACCCTCTGTGTCTTTTTTTTTTTTTTTTAATGCGGTACCTCTGAGGTCTACGGCCCGTATATTGACGCTGTAACCATTTTATTTTTGTGGGTTGGTAATATTTATTATTGGGTTTCGAGTTTGATTGATTGTATGTCTGGTCTTGATTGGTTTTATGCGAGGTTCCAGTCTGTTCCTTTTATTTGGAAGGTATTTTGTAACGTAATTATTTGGATTTTCGTTCTCTGTCCGGGATGGCATTTTTTATTTTGACAGCTTCTTTGAGTTATTATTCCTTTTTATTTGTTAGTACCTAATGTCATTTGACGAAGGTTATTAGTACATTTTTCCCCTTTACTCCTGCTATGTATCTAGTTAGGCAGGAGACACCCGTGGCCGCCTGAGTTACACGGAGGATTTCGAAAGATGTGTTGAACTATACTTCTACCTAAGGCAATTTCCAGTACCTGCCTGCTTTTGTTGTAAGGAGCCGGCCCGACCCATTGTCCGAGCTGCAGACACGACTTGCTATTGTTCGGCAGTGCCTGAGATGGTCTGTTGACTTACATTCTTTTCTTGTAGTGACAGTGATTTGTCTATTGATATAGTTGTTTACTATTTATCGTAACTTCTGTTTTACGTTTTTGTGAAATCATGTTTTTATAAATCATTTCAATCTAATATGTTTTCTCTAAGATAATGTGTATTATTTTCCTGTATCTGTCATATATTTGGAGAGTGTTTCCGGTAGCGATAGCTAGTCTCCAAGTACCTGAGAAGTGGCCGGTGTATCCTTTAGACCCTGTTCACGGCTCGTTTTCTCTTCTTTCATTTGGTCTGACGACCCTGCCTATTCATACTTTTACTTTCCAGCTAGCAGAATGAATCCACTTTCCCCCTTACGCAGCTTATGTAACCCCAAATATTTCCCCGACGCAAGCCTTATTTTGTATACAGGGTGCTCCCCTTTATATTTTTTTGTGATCATGATTTAACCTTTCTCTTTCTTTTATTATTAGAAAATTGGCTGATTTCCAGAAGGTCGCCATTAAGAAGACTTCGCTTTCTCCACGTCATCTGGCAGAGTCTAGCTCAAGATTGACCGTTTTATTATCATTATTTTCTTTTTGGTACATCCATTTTTTATATGTGTGACGTATTGACGTGCAGTAGAGGTAGGATCCGCCTTTATTTCACGCCTGTACTGATCCTTTATATGATTTGAATTTTTGTTGTTTTAATTTCATCTTAAAGTTTTTTTTCTTTCGTACCAAAAAAGAAAAAAAATTCCTCACCAGTGAACATCTTCGTGAATACGTGTGTATGAAAATATATGTGTGTTTGAGAAAAGAGACTTGCGTTTCGTCAAGCCTTTTATGGAAGTTATGACGTTCAAAGAACTTTTAATTAAGCTGCGTCTTATGAATAAGAGAAATGTGAGAACATTTTATTATGTCTTAATTTTTCATGTGTGTATCTGGTGTACATGATGTAATCTTCTTTCCTTCACCCTGTTCAAATGTATCTAATCGAAGAATGTTATTTTATATAATTTTGTTATGAAAAAGAAAAAATTCTTTTATGCCTTTGTTATGTAAAAGATTTTTTTTTGGAGAAAGCGGTGGAATTTGAACCACTTTTCAGAATTTATTGTAATTATTATTATTATCATCATGATTATTATTATTATTATTGTCATGTGTTGTGACATCTCTATATTACGCCTCGAGAGTTTAAAAGTGCGCAGTTTGTCTGTATGTATCTCTCTGTCTAACGTTGTGCAACCCCTGGCTACATACTGCCTTGTTCTCTCGTATTGGCTAGTGTTGTTGCTACCTTGCATTTTGTTGTGCAATTCGTTCTGCCATTGGCTCTGACAATATTTGACGCGAGTTTGGGGCCACTCCCAAACTACGCATTTGATTTTTCTGAGAGGCTTCTCTCCCCTCTGGGGGGACAGAAGCTAAGTCAGTCTTAGACGCGCCGAGATGTAAGGCGAACGTGTGTATTCGGGCAGAGGCCCACCCTCATGGCGCAGCGGAATGTGAGTACGGCTCAATGTATTTCTATCTAACGCAATGTAATTGTTTTTGTTAAACGTTCCTTCTTTTGCTTAATTCTCTTTCCTTTTCAAGATGTTATTGTTAGTATTTTAATCCTTGAACCAGATCTCCGGGACCTTGCGTAATGTCATACGGCGGAGTTCTTTTTGTTGCTTTTGTTATGTGCCCTTCTCACAGTTTTATTATTTTGGTTAATACCTGTAAGATTCGAAAGTATTGCGTTTCTGCGTCTTGGCTTATATATATTTCCTGTCGGGCCTTAGTGCTCGTCTTTTGCGTCGGTGTCTCTTTGTACCACAAATGTTTCATTTGATTGGTAGCAATTGGACCTTTGTTTGTGGACAGTATGTGTGAGGTAACGGGACTGATGTCCAACGTCCCACTAATACGTGTCCCTTTTGTTTATAGAATATATGTGACGGTGGTTAACTGGGATTTCTCCAGCTCCGATGTCATATTATTCTTTTTTTTTATATGTTGCGTTGGTGCGGCATTATGTAGGGAGTATAAGCCTATTTTTTATAGCGTGCTTTCGATTTTTACCGGTCTCTTTCGTCCCAAGTCAATTGTAATGTAATGTATCTCCGTATATCTCATTTTCCTTTTGTTTTGTTTTTCTCTTTCGATTTTCGCCGTATTACATAACTTAATTATAATTCCCCTTGTCTTCTCCTTCCTCCTATCTCCGTGAGATCTCTCTCCCCTTTGTTTTACTCCCCTCACTCCTCCCCCTTCCCTCCGGTATGTTTACATAACATCATGAAAAACTTCGCGTCTCGTTAATATTCGATTTTTGAATTTTTGCAAGTTTGGCGTTTCTCTCTGGCTTTCGTAAGTTTCATTTTATTTTCTTTCATGTTCGTATAGTTTCGTTAGATTCATATTGTTGAGCTGTTACTCAGGTTCTGTCGTGCTTTTTAGTTTTTAAGTCTTTATTCTTGGTTTTGGGTTTCTTTTGTATTATTGAGCTTGTATTAGCTTGCCTTTTTTCTTTGTTTTAAATAATTTGTTTATTTCGTGTACACGCTCTTTCTTTTATCCTCAATACATTTTTATATTTTAAGTAATATAGCTCCCTTGTCTTGTCATTTCTTATATTTAAGTTCCCCTTCCTTATCCTTATCCTTATCTCGATTTCGTCAATCTTGTCTTTGTGACGTAACAAAGGCACGATTAACACGTCTCTGGGATTTGTTTAATTAATTTTATGGGAATCTCATTTTTGCACTTTTGATTGTTGCATTAAGCAATTATTTGTTTGCATTTGGTTTTTTGGAAATCATCTTTTGCTCGCTCCGAAAACCTTGGGCCCAGCACCGGGTCGAGCAAGACGTCTTTTCCCCCATCCATTTGCGACCTTGTTGATTTTATTCTTCCACTGCTACTCTGACGCGCATTATTATTATTATTATTATTTCCAAGACCTGTAGTGGCGCAAATTATACACCCCATACACAAAAAGGGCAATAGATCAGAGCCTAGCAATTATCGAGGGATATCGTTGCTGGATGTCACGTATAAGACTTTCAAAGATTTTATATTCCAGAATTCACGAACAACTTGATAATGAACTTGGTGAATATCAGGGTGGTTTCCATCCAGGACGAAGCTGTCCAGATCAAATTATCAGTCTCAAATGGATTATAAAACATCACAGGATTAGGAGCAAAGATTTAGTGATCACATTCGTTGATTTTCAAAAAGCTTATGATAGTATCCATCGCGAATCTCTATTGAATGTCCTTACTGAATTTGGTTTACATCGAAAACTTGTTAACCTTATTGCGGTCGCTCTTAAGAATACTAAATCTAGAGTTAGGTTTAGAAGTGAAACCTCCGAGTCATTTGAAATCCATACTGGTCTTCGGCAGGGAGATGGATTATCTCCATTGTTGTTTAATTGTGTGCTGGAAAAAGTTATGCGTCATTGGAATAAGGTTTGTCCACCGAATGTTAAGATTGGAAAAAATGCTCGACTAAATTGTCTCGCCTTTGCAGATGATCTAGCATTATTAGCAACTAGTATCGAAGAAGCTAAATTTCAGGTAGAGGAATTGGAACAATTAGCAGCAAAGGTTGGGTTGAAAATTTCCTTTGAGAAAACAGAAATTATGCCATCTTTTCAAGTTGACACACCACATATTGTACTGCATAATGCCCAGAAAATAAGGATTGTGAAAAAATTTCAATATCTTGGAATGCCAATGAAAGAGCATCAATAGATAGTAGGACACTAAAATTGCGACGAGCACAACAGATTACCTGGCCAACATATAAGAAACAGTCTCTTTCGATTAATTATTATTTTATTTAGCGTATGATGAATACAATATTATATACAATATATACAGTACAACTACCATCACAAGTTCATAACTAAAGTTCCATGTTTAAAGTTGAGAGCCAAAGAAGGGCTTCGCTTGAGACACAGTGTAAGTCTTCTATAGAGCCTCTGTATGCGCGTAAAGGACACTCGAATGTAATGTGGTCCACTGTCTGTTCCTCTTCTCCGCAGTCACATTGAGGTGATGCCTTCCATCCCATTTGAAGAGAGTGGCTCCACATCTACCTTGGCCGGTCCTAATACGGTTTAGCGTCCTCCACTGTCGTCTGGGAAGGGAAAATCCATCAGGGCACTTGCAGGGGTTCTTAATGATGTGATGATTTGGTAACGAGGATTGCAGATGCCATTGTTCTTTCCAGGCGTCCGATATATTAAAGGAGGTGTCCTGTAGAATCATTGCAGTACGCCAAGAAGGGTGTCTGGATTTCAGTCGTTTGGTTGGAGAAGCTGCTATATCATTTCGATTAATGATAAACTTCGACATTATTTCTCCGTCGTTAAGCCAGAAGCAACATATGCAAGTGAAACTTTATTTAAACTAAACACCCGATCAACAACTGACAAACTACAGAAGGTTGATAGACAGATTCTTCAGACAATACTCAATAAAAAACACCAGGTTGAGGGCCAGTGGAGACTTTTGCCCAATTCAATACTTTACAAGGAAAATGAATCTATCATTAACATGATGCGAAAACGAAGGATTGCCTTTTTTGGACACATATCCCGCTTGCCAAATACTAGACTCTTGAAACAACTTTTTGACTTCTTTTGGAATAGTAAAACAAAAATCTCATGGTTTAAAGAAATACAAATGGATTTAGACGAATTGAAAATTACTAAGCATCAAATTGAACAAAGAGAGGAGAAACGGCTTCTGAATAACAAATACACTCGACTGACATTCAAAATTTCACAGCGTAAGCAATATGTTATATCTGCCGAAGAACGGGCTGCAAGATCTTCCAGAATGAAGAAGTATTGGGAAAGGAAAAAATTATCAAGAATTAAGAACTGAACTTACTGTAGTATTTGAAGACTTTGTATATAAGGTTTGATTTTTGGTGCTCCAATGTGGGCGTAAACAGTGTAAATAAATAAATAGAAGAACACATCATGACTACAAAGGAAGTATAGTAATCATTCGTAAGTTAAGAAATTTTCTTCTAACTTGGAACTTTATTTTAAGACTTATATATATACAAATACAGATTTGCACAAAAATACTCTAGGAAGATACAGTATATGAAAGTATTTGTACTTACGTAACAAATGTTCTGTTTCAAGTAATTTAGCATGTAAACACAGGAAGTTGTACACAAACACTAAGAAAAGCAGGCAAGACTACCCTGCCGTCGTCTGCTGTAACTCGATTCCGAGTACACATACTTCTTCCTGCATAGAGATTTTCAAACCAGCTTGTGGATGTGTTTCCAATGACTAAACAGGCCAATCCTGGCATAAAACATGCTCCCACATGAATTGCACTGAATGCTTGTCGCTTGGCCTCTTCATGTCTGCGACGTTCTTCTCTAAATAAGTTTACAGCAGTCAATGTAGTGTTCCGCTACAGTCAACGGTCCACAGCAGATGTCTCCCATGAGTGGATATGTATACCAGTCGTCGTCATGATGTGTTTCAGCTGGTATTTAAAACGCTTCAGATGGGCCCAATGAGGTCTAGTGCCCGAGCAAAGTTCACCATAAAGGAATTGACGTGGAAACCTGGTCCAGTATCACTCATACGGTGAACATGGCCTTGCCATCTCAGTTGATGAGCGATGATGGTTGCCTCGATGCTATTGAGATGCGCTTTCTCGAGAACTGCAGTGTTGGTCACGTAGTCCTCCCTCTTGATATTCAAGATGTATCTCATCTTTTGTTGGTGGAAGTGCTCAAGTTTCTTGATATCACGGCGATAGTGTGTCCACATTTCACAGTCATACAGTAGCGTTGAGATGATGACAGCTTTGTACACGACGAGTTTGGTATGCATCTTTAGGTCTTTATTTATGAAGACTCTGTGCATTAAGCAGCCAAATGCTGCATGGGCAGCCCCAATTCTTTTGTCAACATCCTGTTCGCAAATGCACCGTTTAGACAAGATGCTTCCAAGATATGAAAAATGATCAACCTGCTCCAGTGTTGTGTCTAAGATGGAGGTATTGAACTCAGGGCCGGCTTAGTAGAATTCTTGCGAGAACTTTACCTGCAAAAGATAATAGGGATATACCACAGTAGTTGCCACACTACGATCGCCTTTCTTGAAGATAGTGATGATGGAGGCTTTCTTCAAGTCACCAGGTGCTTCTCGAGTTTCCCAAATTAGAGGATAAGTGTAAAAAGTAGAGTCTTCAAAGCCATACCCTCACTTTGTAACAATTCCAGAGGAATGTTATCAGGACCAGGAGCCTTTCTCGGCTTAGTCGATTGAGCGCTTTGGTGAAATTTCGGATTATTTATTTAGTGTATGGCAACTGAAGAGCAACTTCTTCTTCTTTTTTCGAATGACCCATTTGGAGGGTATGATGAATCAACATTGGCTATTGTCCATTGTATTCAATTTCCTTCGTTTCCAAATTTCTTTCATCCTTCTAGAGTGACGATCTTTCTCCTCTTGAGTCCACTTTCTGCGAGTTGTTTGTTTCTTCCTTTATTGAAATTTTGCCTTTTGAATAGCTTCTCTGAAGAGTGATCTGTTTGCTATTGTGTCTGTCTGAATTCTGGCGTTTGTCAAGTCTTGGTGTCAATTTCAATGAACCATGTGGGTTTGGATTTGTAACTAGTTAGTAAGTTGAAGATCTGTTTGGTTAGTCTACTATTTTCCATTGTATAAATGTGCCCAAAGAGCTGTAATCTTCTCTTTCTCATTACATCAGTTAATTTTTCACATTTCAAATATAACTCTCTAATTGGTCGTAATCTATATTCTGCGTTATTATTTTGTTTAGCTCCCAGTATTTTACTCAGAATTCGTCTTTCAGTCTTCTCTAATTTGTCTAAATCACCAAATCTTGTTAATTTAAGTGTTTCTGCCGCATACAGAGTTTCAGGTCTGACCACTGTTTGATAGTGCCTTAATTTAGTGTTCCAGGATAAGTTTTTTTAAATTATATATATCTTTTGTCATATGGAAACACCTTTGTAATTTATGCATACATGTTTCTATTGCTGTCTTTTCCTGTGAGTCATTCATTATCCACTCTCCTAGGTATTTAAAGGAATTTGTTTTACATACTCAACTGTCATGAATTCTGATACTTTTCGGGGCATCGGTGATGTTTGTCATGGACTTAGTTTTTTCAAATGCTATTTGTAGTTCGACTCAGGCTGCCTGTTTTTGCAACTCTCTAATTTGTTCTTGGGTAGTATGCAGTGAGTCAGTAAGTAATGCAAAGTCATCCGCAAAAGCTAAACAATCTACAGTGATTTTATTTGGATATCTTCCTAGTTGAACGCCTTTAGTATTGATGGCTTTCCTCCACTCTCAAATTACACTTTTCCAATGCACAATTGAAAAGCAGAGGTGACAGACCATCTCCTTGTCTCACACCTGACTTTATTTTGAAAGATTTTGAAGAGCAACTAATAATATACATAGTTTACAACTACTAAAAATCTACAAGTTAATGTCTAAGTCTTTAATCCATTGAAGGGCTGAAACCGTCACTTCAAGGAAATCTTCTGGGCTTTCAGAATAAGCTCGTCTGCTGCAGGATGTTACAATGTGTTTGATGGTCTGATGCTCACTGCCAAAGTCACATTGGGAAGATGCCGCCAATCCCCATCGGTGGAGGTTCTCTGCACAAGATGCCATGGCCTGTATGGAGCCTGTTAAGTGTCTTCCAATCATGTCGCAGTAGTTCCATGCCAACTGGCTGTGTAGCTGGTCTAATGAGAGCCTGGTAGTCCTCATGTGCAGCACTAGTCCACATTCCTGACCATTTCCTGTTCATGTTTAAATTCATTGCTTGCAACGATTCTGCCAGTTTGATGGGTGGCCGTCTGGATTTTAATCAGCTTTACTAAGTTCAGGTACATCAGAGTGGATTGGAAGCTGAGGATTGATAATTAATTTTTTATATTCATTTAGGAGGGCGTTCTGTCTCCGCAGATTTGGTGGCACTATGTGACTTAGAGGCGGTAGCCAGTGAAGAGGAGTAGACATTATGCACTCTGTTATTGTTCTCATTGCCACATTTAGCTGGACATCGATTTTACCCACATGTGGGCTGTTTAGCCATACTGGAGCACAGTATTCAGCAGCAGAGTAGACGAGTCCTAAGGAAGAACATCGTAGTGTTGTAGCTGTTTCACCCAATGAGGTTCCACACAACTTCTGTATGATGTTATTTCGCGTTCTCAGCTTTGCTGCGGTGTTTTCTATATGACTTCTGTATGATAGAGTTCTATTGCGAGTCACGCCCCAAATATTTCGGAAAAACTTGATGATGAAGAGCCTGGCCATTATAGTTGACATTTAACTTTGCATCAGCCATTCTATTAAGATGAAAGCAGCTAACTTCAGTCTTCGTTGGGTTTGGTGTAAATCTCCACTTTTTAAAGTATTCATGCATTGTCGTTAAATCAGCAGAAAGTACCACTTCTCCAGCTTCAAGACTCTTATGGTGAGTGACCAAAGCCAGATCATCTGCATAAATGAACTTCCTTGATACTGTTACAGGGAGGTCAGAAGTATATAAGTTAAACAGTGCCGGAGCCAAAACAGAACCTTGAGGAAGACCAGTATTAAGTTTCTTCTGCCTGCTTAAATGATTACCGAGGACCACTCGAAAGTATCTCTCGGACAGCATGCTATTTAATAAGTCCAATCATGTTTAGGCAGGGTATAATATTTACTAATTTATATAGGACTCCCTCTTTCCACACCGTATCATAGGCAGCTATGAGATCAACAAAGGCCTTGGTAGTTTTAAGGCGTTGTTGGAACCCAGCTTCTATATGCGTAGTTAGACTAAGAACTTGATCTGTGCAGCTTCTATTAGGCCTAAATCCTACTTGTTCAATGGGAGTGACTTCATGGATCTTGGGACCAATTCTGTTAAGGATAAGTCTTTCTAAAAGCTTGGAACAGCAGCTCAGGATTGCAATTGGACGGTAACTAGTAGCACTGTTCGTTGGTTTACCTGGTTTTAGTATAGCTATGACTTTTGTTCTTTTGAAAGCTTTTGGTAGATTGCCCGATAGCATGATATTTGTAAAAAAAAAAGTTTGTAAGCTATTTACGAGTCTTCATTCCGCACTTATCAAACATTCTGGGTGTATTCCAAAAAATCCTGGGGCTTTGCCTGTCTTAATATCTTTGATGGCTGCATTAACCTCATCTAGGGTGAATTGTCAGGAGTACTGTGATCTCTTGGTGCCTTCTTTTTAAGAATGTTAAGTTCTTTCTTGACCATTCTAGTATGTGATAAATAGGGTGCTCTAGAGAGGGAAGTTATTCTGTTTGCAATTTGTCTGGTGTTACTTCAGGACATTTAGGGATAGGTGGTCAACTCCCTCCCAATTTTCTTAAGATACTCTATGCCTCTCCGCTTGACCTCTTAAAATCTAAACGCTCCGTTTTTCGTTCCCAGCATTCTTTGCGAGCTTCATCAAGACGTTTTAACAATTCCTTGGCAGTTGCACAATCATTGGTGGTTAAATAGGACTGATATAGTTCTTCACAATCATTACTCCAGCCTGGAATGTATTCCTTCCGGAATCCTCAGGGCATGCATTTTTTTTGCAGTCGCAAGAACTGCTCCAACGAATCTGTCATAATTTTCAGTTATTGGAGCAATCCATCTAATCACTTTATCCAGATCTTTGGAGAATTTAGACCAGTCAGCTTTCCTGAAATTCCATCTAGGTCTGGGGATGGATCTAATTATAGGTATTTGAATTCCAACATCAAGAATTACTGGTCGATTTTGGTTGTTTGAAAAGCCTTCAAGTACCGTCCTTACTGTATTGAGAGGTTGTCCCTGGGAATCTTGTGTTACAAAACAAAGATCAGGATTGTACTCATTCTTCCAAGCTGCAGATTTAAAAGTCCCCTTGTCCTTTGAATCAAATATTAGGCTCAGGTTGTTGTTTTCGGCCCAATTTACAAGATTTTCACCATTTTCATAATTATTATTATATTTCCAAACAGTGTGATGACTGTTGAAATCGCCAATATATATGCAAGGATGTGAGAAAATAGGAAGAACCTGAGCTGGCCAGTTATCTGATGGAGGCTTATAAACATTTGTTATAGTGATGTCCTCAACTTTAACTGTGATATTCTTGATGTTTTGTACAACGTTGGCAGATATCAAATGTACATTTTCAATGTTAGAGCGTATATAAGTAGCACAGCCATAGGATTGATGATACGTAGCTCCCAAGACTTCATATCCAGTTTTGCGTCCTCTTGACTTCAAGTTCTCCTCATGACCTACATGTGTTTCCTGGATCACTGCTACATCCACACGATTATGAAGTAACAAACGATAAAGGTGTTGGAATTTAGATCGGCTTAGTCCTTCAACATGGAGTTGTAAAATACGAATGCTATGACCCACATGTCTGATTGGTTGGTCCTGAGAAGGATCTTTGTGATATAGTTGCGTGTTCATGTTCAAGCCAGGAGCTCTGCAATAAGTAAGTCTGGCTGCCAGCTTTGAATGTCAGTGGAACTGCCATCCATGGTTGTTGGGGGTGATGAGGGACGTTGCGAAAAAAGTCCTTGGCAACATTGGAAGCATGATTTAGAAATGCAGAGAAATGTTCCTTCCAACGCTCCAAAATTTGTCCTTGGTCAGTTAAAGTGGCGGAATTGTCAGCAGTTTTTAATGTTCCTGACGTTGAACGGTTTGGGCCATATACCACCTTTACGCCTGCATAGAAGTTTTGCAGGTCATGGGCATCAGATAGTCTTTGCAGTTCTTCAGCTTTTTGCTGCTACCAGTTCTTGATTTCCCTGATTTGTGCCTGACATTTCCCCTTAAGTTGTACGAAATGTGATTTTTTCACACTGGAAGACGGATCTTGAAGAAACGATGGATGGGCTTCCTGTTTGGCATTGATCAGACATATAATTTCATCATTATTTTCATCAAACCAGTCTTGTTGTTTGCTCTTCACAAAACCAATTGTTTCCTCAGCTGACTCAGTGATGACCTTCTGAAGCGTGGCCCATTCCTGTACTACACTATTTGTGCTAACTGGATGACTAGCCAGCTTATTTGAGATTTAATTTCTGTAATCTGTAGCAATTGATTTAACTTGGAGTTTAGAAGTGTCAAATTTCCGTCTAGATAGGTTACCCTGTAACACGACCTCAATCTCATGACATGTTCGCCATGCTTGGTGGTTACATATTTAGCTACAGATGGCAGCACAGTCCAAACGTGCTCTTCAGGTATGAAAGGTAGCTTCATATTTGGCCACTGAGCATCTATGATGATGATGATGATGATAATTGTTGTTTTAAGGGGCCTAACATCGAGGTTATTGGCCCCTGAGCGTCTATGAACATCATTCATGCCACTGAGGATAGGGTACAATGTATTTTATCACTTTTAAGGACGTTGTCCCATATGTAGCCACCAAACATTCATGCAAAATTAGCTCGAAAAAATTTGAGTGTTGAGGGGTTAAGAGGTGTACATTTAGTATGCAGGCTTCCGATTAAGGTGGATCGAACCTATTTCTTTCTCCTTAGGAATTGAGCTATTAATAGGTCAGAAGGTTTATTTTGACATTGTCACTGATTTTCAATAGTAATTGGGCACAGATGATCTCAGTATTCTGAGGGGGTGTGGTTGAGCAACAATCAAACTATTTGTCTCACACCAGTGCAGACCAGGTTCGATTCCTAGTCAATGCATGCGAGATTCTTAAAGTGAAATGTCATGTCCTGTGGTTCGGATTCCACGTAAAAAGGAGGGTCTCTGGCTCATGATCGCGAGGTTAACGGTCACTTAAAACTATAAACTTACTTCCTTTTCAGTATTCTGCCTCCTGTAAAGAGAGAGGAAGAAGAAAAAGAATCCTCAATTGTTAGGTAGAGAGTCCCATGACTCTGAGGACAGATCATAACTGTAATACAAACACAATTTTTGTTTTCTCAACAATTTTGATGAGTAAGATAGTTAATAAGTTGAGCTGTTCCAGGTATACTGTAAAACAAACCATGGCAGTCAAGACAGGCCTGACATTATAATGGTCCTCTAAAGAGACTGTGGGCCTTAAAAGATGTTGAGCACCGAAGACTGAGAACTTGGAAGAAAACAGAATGCTTTGAATGAAAGTTGGCATAACTCCTGGACGTATGCCCATTCTCCAGTTATGCACTGGAAATATAAGGGACGGGATTAAAAGTTCGTAGCATGCTCTATTTAAACCTTATTTCATAAGCGGCCAACATCGTCACATAGCACATCCGTATTTGTGCGCTGATTGGTTGCACACGTTGTTGCGATCTTTTAGTCAGAAGAAAGGAATCTCTGTCTCTGTGCCTGCTGGCTATGACTCAGGGTACATGAGCGGCCGACGCATGGCACGCCAGACAGCAGTCGTAGTCGGCTCCAGTCCAGGGGAGTGAAACATGTATGGACCCGTCGCTCCCGCAAGTTGGCTTCAGACTGACAAGCTTCAATAGGTCGCTGTACAAGGCACTGCTAGCCCCAGTTTCCCCACGTGGAAACAGTTCCGACTGCTATTGGCAGAAACTTACACAACGGGCATCCTGATTAAATAAAAAAATCTGACATGCCTCGCCAGCCAGCATCAGCCACTTCCATGGAAACATTGCAATAGAGATCCGTGTGTGATGTTACACACGTGGAGTTCAGAATGAGAAAATATAAGTTGAAAGTGAATACACAGGATTGTGAATTAAGCATATAATGATACGAGCCCCAATCTTGCAGGTGCGCTCCTGACCGTGGTAAGTGATTTTTTGAAAGGCGAGAGAAAGCACGGCACACATGTCCTACAATGTTGGCATGTTAAAGAACCCATTTGAATTCAGCAGGCCGTGTTCATACGGGCAAAATTAATCTCGGGATTTTCCACCAACACAAAAAGTTCCTCCTTTCTTTACTAGAAAGTATAGTGTCGAGGAGCTTAGATATCTAACCTCCTTGACTTTCATAGCGTTCCAAGGAACAACAACATTTGACATGCAAGCTGCCCTTTGGGCGTCAAATAACAAAGCTTGCACCTGGCACCCAAGGCCATACAATATTATTATTATTATACAGTATGTAAAATAAAGATTGTGGCTTTTCTTCTGCGAATTTTTGGCTAAAAATATGCGACGATTAGGTAGAGAAATCGGTACATCAAAGTTTGTTTGGCCAAACTCGTATGTGTACATTGCCTGATATCATCATGATGTATTCATTCATTCATTCATTCAGAAATGCAGTGTATTTTGCTCATTTCATGAAAATTCTTGTCACTTCATGTTATTGATGTGTCGTCCTGGTCATGATTGATTGCATTTATTGGTACATGTTTTGGACCTTTTCTACAGCCCTTAAACATCTGGGCAATTTGAAAATGACAGCAGACGAACGATTTGGAGCAAAGAAACAAGGACATTAAATGCTTAAGTCACTAATGTTCACATGTATAATATAAAACAAAGATTGGTAACTTTAAGGAGAAACTTTACATTAACATAATATTATCTGTAACTTTAAAGGAGAAGCTTATATATTCTGTACTCAAGTGATGATGTAGGGCTTTAGAAAAGGTTCAAAACATCTACACTAATTAGGTTTAACCAATAAATGTAATTGTATTGACCAGGATTAGAAAATGATGAAGAACAATTAAGTGTAGAAGGAAATTGGAATGAAATTAAGAATGGAATATTAGAATCAACAGAATCAGTTATATGAAAAAAGAAAATAGAAAAGAATGGATTAGTTGGTAGTTTGTAAATATGATTAATGAACTTAGAAGGAGTGTATAAAGGATACTGTAGTAGTTACATATTAGAAGAAGAAGCAGAACAGGATGACATGGGAGCACCTATTATGGAAGAAGAGTTTGAGATAGCTCTACAGGACATTAAAAAATATTTAAAAAAAAGCTCCTGGCTTGATGACATTCCTGGAGAACTATTGAAACAATCAGGAGATAAATTATTGGTTGGTTGGTTCCTTAGTTTAGGGGCTGCGACAACGCGGTCATGTAGCCCAGAAGTTATCTTTACAAATTTGTGTGTAATACAGTAGAGCGTCTATAATCCGGATTAATTGTGACCGGACCCTGTCTGGATTGTCAAAATGTCCGGATTTTCGAAAAGAACCAAAGAAAGGTCGTTGGAGTTCATAACAAATAGAAAACTTGCTAAACCTGTGTACCGCTTCCGAGTGCCAGCTGACGTGCTTGGCACGGCAACGTGCTGGGGCATTGTTTGGACAGGCCTGCCTAAATACTCGTTAGTTTATCAGACGCTGCATTTATACCATAATAGCAATCTTTTCATGAAATAACTAGTATTTTCATGATGTTAAGAAAATCTTCCAGTCAACACAAATTGTGCCTAATTACATTAGCCGGGAAACAAGTATTAATACGCCCTAACCAGAAAGAAATATTACATAAGATATGTATCAAAATAACACTCTTTTATGTACAAAAATGGGGGCAAGGGTACTACGAGTAGGCAGGCCAATCTTACCTAGGCAGCTTG
Organism: Meconema thalassinum; assembly: GCA_946902985.2. Taxonomy (NCBI): domain Eukaryota; kingdom Metazoa; phylum Arthropoda; class Insecta; order Orthoptera; family Tettigoniidae; genus Meconema; species Meconema thalassinum. The sequence goes on from OX336388.2 coordinate 1,945,998,258, forward strand.
CTTATTTTGTCAGTGATCCATTTAATTCTTACCAGTTGTTTTAAGTGCACGATATGGGTTAGTGTGGAGATGAAACGGAAAAATGGCGAGGCATTGGTTTTTAAAGTAGAATGGGTAGCTAACATACCTGTTTATTCCACATGACAGAAAAGCTAAATGTTAGCTTCCCATCTTCTCGTAGTTAATTTAAAAACTAATCCAATTAAGTACCTCCTCCCCTATTTTTGTACATAAAAGTGTGTTATTTTGTGATGAATATCTTGTGTAATATTTCTTTCAGTTTCAGCTTTCCCTCCGAATGAGAATGCTACATGCTTTTGTATGTACAGTTGCGTTGTACGCCTGTGAAACGTGGACACTAAATAAAAATGAAAAGAACCGTCTTGAAGCTATCGTAAGATGATAAATGTGATGTGGAGAGACAGGATATCGAATACAAGGGTTCTCAACACCGAGAACCAACGGAGATCAATGCTACGCACAATCTGTAAATGTCGTCTCGCATGGTGGGGTCACACAATGTGCCACTCCAATTTAATGAGAACTGTGGCAGAAGGGTTCATTGAGGGAAAACATCCACAAGGAAGACCTAGAAATACCTTCCTTAAACAAATTCTAAACGACACCCAAGCACAGAATTATAATTCAATGAAGGAAGCGGCAAATGACAAGACGATCTGGACATGTTTTTATGGCAACTGACCAGTCTTAGGACTGCAAACCAATGAGGATGAAATACTTGTTTCCTGCCTAATGCAATTTGGCAAAATTTGTGTTGACCGATTGGAAAGTTTTCTTAAATAGTGTTACGTGCCACTACCCTAGTGGCACTTACGTTAACTTGATTACGGTGGGTTGAAGCACAACACAGATTGTTCCTTTAAAGAAACGTATTAGCTTTATTGCGGCCAGAAAGATACACCACTCAACAGCAAATACAAGCAATTAGAACCTTACTAAAGTTTCCTCAGGGAGAGAGCACTTCCCTTTTACTTGTCAATAAGCCGCAGGAGTTAATCCCTCGTAATGAGGTCCACAAGTCCAACCCCTCCTCCACATGGTGGGAGACGGGCAACCGCATGAAGTAGGGGATTGCCTGTAGGGGTGAAGTACAGTGGGGACTTTGTGTGCCCTGGGACCGCTACGGTAGCTGTGAAGGCTCTATGGGAACCCTGAAAATGACGGCTGACGGGACTCTGGTGAAGCTACGATAGGCCTAGCAAGCCAGTAGTGGATATCATATTTGCTTTCAAACCAGGAACAGGCCTCGGAAAGGACGGATGCAAACTACGACGACCCGGATATGCTAATGAACTACGAGTTGGGACATTAAACATACAGACACTGACAGGAAAAGTGGAGGAGATTGTAGATGTGATGGAGAGAAGAAAACTGGATGTACTGGGCTTGGCAGAAACAAGATGGAAAGGAGGAGGTCGCAGAGAACTGAGGAAAGGGTACCGGTTGTACTGGAGTGGGAACAGTGAAGGAAGGAGCAGCAGAGTAGGAGTAGTTGTGAGAGATGGAATGAAGGAAGAGGTAAAGGGAATAAGTGACAGGATCATGAAGATCAGAGTAACTGTAAAGGGAAGAAGCCTGGAGATAGCCCAGGTATATGCCCCTCAAGTTGGATGTACAGCTCAGGAGAAGGAAGACTTTGAGGAGGAGCTACAACAGCAGTTGAATGGGCAGAGCATCATTGTCATGGGAGATTTGAATGCACATGTAGGAAGTGAAAGGCAAGGATATGAAAATGTATTGGGAGCAGAAGGATGGGGTAGCAGGAATGAAGAAGGGAGAAAGTTGCTGGATTTTTGCAAGAGAAACGGTTTAGTGGTATTGGAAGATGGAGAAGACAACACAGGAATGGAAAAGGACCTGACTTGGAGAGAAGTGGAAATGGCTATAGACAAGATGAAAGGAGGAAGGGCACCAGGTGTGGATGAAGTGAGTGTTGAAATGGTGAAGGCAGCAGGGGAGGTTGGGAAACAGTGGCTGTACCGTGTGATGAGGGTGTTATGGAAGGAGAAAAAGACCCCAGAAAATTGGAAGAAAGGATTAATTGTCCCAATATTTAAGAAAGGAGTGCAGAAATTACAGGGGAGTCACACTCATACCTCACTGTGCCAAGATATATGAAAAGATATTAGAAAGTAGAATACGAGCCAAAGTGGAGAGAAAATTGAGAGAGGAGCAGTATGGATTCAGACAGCTCCAGGAACTCCACTACGAATTTGGAGAGGATCTTTTGATGGCCTTCCTGGACATCGAAAAGACCTATGATAGTGTGTGTAGGGAGAAGGTTTGGAAAGCAATGGAAAACATGGGAGTGGAAAAAGAGACTGTAGGCAGAGTGAAGGAGATGTATTGTGGAAGTGTGAGTTGTGTAAAAGTTGGAGGGGAAAGAACAGACTGGTTCAGACAAATGAGTGGCCTGAAACAGGGTAGTGCGCTGTCACCCCTTCTCTTTATTGTGGTTATGGACGAGGTAATGACACGGATAGCAGGAAAGGTAGGAGAAGATAAGATGAAAGCAATGGTGTTTGCAGATGATCTCATGGTCCGGGGAAACAAGGAGGAGGAAATTCAGGAGCAACTGAAGGCTTGGGAAGAAACAGTCGGAGAGTACGGATGGAAGTTTCAACATCAGTAGGTGAGAGATCTTGTTAACGACTAGGAAAAAGGACAGACCAATGAGTGGGATAACACTTGGAGGTGGACAGCTGAAGAAGGTGGAAAGTCTCAAGTACTTGGGAAGTATAGTGGAGGAAAATGGGAGAAATGACAAAGAGATTACGGAACGTGGCAGACAGGCAGAAGCATTTCTGAGAAGCATTAGGAGCTTAGTGTGGAATAAAGATGTCCCACAAAAAAGCAAGGAAGTGTTATACAGAAGCTACTATATCCCGATACTGACCTATGCTTCAGAAACGTGGACAATGAAGAAAAGAGACATAAGCAGAATACAGGCAGGTGAAATGAAGTTCCTGCGAAGTAGGATCGGAGTAACAAGAAGAGATAGGGTGAGGAATGAAAAGGTCAGGGAAATGGTGAAAGAGGAGCCCTTGCAAGGTAGGATTGAGACATCAAGACCTAGGTGGTATGGACACTTAAAGAGAATGGATGAGAAGAAGATTCCCAAGAGGATACTTGAGATGCAGATGCAGAAGAAACGACCAAGGGGAAGACCAAGAGATAGATGGCTGAAAGGAGTGGAGGAATGTGTCAAGAAGAGAGGCGAGGACTGGAACAGAGTGACAGCTGAGAGGTGGTGGGAAGAAAGAATTAAGTGGCGAGGCTTATGTTCCAAACAGACCCAGCCTGGGGCTGGAAACTGTACAAGATGATGATGATGAATGAGGTGGCCCCATGCGCTGGCTGGAAATAGCTGCACTAAGTCTGTCACTCACTGTTTCGCAATTCACCTCAATGACCTCTGTCACACTGGAAAGCACACACTCTTCAATACACAGTCTCTCCGTATGATTCACACTCCTTCACTGTCAAGAGAATCGGTTTCACTAGGGGTTTCGCAAGTCACATCGGCAACAACTGTCGCTCAAGGTAAACACTCGCACTAGCTCGAAAAACACACACACCCCGCTTGACAGGTCGCTCTTATATAACAGGCCGGTGACTCAACAAATGCTTCTAGACCCATCCAGGGTTCACGGCTTCTCGAGGTTTCTATCACTGGCTGGGTCACGAATATTCTGGACCATCCCTTTGTCCTAGTAGTCCTGTTGCGTAAGGCGCACGTAATACACTGAGGCAGAGCACAGCCCAGCCCGGGGGCAGTTGTGACACATGCGGCGAGCGATGAAACAAACTCACAGCCGTAACACCACCCCATTCCTAAAAGGCTGATCGTCCCGATCAATCATTGGTCCGTCTGTGTCGTTCCGTAGGCTGCCAGGCAATCTCGATGCACGATCTTCATCTTCGCCCCGGGCTCTGCTGGATCCTGTAGACGACATTGTTGATTCGTTTCACGACTCGGTACGGGCCCTCCCAGGACTTCTGCAGTTTGGGTGACAGGCCTTTCTTCCGTAATGGGTTGAAGAAACAGACCAGGTCGTCCTCGTGGAATCCGCCGGCATCTGTCTGTTCGTCGTATCGGGTTTTCATTCGGTCGGTCTCGATCCGCAGTTTCCTCGTCGCGAACGTGTGCACGTCCTCCAGTTGGTCGACCAGTTCTTGACAATACTGGCTTACCAGGACCGGATCATTCCCAGGTCGGCCGAAGGCAAGATCGACAGGTAGACGGAGTTCTCTCCCAAACATGGCCCGGGCTGGTGTGCACCCGGTGGCTTCATGTACGGCGGCACGGTAGGCCAGGAGAAATAGTGGAAGATGTTTGTCCCAATCTCTCTGGTGCTCGCTGACGACTATTCGGAGATGGTTCTCGATGGTGCGATTGAATCGCTCTACCATCCCGTCGGACTGAGGGTGTAGCGGCGTCGTCCTTGTCTTCCGGATTCCCAGCAGCTGGCATAGGTTCTGGAACACCTGCGACTCGAAGTTCCTTCCTTGGTCCGAGTGCAGCTCCAGGGGTACTCCGTACCGGCTGACGAATTCCTTCACCAGGGTCTCTGCGATCATCGCAGCTTCTTGGTTAGGGAGCGCATACGCCTCCGGCCATTTGGTGAAGTAGTCGCTGACGACCAATATGTAGCGGTTCCCTGCCTCGCTTAACGGGAATGGCCCAGCAACATCGATGGCCATTCTCTCCATGGGGCCGCCCACGTTGTAGGTCTTCAGTGGACCCCGTCGTCTTCGTCCTGGGCCCTTGCAGGCTGCGCAATCGTGGCACCTCGCACAGTGGTTCTCCACGTCAGTTCGGCATCCGATCCAGTAGAACCGCTCTATCAGCTTCTCCAGGGTCTTCTTTATCCCTAGGTGTCCACCAGATGATCCTCCATGGACTTCCTTCAGGACTTCCTCCGTCATAGCCTTTGGAACGACGACTTGTTCCCGAGATGTCTTCCCGTCGGTGCTCTCCCAGGCACGGCAGATGAGGCCATCCCTTACAATCAGCGAGTCCCACTGCGCCCAGTAGGACTTAAACTTTGGGCTGTAGTCACTCACAGTGTTCCATCCGGGTCTGGGGACACAGGCCCTCTTCGATTCGGCTATCAGTCCCAGGTCATCGTCTTCTGCTTGTGCCCGCGTGAAAGATTCGCGGCTCCAGCTCCCTTGAAGTTCCACAGTAGTCCGTCGGCACTGTATCCCGGTGTTCTCCTCCCTTCTAGTACAGAAGGTGCAGTCTTCGTGGCACGGTCTTTCCTGTGCTGGATCTCAAAGTTGTACTGTTGAAGCCTCTCTAACCACCGCGCGAGTTGACCCTCGGGCGGCTTGAAGTTCAGGAGCCACCGCAGGGATGCATGGTCGGTCCTGATGAGAAATTCTTGCCTGTACAGGTACTTGTGGAAGTGTTCAATGGTCTTCACGATGGCGAGCAGTTCCTTCCTGGTGACGCAGTAGTTCCTCTCTGGCTTTGACAAGGCTTTGCTGAAGTAGGCCACTACTCTCTCCTCGCCGTCCACTATTTGCGACAGGATTCCCCCTATACCAAAGTCGCTGGCATCGGTATCGACGATGAACCTTGTTCCTGGTCTGGGGTAGGCCAGAATAGGTGCGGTGCACAGAGCCGGCTTGAGTTGTTCGAAGGCACCGTGGCATTCTGCTGTCCACGTGAAGAGTTGGTCCTTCTCAGTCAGTCGATGCAGTGGTTTGGCGATGTCAGCAAATCCTCTCACGAAGCGACGGTAATAGGTGCAGAGTCCCAGGAAGCTTCGTAGTTGGGACTTGTCCTTCGGAACTGGCCACTCCCTCACAGCTGCGGTCTTCTCTGGGTCGGTGCGCACCCCTTCATTGGAGACGATATGCCCAAGGTACTGGACCTGCTTCTGGAAGAGCTGACACTTCTTGGGGCTCAACTTCAGCTGGGCAGCCCGTAGCTTCATCAAGATCTCCTTCAAGTTGCTGTAGTGCTCCTCGAAGCTTCTTCCCAGAACGATGATGTCGTCTAGGTAGACCAGGCAGGTCTTCCAGTGTAGTCCCCTCAGAATGGACTCCATTAGCCTTTCGAAGGTCGCAGGGGCATTGCACAGACTGAATGGCATGACGGTGTACTGCCAGAGCCCGCTGCCCACAGAGAACGCAGTTTTCTTGCGGTCCTTAGGGTGGACCTCCATCTGCCAGGCCAATCTTCAAATCCAAGGTGGAGAACCATCTTGACCCTGATATGGTGTCCAGGGTGTCGTCGATCCGGGGTAGAAGGTAGCTGTCCTTCTTCGTGACTTCATTCACCCACCTGTAATCCACGCAGAACCTGGTGGAACCGTCCTTCTTCTTCACTAGCACGACCGGAGAACTCCAAGGACTATGTGATGGCTCGATTACTCCTTGCTCCTTCATCTCTTCTACCATCTGGTCGACTTCGGCTTGCTTGGCGAGCGGGATATGTCGGAATGGGGCCCTAATCGGTGCGCTGTCCCCAACGTCGATTCTGTGCTAGACCAAGCTTGTCCTGCCGAAGTCTTTGCTCCCCACGGAGAAGACATCCTGGAATTCGTGTAGCAGGTCCCGAAGTTGGCGTGATTGTTCCTTGTCTAAATGGTCCTGGGATCCTTGGTACAGCTTCTATAGTTCGTCTGGCAGGGCGCGTCTTCTTCGGTTGTCCGTCTGCAGGTGTCCGTCCGTCGTGTCTGTGATGCGGGCAATCCAGGTAACGGGCTCGCAGACTCCTAGGTTGGTGTCCCGGTGATCCGTAATATCGTAGTCGTTCAGTTTGGACAGGCGGACGTACGGCCGAGACGTCGTGTTAATGAGTCTCTTGGCAACTAGCAATCCGTTTGTCTGGAAGTCCTCATATTTTAGCTCGATGACAGCCGCCACTCCCTCAGCTGTTCCGTCGACAATTACGGCAGCGCTGACTTCCGTCCTTGCGGGAACGATGACGTCCTCTCTCAGCCTTACTCGTCGTGTGGCGACGGCCTCGTGTGCTGGTTGCAAAGCAAGTTCCTCACCTCCGAAGTGCAGAGTGTTGGTACTCAGATCCAAGATGATGTTGTTCTGGTCCAGGAAGTCCAGTCCGATAATCACTTCATTTGATAGGTCAGCCACAAGCACTGGATGCTTTATCGCCCGTCGACCAATGACGAACTCCAGTGATGCTTCGCCATGTACTGGTGCGGTCTCTCCGGTCGCGGTTATTAGCTGGAGGTTCCTTTGTGTGGGTTGCACTCTCCACTTCGGGATCACGGTGGGACCGACGATGGTCCTCGATGCTCCCGTGTCGATTAGCATGGGCCAGCTCTCTCCGTTGACAACTCCGTCGACCATCAGGCTGCTATTATCCCTCCGTAACTGCTTCACACGAACTTGGACTGCCGGGGCTTGACGACTGTCACAAGCCAACCTTTGCCCCCCAAGGCTGGCTGATACTTGCTTTCCTGGGCCGCGCGTTATCCCTATGACTGACTGTCCCGACGGAAACCCTTGGCGGCGGCGATCACAGCAGTCCTTGCTCAGGTGGCCTCTCTTACGGCAGGCCCAGCAGGTCGGTAGTCCTCTTCCGGGCCGCCTCTTCGGACGTCCTTCGGCTACGTTTTTGTTGGTTGTACTGCTACTCTTGAAGAACCGGCCTAGCGCCTCCATCAGTTCATCGGCCAGGGGCTTGGTCTTGTTGGCTTTAGCTGGTTCGTCGACGTCCACCTGACGCACCCGCACGCGCATTCTAGATACCTGCTTTTCCGTCTCTAACTCAAGTGCGTGGCTCAGCGCATCTGCAAGTGTCTTATTGCGCGCAAGTCGCAGTGCCAGTTGAGTATCCGAGTCCTGTAGTCCATCAATTAAGGTTTGCGTCGCAATCTGCTCCAAAAAGTTGGCAGGCGCTGTTGGATAGGCGAGCCTTACAAGGCGTGCGATGTCCATCTCGAACTTCTGCAGGGTTTCCGCGTTCTTTTGTACCCGGGTCCGGAGCTGCATCTGGTAGGCCTGCTGAAGATGGCTATCTCCATATCGGGACTCCATATGGGCGATTAGTGAAGCGTAGTCCTGGGATCCAGTCAGGATGGCCTGAAGGACGTTAAGGGCGTCCCCTCTCAGCGCTACAATGAGAGCTGTTGCCTTTTCCTTGCTGTTCCAGTTGTTTATGGAACAGGCTGCCTCGAACTGACGTAAATAGGTGCTGCACGGGACCTTTCCGTCGTAGGTTGGGGGCGTCACTCTGCTCTATCCCACTTCTGACACCAGTTGTTACGTGCCACCCCCCTAGTGGCACTTGTTAACTGGATTACGGTGGGTTGAAGCACAACACAGATTGTTCCTTTAAAGAAACGTATTAGCTTTATTGCGGCCAGAAAGATACTCCACTCAACAGCAAATACAAGCAATTAGAACCTTACTCCAGTTTCCTCAGGGAGAGAGCACTTCCCTTTTACTTGTCAATAAGCCACAGGAGTTAATCCCTCGTAATGAGGTGGCCCCGTGCGCTGGCTGGAAATAGCTGCACTAAGTCTGTCACTCACTGTTTCGCAATTCACCACAATGACCTCTGTCACACTGCTAAGTGAAATGCCATGTCCTGTGGTTCGGATTCCACGTAAAAAGGAGGTCCCGTGGCTCATGATCTCGAGATTAACGGTCACGCTAAACTACAAGCTTGCTTTGCTTCACACTGGTAAGCACACACTCTTCAATACACAGTCTCTCCGTATGATTCACACTCCTTCACTGTCAAGAGAATCAGTTTCACTAGGGTTTCGCAAGTCACGTCGCCAACAACTGTCGCTCAAGGTAAACGCTCGCACTAGCTCGAAAAACACACACACCCCTCTTGACAGGTCGCTCTTATATAGCAGGCCGGTGACTCAATAAATGCTTCTAGACCCATCCAGGGTTCACGGCTTCTCGAGGTTTCCATCACTGGCTGGGTCACGAATATTCTGGACCATCCCTTTGTCCTAGTAGTCCTGTTGCGTAAGGCGCACGTAATACACTGAGGCAGAGCACAGCCCAGCCCGGGGGCAGTTGTGACTCATGCGGCGAACGATGAAACAAACTCACAGCCGTAACAATAGATTTAGCCAACACTGAAAATGGCTTCTGATACTCCAATTTTCATGAAGTGACAGGTTTCACTATTACATACAGACCAATGGAGCAGATGACCTAACTATTCTGCCCATTAAAACAACAACAATAAACTAACAGATGGTGATGATGATGATTATTATTGTTGTTTTAAGGGGCTTAATACAGCGAGAGCCCTCCGTATAGAATGGAGCCTCACATGCGCCATATGGCGTGCGGGGCACTGTGGCTAGTCACGTCAAGCAAAGAACTGGCACTAGCAGCAATGTAGCGTCCACCTAGTTCAACACATTTACACTTAACGTATTTAATAATCATCATAACTCACATGAATTTCAGGGTATTTGCTGGAAATGCTGTCCTTCATTATCCAAACATACATTGCACCTACAGTACATAGGAAGTTTTGGTACACTCGCTGTAATTCATCCTCGCTGATATTTTGTATCAGTGCAGTTATTTCGTACTCGAGCCTCCAGAGTATGCGTATTGTTTCTGTATACCTTTTGTTTGAGGTTCCCCCACAAGTAAAAATCGCATGACACTGAAACGTACGAACACTTTTACTAGAAGACTTCTTGAGAAGATAAGTTTTCACTAGGAAAATTCGATGTTTTGTTCAATACATAACCATGTTCATGGGATACAAAACAGGCTACAATACTTCATCACAAGCCTTAACTTTCTGAACTAAGGTATCTTGCCAGCTGGGAATGTGATCAATGCTATGACAGCATGTGGTGATTCCCATTCCACTGTTGTGTAACAGTAGATGCTATTCAACTGGCTGACTAATCGCTCTCCGTCACACGGCCCAAGCATGGCTCCATTCTATAGGGAAGGCTCTCACTGTATATTTATGGGTAGTAGTAAGGATGATATTTTTTTTTCCTTTTCCATTTTAATTATTAATAACCAGTGCTTTTTTTCTAAAAAAAAAATATTAAGGGGTATTCCCAGTTGTAAAGCCTCCGTGGCTTAGGCGGCAGCACGCTGGCCTATCACCGCTGGGTCCGTGGTTCAAATCCCGGTCACTCCATGTGAGATCTGTGCTGGACAGAACGGAGGCAGACAGGTTTTTCTCCGGGTACTCCGGTTTTCCCTGTCAAACTTTCATTCCAGCAACACTCTCCACTATCATTTCATTTCATCTGTCATTCATTTAATCATTGCCCCAGAGGAGTGCGTCAGGCCTCGGCAGCCGGCACAGTTCATATCCTCTCCGCTAGTTGGGGGCTTCATTCATTCCATTCCTGACCCGGTCGGAGACTGGAAGCAGGCTGTGGATTTTCATTCCCAGTTGTAGTCGACAAAACATCACGATCTTGCAATTTCCGGCAATTTGCAAAGTCTGGTTATTATTATTATTGATTTAAGCCCACTACGGAGCGCTTATGACTAGTTCTTCGATGCTCTTTTCCGTTCCCAATATCTCTTGAGCCCTGCTGATAATTTCTCCTTTCTCTCCTGCGAAAGGGGCTTCCGACATTTAGAGACTCTAGGTGGTGGGATCCAAGATTCTACCATAGCACAAAATTTAGAACGATCTTCTACATCAAGGTCAGCAATTCCAGCCGAATCCAAGTCCTTTAGTACTTCATTAAGCCACAGGCTTCCAGTCTTGTAGCTTTTAACCAAGGAGAAGATCTTCTTGGTAAGCCTGTTGCTGTCCATTCGTTGTAGGTGCCCATAGAACTTTAGCCTCCTACGTCGCATACTGTTATTGTTTGTGTTCGAATCATTAACTTTCAGCTGTCTCGATGCCTGGGTGGATGATAAATATTTCGTTATATTCTTCATCCTTCAAAACTAACCACACGCAAAAATAACAACCTAGGCTACCCCACCTCCAAACACTAGCCTGCGTGCATCTAAGAACGGAGTGCCGAGTTGTGGACCAAAAGAAACTGATTCGATAGATCGATTAAAATCGAGGATTACTCGAAATTTCCCCCATCTGTTGTGAACAGCGTTTGACGCCATCTGATCTATGAACTTTCAAGTCGCAAGTTATATTTGCCGGACTAGATACAAATGTACCAGTATTTTTCCTTAATCAGTTTTCAAATGTTTAAAGGGTACGCGTACCCCCGCGTTACCCCTGAAAAAAGCACTGTTAATAATCCAAAGGCAGGATACAAATAAGATGGGTGGACCAGCTGCAGCCCCTACTTGGAAAGTTTCTGCAGAGCATGAGGCAACCCAAGTAGCAGGGGCGAGAAAGATGAGGACAATTGACAGACACACTGTCAATTGCCACCACACACTGTCAAAGGCAAAGGACTGAGGACTAGTATCAGAGCTGTGAAAAAGTATTAATTTCTGTGGTCAATTTCCCCTTTTGCTAGGTTTTTGCCTTTTCTCTGTAACATTCCCTGCCTACTTAAGTAGGTGAGTTGCGTACAAGTGCTTGACTACAAGTACCATTACCTTCCAACATTTGCATGTTATCATGACCAGTTATTGGCTCCAGATGTGCCCTTGCAACCTGTTCATAAAACCTTATTGCCGACATCCTATCAGATGGAAGCTAACTTTGTGGTTTATAGGTTTGTTCTATACATATCGAGATTCCTGTGCCAAAGTTGGATGAATCAAAAGGTATGGCTAAACACATAGGAGAAGAACTTCTGTATCAAAATAAACATACCGTACTGAAATTAGCATAGCAACTTCCACTCTGTCATCATCATCATCATCATCTTGTACAGTTTCCAGCCCCAGGCTGGGTCTGTTTGGAACATAAGCCTCGCCACCTAGTTCTTTCTTCCCACCACCTCTCCGCTGTCACTCTGGTCCAGTCCTCGCCTCTCTTCTTGACACATTCCTCCACTCCTTTCAGCCATCTATCTCTTGGTCTTCCCCTTGGTCGTTTCTTCTGCATCTGCATCTCATGTATCCTCTTGGGAATCTTCTTCTCATCCATTCTCTTTAAGTGTCCATACCACCTCAGTCTTGATGTCTCAATCCTACCTTGCAAGGGCTCCTCTTTCACCATTTCCCTGACCTTTTCATTCCTCACCCTGTCTCTTCTTGTTACTCCGATCCTACTTCGCAGGAACTTCATTTCACCTGCCTGTATTCTGCTTATGTCTCTTTTCTTCATTGTCCACGTTTCTGAAGCATAGGTCAGTATCGGGATATAGTAGCTTCTGTATAACACTTCCTTGCTTTTTTGTGGGACATCTTTATTCCACACTAAGCTCCTAATGCTTCTCAGAAATGCTTCTGCCTGTCTGCCACGTTCCGTAATCTCTTTGTCATTTCTCCCATTTTCCTCCACTATACTTCCCAAGTACATGAGACTTTCCACCTTCTACAGCTGTCCACCTCCAAGTGTTATCCCACTCATTGGTCTGTCCTTTTTCCTGGTCGTTAACAGGATCTCACATTTACTGATGTTGGACTTCCATCCGTACTCTCCCACTGTTTCTTCCCAAGCCTTTAGTTGCTCCTGAATTTCCTCCTCCTTGGTTCCCCAGACCATGAGATCATCTGCAAACACCATTGCTTTCATCTTATCTTCTCCTATCTTTCCTGCTATCCGTGTCATTACCTCGTCCATAACCACAATAAAGAGAAGGGGTGACAGCGCACTACCCTGTTTCAGGCCACTCATTTGTCTGAACCAGTCTGTTCTTTCCCCTCCAACTTTCACACAACTCACACTTCCACAATACATCTCCTTCACTCTGCCTACAGTCCCTTTTCCCACTCCCATGTTTTCCATTGCTTTCCAAACCTTCTCCCTACACACACTATCATAGGCTTTTTCAATGTCCAGGAAGGCCATCAACAGATCCTCTCCAAATTCGTAGTGGAGTTCCTGGAGCTGTCTCACTGAAAATATGAGATCCACTGTTGATCTCCCAGGTCTGAATCCATACTGCTCCTCTCTCAATTTTCTCTCCACTTTGGCTCGTATTCTACTTTCTAATATCTTTTCGTATATCTTGGTACTGTGAGATATGAGAGTGACTCCCCTGTAATTTCTGCACTCCTTTCTGCTTCCTTTCTTAAATATTGGGACAATTAATCCTTTCTTCCAATCTTCTGGGGTCTTTTTCTCCTTCCATATCACCCTCATCACACGGTACAGCCACTGTTTCCCAACCGCTGCCTTCACCATTTCAACACTCACTTCATCCACACCTGGTGCCCTTCCTCCTTTCATCTTGTCTATAGCCATTTCCAGTTCTCTCCAAGTCAGGTCCTTTTCCATTCCTATGTTGTCTTCTCCATCTTCCAATACATTGTCTTCCTCCCTATGACCATTTGGATTCAGCAAATCCTCAAAGTACTCTTTCCACACTGTCTTGAGTGTCTCTTTGTTGTGTACCTCATTTCCGTTTTTGTCCATCATTACCACATCCTCTCGCAGACCTCTTCTCTTACTTTTGACCATCCCATAAAGTACTTTCTTATTTCCTCTGCTGTCTTCCTCCATCATATCTGTCCACTTTACCATCCACTTCTTCCTCTCCTCTGCGACAATCTTGTTTGCTTCTTTCTTCTTTATCTTATAATCTTCCCTTGCCAGATCAGTTCTTTCCTGGAACCACACTCTGAAAGCCTTGTTCTTCCTTCCCACAGCTTCTTTTACTCTCTCATTCCACCATGGTGTCTCTTTACACCGCTTTCTGTTGCTTGTTCTTCCACATACTGCCACTGCAGCTTCCACCATTGTGTTTTTGAATTGCTTCCATTCCTCTTCCCCTGTTTTAGGATTGTCTGTTGGCATCCTTTCCCTTATTATCTTCTGGAATTCTTCCTTGACTTCCTTTTCCTTGAGTTTCCACACTTTGATTCTCCTTTCCTGGTACTCTGTCCTCTTGCTATCCTTAACAACTCCCAGGTTCATTACAAGTATTCTGTGGTCGCTATCTAAGGCCTCGGATGGTATTACCTTTATATCTCTGACACTTCTCTTCATTTCCCAGTCGTACAGCATGTAATCTACCAAAGATTTCTTTGTTATCTACCAAAGATTTCTTTGTTAAATCACTGCTGTACCACGTTACCTTGTGGCTTTCTTTCTTCCGGAACCAGGAGTTGCCTACCACTAGACCGTTTCTCTTGCAAAAATCCAGCAACTTTCTCCCTTCTTCATTCCTGCTACCCCATCCTTCTGCTCCCAGTACATTTTAATATCCTTGCCTTTCACTTCCTACATGTGCATTCAAATCTCCCATGACAATGATGCTCTGACCATTCAACTGCTGTTGTAGCTCCTCCTCAAAGTCTTCCTTCTCTTGAGCTGTACATCCAACTTGAGGGGCATATACCTGGGCTATCTCCAGGCTTCTTCCCTTTACAGTTACTCTGATCTTCATGATCCTGTCACTTATTCCCTTTACCTCTTCCTTCATTCCATCTCTCACAACTACTCCTACTCCGCTGCTCCTTCCTTCACTGTTCCCACTCCAGTACAACCGGTACCCTTTCCTCAGTTCTCTGCAACCTTCTCCTTTCCATCTTGTTTCTGCCAAGCCCAGTACATCCAGTTTTCTTCTCTCCATCACATCTACAATCTCCTCCACTTTTCCTGTCAGTGTCTGTATGTTTAATGTCCCAACTCGTAGTCCATTAGCATATCCGGGTCGTCGTCGTTTGCATCCGTCCTTTCCGAGGCCTGTTCCTGGTTTGAAAGCAAATAAGATATCCACTACTGGCTTGCTAGGCCTATTGTAGCTTCACCAGAGCCCCATCAGCCGTCACTTTTCAGGGTTCCCATAGAGCCTTCACAGCTACCGTAGCGGTCCCGGGGCACACAAAGTCCCCACTGTACTTCACCCCTACAGGCAATCCCCTACTTCATGCCGTTGCCCGTCTCCCACCACGTGGAGGAGGGGTTGGACTTGTGGGTATGGTATGGTGGGTATGGTTTTGTATTCATTAAAAAGAACATCTACAGTATACTGTATACTGAACACAATCTGTCTTAACCAGTGACTAATTACTGTATTATTTATTACTGTGGACTGGGTTCGATTCCCCGTCAAAGCATGTGAGATTTCTGAAGTGAAATGCTATGTCCTGTGGTCTGGATTCCACGTAAAACGGAGGTCCCGTGGCTCATAATCACAAGGTTCACAGTCACGTAAAACTACAAGCTTCCTTTTCCTTTATTTATTACTAGCGGACCCGTGCAAGAACTCTCGCATAATGGGTTGTGTTCGTCCCATGTGTACTGACTACATGCCTGGCCCTAGTGAAATGCGGGCTGTAGGCGACAGAGTTTTCGCAGGGGCTATCGTATTGTTTATTTGTTTAACCCCTCAGGCGTGATATTGTGAAACTCTGGGCTGCACCCACAACGTGCATTATTTCTAGCCTACTCCCAATGCTAAGCGCGGTATCATATGCATTTCGCTATAATTCCAAACACACTGGCAAAAGTTTTCAAAAAACACACACAATAACATCAACATATAACATAATATGATAAACTTTCAATAACCTGATTATCCCTGGTCAGCGGCACGTCAGTACTGGGACAATATCACAGTCGCCCAATGTGTTTGTTTTTCTTGGCGTTCTATCACGAATTACATTGTCAGCATCACTATCTTCACTGGAAGTTATAGCGAACACATCCTCTAAATCGCTGTCACTCTCTGAATCACTTTCATTGGCACTATTGTCGAGCAAATTAGCTATTTCTTTGTCATCAATAACTGTGCCAGGACCTGCCATGTTTACAAGCAAACTCACGGTCCGCAAAAGTGGGAACACGTGTGCAGAGATCTGAAAAATAAATGACTGTGAAGATATGTGACACCTCCTGGCAGTAATAAGTAGCTCGAAGTGTAACCAAAAGTTGCCTCTTCCTGCCATCTTACGACCAAATAAATAACTATTACGAAGTCCACGTAGCGGGCGATTAAAATTTGACGGCGCACCCTTGTGCCGTACACGCTGTGAACGTAGCAGACTAGTGGGCGCACCGTTGCGCCGTACACGCTAAGGGGGTTAAAAGCACTTTATAAACAAATATATTTCCTTTGACTTTTCAAGAAATGCAATATTTTCCCTGTACTATTGAGACGATTTGGAAGATTTTGGTACAAACAACACCTTCTAACTCCTTCTGGTTTAGGAGCTTGAGTTTTGTGAAATATACACCTTAGCCTTAGTGTATTATATAATAAGATTATACATCTGGATCCTTAGGGAAACTATTTCATTTCAATATGGAAAGCGTAGGCAGCCAATGTTTGAATTTAAGAGAGCACAGCTCTCATGGTACATTGGCACTGCTTGTTGTTCATAGCAGCCATGCAGTCGCCTTCATAGTTTGTATTTGCCAGCGTTTTGGTGAGGTGTACAATACCAATTGATGAGTCCAATGGTACACTGGGGCGAATTGCTGGCAAACCAGTTTGAACTAGCTGGATAAATTTTTCAAAGTATTTAATTTTCTTTGAAATTTCATGAACTGCCATTGCACTGTTCGTCACTTAACCTCTTAACCGGGCATGACGAGTTAATTCGTCTACTACCTGTTGCTACTCAATCGGGTAATGACGAGGTAACGAGCACTTGAAAATTGTTATCTGCTGGGGGACGAGTATTCGTGTCTCTTACGTTGTTGAGTGTAGTTCTATGATTGCTCCGTAGATGTCAGTAGGTTTCAGCTTTGCTGCACCACAATGCGCGCCAATTTCTCAATACACATAAACATTGCCTTCTGTGCAGTAACGGCGAAACGTGCTCGTTTGGATGATGAAAGTATTCTTCATCTCATTGACTCAGATGATGAATTATCTTTGGATAGTGACGTTATCGACACAAGTGGTGAAATTGACAGTGAGGTTGCTTCTGAGAATGAAGAGGAGGGAGAAGATACTACTAGCTTGCCTACAAGTGATGCAGCCACTTCGCCCTGACTTAGCCAAGGTAATCCTCGTGCTCCGTTTGCGTTTGTATCGGACAGTAGAATAAATATTGACATAAGTGATGCAAACAAAGGTAGCCAATTGTTCTATTTTAGCCAGTTTATAGATGAGGATCTTATCAATCTAATATGTGAGCAGACAAATAAATATGCAGAACAGTTTTTCGAAGCTCATACAGTGCTAAAACAACGGTCGAGAGCTCGGATTGGACTCCGACTACCACAGGAGAGATAAGATTATTCCTATCTCTTCTCATTTTTCAAGGAATAATAAAGAAGCCTTCTTACGAAATGTACTTGACTCGCAGGGATTCCATCTCAACACCATTCTTCAGCAAAGTGATGAGTGAGAAAAGGTTTTCATTATTGTTGAAATTTTGTCACTTTGCTGACAATAAGACTGATGCCAACATGAGAGGAAAGTTGTTCAAACTCTCGCCTATTTTGAATCCAATTCGCAGGAAGTGCCAAGAATTGTACACACCACAGGAAAACATTTGTGTGGATGAATCACTAGTGTTGTGGAAAGGAAGGCTGCAGTGGAAGCAATTCATACCATCGAAGAGGAGTCTCTTTGGTTTCAAATTGTTTGTTCTTCGTGAGAGTGGTTCAGGGTACATTTGGAATTTTATTGTATATACTGGGAAGGATACAGACTTTGGGAACTTGTATCCCAATACTCCTATGTCAAGTAGAGTAGTCCTCGAACTGTCACATGATTTACTGAACAAAGGATACACATTGTATCTAGATAACTGGTATTCCAGTGTCCAGTTAGCTGAAACTCTGTGTAGCATGAACACTGATATGGTGGGAACGATGCGTATAAATCGCCGTGGGGTACCTGATGTTCTCAATAGTAAAAAGTTGAAGAAAGGTGAGCACATTGCCAGATATAAGGATAAGATTATGGTCCTGCGCTAAAAAGATAAGAGGGAAGTTACTATGATTAGTACAATTCACGACGATACTTTTATAGATGTTGAGAAAAGGAACAAAACTGAACGGAAACCCAAGCTAGCAGTGGACTACAATACGAATATGGGTGGAGTGGATAAGAGCGACGGGCAAATGGAGGCATATGCTATTGCGCGAGAAAGAGTAAAGAAGTACTACTTCAAACTCTTTATGCATTTCCTAGACATTGTTTGTTTCAACGCTTATCAGCTGTACACGAAAAATGGAGGGAAACAAGACAGGTTGCATTTTCTGGTTGAGCTGGGCGAACAGATAGTTGAAGAGAATCTTGGAGAAGCAGCTAATGGAGTGAGAAGCCCACAAGTAGGAAGGCCATTTTTGAAACCTGCACCAACACGATTCACAGGGAGGCATTTCCCAGACTTCATTCCGTCCAGTGACCGAAAGAGTGTGTGACAAGGAGGTGCAAAGTGTGTTAAGACAAAGGTCTTAGAAAAGAAAGTTGATTTTGGTGCCCAGATTGCAAGGTTGGACTTTGTGTAGTTCCGTGCTTCAAGGCGTACCATCGTAAATAGACTCTATGAAGAAAAACTATTTTGAAGATTATTGTCTTACATTTCTTTTTGTAACATGATGTACAGTACAGTCCTTTACTTTCATTTTGTGCTGCTTTGTTGTAGAACACAGTCATGTACCTCGTGCAATAATAATGTACTTTATTACAACAGTGACATCGTTTTCTTGGTTGCGTCAGACGAAGTCTCATTGTAATGTAGTTCCAAGAAGTCTAATCAAACATTAATTATGGTTTGAATTTTAAAACAAATAAAATCAGGAAGGACTAGATAAATTTTCATGCTTGCACTCATAATGGGCGGGACGAGTTCCTTCGTCATTCGCGGAAGTGTAATGGGCATGACGAGATAACTCGTCACCCACATCTTTATAATGGGCGTGAGGAATAAACTCGTTTTCAGTCAAAATACATTCCCCACTACGAATGTTACTTTGTCGGTGGAAACTCCCCGGTTAAAAGGTTAGCTATTACAGTACATCGTGAATATACTTAATTCTGACACATCACTTAATGTACTTGGGGTTATAGGTTACAAACAATCAGTCTATTTTTCTGGTACGTGTTAGGGACAGATTTTGTACGTATTTGTAGGCAGTAAGCTTATACAGCATGTTTGTAAGTATGTACCGTGTACCTAATAACTCTTAAAAAAGCAGCATGTTTTCTGCCCTGCTTACAGCTGAAAGTTTACCCTATGCAATTTTCTGTTCCCAAAGTCAAGGCTTAATTGTCATGCAGTTTGTTTTACTTCGAAGTACCTAGAACCAGTGTTCTGTAAATGTAAATTGTGGACTGTGCTAAAGAGGAGTGATACATATATTCCTGAGGAATGAGAGAGTGGCTGTTTTGTATGAGGTACTTGTAACACAGCAAGGCTGACAATGTGAAGAATCTTTTCATGTTCATGGACAACTGCACAGGGCAATTGAATGGTTTCTTTCAGTAGATCGACATGAATTTATGCAGAACACAAATTGGAACATTAGGGCTTTCTGGCACCACCTCTTAACCAGTCGTCAGTTTGTTTCTGTGGTGCACTACTTTCTTATCTGCCTTCAGACGGGAATTTTTCCAAGAATTAAGAAGTTCAAGAGAACTCACTATGGAAACGTGTGTACCATTAACGAATGGAAAGATATTATGGTATTTCTAAAAGCTGCATGAAGAAGCCACTTTAAGTTACCACTATGGAAGAAAATATTTTTAATACAAGTGACTGTTTTTTTTTAAACAAAATATGGAAAAGGAAGAGGATAATTTCTGGTGACTAGGGGTAGTGATTTTCAGCATTTTGAAATCAGAAATTTAGCATTTTGATTTGAACATTTAGTATTTTGTAGCTTTAATGCATTTGCAATTTAGCATTTTAAACCATTTTGGTAAAATGCATGAGGTAAATTGTGTATTTATTGTAAATTAATTAGGTTAAAGTAACACAGAAGAAAATTGTTACAGGCTAAAGCATTACACGGAAAATTAAATAGAAATTTATACTTTGCTAAACTAGAATTATACAAAATCAACTCAAGTCTTGCTTCAATATCCACCATAGTGGAAAAGTGAATGCAAGTTCATGAATCATTGTTAAATGAAATCTTAGAGCAGTTTAATAGACATTTTGGGTCTGGTCATCTTAGTACTTGTTGACTTGACCTACGCGAAAGGAATGAATGCGATGGGCGGGCAAGAGGTGCAGGAGGAATTACTTATCGGATATCCCATTCCAGACCGGTGGTCAAGCTGTCATAAACATTTCGAGGGTGTACAAACTCCTCACTTTAAGTTTCCATAAGAAAAGAAAGTATAAAAAGAACATCATATTTGATTAAAAAACGTGGATTTCGCATTTTGTCGCTTCCTCAAAACACATTAAAAAGTGGTTTACAGGTCGTGGAAAGTGAAAATACCGTACAAGAGTACAAGTCATTGTGAGCATTTCACGCTTTATCGCATTGCCGAAAAGAACGCCACCCCTACTGTTGACCAATTGCCTTTCAAATTCGCTAGTATTCTAAGTTTCAATTCCCGAGTGAAACACCAGAAATAATATACTATGTGTGAAATTTTCTATGCACGGTAAAGCATCCCCAGTCGGCATTGTAAAGTTAGGTGGTCAACAGTTGGTCAGTTTACTCCTAAACAGATAACTACTTTTTCTGTGGCTCATGATCGCAAGATTAACGGTCGCAAGCTTCCTTCCTTACATTGAACCACTTTCAGTTGATCCTAAAAAGTTCAAAGATCTACAAGATTTAATCTAGTTATCACAACAGTATTAAGTGGAGATGTAGAAAGTGATGAAGACTATTCCTGCCATCTTAATGTTGACTGACCAACCAGAAAATTGTGATTTGATTGGCATTGCTTAAGTTATGACATTAAAACATGTTATTATATAATTTCAAATAGGCCTATTTAGTATGTAATACTGTACCGGTAGTTGAATTAGTATTCTTTACTGATACATTGTTTGAAATTCTGAGGCAAGAAAGTGCTAAGTCACTATTATTCACACATGCCTATATTTAATTGTAATTAACATAATATTTTTAAAATATACATCCCATTATACAAACTGAAAACTTATAAGAATGGATACAATGTACTGTAAGTAAATGTACTTCAGGGAAAACATGACCTGATTTATAGAAATTTGTGAATCTTTAACCTTTTCACTGCTAATATTGTGAGAGACTATCAAACCCCTCCATGCTGAATAAATTTTTAAAAGTATGTTATTCAGATGAAGTTGCCGACGAGATATCTCGGGTGCAGCAAGGACGTGACATTCTACCGCATCCGAGATATCTCGGGCGTAGCAGTGTAAAGGTTAGTTTATTCAGTTGAAACTTCCCGTCAGATCAATACAATTTTTGTATTGATCTGACGGGAAGTTTCAACTGAATAAACTATTCATATACGTCAATACGGACCAGAAATGGCAACTAGTATTCCCATCGTGTAAAGGTTAAGAAGCATTTTTCTCACAAAGACAAAAGTGTGCTATAGTAATAGCCTATCTTGCTCAAGCCCATTCTTTAACCTGCTGAGAAAGAAATAGATTTTCCAATAGATTCATAAGTACTGTATTGCACTCTTTTCTTTGATGGGCAGTGTAAAAGCCAATGGCATTGGTTCAACTAATAAATGTTAGTAAATGATAGGTCTATATACATTCACATTGCTATTGATACAGAATGATGACGACCTTGCAGAAGGTAAAGTGCACTGATATGTAATGCAACAATTCCTACTTCGTCTTCTGTTAGTAACCAAGTCCATTATTTTATATGGTATTTGTTAACATTCTTTTCTTCATTTGATTTCTCTTATTTCCAGGTAGGAAATAAACTTTTTGTTCTTCTTCAGTCTCTTCCAGATCGGTTACTGGTGAGATCTGAAAAATAAAATCAGCTTAGTAAGTGGACTAGTAGCCTAGTATCCACAGTTGCTGGCATATTGTTGACCTTTTTCCATGTGGAATTCAGGATGGTTAATTGTTTTATGTATCATAATACAGAACAGGAAGGGAGAACATACAGCTTGAGGTGCTAAAAATATACTGTAATGATTTTAATATTATGACTGTGCCTGTCAGAAATCAAAGTTCAAAATTTTCAAAATTCAAATCACAGCTATTTTTATCCATTTTTCAAAATTTGGTCCTTGCTTTCTGCAGGCCTTCACAGTTTCCCTCACATCTCCCAGGTTTATAGGAATCTTTGGACTTTAAAAATTTTATTTTAAGTGGGTGCTAAACCTTCTGCTGCAAAATGAAACTCGCTCAAACTTTTGGTTGGTTGGTTCCTCAGTTTAGGGGCTGCGACAACATGGTCATGTTGCCCAGGGGCGTATATACAATTTTTTTCGTGGGGGGGGGCTGACTATCCTGGAAAATTGTGAGTATTTTCAGGGGCTTGTCACCGCAAAATACCCAGAAATATCAACCAATATCTTAGAGCATATAACTTTGTGTAATTATTTTAGATAAGATTCAAAGTTTATATAGCCTGCAATTATCACTGGCAATACAGAAAGTTGTAAAATACAACACAACACACAAATAAAATTTTATACTTAACTTAATGAATTTTCTATTATGATCTATAAGGAAAACATTAGTGGAAAGCTGGAAATTGCTTTAATCGCTTTATTTGGACCCAGATATTACTCTCCCAAGTTTTCCCCCTCGAGCGAAGTCTGCGTTGGCCCTTCTGGCCCTAAGAGGGTACCATTTTTCGTTTTTTTTGTTGCAAATATCTCCCAAACCATCAACTTTATCAACAACATACCTATTATAAAAAATAATCTAGAGTAAATTTCCTACAAAAATGTTCTCTACCTTTTGTCTCTAATGTGAACCGTTACGATGCTATGACCATTCGAAGTGGAGCCCTTTTTGATTCTTGCGGAAAAGCTATGGAAATGATATGCCATATCAAAGTTTCTACATGTTATAAATATTTGTCAGCATTCCAGGTGCACAAGCTGTTAACTTGTTACAAGTATAACAGCTTTTCAATGTAAACAGCTGTGGCAAAGCACCTACCATTAGTATTATTATTGCGTAGTATTGGCATAAAATCACATATTTTATTTAGGGTTGTATAAGATATTTGATGTTTTTTTTATGTGTCAAGTTAGACATGAGCGATTCCTTGTTGTTTTTTTAAAATCAATATTCGGATAGCATTACCCTATTTGAGGGGTGTTTTTTTTGGCATTCTTTTGAATGCTAGGATTTTTCTTGTTTCATGTTTACTTTTGTGAATAAATTCCTTTTTTATTTAAAATCTTGATGGCGTGATGCTTTACAGCATGCTTCATTCAGCATGGAGGGGTTTGATAGTCTCTCACAATATTAGCAGTGAAAAGGTTAAAGATTCACTTCTATAAATCAGGTCATGTTTTCCCTAAAGTACATTTACTTACAGTACATTGTATCCATTCTTATTAGGAAGGCCATCGCTGGATATTTCGGGGTATTCCACGCTTCCGAGGTGTTTCTTTTTTGGAATTTCATGTTCTCTGAGCTACTTTTGCTTTAGTGGCCATGGTCTTTCATAATACTACCTTGTTAGGTGTATTTGTGCCCTATTATCCTATTCACTTGTGAGTAGGACCTGGGTTTTTTTCTAGCCGGGGATTTTCAGGTTCCACGATCCGGCAGTCTTCGTGGGATGTAGCAGGTAATGGTAGGTAATTACGGGTACAGTACCATATAATAATTTTATTAATGCAATCAATGGCCATGTATTTTTCTTTTCAGGACGGGTCAGGGAAGGGATTATGAAAGGAAATCGGCCGTGGACCTATCGAAAGGAACCGTCCCGGCGCCTGGTAGTGAAAATCATTTTCAGGACGGCCGAGGTGGGATTCGAACCCACGCCCTCCCGATGCCAGCAAGACACAAGGTAGCGCATTAGCGCACTCGGCCACCGCGGCCGGGAAACTTTGGAAATAAAATCAATATTTTTTCTACAACTTCCTGTTGCTGTTGCTTATTTTAGAGGCTGCGACATCGTGGTAATATAGACCCTTTGTATTTAGAGTGTGTGTGGAATTTGTGCGATAGCCTGTGTTATTGTGATGGAGGTGGCCGTGGGAGGTAGGCGTAGGAAACCACGGAAAACCACTTCCAGGATGGCAGAGCTGTGAATCCAACCCAGACCGACAGCTAAGAACGCTGGTCGCTACACCGAGGTGGTCCTAGAACAGCCTCTGCATTATCATCACGATCTACTGCAAGGGGAGCTGCGGCAGATCCGGATTGCAAGTTAAAATCATAACACTGAAGAAGGCCATTCTGAGTATGGTTTTTACACTCTCCCTCCTGGTAAATGTCTTGTTATTTTTTTCTTAAACTGTATGTGACATCAATATTATACATAGGTTGGTTTTTTAGTTTTGGCACCTTAGTTATAACTGGATTAATAACTCACTTAGATGGTTCCAAGTTTCACAGGCCCTCGATGTAGTCCCCTCCGTTGCGTACAACGTGTTCCCAGCGATGCGGAAGTCGTTGGATCCCGTTGGCACTGCCCAATCTATTGATGGTACGAAGAGAGCGCTCGGCAGCCTGCTTAACGTCATTGTCATCTTCATCTTCGGGATGAGATCATAGTCGCAGGGACTGATGTCGGGAGAATATGGGGGGTGATAGAGGACCTCCCAGCCCCAGCGATCCAACAATGGCGACACCGCCTGCTGTGTGTGCCCTAGCATTGTCATGCAGAACGATGGGCGGTGTAACCATGTGGTGGCGCCGTTTCCTTCTCAGAGCTCCTCGGAGATGGTCTTGCAGAAACGAACAATAGTACGCCGCATTAACGGTTTGCCCTCGGGGAACAGTATAGCAGCGCTTCCGTACCATTAAAGACGTTAAGCAGCCTGCCGAGCGCTCTCTTCGTACCATCAATAGATTGGGCATTGCCAACGGGATCCAACGACTTCCGCATCGCTGGGAACACGTTGTACGCAACGGTGGGGACTACATCGAGGGCCTGTGAAACTTGGTACCATCTAAGTGAGTTATTAATCCAGTTATAACTAAGGTGCCAAAACTAAAAAAACCAACCCATGTATATTTGTGTATACCTTGGCTGGCATTCCATGTAGTAGGGTTGTATCCTACACTGCAGATCTTCATTTTGTGATAGTAGGCCTACCTTTTGATTTTGAATGGCCTACATGAAAAGTCTGTACGGTAACTTCCTGAAGATAGGCCTATAAGTAATTATGGTTTTTAATTAAGCAGTTCCTGGAATCCATACGGGGAGTCCCCATTTGCAAAATAAATCTGTCTACCTCTGCAAACAATAGGCCTAGGATAAATGAAATGCTCCGTTTTCCCTAATTTATGCAGTAAGGAGTACACGAGCATTAAGCACCTAAAAGAAAAGCAACTACATATTTTGTTAATGCACTGCCCAAAATTAATATAGGCTACGTCAAATTTCCTGTTCGACTAGCCTAGCCTATATCATAGTTAAGACGAGTGATAGAACAGAAGTAGAATATTATATCTGAAGGCTAGCTCCTATTCCAGAAGTTCTGCTTGGTAATAATTTCTAAAAACTCATTGTTACGAACGTACTTGATGAAAATCACCTGAATCTCGAGTCCTCATGGTTGGTCGTCAACATCAAGTTCATCGTCCAGTTCCGGCAGTGGGAAACGCAATGTTGCTGCTATTCCACCTAGCCGGTTAAGCTGCTCTCCAGAAACATGCATGCTTGAAAATAATTTTACTGTCCCTCCCAACTCTTTTACACTTTCTGTTAGGTTTACATATTGTCTCCTTAGCTCTACGTCTTGAATTCGGAAGAGTTTATCGGATATTAGCAATATCTCAATGGCTTCATATTCATTTGCTTTTAAAACATGCCCGGGTCCATACAATGCTTTTGCCGGTTCAACTTTTAGCATTCGAGAAAATGCTTCCAAAGCTTTCACTTCGCTTCTAGCTTTTGTTGTGGCGATATTTTCCACAACAGTTGCGTCAATCAACATTTCCGTTAGAGAGTGCTTGAAACCACTTGAACAACGAACCAGGAGAAACTTACTTCTGTTATCTAGTAAAACTTTGCAATCGAGTTTCACTGCAAGCTGGAACAAGTAATCATAAAACATGTTTCGAACGAACCCCGGACTTGCGATCAACACGCACTTGACAATTTCAAAATTTACATGTCGAAGCAGTCCTTTCATCACCGCCTCATAGAAACGCTGAAGTCCCTTCTCGTGTTGTTCAATATTGTTTCTCTTTCGTGGAATATTTTCAGTTATTTTTGCCCGAAATAATGTCATACTGCTGGTAATTAAATATTAGCTAAACCTTCGTGCATCAAGACTGCCGCCACTTCCGCGCGTTGCGTTGGATCACATGCTGTCTGTATTTGATCAAGAGAAACTGAATCCCATTCGGATTTGGCAATGGAGAATATACGGTTCAACTGTAAATCAAGAGTATGATAGCCACCTAACTTAACATATTGATTTTCTGTGACATTGCGTCCTTTCAGACGAAGCATACAAACTTGTGTGTCAAACTCGATGTTTTCTATTTGGACTGTAAGCGTTGTTCGAACTCTAAAACTGGACGATGACTCTGTACTAACGCTCTTATTTTGCACTCTCCGTAATGTAGAAGCGCGAACCCTGTCTCCTTCTCGAATAAGGTTATACGCATGCCACATATCCTCCGGGTCCTTAGCTACCAGGGACACACTACCTTCACCTTTCATATCTATATGTTTAGACACTAATTTCATTTTGACTCTCGTATGGATCTTATAAGCACGAACATTCGATTTATTAGGCAACGTATTTCCTGCACTTTTACTGGGTTTTCAATACATCTTACGCGACACGCCAACTGTTGCCGATACAATATTGTTGTAGGAGCTCACGCTCTTCAAGTTTCAGTATCTGTCTGTTCTCGACCTGTCGACATGATCGACATTCAGGTTTCATCGATCTGCAAGATCCCTCCAAGACCAACTACAATCCTCAGACCTTAATGTAGAAAAAACATGGCGGCGATGGTTGCCCTACCAATAGCTAATATCATGTCATCGGGGTAGTCACAGTTCGTGTAAATTATTATTTTTACTCACCTAAGAGCATAAAAGATATCACAAGACGAGACTAGGTTCCGAAGAAATATGCATCAATAATTTAGACCTACCTGAATTAATTTATCTATATAGTGCTGGCCTCGAATTATAGGTTTCTTCCGTCTTCACCCAAAGGGCAGCTACAATAGTCTCGCTGTTTCAGTGGTTGAATAAGAAGCTTCTTGGCGAGTTATCACGATTTGTATTTAAGTTCAGTAATTATAGATTAATATTATTAGCATAAAATCAAACAGATTCTGAAGAAGGGGAGAAGAAAGTACCCGGTTACTTAAGTGCTGTCCCAGCACATGCCGAGTATTTGTGTACACAATCGGAATGAGAATAGTTGCCTGAAATAATCGAACCAACGCTATAGAGATACAATTCAATTAAGACCTCTCGTAGAATTGTCTAAAATCTCGGCTAAAACATCACACCGAATTAGTGGATTGAAATATGCAAAGAAGTCGTCGTGTGGATATCTGAACATAATTATGGAAATTAACCACACACAAAGGACACGATAATATGTATTAAACATTCGCTGTTACCGTTTGGAATAGTTGTACGCTGGAAATAGTAGATTTAGTAAAGTAATGCAGTTAGGAAAGCACCATCTCCCTCTTACGGAATTATCGCGGCACACCATCTCGCAATATAAGTACATAATTGACAAGTTACTCACAACACTTTATTACACACATCATAATAAAAAAAAATAACTTGCAAGCTGTAAGAATCACAAAAGTATGAATAATGACGGAACACAATGAGTTCACTGTTTGGCACAGGGGCAACATGTTCCTTAACCAATAAAACAGAAGTTCACTGTAATATTTGGCGTGAATACAAGGCAGTGTAGAACATCTTCTAGACTGGTAAGGATTTACGGAGGCACATGAAGCTGAGCGTTCAATATAACGTCAACGGTTTGATCTTGCCATAGATGCTCATTGCGTTTTCCCTTTACGTACTTAAGTTCGACACTACCGGTACTGAAGTGTACTAGGCTATTATTATATTGTCACTAACTAGCAAATCATTGCGATGTATATTCTTGAGACACTTCTATTAATGCTTTAGTCTTAGGTACTTCAACATCTGCAGTAAATGACACAATTCCATCGATCGACTGAACAATCATCACACAAACGAACCAGTCCATAATAAGCGGATTATCACATATTTACACACGATTGAGTACATTAACGCGAACTGGACTTAACAGACATACTGAACACACTAAAAATTACAGATGAGCAATAGTTTATCCCAACTTTCAACAAACGAAGCTAATCAAAGCTAATATTGTATCCCAGCAACGAATGTAAACAAACAATATATCGGGCTTCCGCATTCGCCATTTTCACACTTTCGATACCTGCATTAAGGTCTGAGTATTGTAGTTGCCGAAATGGTGCCCACACGCATCATGGCGCGTCTCGCTCGGAAGTGATGGGCTCCATCTCAGCAACGCTGTACAGCTTTCTCCGCAGCGGCTAGCTGGTGAACCATGTGTTATTTCCTCGTACAAATACAAACCGATATAAAATAAGTGAATTAATTTACGTATTTCACAGTCATATAGCATAACTTTGTGATGTATAGCGATTACAACGCAACCAAGAACTACATTTTCCAACCACCCCGAGCCGAGAAAAAGTTACCTTACAACAATGATAACAACTTGGTTTCTTGGACACACAAAATTGTGAAATTAATAAACCAGTTATACAACATTCCAATGTATATTGTGTTAAAATTTGGATTCGATCTGATGACGAGCTTTTGAGATAATAACTCTTAAATGTGACGCATGGTTGAAACACGCTTAAAAACGTGCACTTTTTGTGTTCCACCTGCGATAAAAAATGTTAAAATTTAAATTAAAAAATCCAAACCTACATGAACTAACGTAAAATAGAACGACGAAAATGATGATGTTATTGGATTTTATGTAGGTCTATTGGTTACTTAACAAACAACCTTCAAACTCGAGTACACATAATACTTTGGTCGACTGTAGGATGACGGGTTTCGATCGTCAAACGATCATCATCAGATCCATTACACTAAGGCTATAAAATCTATGTTTGAAAATACAGGTGAAATTATTTACAATATATACAATTATTTCGTTGCAGTATTGGTAATGCAACTTGTCAGTGTATACTAGTTGTAGTATATATGATGTTAGGTGAAATGCTGAAATGGTGATAGAAATCCGGAATTTGTCTGTTTCGGGTAACTATATGGATGTAAAAAGTCAACTATGGTTGTACTGTATAGTACAGGATACTACTTATCTGACTGGGTGTCCTCCGCGCTGTAGCTGCGAGTAGTATCAATTTTTCCCTCCCCCGCCCCGTATTCCTATGTGCTGTCTGTAGTCAATACATTTGTACTTGTGACGTGTTGCCAAGTCTAGATAAGATGTATGTTATTGCATTCAGGAAGGTCTTCAACTATTAAAGACCCTGGATCAGTCCTCGCCACGCCTAAGCTATAAGCCCTGTTCAAGCGCTGTCGGTCTTTGAGGACGTCCCGGCACCTTTAATACAGCCGCTAATTCCGGCCTAGTTTTATTGAAGAAAAAAGTACATCGTACTCCTGATCCAGATAACATTTACCTATTAAAATCGCCTATTTCACCACCACCCCCCACTTTTTTTAAATCTAGCTTGGCTGTATCGCTAAATTGTGTCTTGTTTCCGACAGGGTGTGTTTTTAGTACAGTGAAGAGGGGTGAGCTCTCCATGAAAGTGTGTTCATTTAGATTGTCTAACTATGTCTATGTCTAATTACAGTATCTAACGGTCTGTTACTCCTTCTCACAAAATTTTAACTACCACAGGGACAGATAGAAATCTTGGTTGGTTGGTTCCTTAGTTTGGGTGCTGTGACAACGCGGTCATGTAGCTCCGTATACTTTGGGTGTGTGTAGAATCAGTCTGATAACCGGTGTTAATTGTGATGGCTGTGTTAGAGTGTGTTATCTGTGATTCAGGCAAGCAGTGCAAACGATCAATTTTTCAAGTAGTTCCTAATTTTGTTACCAAATGATACCGTCCATGACACCTAGCTGCGGACTTGGCTACTAGATGCCATCGCAGCCAGCACCTGGTGGCAAAAGTTTGAACTAATATAGTGTTATCAAATAATCTAACCTACAAATTTTGGCTTCACACAAATGCTCTTGGTTCGCCTGGGAGACACACTGCCAAACTGCACCAATATATTTTGAAGTCTGGAAAATGTTCAATTGCGCATGCGCGCGGTCTGTAAAATACTCAACTGCGCAGGCGTCACTTACGGAAGTAGTTTCCCGTGATTTCCTCCACTTCTATTCCAGTCAAATGCTAGGATGGTTCTTAACTTAAGGCATGGCCGCCTCCTTCCCAATTCTATCCCCAATTTACAAAATCACACTTTAGTACAGCCATCACAATTATTTATTTATTTATTTATTTATTTATTTATTTATTTATTTGGAAGCCTCCGTGGCTTAGGCGGCAGCACGCCGGCCTCTCACCGCTGGGTCCGTGGTTCAAATCCCGGTCACCCCATGTGAGATCTGTGCTGGAAAAAACGGAGGCAGACAGGTTTTTCTCCGGGTACTCCGGTTTTCCCTGTCACAGTATCATTCCAGCAACACTCTCCACTATCATTTCATTTCATATGTCATTCATTTAATCATTGCCCCAGAGGAGTGCGACAGGATTCGGCAGCCGGCACACTTCATATCCTCGTCGCTAGATGGGGGCTTCATTCATTCCATTCCTGACCCGGTCGGAGACTGGAAACAGGCAGTGGATTTTCATTTTTCATTTATTTATTTATTTATTTATTTATTTATCGTATAGCTATTAGTGCCGGGAGTGTCCGAGGATATGTTTGGCTCGCCAGAGGCTGTAGCTTCTTCAAGCTGACACCCATGGGGTGAGCTACAAGTTCCGTTCAATTTCAAGTAGTTCCAACTTTCGCTATCAGATGTAACTGACACCTAGTGGTGAACGTTGGAACTATGATAGAGCGTTCACGGCCGTGGAGCGTTTCAACGAAATCTAACCTAAAATTTAGCTTTTACATGACATAAATCTATGACATGGGACCGGCGACCTTACTTCCCCTCCGATGGAAGGCATACTGGAGGATTTTCACGCTCTTAAAAAATCTGACGACTTCGGCCGGGTTTGTACCTGCGATCTTGGGCACAGCAGTTCAGCATGCTACCAACTACGCCACCGAAGCCGCTCACCCATCACAGCAAAACATGTTATCACACAAATTCCACACACACCCAAATACACGGAGCTATTTGACCACAATGTCGCAGTCCATAAAATAAGCAACAACAAAAACAAATATAATAATAAATCTTCATCTGTGAGACCAGGAACCTGGTATATCCTTAATCGGCCCCCTACAGTATAGGCCATGTTGCTTGATAGACGCGTGTGAGCTCCAGCGGTAGTGCCAAGGTAGTTGAGGAGACAGTAAATAAGGTGCTCAACGAGACCCTCACTTCGGGTAAGTTCCTCGATACAATTATTTCTGCCATATCTGAGAGAGTGACTGAACTTTTCGTCAAACAACTCGAGAAGTCATTCCAGTTCAATATGGACTTAGTGTCAGATCTCACCAAAAAGCTTGAGAGTCGCGAGAGTGAAATACGAGCCCTTAGAAATGAGCTCGAAGAAAAGTATGACTCCTTAGAACAAAATAGCAGGAGATCCAACATCAGGATTTTTGGCGTGCACGAAAGTGCAGAACGTCTTTAGTGATATCGGCGCAAGAGTTAACCTGCATGATATTGACAGGAGCCATCGAGTTGTACCTAAATCCCCGAATAAAACGCGGCCTATTATTGTGAAATTTGTGTCATTCCGTACCAGGCAGGAGGTGTTTCTTAAAAAAAAAGAATGCTTAAAGGTAGCAAGGTGACAATTAGAGAAGATCTCACCTCCACCAGGCTGGCCATTTTGAAGACTGCACTTTCTCGTTTCTCTGTTAGAAATTGTTGGAGTTCGCAGGGCGATATCCTCATCAAGCAACCCGATGGTAGCAAGATTAGGATTAACCGCATGAGTGACCTACCAAATTAGTTCGACACTGTAGTCAAAGAACATTCACCTAGCTGACAGCGGCCACTGTATGTTACTTTATTTCTAATTAATATTAGTTCACCTGTATAGTGTAAGCTTAGTCTTACAAGTTTAGTATAGTACAATTTGGTTAGTTTAGTTTTCATTTCCCAAGTTGGCAAACCTAGTATGTGGGTCTACGACCTTTGGCAGCAGCTCGGTAGAGCAAACCCCCTGCAGTGAAAGGAATTTCACCCATCCCACCCCTCACTCACTGTGTCCTTGTGAAGGTGACAGAGGGCCAGAAGTTGCTCCCGAAACAATGACTCCACCCCTGCTCGTGATTACCTGTTCGAAAAGCTGTTACATCACCCGACAGGTCTTCACATAGCGCACGTAAATGCACAGTCCTTATCAGCACATTTCCATGAACTAAAACTTATTATACCTGATGTATTCCATATTTGCTTGATGAGTGAGACATGGCTATCGCCACTCCATCTTTCAAAATCATTTAACTTGCCCGGCTACACACAATTACGCAACGACCGAGTAGGAAAAAAGGAGGTGGGGTAGGAGCTTTTGTTAAGACGAACTTAAATCCTAAAATCTTAGCATGCTCAGATAGCCAGTACAATAGGAGCCCCAAATTTATGTTATTCGAAATAGAGACCGCCCATCAAAAGTGTGCTGTCTGCGTTGTTTACAAGGCACCTTCGCTGGGTCATTTAGAGGACGTAGGGAACGCGTTATTACGCATCCTGCCACTTTACCAGCACGTAATAGTCATGTGCGATTTCAATCCCAATATAGGCGATAATACCAAGGCTGAACTCGGCAACTCTTGAACATGCTCGCGTCACGTGACATGAAAATATTAGACCTACTACCAACACACCATACACGCACATCACACACGACAATTGACCTGATATCAGTAAAGAACACAGACAAATTTCTTCAGTACGGGCAGACATCTGTACCAGGAATTTCTGCCCACGACTTAATCTACTTGTTCTACTGTTTAAAATATAAGAAGACCAAACCAAGGACCATCACGTACAGAGACCTCTCTAAAATTGACACGCTATCATTGGTAGAAGACGCTCTCAATTTACCATGGCATGATATACTGAATATTCACAACATAGACGATAAAGTACACAAAATGAACGACTACTTGACAGGACTATATGATAAATATGCTCCAGTGAAAACTGTTCGAGCGACGTGACTTCCAGCACCTTGGCTCAGCACGGAACTGAAATAACTAATGGCTAAGTGATATTCTGCACACAGAAAGTTTAAGAAATTACCCACGCAAGAGAATTATGATGATTTTAAAAAGCTCCGAAACAGAACATCCCAAGCAGTACGTAACTCTCGAACCAGGCATGCTCAAAACTTGCTCGGGCGTAATTAAACCCTCTGCAGCGTGGAATTAACTAAGAAACATGAGAATAGGCAAAGAAAAAATGACAACCCCATTAATCTACATCTTGTCACACTCCATGACTATTTTACTAGTACCGGACATTCTGTCAACCCAGACATAAAACACAGAACTCTCATCAATAACTACAACACCCCCAACAGAGAAGAATTCTACTTCTCGCATGATACCCCCTCACAAGTCAGACGTGCCATTCTTAGAATCAAATCAAAATCGAAAGGGATCGACAATATAGAAATAGAATTATTCAAACGAATCATTGACTTTATACTTCATATAATAACACACATATTCAACTACTCGTTAATGACCGGTACGTACCCATCACTATGGAAAGGGGCTATCGTCATTCCAATCCCTAAAAACACACAAACCAAAAACGTGAGTGACTATCGCCCAGTTAGCGTATTATCTACCGTCTCCAAATCTCTCGAATTTATCGTGTACGAACAACTCTCCTGCTATTTGCAAGCGCACAACATCCTTGATGAGCACCAATATGGCTTCCGGAAAAATCACAGCACTACTACGGCACTACTTAAGGTCATGGATGACATAAGAAAGGCTATGGACAATGGGCAAGCAACAATATTAGCACTGCTTGATTTCAGTAAAGCATTTCATTCTGTTGATCATGACATATTACTCTCTAGCCTATTCAAAATTCATCTCTCTATGAACAGTATCCAATAGATGGACTCATATCCACACGGGCGCCAACAGCGCGTTAAAAGTAACTCAAATCAAATGTCTTCTTGGCGCTCCGTAGAGACAGGAGTCCCTCAGGGATCAGTTCTAGGACCTCTTCTCATCTCGATCTACATAAATGATATCACTTCATCGATAACTAAATGCAAATATCACTTATAAGCTAACGATGTACAACTCGATCTGCATGCTGCACTAGAAAGTTCAAAGCTTAACTGAAATTTGTAATTGGTCCAATTCACATGGACTATGACACAAAAACTCAAACTATCATAATCTCCCACCCGAAAATTCTCCGTAAAATAAAAAAAATTATCCCACTCTACCAAACTTACGCTTGCGTGACTCCCCAATCGAATTCCGTGAATCTGTCAAAGATCTGGGCGTGATTATAGACGAACATCTCTCTTGTACATAGCAAGTCCGCAGCGTCTCTAGAAAAGTATTTTCCGCACTGAATTCATTGGGAAGATTTTGGAATATTTTCTCTCGTGTGTTAAAAGAACGACTCGTTACCTCCCTAGTACTGCCTCATTTTGATTATTGCGATGTGGTATACAATGACCGGTCTGCTACTCTTAAAAAACAAACTCCAACTAGCACAGAATGCCTGTGTACGCTACATATGCAATTTACGGTATTACGACCACGTCACCCCTGCTTACGAACAACTTAGCTGGTTACGACTAAATCAACGCTGCGATCTTCATTCTTTATGTCCTTTCCAACAAATACTCTTAAATTCCTCTCCAGCTTACCTGCATTCTCAGTTTCACTGCCTTTCACACGAACATAGTCTTGGTACACGGTCAAAAAATGATTCATTCATGCTCATACCTATACACCGCACTGTACGCTACACTAACTCCTTCGTAGTTTCTACTGCACGACTGTGGAACAACTTGCCGCGCTCTGTCAGAGGAGTAACCCCGTCCAACCAGGCAGCAATGCCAGCTGTACATATCACAAAAGAAATGAAAGCTGAACTCAACACGTCAAATATTTGAATCCTTATGTTGAGTTATATTCGTGTTTCTAATTTACATTTTATTTATTTTCTGTTTAGATACCTAAATGATTTCTTACATCCTTTTAAATGCGCATTGCAAAATCAATATTATAGTAATAACTCAGCCATGATGCTTATCATCATCATCATCATCATCAACATCATCATTAGTTTCTGTTTTATTAGTGTTTGTATTTCCCTATTAATTTCTTACTTTAGCCATAATTAATTAATTAACATATTTTTTCCTACGTCATGCTTACCTGCCATTATATGTATTGTGATTGGATCTGAAATGCATTCCTGTTAGATTTAAGTACCATTGTTAAGTTCTGCTAATTTTGTAATAATCTATTAGTTGTAAAATCTGGTTAGATGGAAGAGAGGGCCCAATGGCCCTAATCTTTCCAGACAAAATAAAGCTATCTATCTATCTATCTATTTACACGGTCAATATTATTGTACAATATAGATTGCACATTATTTTGACGGTTACCCCTAGACGTTCAATAATATTTTGTGTGCGAAATAACTTGAATCGTGTGAAGGCAATATTGAAGGTTGTGCAATATTTTGCGCAAATACGAGAACAAACGTACAACCTCAATGGCAGTATATTGTGCAACCTCCACACAACGCCAAAATCAGTCTCCGCCAGAGTTTCATGTTGAAGATGTTGGATACTGAACTGTGTTGTGTTTTAATTGCTGTGGGCGTAGGTGCGAAAAAGAAAAAGAAGTCAGAAAGGAAAGAAGGAAATGGGCCAAAAAGTGGTTTCTTGATCCGGAGAAGTATACCCACGAAATGTTACTCAATGAACAGAGAATCATTGAACATAATGATTTTCGCAACTTTTTACGGATGGACGAAGAATTATTCGATGAACTCCTCTCATTGGTTACTACTCAAATCGGAAAAATGAACACTACCATGCGCAATGCTATTCATGCAATTCTACGTTTGTCCATCGTGCTGATGGAAGCAGTAGGTGTTTCTTGACCTGCAAGGAACTTCATTTCCTCGAAATACCATGGCACAGTTCAACATCCTCCGCACCGGCACCACTTCTCTCAGCATCGCAAATACGCAGGGGAGCCTACTCCGGTCTCCCGCGCTTCTCATCACGTGACATCTTGCATGCTGGTGACGTCACATGGAGGGAACCGTGGCCCACGAAAGAAACTGGCCCCAGTGCGAGCAGCCATCTTGTCTGTGACGTAGGCGAAGTAGTGACTCCGGTTGAGAAGACTTGTTTGTGAATAGCAGTGTGAGAATAGTTAGTGTTTTATAAAGTGTCATGTCCAACTTTACATCCAACTTGTGTTGTGGTGCATCATGTAGCTGCAATAATCACGTAGCCTACAGGGTAAGTGTTAACACTTTATTTCTCATTAATGACACAGGTTAATCAAACGCAAGTGTGGTGCAGGTTATGTACGAACTTACGTTAGCCTAATATTGTGGATGTTAAGGACTATTAGAATGCATGCTAAGTTAATTATCTGAGTTAAAGTTAGATATTTAATGAATGTGTCTCTTTACAGGAAATCAAAATGCCGAGATGCTGTAATGTGGCTGGCTGTAAGAACAATTACAGATCCCAGCATGAAAATGTTTCTACATTTTCTCTCCCAAAGGACGAAAAATTAAGAAATATATGGCCTAGAAAAATTCCCACTGATTTCTCTAAAGTGAGCAAGCCTATAATTTGTATAAAACATTTTCCTGATAGCTCTGTTTTCAGGACAGAGCAAGTTGATGGGGAAATAAAGACATTTGCTAGGAGTTACCCGAAGTTGAATCCTGATGCAGTATCTTCAATATTTTCGAATTTGCCAGAATAGCTATCCATTCCTGGGCCTTCTTCTAGAAGACTGTGTGATGCAGAGGTAGAAAATCTCGGATAAAGCCATAGAAGCGAGCTTGGAAGACTTCAGACACTACGAAGAAGAGAATTCTGTGCACAGTCTATCGGATATATCTGAACACTTCTCCTCCAACAGGAATAAATTTAAGCAGGAATGGACACATATCAAGACAGAAGACAAGTTGGTGAAGTACTTGAAGAATTTGAGTGATGCAGTGCCCATAATTACAGGTTCTGTGTGTATTCTAAATAACCTCAGCATTGAGTCAATGGGTTGCAGATTCCCAAACATTAAGTTCCACAAAACTTTCTTTGCATTACTGATAAAAATTCATTTGATGAACTAGCCTACTTCAGTTCATTGAAAATTCTGAGTGCGATGAAAATGGAAGAAAGTTGTCAGTAGTGAATGCTCCTGTGAACACCCTACAGAGAA
This sequence comes from Meconema thalassinum, assembly GCA_946902985.2. Classification (NCBI taxonomy): domain Eukaryota; kingdom Metazoa; phylum Arthropoda; class Insecta; order Orthoptera; family Tettigoniidae; genus Meconema; species Meconema thalassinum. The sequence goes on from OX336388.2 coordinate 1,946,035,924, forward strand.
GTTTTTCGAGTGATGATTGCACACCCTTATAATTTTTAATAGAGCAAATTAATTTTTTAGATGTTAGGTAAACAATCGTAGGTACAGTGGAGACACGTTACTCTTGGCAGCTTCCATATAATATGTTCACTTGTCATCAGTGTACAAAAAGTTACATCGGAGTGGTCATATTTATCTGCCTCATCCATCAAATCTTCAAAAGTTGCTTGGTAAGTTTGATTTGAGTACTTTTGACATTATTGGGAGTATTGAGTAGCCTATCTCAGTCTAAAGAAGAATAATTTCTTGAAAGATCATGAATGTTCATAAATTACTTTTACCGTAGTTCATTTTAATGGAAAAGTTGAACTGTACTCTTCTAAAGTCATGGCGAGACAAAGCCATTGGTCGCTACTTGGTTAGGCGACTATCTGGACCAAAATTATTGTTAGTAGGCCTAGTACAAGCAAGGAGGTCTGGGGTTAGGTTTGTGTTTGTACGCAAAGAATACTCTGTATTGCCGGTACCAATAATGAGCACTGGCAGTTGTCAAAGCTAACACGTGAGGAAATGCTGCGTTGCCACTGAGGCAGATCATGACTCATAACATTCCAAGAAGTTTCCAGGAAGACACAAATACTGGGATCTGTGGTGTGTCAGCCGTATTCGTGTGAAGGGTCAATTAAACATTGCGATGCACGCGAGTTTAGGGGAATTTTTAGTTGCCTAATCGCTCTAGCTGCTACTAACTTAATTATGGGTCTATTCCTTTCATCGCCCCCTCTTCGTCACTTGTGTCTGAATTGGATCTGGAATTGCTTTCCAGGGAAACTATGAACCAATCTACCCTATCATCGAGTATACATTCACGTTTCGTAGCCTCATCCAGTTCTCGTTGCACTATTAACACAAAACGCTTCCAGTTTTATGAAGTCACTTCCCTAATAGCCTAAACGGTAAGCTTCTCAACCTCACGGAGTGTGAAATTCTTATTATGCCGTGCTAGATAACCCTTCACTTGACCCCATATCATTTCTATAGGATTGAAGTGGCAATGATATGGGGCAGCGTGATGATCTCATGGCCATGCTTTCTCGCCAGTTCATCCACGTGGTAGCCTACATGGGTTTAGGCTTGCGCTGCTGTATAAGGTTGAGAAGGATATTAATTCTGAATGAAAGTGGAACGCGGCTTATACACTTGTAGCAGACATTAATGTACTTTTACATACCTTGTGTCCTTGTTTCATTTTTTGGGCGATATTACGTATTGAAATTAGGAACCCTAATTAAAACTTACTACTGAACCTCATATATGTGCTAAAGTACGTAAATATGTGTTTTTGTTTTTTGCTATTTTAAAAACAGCTGCCATGCTTCGATAGCACTTGATCTCGTTTAACCGTCATCAAGGCTCACTCTAGCAGCACGCACCGAGGCACACATGTGAGATACAAAATCACTGTTGATAGAAAGAAGTGGGATGCAAAATCACTGTTGATAAAAAAAAAGAATCATCGGGACACGTTAGGCAGTAACCATTGCCAAAATTCATTGATCTGGGCGCGTTAGGCTGTAACCATTGTCAAAAACCATTGGATTGGACAAAGTGTAGGTAAGAATGGTCGGGTGTAGGTGCAGCCTTGGCCGCGCGCTACTAGCGGGGCATGGTTGACACAAAACCATTGATCTGGGCGCGTTAGGCTGTAACCTTTGTCAAAACCACAGTTGTGCGGGAAAAAATACACATACTTATTACAGGAGAGTGATATACTGCATAGTTATTACAGAGCAGATAACAAAAAACACTCATTTCAGCCGTACAGAGATGCGAAATATTGCACACACTAGCATAATTAGAGTCGTGAACTGAGTGCAGCGAACGAATGATGCCCACTAGAGAGTAAATTGGGCACTTTTTTGTTTCACATAGTACCGTAAGGGCGAGGTTGGCAGTACTGTTATGGTACTTTTTTGAAGATTGATTTGAACAATGGCGCTCACTGCTGTAATTTTCGCTATATTTGGAATGGCTGGGTGGGTCACAGACGGCGGAGGAGGAAACATCTATTAAAACATTGCTTCCTGATTTATTTCTCATCCTTTTATAAGGTATTTTGGCGAATTCATGTATTATATAGAATGTTATCGCTCGTTCTATGTTCATTCAGCACTACCGAGAAGGATTCCATTTGTCCGAGAGCTGTCGCATGGTAGGTTACACGATGGTGGTCCAGCCATTCCAACATTCGTGACTTCGTACTTGAAGTTGTTGGAGCTTATTCTATCTGACCTATGTGGTACGAAGCATTGTCCATTACAATAACACTGTGTTCAGGGATGTTGGGTAACAATTGTTCCTGGAACCATTTTAGTCCATGTCTTCATGGTAATCACGAGTTCTTTTCGACCTAAAGAGCAAAAGTGTATTATTAACAAAGCCGTGTGATAGCCCGGCATATAGAATAATGAATCGACCCCCTCTGCCTGACGGCCCTTCCTTGTCCCCTGAACTGAGTTGTCACTCCAACCCTTAGATACTGTGTGACCAGCATTGACCCTCATTTCACCTAACCACACAATATCGATAACATTTTTGCCCTATTAACTTAAGTTTTGAATTTTCCAGTAGCCTATTTTCACCCAATTTTCACCAAATTTTGAAGGTTCTTTAAAGTGAGCATAATTAAGGGAATTCTAAACTTTGGAGCTATTTGGTTCAGTCATTTAGAAATTATAACATTTTATGTAATAAATATGCAAATTTTGAAAATGTCCCAGGTAAATCAAATTTAAAGTTATCAATCTAAAACTTATATGGAATGATCATCAATGGTCTACAAATAAAAATTGGTATTACTTTTAAAATCAGTGCAAATGGTTTATTATTAAAATGTTTTTTATCTTAGAATGACCTGTTGTTCTGTTAAAATATGTCATTTTTTTCAAATTTGAACCTAAATATTTCTGAAAGTTATTAATATTTTTCAAAATGGATTCCACACATTATTAAGACCACAAAGTTGTATGTGCAAAACAAGTTTGAAGGTAATGGGATCAAAAGGCAGGCAACTGGAACATTTAAAATGCTGAAAAATATAGTATTGAGAAAAACCTAACTTTATTAAGAAAAACAGTATTTTAGTGGAATTTCCTGCATCAAGACTTCCCTGAGTTGACAAATCACTTTTCCCACACTTCAGAGGTAACTTATTACTAAACCCATCTTTCTCCCTGACGTTGACACGAAGATTTACTGCCACATTCACCACACAGTTCTGTAAACAAATTTTGGAGGGCACCCATATATGAATGAGAATGTGCTTGTCATTAACACTAGGTCTAACAGTATTCTCCTCACTAAAATAGGCCTATTCCAGTTTTCTGACACTGGCAGAAGAAGTAGTTGCAGCTGTTGAACTTGCATTACTTAACTTCACATGTAATATCACCCCACTGTTTGTCAACATTCAAAATAGCACTATTCCATTTCTTTGTTTCACAGACTTTCGGTTTACGCCATCGACTAGATACAGAATACATCTAATAAACTGCACACAAATCTCTAAAATACCATTAACTTACACAAGTTCCACCACTCACAGTAAACCAATAAAAATATAATTCTTGCGAATAAACTTCACTAAAGCCACTGACCATCAAAATAAACAAAGACGCATGGTTCCACTATGTATCCAAAATGGCCTATACTTTACTACAAACCAAAATACTTCTGTTCGATGTTAAATATGTGCATGTGTATAGTAATGATATTCTTTTAGTGAATGCCATACAGCTAAAAATTATATGGGATAAGAAAATAACATGTACGGTAAGAAAAGTTTCACACTTGACAAACATTGCCTAGGTTACTCATAACTGATAAATTGACCAACAGATGGCACCATAAGCTTGTATTCAGATGATTGGCATGATAATCTTGGCCAAGAGTATGAAATTACAACAAAATTGAGGGGGTTTTTGGTTCTAGGAAGTAGGCGTTGCCCATATCAAGACCTAAGCACGTGTTCTTTAAAAGCCCCCGTAAGGTATTTAAAAATGGCCGTACATAAAAAACAAATGTATATTTAAGTGCCCCAAGTGATAAGGTAACTTCTAGGGCATGAAACCAGATTTTGGTTTTTTGTTTGTAATTTTTGGCCTACAACTCAGTAGGGTCTCCCCATTTCATGTAGGAACTGACACCTCAAAGCCACAATATCTGGCCTCTCCATGATCACCTTCCCCCCATTAATTTTCTTATATTTAAATCCCAGATCGTGCAACACTTTCAGTGAAGAAAGGCTTCCTTGAAATAATTGTGCCTCTCTTAGCAAAAACAAGAAGTTTGCGACATGTTGGAATTTCTTTCCTAAAATAATATCTATAAATATGCCGTCTAACAGCATCTTGTTGAAAGCCATCTAAATTAGTGACCACCCCTTCTCTATGCCTCTTCTTCCCTGGAGTTGATAGTTTAGACGGGCCAGCATCATCAGACAGGAACTTCCCTTCCGTCACTCAGTATGCAGTGATTTCACTCACACCAAGAGTCTTGGAAATTCTTTTCCTCACCTGAACAAATGGAATCAGAGGTTTCTCCCGTAAGCGCATACTTTCCTCTTCTTCCTCCATAAAATTCCTCACCGCACATACCATCTCCTTTACTTGGCTATGGAGAGTCACACCACGGCCTGAAGTTGTTCTGTCGCAGAGAATGGATCCTGGGCCTTCCGCGAGCATGTACCGATGCCATTTTTACACAACGAAAATAGACACGATGATGCAAATAAAAGAAATAAACTCAAAATCTGTATATACACACGCTTCCAACAAAAACAGAAGGATAACGTTTACTGTAGCCTATGAAAGAATAAGCAAATGCACTTCAATATATACACGGGATATTACTAATGGCAGTGACGAGTTAGTTCACAGTAGAACACTGCGTCAAACCATGTGCTCACTGTTGTGTCAGCATTCATTGCAACACTGCTCGCTGTTGCTATGGACACAGTTACCCCTCTTGTCTCCACTCCTCACCTCACTATTCAAGCGGATGGCAGCTTGCACCGTTCATATTTTGTAAATCAGAGTATAACACATAGAATTTAACATGTATGCAGCGTTTAAACCCTAAGTGTTGTCCACGTTGTCATGGAAGATGCAATTTTGTGTCTAGGGGAATTTTGTAAGTGTGAATTCCATTCCATGTCCACATTAAAGCTATTGACACAAGTTGGCAGGCTTGTTTTGTTGAGATAAATTAGAGATGAAAATAGTACAAGAGTTAATACAAGACTCTATCGTTGCCAAGGCTGCAAGATACCAATATAATTGATAGTGATTTTGTACTGCATAAGGAAACAGTAGCAAGGCAGCTGGAATCAAGTTAGACATGTCCAGTCCTCAAATTGTGTTCATGCATCTTTGTAACGATGAATTTGTAACCCACTAAGCTCCAGTGAGATTGAGAAATGGTGTCAGAAAAATTTAAAATCCTGAAGAGATCATGAATCATCAGCAGGGTATAATGGCTGTAGGCCCTATGTGCAGTGCAGGATTTTTTGAGAATATTAATAGCTGGAGGATATTAGATCCTAATAATCGTCAGTAATATATCCAAGATCACAAGATATCACCTTTATAGCCTACTTGGTGAAACCTGCAAACTTCATTTTCTACATTCTAAGATTCTTCCAGACAATGTGTTAATGTGCTTGAGATGCTTATATTTATAACCAATATCCTAAATAAAATAATGTCTGTAATACATTTTGTGTGTGCTTATTATAATTTAGTGTAAACATTACTGTGTCATTGGAGGAAGATTACTTGCAATTTGCTAGTGTTCTTGAAGATACGGGCATAGTTTTGTACTCCAGGGCCCTACCAATCACCACATCCATAATTCTCTGTTAAAGCTCTAGATTTACCCATTTCAAACCGATTTACCCAGTGTGTAGTACTGTTAACTGCTTATTTTCCATGTGGCCTGCAAGGATGCCCATGTTCTTTTTCAGGGGGAATGGATGTGGTGAGGATTATGCGATATTTTCTGGGAGGAAGGGGAAGGGGGGGACTGGGTATGTTATAAAATTCTTCATCCCTAGACCACCAGGGTGAAACAAAAAATAGAAAAAATAATTCAAAGTTGAGGAATGCTTTCATTTGAATAATTTGAAGGGTCTCGTTTGACATTTGGTGGAGATCTTGGACATCTTATTGGGAGGGAGATACCATGTCCGTGTAGCCAGCATAGATCCAAATTACAATGGCAAGTATGGTCTTTCTTTAATTTTAATAAATGGAACAGTTCCACCTACATGGAGTAGGGGTAAGTAAAGTGGCTTCTTGTCCAGATGACCTGTTTTGCGAAGGAGTATTTGAAACCTGATATAGGATTTAGTCTTCAAAGCTTCGCACAAAGGCTCTTGATAGAATGATTTGAATCCCACTCCTTGCATCCTGGAAGTGTCTTCCCAACTCAACTGTAAATAAAAGCTAACTGAAAACCACTACCATATCCTTTTCTATTACAAGTACAGTACACACATAAGTGCATGGGGCTGATATCCACGACATTTCAATCCACTGGATTAACTCACAATGAATAAGTTTCCAAGGTCCTTCATTTGTAGTAATATACTTCGTTATAAAAATCTTGAGCCCATAAAACCATAAATTTGACCTAAGCCTAACTGGGAACGGGAGAGAACCGTTAAACATGTCCAACATGAAGGTAGTTGCCACAAGAAGTAAACCTGCCACTGTAGGGGATTGGTGTCAGATAAAAGGCTCTCTGCTAAAGGAGGTAAGTATAATCTCAGCAATTCATATATGTATCTAAAGTAGTCCTATGCATTAAATTTTTGTTGTTGAAAAAGATTGTCTTATGGTAGGCCTTCTCAAAAAAGCAAAATGCTAAAAACCACGAGTGTAGGCTCAAATTTCTTATATTCGTTTTTATTATTTTGGGGCATGAATGACCCTTCCCTTGCAATAAATGAAGCACTGAATACTTTCTCCTAATGCAATGCTTGGTTGTTTCTTCTTTTTTTAAAATTCCAGCTGCTTTTAAAGTTAAACTCACACGTAAACTGGTATATATGGAAACAACTTATTGATGAACGAAGATAAGAGGATAATATGTACAGTTTTGTATATCTGCATAAACTGGAACATCCATTCAACGTTTGTATTACACTGCTTAATATTCTACTGCTCTAAGGTTTTGAGCTAGTGATAGGGGTGGATTTCTTCCACAGCTTTTAACTTTATTTTTGAGTATCCTTAAATTCACAATAACAAATTACTCGGCTATTGGTAGGCTTCTATAGATGAGAATACCTTGGTGCAATCAATGCGGCGAGGCGAGCGAGCGACACCACTCCTCTGACGTCACAGATCCGCGCCATGGCCTGTCTTTCTCGTCGGCCACGGAGGGAACACGCTGTCGCCACAGCATGCAACAGTATAGAATGCATGGAGTCTGAAAATCGCGTGTCTAGTTAGAATACCGGCGCGTACCGTACTTGATTTGTTTTATCGTGCCTTGTGGTTAACCATGTGTAAAAGCAGTAAATACAGAGTTAATTGTGCTTTCGCACAGTGCACTAATTGGGGGACCAAAAAACGCCGGTACTGGTGTTATGTATCACAGGTCTCCAAGAAGAGAGGAGCTCAGACGAGTGTGGGTGCTACGCTGTAAGCGAAGTGACAAATTCAATCCCGATAACGCTCGAGTGTGTTCTATACATTTCCATCCAGAAGACTATGAACGAGATTTGAGAAATGGACTTTTGGGATTACCACAGAGAAAAATATTGCGTGCGGATGCTGTTCCGTCTATTACACTTCCCGGCTCAAGAAAGGACTCAGAATAAATTGCAGTTTTGTCGTTTGATGAAATGAATATTGACGGCCGAACATCCTACGATTCATCAGACGATCGCATATTAGGGCCTCACAGTAACGTCTAAGTAGCTATGGCCCGAGGGCTGATTGCTAAATGGAAGCAGCCCGATTTTATGACTTCGACGTGACAATGACTTCAGAGTTGTTACAAAACATTATTAGTGTTAGTTATTTAATTTCAGCATATTCATTTAAGTTGGCAATGTTGCTCTTACGTTGGCCAACCTGTGTGTATGTGCCTGTCATGGCGTTCAATATATCGGTGGTGTGAAGAGTGTGTCTCGTTGTGTTCTTTCAATAATCCCTACAATTACCAGAGGTAATACAATGCAATGTAGCACCGATTGCTACAACATAATTTTGGTCCTCCGACACGGATTGACAGTGAAGTGAGTCATATTCATGATTTCGTGTGATAAAATAACTGTTTGGCGTAATGGCGTCTTAGCGAAGCGCGCGAGTGCTAGACGAATCAGTTCAGTACAGCTTCTGGATTTCGTGCAGCATTCTAACACCGACAAGACATGTCGACCTAGTAAGTAAAAGTGCAACGGGGGCCGATAACCTCGATGTTAGGCCCCTTAAAACAACAATTATCATCATCATCAAAAGTGCAACGAGTATACATAGCAATATCAGATCCGAGCAGATCACCCAATAATCGAAACCTCGTTTGCGTCATCTTCATATTCCGGGACTGTGAATCTGTTGAAGAACGCAATAGGCAAGCAGACGCACTCTGGTAGAAAGACATTCAACCACTTACAGTCACTCGTCCAGCACATTGAGGAAGTGTCATAAATCAGCGTCAACCCTCAACTGGCCATCGTCGTGCCTTCAGGGAACAACAGCCGTTAGGGAGTGCGGTGTAGGTGAAAGTGAAAGTGACAGCTGACTTCAGGAAGGGGAGTGAGACACAACCGGCCAGCCCGTAGCCAGCAGGACACCTCAGTCAGCAGCCCAACAAATCGGTGAGTGAGCGACCTATTCATATCCTTATAATTCCTTTATTACCTTCACTATTGTCCTTCAGTTACCTTCTCTACAACTTGCTATTTACATTTCAACCATGACTGAACAACTAGCCGTGTTGAAAGGCCAGCGTGCGCAGATTAAGGCCAAATTAACGCGATTTAGAACATTTTTAGACTCGTACAGTATAGAACAAGGCCTACTGCAAATTCAAATGAGGTTTTCGAAAGCTGAGGAATGTTATGCTGAATTTGAAACCGTTCAATCAGAAATTGAAATTGTAATGAAGCAAGATGTTCAAGAACAGGAAAGAGTAGATTTTGAGGATACATATTTCAGCACCGTTTCAAGAGCACAACAATTAATTCAACAATGATCACAATCAACTACCTTTTGAAATCAGTGTAGTACGTCACTAGCACATGTCACAGAAGTTAAATTACCCGCAATTGTACTACCAAGTTTTCACGGTAATTATGAGGAATGGTTGCCATTTAAGGACACATATCTAGCCTTAATACACAACAATGGAGCCTTAAAACTGACATTCAAAGGTACCATTGCCTCAAGTCGTCACTCAAAGGTTCCGCTTCAGAATTAATTCATTCTCTTCAGTTAACTGCTGCAAATTACTCTATTGCATGGCAACTGTTACACGAGAGGTTGGAAAACAAGAGAATTATTGTTCAATCTCATGTGAGGTCTCTCTTTGGCCTACCCACGGTAGAAAGGGAATCTGCCAGCTCTCTACGACGGCTGCTTGATGACACAATAAAACATCTTCGGTCACTCAAGGCACTGGGTTTACCAACAGAGCACTGGGACGCACTTCTTGTACATTTAGTGTACACTAAATTAGATCCAGCTACTCAACGGCAGTGGGAAAATAGCAAACAATTAGACCACTTGCCAACAATCACAGACATCACAACATTCCTTCAACAGCGATGTCAAGTATTAGAAGCTGTTGAGGTGAATCGTAAGGCCACACCTAAGGAACAAATGAAGAACCCCTTGAATAAGAGTACACCGCGATCAAACTCGAACGCTTGCTTCACAGCTCAACTGGGAAAATGCAACATGTGTAGCAACAGTCACAGGTTGTACCAATGTGCCCGGTTCCTGCAGTTAGGCGTTGAAGAACGGCGCAATAATGTCAAGAAGTGGCAATTGTGCTTCAATTGTTTAGGACGAAGCCATATTTCTAAAGAATGTAAATCTGTTCACTGTAAACGATGCCCGAGTAAACACAACACTCTTCTTCATCTCACAAACGTCACTCATGAAGGAGACATTACTGAAAAGCAGCTGACATTACAAGAACCGCCACAGGGAAGTAGCTTCACGGGTCATGCCATAAACAGACGTGAATCGCAAGTGCTACTGGCTACAGCATTGATCGACGTCATTAATTACAAAGGGGTTTCTGTCACATGCCGAGCTATGTTGGATTCTGGGTCACAAAGCCATTACATGACAGAAACTTTGTGCTCCAAACTTGGCCTTCGGAAGGATCGTGTTTCAGTTCCCGTCATAGGAATCAACGGTGCCGCAACACTCGTTAAGCGCAGCATTCGTGCCACATTCAACTCTCGTCACACAGAGTACAAGAATTCAGCAGACTTTCTACTGGTTCCCAAGATCACAGATCGCATGCCTCCAAGTCCTGTTGACCCATCTAAACTATCGGTACCCAGCAATATCAGCCTGGCTGATCCCTTCCTTTATGATCCCAGTAACATCGACATTCTTCTTGGAGCAGATGTATTTTGGGATTTACTTGTTCGAGGACTGCTGAGACCAGGTACAGAACGGATATTGCTACAAGAAACGAAATTCGGATGGATTATCACGGGAAGAGTTGAAAATCATCAACCCACTGGAAACACATCCTGTTACCTGAGCGTCAATAGTGACATCAGTGTGCAACTGCAACGTTTCTGGCAACTGGAGGAATGTGGAAATGAGAAGGTCTTCACGGGGGAAGATAGATCATGTGAAGATCATTTCAAGGAAAATGTCACAAGGCAGCCCACCGGGGAGTACACAGTAAGATTGCCGTTAAAGGGCGACTCTCAGTTGTTGGGAGCTTGCCACGGTGGGTGAGTGGTTATAGTGTCGGACAACCAACCCCAAGATTGCAGGTTCGCCCCTGGCCATGGTAAGTGATTTTTGAAGGCGACAAAATCACGATACTCATGTCATACGTTGTTGGCATGTTAAAGAACCCATTTGAATTCAGTAGGCCGTGTTCAATGGCAAAATTAATCTCGGGATTTTCCGCCAACACAAAGTTCCTCCATTCTCTACTTGAAAGCGCTGTAGTGTCAAGGAGTTTAGATATCTAACCTCCTTGACTTTCATAGCGTTCAAAGGAACGACGAAATTCGACACGCAAGCTACCCTCTGGGTGTCAATTAACAAAGCTTGCACCAGGCACCCGAGGCCATTCGATATTATTATTATTATTATTATTATTAGTTGTTGGGAGACTCAAGGAAATGTGCCGAGGAACGCCTCTTCCGGCTGGAACGACGATTTGCCCGAGACCCCAAGATCCACGCCCAGTATTCAGCGTTCATGAAGGAGTACGCTGATCTCGGACATATGGAACCTGTACCAGGAGGAGAAAAAGAAGAATCGCATGTCTCACCAAGATATTCATTCATTCATTCATTCATTCATTCATTTGCAATTGGGGGTGTGTCCCTCGGTGGCAAATTGGGTATACATAACAAATACATAATTATACATAACACTTCAATAACAATTAACAATTAAACTGGAGTATTTACACAAATCGTCAGTCTTTTCTTAAACACACCTATATGTTTGGGAAAAGGCTCTAAGACTGCGGCAGGTAGAGAGTTCCAGTTATCAATGGCCCGGTTAACGAAATAATATTTACCATAATTTGTACGCTGTGGTCGGCCCTTAACTTTGAAAGGATGATCACCCCTGCTCATGTAAGTGGGCTTTCCCATACGTTTGCTAAGCTCACCCCATGCTGGTTGATTTGTATACGTGTTGTACATAGCGCAGAGTCTGGATTTCATCCTCCTAGCCTCCAGTGATTCCCACCCAAGTTTCTTTAACATACGGCTCACACTGCTCCTGGGATTAAAGTCACTGAGCACAAATCTAGCGGCTTTTCTTTGTACCATTTCCAACTCATTGATGAGCCCTACTTGATATGGATCACAAACCGCCGAGGCGTATTCCAGAATAGGCCTTACAAGTGACAAATATCCTAATTCTTTAGCAGATGTACTACTTCCTTTTAATACTGTACAGCCCGGGGGGGCAGTACCCCCTGAGATCCACCCCCCATCTTTTACCAAAACCACCCCAACTGGCAACACCATAAGACAGATGATGTCTATTGTAAATATATTTCCAACACCACATTACACTACCTATCTCTGACACACCAACACACTGATCTTCGTCGTTTTTCAGTCACACCTTTAAAGGTGATGACGCCAGCAGGCAATGGCAATCAGCAGCCGTGAGATGCTGAAGGCTGTTGACCTGAGTACACAACGCTCAAATAAAGAGCAATATGCGATGATCAGGGACGGCACGGCCTTTGTAAGTGCCGTACCTCATCATCAAGATGGAACTCCTACTCACGGCAGGAAGTCCATTAAAACACACAGCAGGTGGAAAGTGGACTAGCAGCGTGACCAGTAAACTGTACCGGAAAACGGCCGGATAGTACATGGCCATGAGATGGCACATGAGTGCAGAGAGTAGCGTGCACGCAAGGCATAGTAAATACGGCCGTCTAAGAGTAAGATAATTAAGTTAGACTATAGTGAGTAGCGTACATAGAAAGTGATGTAGAAAATGATGTATTATGTGATAAGAGGCACCTTACACAAAAATTAGTAAATCATACTGGCCCACCGATCAACGCCGACAGGCAACATTACACTAAGGATGTTCAAATTATGAATACTATTACACACATGTCATCCAAACTATTTATAATTACTTATATTTTAACACAAGGTCGCCAGTATACCAATGATGTCACACATTGTAAACGTATGTATTTTCTTATTTATTCCACACTCATGTATACACTGACTTTCCTTTCCACTCTTTTAACTTACATTTTGTAAAAATGTCTTACTTCACCCTCACATAATAAAAACATGTTATATAAACCAACTAATTACACCTTAAGACATTCGTTTTTCTTTCCCTCTACTCTATCTCTATATTTTAAATGTTACATTTTACACCTCACACGAGGGCAATTTTTCATCCGCTGCAGCGACAGCGAAAGGGCATGCCTAGCCCTAACGATGTTTTTTCCCCTCGTTGTGCACTTACGCAATCATTATTACGATTGTTCTTTCATGTTACATTGTTATATCTGATCCATGTTACATTTATTACCTATTCTTACAACCATGTATCTAAAATAATGTTGATATTTTATGATTTTGATATGTTTTAAGAATTCACGCTTTAAGATTCACGAATTATGTTTGCTATTGCTTTTTACACATGTACGAAACTAAAATATGTTCCACACCTAAAACCTACCCCTCTGAGCACACGCTGGACTCACATCACCACGACATCGACACACCTACACCAACACGGAAGACAAAGAAGAAGACGTACGAGGGGAAACCAAGAAGAAAACATCACATCGACGTGCCCACTCTACTTCCAGTTCGCGGGGACGCGAACTAATCGATGAGGGGGACTTGTACAGCCCGGGGGGGGGGGGCAGTAACCCCTGAGAGCCACCCCCCATCTTTTACCAAAACCACCCCAACTGGCAACACCATAAGACCAGAACATTATCTATACACAGCAAGTGGCGGCCACCCAGCCTGGGAGGTTAGCCAACTACTTGCAAAACATACACAAACATCTACACCAACAACTATCTAGGGCAGCTACATTTACGCAATGCTGACCACGCAGCGCCGGGAGGTATAAGAATGGAGTCCTAACTGGAGCCATTATCTGTTATACCCTGTGCTTCGCCAGCGGCCTCGCCCGACGTCTGTTCCAGCTTATCATCAGGTGAGATTCAGTCGTGCTCAGATTCTTTAAATCTTGTATACACCTACCCCAAACTTGTACACATATTGTATTTCACACCTGTCTAAACTTCCCAAGAGGGACATACTAATCTACATCTACTGACCAATAAATACATGGTCAGTAAACTACACTTGCATTACTAATTACACTCCTCTTCACGTCCTCATACCCTACCTGACCTTCGTCAGGCCACATTGTACTCCCAGCACGCGACTCGACTGCCTAGCGTCGAGCCGCTGACTTAGCACGTTTATTGTATTACTCATTCCGCTCAGCTGACAGGCTAGCATAGTAGCCTGTATTTAGAGATTCATCCCCTAGCAGATACTTGCATCTTGCAGGGAGGCCCCCAAGAGATTAGACACTAAGACACCAACACACTACACTAGTAGTTTCTCCCAACTACGGGGAGCTACTCTCATTTAGGAACAACCGTCCAAATTAGCACAGCGACACAACGTGTTTTATCCCAAACTACCCCCCAACCAAGGGATTAAAACAATACCCTCATTACAAAGTGCAGGGATTTGTAAGCGTTAGAAACTACACAACCTACATGACTACTCCATTTCATATCATTCCTTACGTGAACACCCAAATATTTGCAAGAATCTTCTTCTACAAGTATTTCCGAGCCAATATTATATGAAAATCTTGCCTTCGCCCTTTCCCTATTTTTATGAGACTACATTTTCTTGTGTTTATTTTCATTTTATTTTCAATCGCCCACTTATAGACTAGGTTCAGGTCGTCTTGAAGTACTGCGTTGTCTAGCGAGTCATGTATATTTCGATATATTACACAATCATCCGCAAACAATCGACAATCACTACGAATTCCATTTGGTAAGTCATTTATAAACGCCAAAAAAAAAACAAAGTTCCGATTACTCTGCCCTGAGGGTTACCCGACGTTACGGTAATTTCATCCGAGAATAGGCCTTCGACTTTTACTTTCTGGGAACGACCGGTCAAAAATTCTTGGATCCATAAAATTACTCTTCTATCAATCTTCGTTGAAGCTAATTTATGGAGTAGCATGTCGTGTGGTACGACATCAAATGCCTTCGCAAAGTCTATAACTACGGCGTCGACTGAAACTCCATTGTCTAACGATTCGCTAATATCTTGAAAACGTGATAGCATCTGACTCTCGCATGAGTAACCTTTCCGAAATCCATGTTGCCTATCATTAAACCATGATAATCCTTCCCACTGCTTCCTCAAGTAGTCGCAAATGAGATGCTACATCTGTTTACAAACGATGGACGTAAGGCTAACCGGCCTGTAGTTGCCCAATTCAAGTCTGCTCCCTCCCTTAAATATTGGGACTACCGTAGCCCTTTTCCAGTCATCTGGGATTTGCGCATTGTTTACGGACACATTAAACATCACCTCCAAGTATCGTGCCACGGCCCTACCTCCTAGTTTAAGTACTTCACTAACAATATTATCAGGACTCTTCGATATATTGTAGCGTAATTTTTGTATTAGCTTTACAATTGCTGACTGGTTTATTTGGAAAAGGGGAGCCCCTGATTCGTCGTTAAGGTCCAACACACAGCTATTGGATTTATTTAACCCACTACCGTAAAAGACATATAATTCATTAGCAATGGGCTGTTTCTCAGTAATTAATTTACCATCACCGGACATTATCATAGACAAATTATTTGAATTTCCCTTTCTTCTCCTAACATAACTGTAATTTTTTTTCCACCCATCGCCTCCCGAACCAAGTAAACCTTGCATATAGTTGTCATGAGCTGCCCTCTTTTTTAAGACGAGCTCTCTTGATAAGGACTTAAATTTCAACATACACTTGTCACTATCATTATCTTTTATTGTATAATTTCCTAATTTTCCGTTTTAGACTCCTGATTTCTCGTGTGTAATACTCAGGATCTGGGTTTTGTTTCAGTAATTTAAATGGGACAAATTTATCAATAGCGCTATTTAAAATTTTCAAAAAGTTAGTCCACAGGATATTAATGTGATTTCCTTCCGATGCCCATACTACAAATAGTTCAATCAAATACCCCTGAAATTTGCCCTGATCCGCCCTGCGATACTGGAATATGATTTTGTTTGCTATATCCGAGTCTAATTTTGTAATGTCACCGTGTCTAATATTTAATTCAACCCCAAAATGGTCACTCATTCCCGGTACTTTCAGACAGTTAATTTACAGCTCTACAGGCCTTACGAGATAAACATGTAAGGTATTATTGTCTCTAGTTGGGAAGTCAACTACTTGGGAAAATCCCCCCTCCCTTATGAATTTGTTTGCAGCGCTCTGAGATTGACCACAGCTAGTTGACTCACCAGACCAGTCTACTTTGGGGAGGTTTAAACCTCCGGCAATTATTATGCTCTTTGTCATAGCATTACCCGTACAAGTTTTCTCATACAGTGTGTCGAGGAGAGAAAAGTTATCTTTCGGTGCTCTATACGCCCTTATCACCTGAAGAGGGAATTTATTTCCTTTATCCGAGATTTGTACACATAACATTTCATATTCCGTATCAGCCCACTTTAAGAAACTAGCTATATTTTTGCGCACACAAATAAATAGCCCACCACTTCGCTTCCCCCGATCCCTTCTGTACATTTCGTAGGTCCCTTGAATTATTTCGTTACTATTGATATCCTCTTTTAATCAAGATTCAGTAGCAATGATAATGTCCGGAGAATATGCCTCTACAAGATTCCAAAATTCAATTAATTAATTTCCTATACTCTGACAATTAACCTGCAGTAATCTTAGAGACTTACCTCCACACCAAATATCCCGAAATAGCTCCTTCTGTTCCCGTCGACTGGCAACCTCTGGACCTGCTCCTCCTCACAAAGGCCGGCACGAACCGATGACCCTGTCATGTAGGCTCCCTAGGTTGAAAGCGCCCCATCGATTTAAATGCAGCCCGTCTCGGGCGAAGTCTCGGCCCCCAATCCAGCAGTCAGCATCTACGTACACTAATCCCAGTTGTGCACATACCCAGTCCATGCGGTCATTTACAGTCTTAACTCGTCTTAACGGAACATCTCCCCGTCGTACAATGCCACTCATTATAATTTTCGCATTCCTAATCTTGCTTTTAGCTTTTCTGCCTAGTTCGTATAGCTCCCCCATGATGTAATCAGCTGTAGCCCTCTTCTTTAAATCGTTCGTCCCAACATGGAGCAACAACACTTTAACTTTTTCGGAGTCCTCTAAATTTGCTTCTTTCACTTGTTTGGCTAGCTGGTCAATTTTAATCCCCGGATAACACATCACTTTCGTACCTGATTTCTTTGAGATATTCGCACTCCACCGTATCATAGAATCACCCATTATCTTATTATCTCCCACATCATCCAGTACTGAAGGATTCCAGCACAACCACGAAGCTGAGAGTGGTATTCGATGCCTCAGCGAAGACGGACTCTGGGGTGTGTCTGAACGATCTACTGGTGGTGGGTCCCACAGTGCAAGATGACTTCTTTTCGATCATTATTCGCTTTAGAACGCATCGATATGCACTGACGGCAGACATTGAGAAAATGTACCGTCAGATTAAAATGAACCCGTCCGACACGCAACTTCAAATGATTCTATGGAGAGAATCTACCGATGAACCTATTAAAACGTACAGGTTAACGACAGTCACGATTGGTACTGCTTGTGCACCATACTTAGCCACACGGACTCTGCACCAATTGGCTGACGACGAATTCAGTGAGTTTCCTTCAGCTGCTACCGTTCTGAAACGTGATTTCTACGTAGATGACTTACTTACAGGAGCGGATACCATCGAAGAAGCTAGGAAGCTACACTCTCAGTTGGTAGCATTACTCGAAAGGGGAAGTTTCATCCTTCGAAAATGGAGTTCAAACAACGGTTCAATTCTTTCGGACATTCCGGAAAATATGAAGACCCAACAGGCAGCGTTGAATTTCGATGGAGAGGCAGTCAAGATATTAGGCCTATTATGGGATCCGAAATCAGATCAGTTCAAGTACGACGTACAAGCTGCAGAACGGAAAGGAAGGGCAATCCCATGCACTAAACGCTAAGTGTTAGCCTAAAAGGATATTCGACCCTTTGAGATTAATAGGTGCAGTTATTTTAACATGCAAAATCTTCTTGCAGGAGCTCTGGCTCCAGAAAATTGATTGGGATGATCCATTGCCTCTGGACACTCAGGAGAGGTGGATGTCATGTAAACAGTCCCTCGTGCAAATCAAGGATGTATGTGTTCCTAGAATGGTTGTTTCAGGAGGGCGTCATTGCTCCATCCAACTTCACGGATACTGCGACGCATCAGTCAATGCCTATGGTGCATGTGTTTACCTCAGATGCGCTGATGATAGAAATACCATATCAGTACACCTCATCTGCTCAAAGTCGAGAGTAGCTCCGATAAAAACACAATCCATTCCGAGATTGGAGTTGTGTGGGGCTGTTTTGTTAGCAGAACTGATGTCTAAGGTCCGTTCATCCCTAACATTGAGAATTGACCAAAGATTCTACTGGTCTGACTCAAGGATTGTTCTCGCTTGGTTGGCAGCACCGCCAACAAACTGGAGCGTGTTTGTAGCCAACCGAGTGTCGAAGATACAAACCAGTACTACTGTCGACAACTGGAGGCATGTATTGTTACGTGCCACCCCCTAGTGGCACTTACGTTAACTGGATTACGGTGGGTGAAAGCACAAACACAATTGTTCCTTTAAAGAGAAGTTAGCTTTATTGCTTGCAGGTCAGAAATATACACCGTACAATAAGCAGATAGAAACAATTATCTGTCTTACAGAAGCTCCCTCCTGTATGGAGCTCGTCTCACCCTTTCACTCGGCCTTGCAGTTAATCCTCTCGCTAATTAGGTGGACCCATGCGCTGGCTGGAAATAGCTGCACTAAGTCTGGCGCTCACTGTTTCCTGTCCACTGGCTAGGGAACTGCCCAATGCGTTTCGTAATTCACCACAATGTCTCTGTCGCCCTAGATAGGTACACACTCCTCACACTGCTCCGCGGCTCGGAAGGAATCTTACTGGATTTCGCAAGTCACGTCACCACACTTCTGTCGCTCAGGATAAACGCTCGCACTAGCTCGAAAAATACTCACCGACCCCGCTTGACGGGTCGCTCTTATATAGCAGGCCGGTGACTCAATAAGTGCTTCTAGACCCATCCAGGATTCACGGCCTCTCGAGGTTTCCATCACTGGCTGGGTCACGAATATTCTGGACCATCCCTTTGTCCTGGTAGCCCTCTTGCGTAACGCGCACGTAATACACTGAGGCAGAGCACAGCCCGGGCCAGCTGTGACGCAACCGGCGAGGCGACGAAACAACTCACAGCCGTATCACCACCCCCTTCCTAAAAGGCTGATCGTCCCGATCAATATTGGTCCGTCTGTGTCACTCCTTAGGCTGCCAGGCGATCTCGATGCACGATCTTCATCCTCGCCCTCGGGCTCCGCTGGATCCTGTAGACGACATCGCTGATCCGTTTCACGACTCGGTACGGGCCCTTCCAGGACTTCTGCAGTTTGGGTGACAGGCCTTTCTTCCGTAATGGGTTGAAGAGCCAGACCAGGTCGTCCTCGTGGAATCCGCCGGCAGCCGTCTGCTGGTCGTATCGGGTCTTCATTCGGTCGGTCTCGATCCGCAGTTTTCTCCTCGCGAACGCGTGCACGTTCTCTAGTTGGTCGACCAGTTCTTGACAATACTGGCTAACCGGGACCGGACCATTCCCAGGTCGGCCGAAGGCAAGATCGACTGGTAGACAGAGTTCCCTCCCAAACATGGCAGGGCTGGTGCGCACCCGGTGGCTTCATGCACGGCGGCGCGGTAGGCCGGGAGAAATAGTGGAAGGTGTTTGTCCCAATCCCTCTGGTGCTCGCTGACGACTATTCGGAGATGGTTCTCGATGGTGCGATTGAATCGCTCTACCATCCCGTCGGACTGAGGGTGTAGCGGCGTCGTCCTTGTCTTCCGGATTCCCAGCAGCTGGCATAAGTTCTGGAACACCTGCGACTCGAAGTTCCTCCCTTGGTCGGAGTGCAGCTCCAGGGGTACTCCGTACCGGCTGACGAATTCCTTCACCAGGGTCTCTGCAATCGTCGCGGCTTCTTGGTTAGGGAGCGCATACGCCTCTGGCCAATTGGTGAAGTAGTCGCTGACGACCAATATGTACTGTAGCGGTTCCCTGCCTCGCTTAACGGGAATGGCCCAGCAACATCGATGGCTACTCTCTCCATGGGGCAGCCCACGTTGTAGGTCTTCAGTGGACCCCGTCGTCTTCGTCCTGGGCCCTTGCTGGCTGCGCAATCGTGGCAACTCGCGCAGTGGTTCTCCACGTCTGTTCGGCATCCGATCCAGTAGAACCGCTCTCTCAGTTTCTCCAGGGTCTTCTTTACCCCTAGGTGTCCACCAGATGATCCTCCATGAACTTCTTTCAGGACTTCCTCTGTCATGGCCTTTGGAACGACGACTTGTTCCCGAGATGTCTTCCCGTCGGTGCTCTCCCAGGTATGGCAGACGAGGCCATCCCTTACAATCAGCGAGTCCCACTGCGCCCAGTAGGATTTAAACTTTGGGCTGCAGTCACTCACAATGTTCTACCCGGGTCTGGGGACACAGGCTCTCTTCCATTCGGCTATCAGTCCCAGGTGCTCCAGCTCCCTTGAAGTTCCACGGTAGTCCTTCGGCACTGTATCCCGGTGTTCTCCTCCCTTCTGGTACAGATGGTGCAGTCTTCGGGGCACGGTCTTCGTGACAGGGCGTCGGCATTAGAATGCAGTTGGCCTTTCCTCTGCTGGATCTCAAAGTTGTACTGTTGAAGTCTCCCTCACCAACGCGCGAGTTGACCCTCGGGCTGTTTGAAGTTCAGGAGCCACCGCAGGGATGCATGGTCGGTCCTGATGAGGAATTCTTGCCCGTACAGGTACTTGTAGAAGTGTTCGATGGTCTTCACGATGGCAAGCAGTTCCTTCCTGGTGACGCAGTAGTTCCTCTCTGGCTTTGACAAGGCTTTGCTGAAGTAGGCCACTACTCTCTCCTCGCCATCCATTATTTGCGACAGGATTTCCCCTATACCAAAATCGCTGGCATCGGTATCGACGATGAACCTTGTTCCAGGTCTGGGGTAGGCCAGAATAGGCGCGGTGCACAGAGCCTGCTTGAGTTGTTCAAAGGCCCCGTGGCATTCTGCTGTCCATGTGAAGAGTTGGTCCTTCTCAGTCAGTCGATGCAGTGGTTTGGCGATGTCGGCGAATCCTCTCACGAAGCGACGGTAATAAGTGCAGAGTCCCAGGAAGCTTCGTAGTTGGGACTTGTCCTTCGGAACTGGTCACTCCCTCACAGCTGCCGTCTTCTCTGAGTCGGTACGCACTCCTTCCTCGGAGACGATATGCCCAAGGTACTGGACCTGCTTCTTGAAGAGCTGACACTTCTTGGGGCTCAACTTCAGCTGGGCGGCCCGTAGCTTTATAAGGATCTCCTCCAGGTTGCTTTAGTGCTCCTCGAAGCTTCTCCCCAGAACGATGACGTCGTATAGGTAGACCAGGCAGGTCTTCCAGTGTAGTCCCCTCAGAATGGACTCCATTAGCCTTTCGAAGGTCGCAGGGGCATTGCACAGACCGAAAGGCATGACGGTGAACTGCCAGAGCCCGCTGCCCACAGAGAACGCAGTTTTCTCGCGGTCCTGAGGGTGACCTCCACCTGCCAGTAGCCACTCTTCAAATCCAAGGTGGAGAACCATCTTGATCCTGATATGGTGTCCAGCGTGTCGTCGATCCGGGGTAGGGGGTAGCTGTCCTTCTTCGTGACGTCGTTCACCCGCCTGTAGTCCACGCAGAACCTGGTAGAGCCGTCCTTTTTCTTCACTAGCACGACCGGAGAGCTCCAAGGACTATGTGATGGCTCGGTCACCCCCTGCTCCTTCATTTCTTCCACCATCCTGTCGACTTCAGCTTGCTTGGCGAGCGGGACACATCGGAATGAGGACCTAATCGGCGCGCTGTCCCCAACTTCGATACTGTGCTGGACCAAGCTTGTCCTGCCGAAGTCTTTGCTCCCCACGGAGAAGACATCCTGGAATTCATGTAGCAGGTCCCGAAGTTGGCGTGATTGTTCCTCGTCTAAATGGTCCTGGGATGCTTGGTACTGCTTCTGTAGTTCTTCTGGCAGTGCGCGTTTTCTTCGGTTGTCCGTCTGAAGGTGTCCGTCCATCGCGTCTGTGATGCGGGCAATCCAGGTAACGGGCTCGCAGACTCCTAGGTTGGTGTCACGGTGAACCGTAATGTCGTAGTCGTTCAGGTTGGACAGACGGACGTACGGCCGAGGCGTCGTGTTGATGAGGGTCTTGGCAATTAGCAATCCTTTCGTCTGGATGTCCTCATATTTTGGCTCGATGACAGCCGCCACTCCCTCAGCAGTTCCGTCGACAATTACGGCAGCGCTGACCTCCGTCCTGGCGGGAACGTTGACGTCCGCTCTCAGCCTTACTCGTCGTGCAGTGACAGCCTCGTGTTGGTGTATTCTTGGAATACACGGTAAGATAGAGTACACTTTTACCGCTCTTTGCTGTAATTCTTTCCTTCCTTTTTCTCAAACACCAACAGTGATCTTCTATTTTCTCCTTGCTGTTTAGGGTTCTCATGTTACTTGTGAGTCTGTTCTAGAAATATATCTTCCATGACCCACCTAGCGTCATCTAGTAGCGAATCTCTGAAGTTCCTCAATTCTTCCCTGTACAAGAGGACTTCCTTATCAATCTGGCTACCAGATCTGGTCGCCATCGCCAGCTATCATCTCCGTGATCAAGAGAACTTCGTCTACTTTTTTACCCACCAAGCTGCGATAGTGTCGCCTACTATCAACTCTTTGAAGACCATTTCATCAAGAAAAAGTTACTTTTTTTGTCATGTTGGTTATTCTTATATGTATTCCTTTTGTCTCCTACCCCCACTTTTTCCCCTTCCCTGGTCCCTCTGTGCTTCGATGAGCGTGTCTCACTTGTACGTCGGAACTCGACTCTGTCAGTCAAAGCTCAACTAGAGCTCACCTCTTCAACTAAAGAGGCATTCTTTTACTTCCACGCCATGTTGGAACTCTATTCTCATCCGTCAAAGGGAACTTCACCTTCGCCATGAAGCAAAGATAAGTACCGACTTCAGGTTTTAACCTCATTCTCATCGTCTTTTAATAACTACATGCTTTTAATGATCATTTTATAGGCAGTGTGAGATTACTATATTTGGGGCAATAATCTTTCTTCGAGGGATTACCATGTTGAGCTTTTGTCTGTCTAAGCCAATCTTAATAGGAAGCAGCATTTCTTATGCTTATTAAATGAGAGATCTTCTCACAACGTGGGATACCATTGAATTACCCAAGGTCTATAAAATACTTAGCTCGTTCCACCGCTGGAATAACTTTGGCCCTATTCTTCAGTTAGGATTGCTCTGGAAACTTCCAGAATCTGCACTCTATCTACCAGTCGTACCGTCATGTATTTTCCACTCACATGTGGGAATACTATTTCAAACTAAGGAATCTTCCTTATGAATTACTGCTCAATAGCTAATTTTTCTTCCTCCGTTGGGATTTTCTCTGGCGCATTTAATGATAATCTACAACTTTCTCAAGCAATAGACTCTCGCCTATCTAGTGTAACTAGTTATTTTCCATAATTGCAATAACTTTCTTTGCCATAAACTTTTGTGCTACTACAGTGAACTTTTCATCCATTTCAACAGACTGTAGTAAAAACAGTGTTTGTTCAACATTTCTTCCGCGTCGCGTTCGTCCGAATACCATAAATACGGCCATGAACACTTATCCTCAATTCCATTTGATCTTTCCCAAACCCCTTACTAACAAACCAAAATAATAAGATTGTTACTTTTTTTTTCAATGAGGTGTCACTCTCAATTAGTGCCCTCCCGTTGTTTCAGCTCCATATACAACGAATTAATGTCTGCATAACTACGTGTCTGGTACACGTTTCAAATCATCTTGTTTCTCCCTTCTAATTAGGGAATACAATTCTTTCAACTCATAAGTGAGTTATTTCTAGGTTTCACGAAAGGGAAACTTGACCCATTTGTCTCGTGATTCCTACTTGAACATAGGAGGTCTAGAAACTTCCTTTCGACTTTCTCTTCAGGTTTCACAGTAAGTGACCTGCCCTATTTGTATAACTACTAAAACGTAATTCAGCTTTAATATAAGAAGTTATAGGAACTTCTCTTTTATTCTTCCTGCTTTTTGTTGTTGTTACTTTCGAAGTTGTTACTCTTTCTAAGATATTTACTTAGACATTTCTTAAAGTACACAACTTGTAGTTGATTTATTGTCTAACTTTAATCACTTCAATTGTCTTTAAATTTTTTATTTTATCTTCGCCATTTCAAAATCTTGCGAAGATTTTAAAACATATAATGGTTTGAAACCAAAAGAATTGTTAATTGCCTGGCGCAAGCTTTAAATGTTTTCTGAGGTCTGCGACCCCAAATTGTTAACAAAATTGAAATTATATATTTGTTAAATTCATTACACTCTTTTGCATTGTTAAATAAATTAAATAGTTCTTTTTCGCTTTCTCATTTCTCTAGTATAACAGTTAGGCAAGATCCCGTCTTCCTTGACTCTTCCCACTTAATGCAAATAAATCTATTGATAGGGCTTTCAGCACTTGTTGCATTTGAGAAAGAACTCTTAGTTGACAACTTGGTAAAGTCTCTCTTAGCTTTAATAGCTAATTCTAACTGGCCAGTAAGGCAAGCATAGCTCGCTACGCCTGCTTCCTGCTTGTGGAGATTCTCTCCAACTCTTATGGTAGGTTTTTCAAAATATAAGTGTTTATCCTTGCCTTAACATTTGGTCGGCTCCTTGCTGGGTAAAAGCTTAGTCATTTCCAAATGCAACTATTGGTTTACTTACCAAAATTATTCCCAAAGGCATAATTGCTTTATCACTATCCTTTTTGGAAGCATTTGGTCACTCTTTAGGAATTCTACAATTTCGAAAACTAAAATATCTAAACCGATTCAAATTATTGGCGTTCTTCAAATTATTTGTTTAAAAACAAACTCCTTTGAACAGATACACCATAAATCGGTTACTCTTTGTCTTGCCAGACCATCACCGTTCCCCATAGTAGGCATATGTATGCTTGAGAGGGAATACTCTAAAGCCACTCTCTTGCAAACCGCCCAAGTTCTAGCTGCGTTTCCCGTTAGCTTTGCCCAGGTCCCTACCCACTTTAGGTATCTGAGAGCGGATTTGCAGTGGCAACCGCCTTTGAGTGCATTTAAAGGTAAACTTATCACTTTTGTAGGACTCTCCTCCTATTTCTCCATCCTTTTCCTCCAGTCCGAAACCCATCTCCTTCTCTTTATCATCTTCCCTTGGGGGTTAGGTTATTCCCAAGCTAATAATCTACCCAAAATTTGGTCCCAGAAATCCGGGAGAGTCCATTTGTCATTTTCTATTTTTTTTTCTCAAGGGTTATTTGACAATACTTTGCAAATTATTATCTGCTTTGAATCTCTCAGCTATAACTACATCGTGCAAAGCCTGTGAAGTGGAAAGAGGCCGCTCCTGTCTCCTTTGGTGTGTCCCTTTCTTTAAACTTATTTGCTGCTGCCAGCCTGACAGCATTTCCAAGGTTCCACAGTTTCGTAAGTTATACTTTAATTTACCTACTTTGTCATGGCTCCTACTGAAAAGGATGAAACTCTCATTGCCAGACGTTCTTCCTACAAAGGGCAACTCACCAGATTTAGAAATTTCATTAACAAAATAAACCCCGCCGAGTGTGATCTAGACATCTTGACACAACGCCTTAAGTTGTACGAACGGTCCTATGATTACTACGATCAAATTCAAACCGAGATTGAATCCACTTGCCCAGAACTTCAATCGGATCAGGACGAGGTTGAACCCTTGTATTTTGAAGGGATTGCCAAGGCCCACCAACTGATCCACCGTATCTCAGAACCGGACACTAGGGTCATCAATCCGGCCCAGAAGCGCACCCGCTTCAGTTCATAAGGATAAACCGAAACCTTTACTTCCTAAGATAACTCTACCTCACTTCTCAGGCCAGGAAGGTGAATGGTATTCCTTTTACGAACTTTACTGCTCCCTCATTCATGAAAACAATGACATTCTCGACATTCATAAGTTCTATTTCCTGCGTGCATCCTTGGAAGGCCAGGCCTTGGCCTTGGTTGAGTCACTGCCTTTAAGCCCAGATAACTACCACATCGCCTTTAATCTCCTTAAAGAGAGATATGGTAATTTACGTTGGTGTGTTGCTCGCCACATTCGCTGTCTGTTCAACCTGCCAGTCGTAAAACCAAATGACGTCACCTCTTTAAGAGACCTGTTAGACTCCATGCAATTAAACGTTAGAGCGTTATATCAACTCAAGCAGCCAGTCCAAACTTCGGACACCGTCCTTATTCATCTAGCTACATCCAGATTCGATTTTTCGACATTAAAGCCTTGGGAAACCGAACTCACTCGCAAGGAGGAATATTCTTTTAAACACCTTATCTCGTTTCTGAACAGCCGGTGCCAAGTCCTTACAGCACTCTCATTTCAGTGCGAAAATGTCGAAACGAGTCATCAGTGTCACATTCTTGAGAAAAAAATCTTGTCTCTTCAAATGGTCATCAGCCCCCATCTGTCGAGAACAAGCAAACCCGTTCTGCCTCTTTCAACAATCCAAGAGAACATATTAGGCCGCTCAACAAATCTTTAAAATGCACGCTCTGTAAAAAGTTTCACAGTTTGTACTCGTGCAAATCCTTTAAAGAATTGTTTGTTGAAGACAGAAGGAAGTTTGTCTTCAATAGTAAATATTGCCATAACTGCTTGTCACCTAAGCATTCTTCTTCTAATTGTACGTCATCCAACCTCTGTTTTCATTGCAAAAGACCGCATCATTCTTTATGGCACTTTCATGATCAATCGAGGTCACTAGTACCTGCTTCTTTAAACTCCATGCAGAGCAGCTCCGAACAAACTAATGCTTCTTCCTGCATTTCTAACGCCGAAACTTCTCACAGTGCGCAAGTCCTTTTGTCCACTATACAATTCGAAATCCACGATAAATTTGGAAATTGGTTTCCAACCCGCGGTCTTCTCGATTCCGCTTCAACTCACAACTTTGTTTCGCAATCGTTAATTAAAAAACTAGGTCTTTCTTCATCACCTACTTCCATCAATGTATCCGGCATTGACAATTTGAAAACTCAAGCCTTGCAGTCTTCAAAATTGAAAATCAGAGACATTTGTCAAAGAAACACCAATCTTAACTTAATCTGTCTCATTCTTACCAGTATTGGCAAGGACACTCCTAGCAGCTCTATTAATACTTCCGGTTTAAAGATTCCTTCGCACTTAAGGTTAGCTGATCCTCAGTTTAATGCTCAAGGTCCCATTGATATACTTTTCAGTGCCAATATTTTCTGGAATTGCCTTCGCAAACAAACCCGTAGGCTGTCTTCAAACGTGGTCGCCAGAGACACCGATTTTGGTTGGGTTATTACTGGTGAAATCCAACATCCCAGTCTTCAAACCAAATCGCAATGTCATTTTGTTACTGCTGATATAAATCCCTTTTCTGAAAAAGAGAACACTTATGTTTTCGATCTCGATATATTTGAAAAACACTTGCCGAAACGATGTCTTATTGTAAACAACTACGCCACCTTTGTAAGTTGTTTAAATGGTTTTGCCTTATTCCCGCATAAAATGGCAATTCAAGTTCGCATCGCCTTGTGTCACTTAGTTTACTTTCTCATGACATTTTTATAGCAGGTAATTGCTTAAACTTTCTATCGAAAACTATCTTCCCTTTGTGTAAAACCATGGCTATCAGTCACCATCATTTCGCTGTAAGCTATGTTTCACTTCTTTCGCTATTTATTAGGATGGCCACGGCCGGCTCCTTCCCCCTTCCTCACAATCGGAAGCCGCTTTTGAAACCGCTTGAAAATATGAATTCTCTAGCATCTAGAATAACTATTCTTAGGCATAAACTCCTTCTCAATGTCCTAGCTTCTCTTCTTTGTTCGGAAGAATTACGCTTTTTTCTGTTGAAAATTGTCGGATTCCGTGATCCTCAAAATTATGCGAAATTGATTTCTTACTTTATTTCATATGTCTCTAAATTGGTTTTTCACGTCCAAGCCACGAATGACTGCATGACGTGTTACTTGTTCCGCTTTAAGTCACAGCTGATTGCACTAGTTATGTTTGTGTATTTTGAACTGGTTGTTTGTCAATCTTGTTTGTATACAAGCTCGGGTAAGGCCAAGCTGCTGTTTACCACCTCTATGCTTGACAAAGGTCAGAGCAAGTGTTCCTTATCTCAACTTTGGCTGACTGCCAACCATTGTCTTGCGAGTAGCTCCCGTAATTTCGGAAGCAGCTCACCTCCTTCCCAAAATAAACTTGTTCTGGTCAAGGACTCTTGCAGCTATTTATATTCGTTATCTCGCTGTACTATGTGGGTCAAGGTCGTTCATGCCTATGTCTCCTACTTGCTCACGCTCGTATCCTATAGCTGCTTCGATTCCTGTTTCATAACATCGTTGCATATTTTTTACGCGCTCATGTATTGCACCCTGCTTATATATATATTGCAATTTTATTGTTCATTGATGAACAAACTTGTTTTTTCTCGTCGTTACATTCGATGTGTTTCTGCATTTATGCTTGTTACGTCACGTTTCTCGCTGACTTAAGTACTTTTCTGATTAACCCCTTTGATGCTTATTATAACTTGAGGTCATTGTTTATGGCTACTAGATTGTTGTACCTATGGCGTTCTTGCCTCCTACTCGCATAGTTCCTTTGTTTATTTGGTATATTCTTATCCTTAATCAATGTACTTGTTTCTATACGCTTTGTTTAAACTTGTTAATTCTCCTTTCGCATCTTGTCGCGATCTTTACTAGAGCTTTATTTCCGCAGCTTCTAGCTACTTTGTGATTGAAGGTGTTGTCAATTCTCGCCCTTTAACTCCGCTTTCCAATGACCCTGATGACCTGCTTCCACTCACACCTGGTCACTTCCTTATAGGCACTTCTCTTTCTGCCCCTCCTCCCCTTCCCAATTCTTACAGGGATTCTAATTTACCTATTGTTTGGCGTAAACTTGAAGCCCTGCGCAATTCTTTCTGGAAGAGGTGGAACTTGGAATACTTAACTTCCTTGCATCTGAGACAGAAGTGGTTTCTTTCCAATCCCGACATCAGAGTGGGGGACTTGGTCCTGGTTAGGGATGTTTTTCCTCCCCTGGTCTGGATTTCTGGTAGAGTGACCGAGTGTTATCCTGGAAGGGATGGGAGAGTCAGGGTAGCCAGAGTCTTGTCCACTAACGGTCACATCATAAGACCGCTGTCTTTAATTGCGCCATTACCTTTAAATTTTTTAATTGTTTATCTCGTTCTCTGTTGGTGTTTCTCTCCCAGCTTGGTGTATTCCTGGAATACACGTTAAGATAGAGTACACTTTTACTGCTCTTTGCTGTAATTCTTTCCTTCCTTTTTCTCAAACACCAACAGTGATCTTCTATTTTCTCCTTGCTGTTTAGGGTTCTCATGTTACTTGTGAGTCTGTTCTAGATATATATCTTCCATGACCCACCTAGCGTCATCTAGCAGCGAATCTCTGAAGTTCCTCAATTCTTCCCTGTACAAGAGGACTTCCTTATCAATCTGGCCACCAGATCTGGTCGCCATCGCCAGCTATCATCTCCGTGATCAAGAGAACTTCGTCTACTTTTTCACCCACCAAGCTGCGATAGTGTCGCCTACTATCAACTCTTTGAAGACCATTTCATCAAGAAAAAGTTACTTTTTTGTCATGTTGGTTATTCTTATATGTATTCCTTTTGTCTCCTACCCTTTTCCCCTTCCCTGGTCCTTCTGTGCTTCGATGAGCGTGTCTCACTTGTACGTCGGAACTCGACTCTGTCAGTCAAAGCTCAACTAGAGCTCACCTCTTCAACTAAAGAGGCATTCTTTTACTTCCACGCCATGTTGGAACTCTATTCTCATCCGTCAAAGGGAACTTCACCTTCGCCATGAAGCAAAGATAAGTACCGACTTCAGGTTTTAACCTCATTCTCATCGTCTTTTAATAACTACATGCTTTTAATGATCATTTTATAGGCAGTGTGAGATTACTATATTTGGGGCAATAATCTTTCTTCGAGGGATTACCATGTTGAGCTTTTGTCTGTCTAAGCCAATCTTAATAGGAAGCAGCATTTCTTATGCTTATTAAATGAGAGATCTTCTCACAACGTGGGATACCATTGAATTACCCAAGGTCTATAAAATACTTAGCTCGTTCCACCGCTGGAATAACTTTGGCCCTATTCTTCAGTTAGGATTGCTCTGGAAACTTCCAGAATCTGCACTCTATCTACCAGTCGTACCGTCATGTATTTTCCACTCACATGTGGGAATACTATTTCAAACTAAGGAATCTTCCTTATGAATTACTGCTCAATAGCTAATTTTTCTTCCTCCGTTGGGATTTTCTCTGGCGCATTTAATGATAATCTACAACTTTCTCAAGCAATAGACTCTCGCCTATCTAGTGTAACTAGTTATTTTCCATAATTGCAATAACTTTCTTTGCCATAAACTTTTGTGCTACTACAGTGAACTTTTCATCCATTTCAACAGACTGTAGTAAAAACAGTGTTTGTTCAACATTTCTTCCGCGTCGCGTTCGTCCGAATACCATAAATACGGCCATGAACACTTATCCTCAATTCCATTTGATCTTTCCCAAACCCCTTACTAACAAACCAAAATAATAAGATTGTTACTTTTTTTTTTCAATGAGGTGTCACTCTCAATTAGTGCCCTCCCGTTGTTTTTGCTCCATATACAACGAATTAATGTCTGCATAACTACGTGTCTGGTACACGTTTCAAATCATCTTGTTTCTCCCTTCTAATTAGGGAATACAATTCTTTCAACTCATAAGTGAGTTATTTCTAGGTTTCACGAAAGGGAAACTTGCCCCATTTGTCTCGTGATTCCTACTTGAACATAGGAGGTCTAGAAACTTCCTTTCGACTTTCTCTTCAGGTTTCACAGTAAGTGACCTGCCCTATTTGTATAACTACTAAAACGTAATTCAGCTTTAATATAAGAAGTTATAGGAACTTCTCTTTTATTCTTCCTGCTTTTTGTTGTTGTTACTTTCGAAGTTGTTACTCTTTCTAAGATATTTACTTAGAAATTTCTTAAAGTACACAACTTGTAGTTGATTTATTGTCTAACTTTAATCACTTCAATTGTCTTTAAATTTTTTATTTTATCTTCGCCATTTCAAAATCTTGCGAAGATTTTAAAACATATAAAGGTTTGAAACCAAAAGAATTGTTAATTGCCTGGCGCAAGCTTTGAATGTTTTCTGAGGTCTGCGACCCCAAATTGTTAACAAAATTGAAATTATATATTTGTTAAATTCATTACACTCTTTTGCATTGTTAAATAAATTAAAGAGTTCTTTTTCGCTTTCTCATTTCTCTAGTATAACAGTTAGGCAAGATCCCGTCTTCCTTGACTCTTCCCACTTAATGCAAATTAATCTATTGATAGGGCTTTCAGCACTTGTTGCATTTGAGCAAGAACTCTTAGTTGACAACTTGGTAAAGTCTCTCTTAGCTTTAATAGCTAATTCTAACTGGCCAGTAAGGCAAGCATAGCTCGCTACGCCTGCTTCCTGCTTGTGGAGATTCTCTCCAACTCTTATGGTTGGTTTTTCAAAATATAAGTGTTTATCCTTGCCTTAACATTTGGTCGGCTCCTTGCTGGGTAAAAGCTTAGTCATTTCCAAATGCAACTATTGGTTTACTTACCAAAATTATTCCCAAAGGCATAATTGCTTTATCACTATCCTTTTTGGAAGCATTTGGTCACTCTTTAGGAATTCTACAATTTCGAAAACTAAAATATCTAAACCGATTCAAATTATTGGCGTTCTTCAAATTATTTGTTTAAAAACAAACTCCTTTGAACAGATACACCATAAATCGGTTACTCTTTGTCTTGCCAGACCATCACCGTTCCCCATAGTAGGCATATGTATGCTTGAGAGGGAATACTCTAAAGCCACTCTCTTGCAAACCGCCCAAGTTCTAGCTGCGTTTCCCGTTAGCTTTGCCCAGGTCCCTACCCACTTTAGGTATCTGAGAGCGGATTTGCAGTGGCAACCGCCTTTGAGTGCATTTAAAGGTAAACTTATCACTTTTGTAGGACTCTCCTCCTATTTCTCCATCCTTTTCCTCCAGTCCGAAACCCATCTCCTTCTCTTTATCATCTTCCCTTGGGGGTTAGGTTATTCCCAAGCTAATAATCTACCCAAAATTTGGTCCCAGAAATCCGGGAGAGTCCATTTGTCATTTTCTATTTTTTTTCTCAAGGGTTATTTGACAATACTTTGCAAATTATTATCTGCTTTGAATCTTTCAGCTATAACTACATCGTGCAAAGCCTGTGAAGTGGAAAGAGGCCGCTCCTGTCTCCTTTGGTGTGTCCCTTTCTTTCAACTTATTTGCTGCTGCCAGCCTGACAGCATTTCCAAGGTTCCACAGTTTCGTAAGTTATACTTTAATTTACCTACTTTGTCATGGCTCCTACTGAAAAGGATGAAACTCTCATTGCCAGACCTTCTTCCTACAAAGGGCAACTCACCAGATTTAGAAATTTCATTAACAAAATAAACCCTGCCGAGTGTGATCTAGACATCTTGACACAACGCCTTAAGTTGTACGAACGGTCCTATGATTACTACGATCAAATTCAAACCGAGATTGAATCCACTTGCCCAGAACTTCAATCGGATCAGGACGAGGTTGAACCCTTGTATTTTGAAGGGATTGCCAAGGCCCACCAACTGATCCACCGTATCTCAGAACCGGACACTAGGGTCATCAATCCGGCCCAGATCGCACCCGCTTCAGTTCATAAGGATAAACCGAAACCTTTACTTCCTAAGATAACTCTACCTCACTTCTCAGGCCAGGAAGGTGAATGGTATTCCTTTTACGAACTTTACTGCTCCCTCATTCATGAAAACAATGACATTCTCGACATTCATAAGTTCTATTTCCTGCGTGCATCCTTGGAAGGCCAGGCCTTGGCCTTGGTTGAGTCACTGCCTTTAAGCCCAGATAACTACCACATCGCCTTTAATCTCCTTAAAGAGAGATATGGTAATTTACGTTTGTGTGTTGCTCGCCACATTCGCTGTCTGTTCAACCTGCCAGTCGTAAAACCTAATGACGTCACCTCTTTAAGAGACCTGTTAGACTCCATGCAATTAAACGTTAGAGCGTTATATCAACTCAAGCAGCCAGTCCAAACTTGGGACACCGTCCTTATTCATCTAGCTACATCCAGATTCGACTTTTCGACATTAAATGCTTGGGAAATCGAACTCACTCGCAAGGAGGATTATTCTTTTGAACACCTTATCTCGTTTCTGAACAGCCGGTGCCAAGTCCTTACAGCACTCTCATTTCAGTGCGAAAATGTCGAAACGAGTCATCAGTGTCACATTCTTGAGAAAAAAATCTTGTCTCTTCAAATGGTCATCAGCCCCCATCTGTCGAGAACAAGCAAACCCGTTCTGCCTCTTTCAACAATCCAAGAGAACATATTAGGCCGCTCAACAAATCTTTAAAATGCACGCTCTGTAAAAAGTTTCACAGTTTGTACTCGTGCAAATCCTTTAAAGAATTGTTTGTTGAAGACAGAAGGAAGTTTGTCTTCAATAGTACATATTGCCATAACTGCTTGTCACCTAAGCATTCTTCTTCTAATTGTACGTCATCCAACCTCTGTTTTCATTGCAAAAGACCGCATCATTCTTTATGGCACTTTCATGATCAATCGAGGTCACTAGTACCTGCTTCTTTAAACTCCATGCAGAGCAGCTCCGAACAAACTAATGCTTCTTCCTGCATTTCTAACGCCGAAACTTCTCACAGTGCGCAAGTCCTTTTGTCCACTATACAATTCGAAATCCACGATAAATTTGGAAATTGGTTTCCAACCCGCGGTCTTCTCGATTCCGCTTCAACTCACAACTTTGTTTCGCAATCGTTAATTAAAAAACTAGGTCTTTCTTCATCACCTACTTCCATCAATGTATCCGGCATTGACAATTTGAAAACTCAAGCCTTGCAGTCTTCAAAATTGAAAATCAGAGACATTTGTCAAAGAAACACCAATCTTAACTTAATCTGTCTCATTCTTACCAGTATTGGCAAGGACACTCCTAGCAGCTCTATTAATACTTCCGGTTTAAAGATTCCTTCGCACTTAAGGTTAGCTGATCCTCAGTTTAATGCTCAAGGTCCCATTGATATACTTTTCAGTGCCAATATTTTCTGGAATTGCCTTCGCAAACAAACCCGTAGGCTGTCTTCAAACGTGGTCGCCAGAGACACCGATTTTGGTTGGGTTATTACTGGTGAAATCCAACATCCCAGTCTTCAAACCAAATCGCAATGTCATTTTGTTACTGCTGATATAAATCCCTTTTCTGAAAAAGAGAACACTTATGTTTTCGATCTCGATATATTTGAAAAACACTTGCCGAAACGATGTCTTATTGTAAACAACTACGCCACCTTTGTAAGTTGTTTAAATGGTTTTGCCTTATTCCCGCATAAAATGGCAATTCAAGTTCGCATCGCCTTGTGTCACTTAGTTTACTTTCTCATGTCATTTTTATAGCAGGTAATTGCTTAAACTTTCTATCGAAAACTATCTTCCCTTTGTGTAAAACCATGGCTATCAGTCACCATCATTTCGCTGTAAGGTATGTTTCACTTCTTTCGCTATTTATTAGGATGGCCACGGCCGGCTCCTTCCCCCTTCCTCACAATCGGAAGCCGCTTTTGAAACTGCTTGAAAATATGAATTCTCTAGCATCTAGAATAACTATTCTTAGGCATAAACTCCTTCTCAATGTCCTAGCTTCTCTTCTTTGTTCGGAAGAATTAAGCTTTTTTCTGTTGAAAATTGTCGGATTCCGTGATCCTCAAAATTATGCGAAATTGATTTCTTACTTTATTTCATATGTCTCTAAATTGGTTTTTCACGTCCAAGCCACGAATGACTGCATGACGTGTTACTTGTTCCGCTTTAAGTCACAGCTGATTGCACTAGTTATGTTTGTGTATTTTGAACTGGTTGTTTGTCAATCTTGTTTGTATACAAGCTCGGGTAAGGCCAAGCTGCTGTTTACCACCTCTATGCTTGACAAAGGTCAGAGCAAGTGTTCCTTATCTCAACTTTGGCTGACTGCCAACCATTGTCTTGCGAGTAGCTCCCGTAATTTCGGAAGCAGCTCACCTCCTTCCCAAAATAAACTTGTTCTGGTCAAGGACTCTTGCAGCTATTTATATTCGTTATCTCGCTGTACTATGTGGGTCAAGGTCGTTCATGCCTATGTCTCCTACTTGCTCACGCTCGTATCCTATAGCTGCTTCGATTCCTGTTTCATAACATCGTTGCATATTTTTTACGCGCTCATGTATTGCACCCTGCTTATATATATATTGCAATTTTATTGTTCATTGATGAACAAACTTGTTTTTTCTCGTCGTTACATTCGATGTGTTTTTGCATTTATGCTTGTTACGTCACGTTTCTCGCTGACTTAAGTACTTTTCTGATTAACCCCTTTGATGCTTATTTTAACTTGAGGTCATTGTTTATGGCTACTAGATTGTTGTTACATATGGCGTTCTTGCCTCCTACTCGCATAGTTCCTTTGTTTATTTGGTATATTCTTATCCTTAATCAATGTATTTGTTTCTATACGCTTTGTTTAAACTTGTTAATTCTCCTTTCGCATCTTGTCGCGATCTTTACTAGAGCTTTATTTCCGCAGCTTCTAGCTACTTTGTGATTGAAGGTGTTGTCAATTCTCGCCCTTTAACTCCGCTTTCCAATGACCCTGATGACCTGCTTCCACTCACACCTGGTCACTTCCTTATAGGCACTTCTCTTTCTGCCCCTCCTCCCCTTCCCAATTCTTACAGGGATTCTAATTTACCTATTGTTTGGCGTAAACTTGAAGCCCTGCGCAATTATTTCTGGAAGAGGTGGAACTTGGAATACTTAACTTCCTTGCATCGGAGACAGAAGTGGTTTCTTTCCAATCCCGACATCAGAGTGGGGGACTTGGTCCTGGTTAGGGATGTTTTTCCTCCCCTGGTCTGGATTTCTGGTAGAGTGACCGAGTGTTATCCTGGAAGGGATGGGAGAGTCAGGGTAGCCAGAGTCTTGACCACTAACGGTCACATCATAAGACCGCTGTCTTTAATTGCGCCATTACCTTTAAATTTTTTAATTGTTTATCTCGTTCTCTGTTGGTGTTTCTCTCCCAGCTTGGTGTATTCTTGGAATACACGTTAAGATAGAGTACACTTTTACTGCTCTTTGCTGTAATTCATTCCTTCCTTTTTCTCAAACACCAACAGTGATCTTCTATTTTCTCCTTGCTGTTTAGGGTTCTCATGTTACTTGTGAGTCTGTTCTAGATATATATCTTCCATGACCCACCTAGCGTCATCTAGCAGCGAATCTCTGAAGTTCCTCAATTCTTCCCTGTACAAGAGGACTTCCTTATCAATCTGGCCACCAGATCTCGTCGCCATCGCCAGCTATCATCTCCGTGATCAAGAGAACTTCGTCTACTTTTTCACCCACCAAGCTGCGATAGTGTCGCCTACTATCAACTCTTTGAAGACCATTTCATCAAGAAAAAGTTACTTTTTTTGTCATGTTGGTTATTCTTATAAGTATTCCTTTTGTCTCGTACCTTTTTCCCCTTCCCTGGTCCTTCTGTGCTTCGATGAGCGTGTCTCACTTGTACGTCGGAACTCGACTCTGTCAGTCAAAGCTCAACTAGAGCTCACCTCTTCAACTAAAGAGGCATTCTTTTACTTCCACGCCATGTTGGAACTCTATTCTCATCCGTCAAAGGGAACTTCACCTTCGCCATGAAGCAAAGATAAGTACCGACTTCAGGTTTTAACCTCATTCTCATCGTCTTTTAATAACTACATGCTTTTAATGATCATTTTATAGGCAGTGTGAGATTACTATATTTGGGGCAATAATCTTTCTTCGAGGGATTACCATGTTGAGCTTTTGTCTGTCTAAGCCAATCTTAATAGGAAGCAGCATTTCTTATGCTTATTAAATGAGAGATCTTCTCACAACGTGGGATACCATTGAATTACCCAAGGTCTATAAAATACTTAGCTCGTTCCACCGCTGGAATAACTTTGGCCCTATTCTTCAGTTAGGATTGCTCTGGAAACTTCCAGAATCTGCACTCTATCTACCAGTCGTACCGTCATGTATTTTCCACTCACATGTGGGAATACTATTTCAAACTAAGGAATCTTCCTTATGAATTACTGCTCAATAGCTAATTTTTCTTCCTCCGTTGGGATTTTCTCTGGCGCATTTAATGATAATCTACAACTTTCTCAAGCAATAGA
This sequence comes from Meconema thalassinum, assembly GCA_946902985.2. Classification (NCBI taxonomy): domain Eukaryota; kingdom Metazoa; phylum Arthropoda; class Insecta; order Orthoptera; family Tettigoniidae; genus Meconema; species Meconema thalassinum. Next base: position 1,946,073,417 of record OX336388.2, read on the forward strand.
CTCTCGCCTATCTAGTGTAACTAGTTATTTTCCATAATTGCAATAACTTTCTTTGCCATAAACTTTTGTGCTACTACAGTGAACTTTTCATCCATTTCAACAGACTGTAGTAAAAACAGTGTTTGTTCAACATTTCTTCCGCGTCGCGTTCGTCCGAATACCATAAATACGGCCATGAACACTTATCCTCAATTCCATTTGATCTTTCCCAAACCCCTTACTAACAAACCAAAATAATAAGATTGTTACTTTTTTTTTTCAATGAGGTGTCACTCTCAATTAGTGCCCTCCCGTTGTTTTTGCTCCATATACAACGAATTAATGTCTGCATAACTACGTGTCTGGTACACGTTTCAAATCATCTTGTTTCTCCCTTCTAATTAGGGAATACAATTCTTTCAACTCATAAGTGAGTTATTTCTAGGTTTCACGAAAGGGAAACTTGCCCCATTTGTCTCGTGATTCCTACTTGAACATAGGAGGTCTAGAAACTTCCTTTCGACTTTCTCTTCAGGTTTCACAGTAAGTGACCTGCCCTATTTGTATAACTACTAAAACGTAATTCAGCTTTAATATAAGAAGTTATAGGAACTTCTCTTTTATTCTTCCTGCTTTTTGTTGTTGTTACTTTCGAAGTTGTTACTCTTTCTAAGATATTTACTTAGAAATTTCTTAAAGTACACAACTTGTAGTTGATTTATTGTCTAACTTTAATCACTTCAATTGTCTTTAAATTTTTTATTTTATCTTCGCCATTTCAAAATCTTGCGAAGATTTTAAAACATATAAAGGTTTGAAACCAAAAGAATTGTTAATTGCCTGGCGCAAGCTTTGAATGTTTTCTGAGGTCTGCGACCCCAAATTGTTAACAAAATTGAAATTATATATTTGTTAAATTCATTACACTCTTTTGCATTGTTAAATAAATTAAAGAGTTCTTTTTCGCTTTCTCATTTCTCTAGTATAACAGTTAGGCAAGATCCCGTCTTCCTTGACTCTTCCCACTTAATGCAAATAAATCTATTGATAGGGCTTTCAGCACTTGTTGCATTTGAGCAAGAACTCTTAGTTGACAACTTGGTAAAGTCTCTCTTAGCTTTAATAGCTAATTCTAACTGGCCAGTAAGGCAAGCATAGCTCGCTACGCCTGCTTCCTGCTTGTGGAGATTCTCTCCAACTCTTATGGTTGGTTTTTCAAAATATAAGTGTTTATCCTTGCCTTAACATTTGGTCGGCTCCTTGCTGGGTAAAAGCTTAGTCATTTCCAAATGCAACTATTGGTTTACTTACCAAAATTATTCCCAAAGGCATAATTGCTTTATCACTATTCTTTTTGGAAGCATTTGGTCACTCTTTAGGAATTCTACAATTTCGAAAACTAAAATATCTAAACCGATTCAAATTATTGGCGTTCTTCAAATTATTTGTTTAAAAACAAACTCCTTTGAACAGATACACCATAAATCGGTTACTCTTTGTCTTGCCAGACCATCACCGTTCCCCATAGTAGGCATATGTATGCTTGAGAGGGAATACTCTAAAGCCACTCTCTTGCAAACCGCCCAAGTTCTAGCTGCGTTTCCCGTTAGCTTTGCCCAGGTCCCTACCCACTTTAGGTATCTGAGAGCGGATTTGCAGTGGCAACCGCCTTTGAGTGCATTTAAAGGTAAACTTATCACTTTTGTAGGACTCTCCTCCTATTTCTCCATCCTTTTCCTCCAGTCTGAAACCCATCTCCTTCTCTTTATCATCTTCCCTTGGGGGTTAGGTTATTCCCAAGCTAATAATCTACCCAAAATTTGGTCCCAGAAATCCGGGAGAGTCCATTTGTCATTTTCTATTTTTTTTATCAAGGGTTATTTGACAATACTTAGCAAATTATTATCTGCTTTGAATCTTTCAGCTATAACTACATCGTGCAAAGCCTGTGAAGTGGAAAGAGGCCGCCCCTGTCTCCTATGGTGTGTCCCTTTCTTTCAACTTATTTGCTGCTGCCAGCCTGACAGCATTTCCAAGGTTCCACAGTTTCGTAAGTTATACTTTAATTTACCTACTTTGTCATGGCTCCTACTGAAAAGGATGAAACTCTCATTGCCAGACGTTCTTCCTACAAAGGGCAACTCACCAGATTTAGAAATTTCATTAACAAAATAAACCCCGCCGAGTGTGATCTAGACATCTTGACACAACGCCTTAAGTTGTACGAACGGTCCTATGATTACTACGATCAAATTCAAACCGAGATTGAATCCACTTGCCCAGAACTTCAATCGGATCAGGACGAGGTTGAACCCTTGTATTTTGAAGGGATTGCCAAGGCCCACCAACTGATCCACCGTATCTCAGAACCGGACACTAGGGTCATCAATCCGGCCCAGATCGCACCCGCTTCAGTTCATAAGGATAAACCGAAACCTTTACTTCCTAAGATAACTCTACCTCACTTCTCAGGCCAGGAAGGTGAATGGTATTCCTTTTACGAACTTTACTGCTCCCTCATTCATGAAAACAATGACATTCTCGACATTCATAAGTTCTATTTCCTGCGTGCATCCTTGGAAGGCCAGGCCTTGGCCTTGGTTGAGTCACTGCCTTTAAGCCCAGATAACTACCACATCGCCTTTAATCTCCTTAAAGAGAGATATGGTAATTTACGTTTATGTGTTGCTCGCCACATTCGCTGTCTGTTCAACCTGCCAGTCGTAAAACCTAATGACGTCACCTCTTTAAGAGACCTGTTAGACTCCATGCAATTAAACGTTAGAGCGTTATATCAACTCAAGCAGCCAGTCCAAACTTGGGACACCGTCCTTATTCATCTAGCTACATCCAGATTCGATTTTTCGACATTAAAGGCTTGGGAAATCGAACTCACTCGCAAGGAGGAATATTCTTTTGAACACCTTATCTCGTTTCTGAACAGCCGGTGCCAAGTCCTTACATCACTCTCATTTCAGTGCGAAAATGTCGAAACGAGTCATCAGTGTCACATTCTTGAGAAAAAAATCTTGTCTCTTCAAATGGTCATCAGCCCCCATCTGTCGAGAACAAGCAAACCCGTTCTGCCTCTTTCAACAATCCAAGAGAACATATTAGGCCGCTCAACAAATCTTTAAAATGCACGCTCTGTAAAAAGTTTCACAGTTTGTACTCGTGCAAATCCTTTAAAGAATTGTTTGTTGAAGACAGAAGGAAGTTTGTCTTCAATAGTAAATATTGCCATAACTGCTTGTCACCTAAGCATTCTTCTTCTAATTGTACGTCATCCAACCTCTGTTTCCATTGCAAAAGACCGCATCATTCTTTATGGCACTTTCATGATCAATCGAGGTCACTAGTACCTGCTTCTTTAAACTCCATGCAGAGCAGCTCCGAACAAACTAATGCTTCTTTCTGCATTTCTAACGCCGAAACTTCTCACAGTGCGCAAGTCCTTTTGTCCACTATACAATTCGAAATCCACGATAAATTTGGAAATTGGTTTCCAACCCGCGGTCTTCTCGATTCCGCTTCAACTCACAACTTTGTTTCGCAATCGTTAATTAAAAAACTAGGTCTTTCTTCATCACCTACTTCCATCAATGTATCCGGCATTGACAATTTGAAAACTCAAGCCTTGCAGTCTTCAAAATTGAAAATCAGAGACATTTGTCAAAGAAACACCAATCTTAACTTAATCTGTCTCATTCTTACCAGTATTGGCAAGGACACTCCTAGCAGCTCTATTAATACTTCCGGTTTAAAGATTCCTTCGCACTTAAGGTTAGCTGATCCTCAGTTTAATGCTCAAGGTCCCATTGATATACTTTTCAGTGCCAATATTTTCTGGAATTGCCTTCGCAAACAAACCCGTAGGCTGTCTTCAAACGTGGTCGCCAGAGACACCGATTTTGGTTGGGTTATTACTGGTGAAATCCAACATCCCAGTCTTCAAACCAAATCGCAATGTCATTTTGTTACTGCTGATATAAATCCCTTTTCTGAAAAAGAGAACACTTATGTTTTCGATCTCGATATATTTGAAAAACACTTGCCGAAACGATGTCTTATTGTAAACAACTACGCCACCTTTGTAAGTTGTTTAAATGGTTTTGCCTTATTCCCGCATAAAATGGCAATTCAAGTTCGCATCGCCTTGTGTCACTTAGTTTACTTTCTCATGTCATTTTTATAGCAGGTAATTGCTTAAACTTTCTATCGAAAACTATCTTCCCTTTGTGTAAAACCATGGCTATCAGTCACCATCATTTCGCTGTAAGCTATGTTTCACTTCTTTCGCTATTTATTAGGATGGCCACGGCCGGCTCCTTCCCCCTTCCTCACAATCGGAAGCCGCTTTTGAAACCGCTTGAAAATATGAATTCTCTAGCATCTAGAATAACTATTCTTAGGCATAAACTCCTTCTCAATGTCCTAGCTTCTCTTCTTTGTTCGGAAGAATTACGCTTTTTTCTGTTGAAAATTGTCGGATTCCGTGATCCTCAAAATTATGCGAAATTGATTTCTTACTTTATTTCATATGTCTCTAAATTGGTTTTTCACGTCCAAGCCACGAATGACTGCATGACGTGTTACTTGTTCCGCTTTAAGTCACAGCTGATTGCACTAGTTATGTTTGTGTATTTTGAACTGGTTGTTTGTCAATCTTGTTTGTATACAAGCTCGGGTAAGGCCAAGCTGCTGTTTACCACCTCTATGCTTGACAAAGATCAGAGCAAGTGTTCCTTATCTCAACTTTGGCTGACTGCCAACCATTGTCTTGCGAGTAGCTCCCGTAATTTCGGAAGCAGCTCACCTCCTTCCCAAAATAAACTTGTTCTGGTCAAGGACTCTTGCAGCTATTTATATATTAGTTATCTCGCTGTACTATGTGGGTCAAGGTCGTTCATGCCTATGTCTCCTACTTGCTCACGCTCGTATCCTATAGCTGCTTCGATTCCTGTTTCATAACATCGTTGCATATTTTTTACACGCTCATGTATTGCACCCTGCTTATATATATATTGCAATTTTATTGTTCATTGATGAACAAACTTGTTTTTTCTCGTCGTTACATTCGATGTGTTTTTGCATTTATGCTTGTTACGTCACGTTTCTCGCTGACTTAAGTACTTTTCTGATTAACCCCTTTGATGCTTATTATAACTTGAGGTCATTGTTTATGGCTACTAGATTGTTGTTACCTATGGCGTTCTTGCCTCCTACTCGCGTAGTTCCTTTGTTTATTTGGTATATTCTTATCCTTAATCAATGCACTTGTTTCTATACGCTTTGTTTAAACTTGTTAATTCTCCTTTCGCATCTTGTCGCGATCTTTACTAGAGCTTTATTTCCGCAGCTTCTAGCTACTTTGTGATTGAAGGTGTTGTCAATTCTCGCCCTTTAACTCCGCTTTCCAATGACCCTGATGACCTACTTCCACTCACACCTGGTCACTTCCTTATAGGCACTTCTCTTTCTGCCCCTACTCCCCTTCCCAATTCTTACAGGGATTCTAATTTACCTATTGTTTGGCGTAAACTTGAAGCCCTGCGCAATTCTTTCTGGAAGAGGTGGAACTTGGAATACTTAACTTCCTTGCATCGGAGACAGAAGTGGTTTCTTTCCAATCCCGACATCAGAGTGGGGGACTTGGCCCTGGTTAGGGATGTTTTTCCTACCCTGGTCTGGATTTCTGGTAGAGTGACCGAGTGTTATCCTGGAAGGGATGGGAGAGTCAGGGTAGCCAGAGTCTTGACCACTAACGGTCACATCATAAGACCGCTGTCTTTAATTGCGCCATTACCTTTAAATTTTTTAATTGTTTATCTCGTTCTCTGTTGGTGTTTCTCTCCCAGCTTGGTGTATTCTTGGAATACACGTTAAGATAGAGTACACTTTTACTGCTCTTTGCTGTAATTCATTCCTTCCTTTTTCTCAAACACCAACAGTGATCTTCTATTTTCTCCTTGCTGTTTAGGGTTCTCATGTTACTTGTGAGTCTGTTCTAGATATATATCTTCCATGACCCACCTAGCGTCATCTAGCAGCGAATCTCTGAAGTTCCTCAATTCTTCCCTGTACAAGAGGACTTCCTTATCAATCTGGCCACCAGATCTCGTCGCCATCGCCAGCTATCATCTCCGTGATCAAGAGAACTTCGTCTACTTTTTCACCCACCAGGCTGCGATAGTGTCGCCTACTATCAACACTTTGAAGACCATTTCATCAAGAAAAAATGTTGGTTATTCTTATATGTATTCCTTTTGTCTCCTACCCCCACTTTTTCCCCTTCCCTGGTCCCTCTGTGCTTCGCTGAGCGTGTCTCACTTGTACGTCGGAACTCGACTCTGTCAGTCAAAGCTCAACTAGAGCTCACCTCTTCAACTAAAGAGGCATTCTTTTACTTCCACGCCATGTTGGAACTCTATTCTCAACCGTCAAAGGGAACTTCACCTTCGCCATGAAGCAAAGATAAGTACCGACTTCAGGTTTTAACCTCATTCTCATCGTCTTTTAATAACTACATGCTTTTAATGATCATTTTATAGGCAGTGTGAGATTACTATATTTGGGGCAATAATCATCCTTCGCGGGATTACCATGTTGAGCTTTTGTCTGTCTAAGCCAATCTTAATAGGAAGCAGCATTTCTTATGCTTATTAAATGAGAGATCTTCTCACAACGTGGGATACCATTGAATTACCCACTGTCTATAAAATACTTAGCTCGTTCCACCGCTGGAATAACTTTGGCCCTATTCTTCAGTTAGGATTGCTCTGGAAACTTCCAGAATCTGCACTCTATCTACCAGTCGTACCGTCATGTATTTTCCACTCACATGTGGGAATACTATTTCAAACTAAGGAATCTTCCTTATGAATTACTGCTCAATAGCTAATTTTTCTTCCTCCGTTGGGATTTTCTCTGGCGCATTTAATGATATTCTACAACTTTCTCAAGCAATAGGCTCTCGCCTATCTAGTGTAACTAGTTATTTTCCATAATTGCAATAACTTTCTTTGCCATAAACTTTTGTGCAACTACAGTGAACTTTTCATCCATTTCAACAGACTATAGTAAAAAACAGTGTTTGTTCAACATTTCTTCCGCGTCGCGTTCGTCCGAATACCATAAATACGGCCATGAACACTTATCCTCAATTCCATTTGATCTTTCCCAAACCCCTTACTAACAAACCAAAATAATAAAATTGTTACTTTTTTTTCAATGAGGTGTCACTCTCAACTAGTGTCCTCCCTTTGTTTTTGCTCCATATACAACGAATTAATGTCTGCATAACTACGTGTCTGGTACACGTTTCAAATCATCGTGTTTCTCAGTTCTAATTAGGGAATACAATTCTTTTAACTCATAAGTGAGTTGTTTCTAGGTTTCACGAAATGGAAACTTGCCCCATTTGACCCGTGATTCCTACTTAAACATAGGAGGTCTATAAACTTCCTTTCGACTTTCTCTTCAGGTTTCACAGTAAGTGACCTGCCCTATTTGTATAACTACTAAAAAGTAATTCAGCTTTAATATAAGAAGTTATAGGAACTTCTCTTTTATTCTTCCTGCTTTTTGTTGTTGTTGTTGTTGTTACTTTCGAAGTTGTTACTCTTTCTAAGATATTTACTTAGAAATTTCTTAAAGTACACAACTTGTAGTTGATTTATTGTCTAACTTTAATCACTTCAATTGTCTTTAAATTTTTTATTTTATCTTCGCCATTTCAAAATCTTGCGAAGATTTTAAAACATATAAAGGTTTGAAGCCAAAAGAATTGTTAATTGCCTGGCGCAAGCTTTAAATGTTTTCTGAGGTCTGCGACCCCAAATTGTTAACAAAATTGAAATTATATATTTGTTAAATTCATTACACTCTTTTGCAATGTTAAATAAATTAAAGAGTTCTTTTTCGCTTTCTCATTTCTCTGGTATAACAGTTAGGCAAGATCCCGTCTTCCTTGACTCTTCCCACTTAATGCAAATAAATCTATTGATAGGGCTTTCAGCACTTGTTGCATTTGAGCAAGAACTCTTAGTTGACAACTTGGTAAAGTCTCTCTTAGCTTTAATAGCTAATTCTAACTGGCCAGTAAGGCAAGCATAGCTCGCTACGCCGGCTTCCTGCTTGTGGAGATTCTCTCCAACTCTTATGGTTGGTTTTTCAAAATATGAGTGTTTATCCTTGCCTATACTTTTGGTCGGCTCCTTGCTGGGTAAAAGCTTAGTCATATCCAAATGCAACTATTGGTTTACTTACCAAAATTATTCCCAAAGGCATAATTGCTTTATCACTATCCTTTTTGGAAGCATTTGGTCGCTCTTTAGGAATTCTACAATTTCGAAAACTAAAATATCTAAACCGATTCAAATTAATGGCGTTCATCAAATTATTTGTTTAAAAACAAACTCCTTTGAACAGATACACCATAAATCTGTTTCTCTTTGTCTTGCCAGACCATCACCCTTCCCCATAGTAGGCATATGTATGCTTGAGAGGGAATACTCGAAAGCCACTCTCTTGCAAACCGCCCAAGTTCTAGCTGCGTTTCCCGTTAGCTTTGCCCAGGTCCCTACCCAAGGTTACTTAAATACTAAGGTTGGGCCAAGTCGGGGAGCGCGCGGCAATTGGCTGGCAGCTGTGACGTAGCTACTATGTCAAGCAGCGGTTGGGAGGTAGTGAGTGAAGTGAACAGTATATGGAATGAGAGATTTCCGTGAGGTTATTTTATTTATTTATATATCACATGACAATCACACAGCACAAGGAAATTCATACACAATATAATACAATATCACAAGTGCATGGCATCACCAACACAGGGATTCTATAAGGCTGATTTCGCCCATTTCAGGCGTTTGCTTGCTGACCACCTTTCAGCCTCTCTGAGAGACTTAAGGGCATTGAGGAAGCGCATTCTAATAATGTCCTCGTTGTTACATACAGCCGAATAGCATCCTCATTAGTGCACGGGAACTTCTGTTGCAATACTAATGCAAGCGTATGCATTATTCGTTGACCCCTTTTCAATTCATTTCCGCGAAAATATTGAAAAATTTGTCTCAAAATGTTCATGGGTTGGCGACCACGGGACTCCTGCTGAGTCCGGCATTGCTTCCGTTTACTTGTGCCGGGCTCCTCTCCGTCTTCATATCTGACGTTGGTCAACTCATGTTCCCTTTCAACCCCGACGGTATTAGGGTATCCGAAGCCTAGGGAGTCTTTCACCTTCCCGCCTTAATTGGCCCTTGTCTCATCTTTCCTGATAACCTCATTAATCGAGGGGACAGCCTTCTTTTTCTTTTCATGTTATCTCCTGCCTACTGCTCAAGGCCCTCCAGGGGGCAGGGTGTATGTAGCCCCACCACTTCTGGTGCACCCTGGACAATGCTACATCCTCAAGGGCTCACAACTGGTGAGTTTGGGAGTGGCGACCCCGAGGGATTCCTTAGCTGGGTCCGTTTTGTCCCCTTTTTCGCGTCTTACCTTGGGGCGGGCCCTCCCCTCTTTTCCTTTCATATCTGCCTTTCATGGCTCTCCTTCCTTCCAAGTCCCTCAATCCTCATTGTTCTAGAGTTGAGGGCATTTCTTTTCCTCCTGTCCTTTATTTTTCTTATCCTTTATTTTTTTATCATTCTTCTTTCACAGTTATATCACATTTGGTATTTTAATAGATTACGACTCAGGTACTTTAAAAAATTAATGACCAGTAAAGTGAGAGATGTTGTTACACTTGTCTAACCTACTTAAAAAGCATTGATTGATTGTAAACTAAAGAATACCTCAAACATTTCCTACGAACCCTCCAATGAAATAATTGTAGCTCATTTATATTTATTTTGTTGTTGGTCGTGGTGATTGTTTTAAAAGTGGAACATCGAGGTCATCCACCCCTATATTTTGTTGCTATTGCCGAATTGTTCAATGAAACCAAAATTCTGGGTTCATATGGCTGCTAATAATTCACTTTGTTGTTGTTGTTGTTGTTGTTGTTGTTGTTGTTGTTGGAAAAGCAGGTATTAATTTATATAATTTCAACCTACAATTGGGACCCTATTATTTTGAACCGTCTCTTCGCGAAATGGCTAGCACTCGGCTGTCACCGCGGAGGCCCGGGTTCGATTCCCGGCTCTGCCAAGAAATTAAATTCTGGTCTGGCGGCTGGAATGGGGTACACTGCGCCTCGTAAGGCAAAACTGAGAAGAGGAAGGTTCGATTTCCACCTCAGCCATCCCGGAAGAGGTCTTCCGTGGTTCCCCACTTCTACTCCAGGCGAATGCCGGGATGGTTCCCAAATTAATTAAGGCCTCTGCCGCCTCCTTCCCAATCCTCATCTGAATTACGTTGTTTTGCTACGCCACTGATTTCAGAACTCGTAGAATAATATGTATATACTGACTTGAGAAATAACGACCTACACTACACGCTCAGGAGTTAAAAAGATTTGCATGCTAATCTTCATTTTTATTCTTATCTGAAAGAGCGGTGGAGACCCGTCATTCTAATTATCAGGACTGTTCTTAATGTCCGAGTAGGGCTCTTGAACACTGGCGAAGGGAAGATGAAGAGATGGCACAGCATCCGTCGTGAGACGTCTTTTATTCCTTAGTGGCAGGCCCAATAATTCATACTCTAAGTCACAATAGTAAACATCGCTCGTAAAATGGACGGAGCAAACTTTTGCATTGACTAGGATATATTTACTTTATCCCCTCGTTTACATTTTGCCAGCCAAGCTTTTACAAGAGTTGTATCTCTTGGGAAGCAATTATACACAATATCAATGTTGTCTTTTGATTTCCTCTAATAGTTCCAGCATTTGGCAATAGCACATTCCATTGTAAGGGAACGTACATGAGTTTATTCTGATTCAACTAGTGCACAGACGATTGTACATACTGAAGGGGAGTACATTCAATACACAATATACCACCTATAAAACACGTAAATGAAACTAGGAACAAGACAATGGTCACACACAAGAAATAAAGCACTTGTTTCGCTACGGCTACTGACATTCACTGTGGCTAGCTTGTATCTACCACGACACTTGCCATACTACCTACGTCACGGCTTCACGTGACCCAAGAGCGGCTAGGCAGAGGACCACCCGCATTGGCACCCCCCTGGTCCCTACCCACTTTAGGTATCTGAGAGCGGATTTGCAGTGGCAACCGCCTTTGAGTGCATTTAAAGGTAAACTTATCACTTTTGTAGGACTCTCCTCCTATTTCTCCATCCTTTTTCTCCAGTCCGAAACCCATCTCCTTCTCTTTATCATCTTCCCTTGGGGGTTAGGTTATTCCCAAGCTAATAATCTACCCACGTGTGCTGGTTGCAAACAAAGTTCTTCACCTCCGTAGCGGAGAGTGTTGGTGCTCAGGTCCAAGATGATATTGTTCTGGTCCAGGAAGTCCAGACCGATGATCACATCGTTTGCTACATCAGCCACGAGCACTGGATGCTTCACCGTCCGCCGACCAATGACGAACTCCAGTGATGCTTCGCCATGTACCGGTGCGGTCTCTCCAGTCGCGGTTATTAGCTGGAGGTTCCTTTGTGTGGGTTGCACTCTCCACTTTGGGATCACGGTGGGATTGACGATGGTCCTCGACGCTCCCGTGTCGATCAGCATGGGCCAGCTCACTCCGTTGTCGACTCCATCGACCATCAGGCTGCTCTTGTCCGTCCGTAACTTCGTTACACGAACTTGGACTGCCGGGGCTTGACGACTGTCACAAGCCAACCTCTGCTCCCCAAGGCTGGCTAATATTCGTTTCCCTGGGCCGCGCGGTTTCCGGACGACTGATTTTCCGTCGGATACCCTCGGCGGCGGCGATCACCGCAGTCCTTGCTCAGGTGGCCTTTCTTACCGCAGGTCCAGCAGGTCGGTAGCCCTCTTCCGGGCCGCCTCTCCGGTTGTCTTCCGGCTGTGTCGTTGCTGGTGGTGCCGCGGCTATCGAAGAAACGGCTTAGCGCCTCCATTAATTCGTCGGCCAGGGGCTTGGTCTCGTTGGTTTTTACTGGTTCGTCGACGTCCACTTGACGCACCCGCGCGTGCATTCTGGATGCCTGTTTTGCTGTCTCGAACTCAAGTACGTGGCTCAGCGCATCTGCCAGGGTCTTATTGCGCGCGAGTCGCAGCGCCTGTTGAGTGCCCGACTCCCGTAGCCCGTCGGTGAAGGTCTGCGTCGCTATCTGCTCCAGAAAGTCGGCCAGCGCTGTTGGGTAGGCGAGCCCTACGAGGCGTGCGGTGTCCATCTCGAACTCCTGCAGGGTTTCCGCGTTCTTTTGTACCCGGGTCCGGAGCTGCATCTGGTAGGCCTGCTGAAGATGGCTATCTCCATATCGGGACTCCATATGGGCAATTAGTGAAGCGTAGTCCTGGGATCCAGTCGGGATGGCCTGAAGGACGTTAAGGGCATTCCCTCTCAGCGCTACAATGAGAGCTGTAGCCTTTTCCGTGCAGTTCCAGTTGTTTATGGAACAGGGTGCCTCGAACTGACGTAAATAGGTGCTCCACGGGACCTTTCCGTCGAAGGTAGGGGCGCCACACTGCTCTGTCCCGTTCCTGATATTCCCGGTGTACCTGTGGGCGGGCGTCGGCGCAGCTCGGCAACTTCCTCTTGAAGAGCGTTGAATCTCGCTTCCATCCCCGTCGACGGGCGTTGGTTCAGCTCAGCAATTTCCTTTTGTAAAGCGTTGAATTTTTCTTCCACCCCCGTCAGTGGGCGTTGGCGCAGTTCGGCAACTTGTAAGGCGTCGAACGTCTTTTCTACTGCTGTGACTTCCTCACGTAGGCCCTGGCAGACGGTGGTGACTTCCTGACGCAGACCCTATTCCAATTTCTTTTGACTTTCCTGTAATTTCGTCAGCAGACACTCTTCTAGATTTTTCTGGCCATCCAGAAATTTGGCGGTTAGGTCCTCTGCTAGCTTATTCTGACAGTCTTCTAATTTGGAAGTTAGGTCCTCGGCTAAACTTTTCTGGCTGTCTTCCATCTTCTTCAGGTCCTCCACTAACTTATTTTGACCGTCTTCCATCTTCTTCTGGCCGTCTTCTGGCCGTCTTCTAATTTGGCAGTTAGGTCCTTAGTTAAATTCTTCTGGCCGTCTTCTAATTTGGTTTCCATGCCACTTAACTTTTCTAGCAATGCTGCCAATTGCGCTTCCATTTTGGTTGTTTGTCTTGTAAAGGGCATGCACTCACAGGAAAATTTAAAAAAAAAGTGACCTGCTCGGGTTTTGAAACCAGGACCGTCAGGTGTTGTACTTGTGCCTGAGTTCGTAATCCGGCTTCTGACACCAGTTGTTACGTGCCACCCCATGGTGGCACTTACGTTAACTGGATTACGGTGGGTGAAAGCACAAACGCAATTGTTCCTTTAGAGAGAAGTTAGCTTTATTGCTTGCAGGTCAGAAATATACACCGTTCAATAAGCAGATAAAAACAATTATCTGTCTTACAGAAGCTGCCTCCTGTATGGAGCTCGACTCACCCTTTCACTCGGCCTTGCAGTTAATCCTCTCGCTAATTAGGTGGTCCCATGCGCTGGCTGGAAATAGCTGCACTAAGTCTGGCACTCACAGTTTCCTGTCCACTGGCTAGGGAACTGCCCAATGCGTTTCGTAATTCACCACAATGTGTCTCTGTCGCCCTAGGTAGGTACACACTCCTCACACTGCTCCGCGGCTCGGAAGGAATCTCACTGGATTTCGCAAGTCACGTCACCACACTTCTGTCGCTCAGGATAAACGCTCGCACTAGCTCGAAAAATACTCACCGACCCCGCTTGACGGGTCGCTCTTATATAGCAGGCCGGTGACTCAATAAGTGCTTCTAGACCCATCCAGGATTCACGGCCTCTCGAAGTTTCCATCACTGGCTGGGTCACGAATATTCTGGACCATCCCTTTGTCCTGGTAGCCCTCTTGCGTAACGGCACGTAATACACTGAGGCAGAGCACAGCCCGGGCCAGCTGTGACGCAACCGGCGAGGCGACGAAACAACTCAGAGCCGTAACAGTATCAACTGCAAACAATCCAGCAGATCTCGTATCTAGAGGAGCGTCAGCGTCACAGTTAATGGAGTCTCAACTCTGGTGGTAAGTGCACCATGGCTGAGTAAGGAAGAAGAGTCGTGGCTACAACGCATTCAAGTAGAAACGCGCGAAGAGGGAAGAGGAAGCAACAGCAAGTTCATAACTCTTGTTACTCAAGATAGGGACACATCGCTGATTACTCGGTTTTCTACGCTGACAAGGCTCAGAAGAGTACTAGCGTACTGCCGTAGGTTTGGAATGAACTTAAGAAAGGCTCCGAAGGAGCGTAAAACCGGACCGCTCAGCACGGAAGAATTAGATACCACGATGAAAATGATTCTGAGAATGGAGCAAGACATCAGGTTTTCAGAAGAACTTCGAAGGCTACGCAGTGGAAATCAAGTTGCAGAAAGCAGTCAGCTGAAGTCATTGAATCCATTCCTAGCTCCAGATGGACTTCTCAGGGTAGGTGGACGTCTTCGACATGCCAACATTCCAGACGGGCAGAAGCATCCCATCATCATTCCTGCAAGCGGACACCTGACCAACCTCATCGCCCAAGATATGCATATAGGAAACCTACATGCAAGTCCATCTGCTTTATTAAATGCTATTCGAGAAGAATATTGGCGAATAAGAGGAAGTCAACTGGTGAGAACTGTCGTGCATGGCTGTGTCAGATGCTCACGTCTGAAGTCAACACCAGCAAATCAATTGATGGGAAATCTCCCTTCAAGCCGAGTTACGCCTTCAAGACCCTTTCTCCACACAGGAGTGGATTACTGTGGACCAGTTCTCATACGTCATGGAGGACGTCAAACACGTGCCCCCATAAAGACATATATTGCGCTCTTTATTTGCTTCTCGACCAAGGCTGTGCATTTAGAAGTAGTAAGTGACCTTACTACAACAGCTTTTCTTGGAGCATTACATCGTTTTGTAGCCCGACGCGGAAAATTTGCCCACCTGTATTCTGACAATGCTAGGAACTTCGTAGGTGCTCGAAGAGAATTAGATGCATCAACCAAACCCTTTCAATCAGAAGAACAAAGAGATCATCTTATGGCAACTTTGGCGAACGAAGGAATCCAGTGGCACTTCGTACCACCTCGTGCTCCACACATGGGAGGACTTTGGGAAGCCGGGATAAGGGCTTTCAAATACCATTTTCGTCGAGTAGTTGGCAGCAGCAGTTTGACTCTTGAGGAGTTGACTACCCAAACAGCTCAGATTGAAGCCTGTATGAATTCCCGATCCTTGACCCTACTTCCGAGTGACTCTAATGATCCATCTCCTCTTACACCTGCACATTTCCTAATAGGAAGCTCACTCACTGCTATTCCAGAGCCTAATTTAAAGCTTGTGCCTGAGAATAGACTGAGTAGATGGCAGCATATACAGCAAATGTTGCAGCACTTCTGGCAGAGGTGGTTAAAGGAGTATCTCAACGGTCTGCAGCAGCGATCCAAATGGAGGCAGCGAGCTGCAAACTTCAGGGAAGGTGCAGTGGTTCTCATCAAGGAGGACAACTCTCCTCCATTGACATGGCGAATGGGAAAAATCGTTGCATTACACCCAGGCTCAGATGGTGTTGTTCGAGTTGTGACCGTGAAGGTCGCTAATGGGACCATTAAGAGACATGTAAATAGACTCTGTGCTCTTCCAGTGTAATCTATTGTGCTATTTAAATTATCATTTGTGCCATTTTCAGGGAACATTTGCTGCGATTTTCACTTCGTGTGTTAGTATATATCAATTTTATTTAAATTTGATATTGTCTTATTTGCAATGTATGTCGTATTTTATCATGTGTCTGGTCGACATTTGTCTTGTTGTTGACAGACGTTCAAGGTCTGTCAAGGTAGGCGGAATGCTAGTTATTTAATTTCAGCATATTCATTTAAGTTGGCAATGTTGCTCTTACGTTGGCCAACCTGTGTACAGTATGTGCCTGTCATGGCGTTCAATATATCGGTGGTGTGAAGAGTGTGTCTCGTTGTGTTCTTTCAATAGTCCCTACAATTACCAGAGGTAATACAATGCAATGTAGCACCGATTGCTACAACAATTAGCCAGCTTGAGGGTTGTGGCATTCGTATTGTCGCAGTAACTAGTGATATGGGAGGAAAACTCTCAAGCTGGAAGGAACTACATGTAAATAGTAATAAAAGTTTTTTCAGTAATCCAGTGGACAGTAACAGAACTGTGTGGGTAATCTGTGATGTACTCCATCTGTTGAAATTGTTAAGAAATCACTTTCTAGCTGATGGTTTCGTGTTAGACGATGGCTCAGGGCTTCAGAAGAAGACGATAGAAGACCTACTAGAGAATCTAAAGAGGGACCTATCAATAACACATCATATAAATGAGGCTCACCTGAGTGTAACTGGTAGATCCCGTCAGAATGTAAGAATGGCAGCTCAGTTATTTTTCAGACGTACAGCTGTAGCAGTTCGATATGCGCTCAATAAGGAGGACGAGAGCCGCATCATTGAGCTCGTAAATGATATCTATGATGTATTGAACTCAAGAGCACCCGAAGACAAAAATACTCCTCTCAGACGTGGTTACGGCTTAAAATTGAAGAGCCAAGAAGTCACTTTAAGACTTTTTTAAAATTTCTTTCAGGAGTGAGAGTAGGCGAGCGGAAAAGTTTACTTCCGTTTCAGAAGGGGTTTATGCTATCTATAAACTCCCTTTTCGGACTATTCAAACACATGAAAAAAGAGAACTTGTCTTACATTTTGACAGCCAAGTTGAACCAAGACTGCTTGGAGAACGTATTTTCTCGTGTGCGTGGCCTGGGAGCCTTTTATAACATCCCATCCCCTTTTGAATTTCGTAATAGAATTCGACTTCTACTGCTGCCAGGTACTGATACCGCGCCAGGAGTTGGCAGTTGGGTTTGAACTGCAGAGGTCTTCCCGCTCACTGCGTATCGCAGGACTAACTCGGCCAACCGAAATAGGTGTTGTTCGGAAATTTTCATGGACTTGACATCTCGAAATGTGAAAGAGTAATAAAAACGTTGACTTCCGTGATTAAATCTAAATTCCCCGAGCTCGACAAGAAAATCATCTCCTTGTACATAAGGACACGGACTTTCATCAGAATACGTCACCTCAACAAGAGACGTAAAATATAGGCCATGGAAAAGTATTCGTTGAAGAAGAGACGAATGTGGGTAGCTTCGACCTCCTTAAACGAGTAATACGTCATCAAAATGTGAGTTGTAAACATGCTTATACTAACAGCTGTTCTCTTGTTTACATGTACGCAGTAGTTAATTGTAATACCTGGTGGTTTTTCCTCTTAATGCTGTAGTCTACCTTATTTATAATTTATTACAGTTGCGATTATCGTTTACTCTCATTGGACCAATAGTTTACTGAGGTATTGCGAATTATTGGGTGTACCATCCTTGGGGCTACTGTTGAAGTACAGGCACCAGTCTGCTGCCAGTCTGAGGTGCCCTCCCGTCCGCGTCACGCGCGGTGAGCCAATGAGAGCGCAGCGGGCGGGAATGACCTACCTAATATACTCTAACTACCTTGGCAAATACGTTTCAATTCTTTGCAGAAGTTGGTACGCAAAGAATTTATCTTTTTTACCACATGTTGTTTGCCCGCGTCTGGGTATTGTTCGCGGTATTTTTATAAGAGCACATCATACTGCTGCCCCTTTTTGGCTCGATTACTGTAATCCTTGCACTTCACACCCCAAGGAGCCGGAAGGCCATGATACACTTCTATAAATTCTAAAACGAATTGTTTTTCTGCATTCTTGTCACCCATGACGACCCGAACTCGACCACTTATGGATAACAACTGGCGGGACATTGCGCAATACTGCCAACAGATGACACAATATTTTCCGTTTGCACAATATATTTTCAGCTTTTTGAAAATCACGCAATATATTGCACAACCTTACAATATCGTCTACACACGGTCAATTATATTGCACAACCCGAAACATTGCGCAATAATATTGACCGTCTATGGGCCGCTGGAGATGGAGAGGGTAAATATTGCATTTTATTTTATCTCGAAATTTGATTTTTTCAGTCTGTCGATACGATTGTACTCAATTGTAATGGGTGGTTCCTTAATCCTGAAAAGAAACATGAGATTAATAAATACAATTGGATACAATCGTGTTGACCGACTGAAAAACATTACATTTCGATAACTGAGGTAACACTGAAAAAATGGCTTCCAACACGATAATAATTATCTTATCTCCACTAGCTCGCTTTAACAAGAACTTGTTGAATTACAAGCTTACTAAAAGTCTATTCGTCGAGTCGGGACAGTGTAGGTAAATAGTTACACGTGATCACTTGACTGCCTGGACAGGGAAACACGCTCAGTTCACGTGATCGGTTCAGTCGGACAGGGCTAGTCAGGATGATTTGAGATAGTTTATCATGCCGTAGCCGTAGAAAAGATAAGTCTGTACTGCGGCCCGGTTTAACTATTTACAGTTAGGCCTTCTTTATTTCTACTAGGCCTATATAGTAACGAATATTGTAAATATATCGTAAACTACAGCACACATGAATCATAAAATACAGTAAATGCGAAACATTTCATTACGCTCACGGTAATATAATACAGTATATTACGATCGATACGGTTTTCAGTAGACTGTGTCTGACCAGCTGCTGCTGTAGCATGGTTGACATTTATAAATAGGCAGTCTTCAGTTCCTTCGATAATGTCATCAAACTTTCCCATATTCCCACAGCAGGAGACAATACGGATGCTATTAGTCCTGCTGAGTCACTCTACAACGTCTACAACGGAGCAACGACTGTATAAAACCCGCGTACACACGATCAAAATTAATTCTTGCCTATACTAAGCAGTTTAGAACTAATTACATTATTACTTAATTAAATACATAAACTATCAATAAGCATTAAAATCATAGCCCCGAATAAAAATAGAAATCACACTGTACAATGCAAACGATAACTTAAGCTTCACATGTAAGCTATACACATAGGGTTGCCATATTTCAAGAATGGAAATTCGGAACACACGTCCCAAAACATTGTTTTCTTTGATCAAGGTTGTTAAATGTTGTAATAAATAATACAAATATGTATTAAATAAGCATTACATAGTCAAATAAACAAAATTATAACTAGATATTGCTAACATGTCATATAGGCCTATGACACCAGCAACTTACAAATGCTTTTCATTTGAACGGCCCTTTGCAAGGATTTTTTATTTGTAAGTACCTTCTGATAAAATTCACTACAATTTTCGTCATAATTGTAATATGTGAACAATTCTTGTTTTATCAAACTAATGAAGCTTCTGTTTCTATCATCTCTCCATTTGATATTCATAACAGAAAAAGCTCTCTCCGTAAAAGCATCGGAGGGGAAAATGCTGAGTATTAACTTCACAAGGACTAAGATATTCCTTAATTTTGTTGCCCCTAATAAATCTATAACATGTACCCATCTATCTGACACAAACATAGAAATCATCTTCTCTTTCAAACTTGTCCCTGTACCACCAGAAATCAAGCTAGATATTACAATCAATTGATCAATTCTGAAGCGGGACATTTGAGAATTGGTGCGTTCAAAAAGTAACGAGCCGGAGGCATAATTACAGAAACCAGTACCTGTATGTTAGAAGTATTGGTCCTGGCTGTTGAGGCACTTGTCCCACTGTGACACGAGGCGGTGTATGGCTGTCTCATAAAATTCCCTGGGCTGCGATGTGAACCAGTTCCGCACGTACAGCTGGACGTCGGCATCCGAGGTGAATCGTTGGCCCCGCAGAGCCCTTTTCAGGGGACCAAACATGGCGTAATCACAGGGAGAGAGGTCTGGACTGTATGGAGGTTGGCCGAGAATTTCTGCAGGAGTGCCACGACTGTGTTGGCCGTATGAGGTCGTGCATTGTCGTGGAGCGACCACGGCGGCTATGGCGTTCACTGTCACTCAGCGGTCCTGGGTAATGAGTTCATCAACCAGCTGGACGTTGTCATCGGTAATCCAGGGGGGTGCCCCAGACCGGGCATCATCGGCTAACGACACCCGTCCTTCCCTGAAGCGCTTGTGCTACGCCTTGACCCTTGCAAGGGACATGCAGTGTTCGCCGTACACAAGTGACATCCAGCGATGAATGTCCGTTCCCCCTACTCCTTCCGCTGTCAGAAACCGAACAACACCTCTTTGCTCTCCGGTTGACGCCTCCAAGTCACTGTTTGCAATGCGAGTGGCAGCGTTGGACGATTGATGCATGCTGCTGCTCGCTTTGTATCGTCACGTGACGTGCACGCGTGCTCTCTAGCGACGGACTGTGACCTTCCACGCTCTGGTCGGAACCACACCTCGTTACACGCGCCACGATTAGCCGATGTCGTCACCGGTTTGCGCATTCCAGCCTCCGGCTCGTTACTTTTTGAACGCACCTTATGTTAACAAATTATCCATAAAAAACTGGAATATTTGGCGTTCCGTTTAAGATGGAAACGGAACGCGGAACAAAAAAAAAAAGAAAAAAACGGAATTGTTCCGGGTGAAATGGAACGTCTGGCAACCATATATACACAGCACTGAAGTCGGCATACGTTCAACAGGAACAACTCTACGCACCCCTCGAGGGCAGCCCTGCTACCACGCGCACAGATTTGTTTACTTCCACTGTCTCGACTCGGCGAACAGACTTTTAGGCCTATACGTTTTCTTGTGGTTTGACCAACAAGTGAACATGATGATCGGGGAGTTCGCGTTTCAAGATTCCCTTGTTAGTTAGAAACGTAAGTTTTGTTGTTGATACTTTTAGGGGCTTTGTGACATCATGGTCGTTCAGCACCGTGTACTTGGGTGTGGCGTGAATTCGTTCTGATAACCTGTGTCGTTGTGGTTACTGTGTTAGTTTTTTTGTTGTAATTGAGGCTATGCTTTGGAAGGAGGCAGCCGTGTCCTTAAGTTAGGAACCATTCCGGCATTTGACTGAAGTAGAAGTGGAAAACCACTTCTCAGGCATCTGAGATGTGAATCGAGCCCATCCCTTCTCAGTTTTTGCCTCACGAGGCTTAGTGTATTTCGTTCCAACCCCCAGACCAGCATTACATTTCTTGTCAGATCCGAGAATCGAACCCACGACTTTTAGACCCAAAGTCTCAATACGTACCCCGAGACCAAAGAGAAGGCGGAAAGACAGAAGTTTGGCAATACTAAGGTAACTTTAAAATGAATCATACCTAATTGTTCCTTGTTTCGAGCAGTTTATTAGATAAAGCTAGTTCTGTACGTATTAAACTGGAATATGATGAACAATTTGTTGAATTACCTTTGGAGCTGTTGTTCACTTCTGAATCGCTATTTGGTAATGCCCATTACACAAAAATAGCACCCAATTGACGGTGATTCTGTTTTAATGTGTGCTGTTAGTCTGGGCGGGAGTAATAACCACAGCGAGTCCGACTGATGGCATATTTAAATTACATCACATCATGAGCCATTCCAACAACCCACGAACGAAGTATCGATTCTTTGTATCAGTGCAGCCAATGCAAAATTGTGTTTGCAGTTGAAGTAGTCAATACTCTGTCTAGACAGTAATGAAAAGGCAGAAAGCAGTATTTATGTCTAGTTTAAATCGCGCGTCATTACCTAGCTACGTTATTCCTTATTTCAAAGCCACCCAGGGGCTTAACATTCGTGGGAAGGCATTTGGTAATCAACCAGAGAGTCCTGAGCTGGGACTGGCATTGCCTTCAATTACTAGTGTGCGTCTTTGACAAGTCTAAATACCCTGAAAGTGTTATGGAAATCGGTAAAGTCAATTCCGCGTGAATCGTGAACAGAAGGAATGACAGATACAACTCTAACATAGATATCGTTTTATTGGAGGATGGGAACAAACAGTGTAGTAAAATAAATGCGAGGTTATCAACCCCAGCGTGGGATTGTTGAAAATGAAGAGTTCTATTTGGGAAATAATATTTCCGGTGCAGCTGAAATAGATTTGCTAGTCTTTTTGTGTTATGTTGGCAACAGTTCGACAGTTCTGGGACAGAAATTCTACCATACGTGATAAAGAGGAGGATTATGATTATTATTTCCAAAACAAACAGCGAATTGGGAGAGGCAAATGAAAATAATTATATGTCAATTTTAATAATATTCTTTCTCTTGAGATAGGCAAATTACCAGGCTGTAGAGGGGAATAAAATTACGCTCCCATAACATTTATAAAAATAAAATGGCAAAGAGAACCTCTGGCGCTTAGGTCCGTGTCATTACACAGAGCCAATTATTGTCAGTAATCACTGTTGTTCACTAGGGAAGTGGCTTTAAAAATCATTAATAGAGTTGTTAAAAGGGAATTTATAAATCTACTTACTCTTCTGATTTTTAATTGAGGTTATCATAGTGCTGTTTGCTACATTAATAATAATAATAATAATAATAATAATAATCGAATCACGGCACAGTCTGGTAGCATTTATGGATTGTTAAATGAAATGACATGAAAAGGACCATGTCTGCCCAAAACCTTATTGACAGAGTTTAATTGTGATAGCAAAGATACCTTACGTCAATAAAATCCAATATTTGGGTAGACTGTACCGGTTTCAATTATACTGTATTATAACCTTCTTCAGCAGATACGATATGAATGAAGTTGCAAGATGACATATAATTTTTTTGAACTCATATTTTTTTAATCAAATTATAATATGTCATCTTGCAGACTCATCTCAAGAGACTTATTGACTTAAGGTGAAAGAGATTGTTAAATGTGTAAGACACCTGTGTCGGTAGACATACAGTAGCTTTCGTTAAAGAGCTCCTACAGAGATAATTTGAAACTACAGCAGTTTCAAAGGACATTATTATTAATATTATTATTACAAAAGGAATTTACCGAGGTAGTTGAGAATATTAAGAAATGGGTTGACACATGTGGGCTGATATGTGCGATTTTATTTCAGCACGACGAATTTTTACAAGCCACAATTTCCGTAAATTGCGATTCATTGGCAAGGAATGAATCGTTACTTTGGACTTGCCACATCTGTATTTGCACTGGCGTACTGCACAATATTGAACCTTTATTCTGAAAGGTATAAAGCAACGAATATTTAAACCTAATTTCAAACTACAGCGCACACAAGCAACTCATGACTGCCCACAAGGCCACAATACCGGTTTGTTTGTAAACAAAGTCACGTGATGGCGTGACGTCAGAGGGAGTGACTGGCAGTGAAGATCGGAAGAGAAAAACCTTTTCTTTTTGTAAAAATATATTGAATTTCGGTGATTTATTAAACTTTTATATTTTTATTTAGTTGGATTCATGGTAAATTTGCAACACCGATTGCCATTTTTAGCCTATTTTCAATTTTGAAAAAGAAAAAAAAAAGGCTTATGAGATCACCTTTTGCCCGTGTGCGTGTGTGTCCCCCCTAATAACTTCTAAACGGCTGGAGCGATTTCAATGACACTCGTTAAGTTCATAGCACTATTCCAGACGACCCCGACCTTGCCCTTCAAATTTTGTTACATCTCACCAATCCAACATGGCGGCTGTGCGAAATATTTCACCAGCATTCAATATCTCCGAAACTATTCCCGATATCACCCTGGAATTCTATACGGTGATAAAGGGAACTACTAGAAGTTCACCTATGTGACTTTTGAAAAACTGGTAACTACAAAACCAACATGGCGGCCACGCGAATTTGCGACTTTTAAATACACGTTTCTCGAGATTTAACCAACCAATCGCAATAAAACGTGGTAGAGTATATGTTTATACACATTGTAATGCACCGACATCTAACTTGGTTCAATTGTTTACATAACCACAATATGGCGGATGGTGAAATATTTCACCGGCATTCTATATCTCTGAAACTATTAGCAGTATCACCCTGAAATTTTGTACGGAGATATAGGGTACTACTGGACGTTCATCTATAAGACTTTCAAAAACCAGTTAACTTGTCGTGACTGTGAACCTCCAGGATTCAGAACCCAGGACTGCGGTTCGAAGGAACATTATACATAAGGGCAATAGAGTTATTATTATTATTACTAAGTTGGATGTGAGCATTTGTAAGCCAGAGATGTATTTCTGGAGGAGATAGGATTGCTGGAGCCAGGTTGTGTGCAAGAGGTCTGTAAATATTGATAGTACAACAGTACGTTGGTCGAGCACTTTGTATTGTAGAGAGAGTGATTCATTGTCACAAGTCAGGCCAGAAGTTGAACCTTGGATGCAGGGACCCGGAACAGAACTGAAATGCGTTACGTAACGCTCTGTTCCACGTTACGTTACGTATGCCATACCGCGGCCCCGAGCTGGCTTGTGGTATCGTTCCGGAACTGTAACTTGGAACTCAGTACGAGCATGTGGAACGTTACAGCGCTGGAACGGTACAGTCGGAACTCGACTCCCAACTGTACCGAGCATCAAGGTACGTGTTAGCGGAACGTTACGTATGGAACGGTACATGACTGGAACGATTCCTCAGCGTTACCAGTTGGAAAGTTACTCTGCGTACCGTTCTTGGTTATCGAAATAGATTAACGTTTCCACCAGTACCCGGTTACACTGTGTACCGTTCCAGGTTATACCAACCAGCCACCCGGTATCTATGCGTAACGTTCCAGGTTTTCATGTTCCAACGGAAAGTGGAACGGTACAGAGCCTGTAACAGTACAGCAGCATTTCCCAAAATGTATGTAGGCCTACAGACTATTACAGGACTGTTACCGGTACTACTGTCCATTAGCTATTAAAACCATTATGGCTATTACACCGAATTTTTACGTAGACTATTACGGCTATTACACAGTCTATTTAGTTACCACGGCAATTGTAACACTACGTTTATTACACTGTTACGCTGGTTGTTACAAACTGTCACATAATTGCCTAATTACACAACAACTACATCAATTACATACCTGTTATCTAATCTAGGGGCATTTCTTTCATGATATCGAAATACTCTATCTAGCCTAAGGATATTTTTCAGTATCTACTGTCCTACCTAGAACCCTGATGAAAAGATCCTTTTTTCTGCGTCAACAACTATCCCAGTTTGAACGATGCCATATGCAATTCCAGGCAAATTATTTATTCAAACATAGGATAATTACTTCTTGAAATATCAATAAAAATAAAAATACTGATTTCAGTCTGAGTGCGTGCCGCATCAGACAGGGCAAGGCACGTTGCTCGTTTCGATCGCGGTCATACTGTAGCCTACGTTAGAAATATGTTTCCTGAAAACAATACGATGGATCCCATTGATTCGAAATATTTATTGTTGCTCCATATAGAGGTTTGGAACATAGGTTATTGTTCATCGGTCCATGTAGTTGAGGTTTTTATGGAATTTGTCTGATAGGTCTAAACTTTGTTATTGTGATATCTGTAGTAACGTGTGTATTTGTAATGATGGCATGGCTTGGGAAGGAGTAGGCCGTGGCCTTGACATAGGAACTATCCACGCATTTTCCTGGAGTAGAAGTGGGAAACCACGGAAAACCAATCTAAGATGGCTCAGATGGGAATCCAACTCACCTTCTCGCAGTGTTGCCATATAAGGCAGAGTGTAACCTACACACCCAACTTAACTCCTTTGTGACCAATAATAGTATTTCTTTTCTAAATTAAACCTCCCGTTCTTGCTTTTCGTTTACTTGTTAACCTATTTTCATTTAGTAGTGATAGAAGCCATTTTTCAGTGATGCTTAATTCTAATAATGAAGGCTATTCAGTCGTGTTGACCGACTGAAAAGCTTCCTTTATTATTTACATTTATGAAAGATAGACGTATGACATCACATATAGTCCGTCTGTGTGTACGTATGTGTGTGTTTGCATGTGTCCGTCGCCTCGCTCCCCTCCCTAATAAAATCTAAATTGCTGGAGCGATTTCAACGAAACTCGGTATGGTCATAGTACTATTTTGTCCAACTCCGACTGTGCTCTTCAAATTTTATTACATATCACCAATCCAACATGGCAACTGTGCGAAATATTTCACCGGCATTCCATATCTCCGAAACTATTACAGATATCATCCTGACGTTTTGTATGAAGGAAAAAAGCACTAATAGAAGTGTAACGATGGGACTCTCAAAAACCTCTTTACAAAACGAACATGGCTATACCATACCAAATCATTTTAATATACAGTAATCAATATTTTATTAACACAACTGAACATCGCATCCAAAGACATTCCAAAGACACTACACTCAAAGATAACAAAATCAAAACTATGTAAATCAAAACACTGTCTATTTTCTAAATCAAAACACTGTCTAATTTCTACAGGAAGTAGATTGCTCGAAAGAGCTTTAGTTCACTTTCTCCACATTCTCCCACCTTGCAAAAGGTAGTTTTGCAACACACACTCATAAACTGAAATAAACAAGATGGCGGTGCGTGCCTGCATCAAGGGAAGTGTGCTCCGTGTAATTTTAGTATTTTTAATGGTAAAATGTGCAGTGACTGTGGCAAGACGTGTTCATTCTGTGACCGTTAAAAGTGAACAGGATCTGAAGAATCAACCCCTTATGGAAAAACTTCTGGTGAGTGACAAATGCACAATACATTCCTGGACATGGTGTGGCAGTGAAGGTCTGGGGCTGGCCACCATTAGCCGGCCACGCCGAGCGGGATGGGTAGGTGTCGCAAGGCTACCAGCTACCGGGTTCTCGCTCTGCTGTCTAGCGCTTGCTCTAAGCGGCGACATAGAACTCAACCCTGGACCTTTGCAATGCGCAATATGTGAAAAAATCGGCCGAAAAAATCAGTTATATATTCAGTGCAGTAATTGTAACATGTCGAGTCACAGGACGTGTGCTAAAATCAGTACCTCTGAGTTTCGGTGCATTGAAAAAGGCACGTGAACGTGGACATGTTGGCATTGTGCTATGCCGCCGTTTACCGACTCGTTGTGCAACAATACCAGTGATATTCCCAGTGACTCTGTAAATAGTGTAAATAACCTGAATAGTTCACTTGTAAATAAACACTTATCACTGTTCGCCTTCAATGCCCGCAGCATCACGCGGCCAGGACGGAAACAAAACATTCACGCTACAGTGATCGTCCTAGATCCAAGTATTGTGTGTTGCAGTGAAACGTGGCTCTCTGGGGTGGTAGGTGATCGGGAGGTGTTACCAGACACATACCAGCTGTTCCGGAAGGACCGACTGCAGACTTCAGGGGGCGGGGTTCTCATTGCTGTGAAACCTGAGTACAATGCAACTCGCGTCCATCAGCTGGAAACTGAAACTGAGGCCGTGTGGGTTGAGGTTCAATGCAGTAACGGAAAATATCTGATCGGATCAGTCTATCGCTCACCGAAATCGTCCCATCTGATGAATGATGAGCTGATTCTCTCCCTCAAACGGGTGCAAAACGTTCAACAAAATTATGACACTGTATACATTGTTGGTGATTTCAACCTACAAATCACATGGAATAGAAATGCCGCTCCTATCCCAAATAATCATATATCCAACAACTTCCTTACAGCATTCAATGATCTATTACTCCATCAACTCATATTTGAAGCTACCCGTATCACTGAGACCTCCCGCTCAACCCTCGATCTCTTCCTAACAAACTCTCCATCCTCAATTCAGTCTCTACAAGTCATCCCTGGATTTTGTGATCACCAAGCCCTCCTAGCTATATTTACCCACAAAAAGAACAGTCCAAAATTACAAACCAGAACAGTTTACAATTACTCCCGTACCAACTGGGAACTCCTTTCTGACATCTTACTTGACAGATTACCGGTCATTACACCTTCAGTCACCAACAGTGTAGATATAGATGGTACCTGGCATACTTGGAAGGAAATCTTTTTTCAGTGCGTCGATGAAGTGATCCCTAAGGTTACAATTAAAAATAAGAAAAAAACACCTTGGATCTCAAAGGACATAATATCCAAAATAAGTAAGAGAAATCAGCTCTATAACAAGTGGAAACAGTGCCCAAGTGACAGCAGGTGGGAAAAGTATAGGCTGGCTAGAAATAGTACCAAATCTGCAATTCGTGAAGCCTACAGTACGTATATGGACAAATTAAGCTTTAATCCCAAGGCAATGTGGACATTCATTCGGAGCAAAAGTGGCAACACCGCACCACAGAGCTTTAAACACAACGGACTTTCTATTTCCAACCCACTAGACATAGCCAACTCATTCAACTGTAAAATCCAAAGTAACTTCTCTCCACCTGACTCCAGAGAAGGAATGTTCCTACCAAGGACATCATCCCCTCTCTTTCCCCTAGCCAGTCTATATTTCACACAACAGGAAGTTCGAGACAACTTACGGAGAACTAGACCCCATGCCGCGACAGGACCAGACTTAATCCCCGCTCGGATCCTTCATTACTGTGCAGATGCCCTAGCACCCTCATTGTGCGCACTTTTCAATCAGTCCATTAACACCGGGACTCTACCACAAGAGTGGAAACATGCTAACGTGGTCCCTGTGTTCAAAGATGGTGACAAGGAAAACATGGACAACTACCGCCCGATTTCTCTAACGTCTGGTATCTGTAAATGTATGGAGCGCCTGGTTGCT